>JBAMCE010000665.1:1209968-1809968 GCA_037075305.1 Drosophila kanekoi
TTATATATTATATATTATTGTCTGAGGACTTTGCTATATCGACTTAGCTATTGATACTGACTAGGAATATATACCCTACAAGGGACACAAATGCTATCTGTGTCCACGTTAACGTATAGCATAGCTCTATAACTTAAATGAAACTTAAATGTAAAATTTCGCTTCTGTTAATATCTACCCATATAGAAATGTACTTTACGCCCCGATTGTTGCCCACGACAGTACAATACTTGATATGCCCAGGGAAAGGGTATCGGCAAAAATACAAACAACTCAGGTGACGAGCATTAAAACGATTCAACAGCTCGACTCAAAAGAAGAAAAATTATTGCTTGACGCCTTACGAGGTGGCAATGGCGGATGCAAAAGCGTTTAGTACCAGCCACGCCCACTTTTCCGGTATTCCCAAAGGGTGCCACGCTGCATTTGCGCTCGGCTGCTTCTGAAACACATGCACACATAGCAAGCACAGTGCGGATGGCTGGCTTTGTGTGTGGCGCCGTTGTTGCTGTTTGTTGTGGCATATTGCACTTAAAGCCATTCACGTTGCACAAACAAACACACTTGTGTGTTCAAGGCGCGTGCAAAATGCAAAGCGAAGCGTTTTCCTCTACAATGAAGGTGGCTGGGTTGGACTGCCAAAGGAGTCCAGCTGCAATTGCATGGCACTTGCCTCTACTTTCTGTGTTCGGGTGTGCGTTTTGGCCGTTTCTCGTGCAAGATTGATTGCCCTGCTAACAACGTGCACATTACTGGAGCTGCTTACTTTGTGGCGGGGCACGTACTTAGGCAGTAATTATATAACTCCAGTCGACAATGCCAGCAACAGCAGGTGTCTTAATGAAGACAATGGCGCACTGAACAATGAAACATAAAAGTGCTTTCAATTTGAAACTGATTGCGGCTTTTAGCCGAGTTGCAGATGCCCAAGAGCTAAGACGCTGCGTTCATTGTCATCTTGAACACGTTAATTGAAATACCTGTGGAATAATTAAACTGCATTTCACAATGAATCGATTATTGGGCCATTTAGGAAATTGTATTTCATGTTGGCAACTGAACGGAATTAATTAGAATCCCTTAGCAATTAACTATTATTGAATTCTTCTTCCTGTTAGCATTCTATTGAAGATGTGGCTATGATTAAGGTATGATATATAAACTAAAATATCTGTTTAAGTCGGAGGTCTACTTGAATGTGAACTGTTTGTGTATAATTTCTATAAGGCACTTTGAAAGCTTATTAATACTCTATAGGCACAAAGCAGTTGAAGAGAACAAATAATATAATTATTTTCTGTGATGCTATATCTCTGTGAATTAGGCCCAGGTAGTGCGTCTTGTCAAGCACATTGTAACACTTGAAGAACTATGAATGATTAACAAATTTCAATCATGCCAGGGTATCTGAAGGCTTAAGACTTCCAATTTATTGCGTTCAATTTTCGCTCACATGAACATAACTCAAATCGTTTATTGAGCTCTGGTCAACCGCATTGTAACAAATGTCAAAGCATTCGAGCTGCTGCGAGCATTGTCCTTTATTGCGAGTGAGAGCTGTGGTTAGAAAAGCATTTAGCACAATTCAGAATTGTTGGCTCCAGGCGTACTGCTACTCTAAAGGATCATGAGCTGCTGGCCTTTTGATGACACAAAGCGAGCAACAGATTATCAGAACAAACTGCCAACAGATAAACAGTTGTTATAGACCGACACACACATTACAGAGACATACGCTTAGCACACCAACACACACACACACACACACACACACACGCACACGCACACGCACACAGATACAGTGACATTAAGGCAACCACATAGTAAGCCAGTGCGATATATTTAAAGCGCCGCAACACATTTAGCGTCAAATTTGCTGACAGTTAACAGTTATGACACACAAAACACAAGGAAAAGTAAACGCTTGTGAGCGCAAAGGATACGGCATGTATCCTGAAGGCTGAAGGGTGTCACCAAACGCCTCTCGCCACCCACCCTCGCCAACGCAGGCAGCCAGACAGTTAGACGGGGCAAAGAGCGCCATACAAAAGTGTGGAAAATAAAAACTCATTAAAAATGAAAGGCAAGCAAATCCACACACACACACACACACATGCGAGGGGTAGTGGCAGTGTGGGGCAGGTCTGCCAACTCACTTTTTGTGTGACGGCGACACCGACCAAGTGCTAAGCAAAGAACCAAAACGCTCGCAGCAAATTTTTCAACAAAAGACGCAGCAGAAAAAATAAACAAATCATTTTAAATTCTCAATTAAATGCAAACAGAAGAAGAAGCCCGTCAGACACTCACATGGAGCGGAGACCAGGATTCGCATCCGGTGCTGGCCCCGCCAAAAAGGTGTCAAGTTGCAAACATGAAAGGACTCTTGAGTGTGACCCTTGCTCTACCCAAACCTGCAGCATGCCACCCCTTGTCATTGGCGTGCCGTCGATTCTTCTAATGGGTGTCATGATGATGTTTGTTTAGTCGCTGCTAAGGCGCAAAGTGCCTGCCTAAGCAGTGGGCGTGGCAGGCATTCATCACAATAAGTATTCTGTGAATTTCGCTTTTGCAGGGCTGTTGAACTTTTTGCCTGAATAGACGAACGTTCAGTGTTAAGTCCCAGCGTCTCGCACTTACACCCAAAGAAACTCCTCGACCTCAAAAAAATTATACATATTTTCTTCATTGTAGTTATGCTCGTCTGCCGTGTGGGTGTGGCTGTTGCGAATAAAATTTAATGATGCCAGAAGTCATTCATTTCGTATGCTCGCTCATAAATACTCGTTAAATGTATTTACAAAGTACGCGGCAAAGCTGTAGAGCAATGCAAACTGAGTTGTTGCTGTTGCTTGTTGTTGTTGCTGTTGTTGTTGTTGCTGCTCGTTTGAATGATCTGGGATCCCAGTGCGGAGTCGGTGGCATCAGACTTGATGCCACACATCAGTGCGGTCTGTGCACCAGCGTCCGCCTCGGCATGTTTATATGCACAACACTCTCAGCGGAGCATAGAAATTGCTGTTTGTTGTTTACTCAGTTGTTATGGCTCTGGCTCAGAGTTGAACTTGACATGAGCTGCAGAGATGCAGTGTATATGTGTACATAGGCCTGCCATGAAGAAATCTTCAGCTATTAAAGTTAACTTAAATAATAGGCTGAATAATAATAAAAATGTAAACATTTATATTAATACTTAATACTTATACAAACATAATTTGGTCTCTTCAAACGCATAAAATACAACTTTTTTTGTTCTGTGTTATCCTTTAAAGGTCGAAGATGTTCTGGCTACATCTACTTGCTTCTCCAAATAGTTTCAGTTTTTTAACTATCAATATCTCTTTTAAATCAATAAAAGCTATAATTATTCGAAACTCAAATTCACTTATAATATGCATGTTTAGTTTAGTTATTTGTCTAACAGTTGATTAAAAACACAAAAAATATTCATTTTATGAAGAGAAAACTAAATTTGTGAATTTCGTTTTCTCATCTGCAGGTGGAAGGTGACGACGTCGGCGGGAAGCAAGGCAAACAAAAAGGAAACAATAAAAATAGGGAAAACTTTTGTGCAAAAAACAGACAAAATAGCATTGCAAACAACAAGTGGAAAAAGAGAAGCTACAACCAAAGTAAACTAAATTTAATTTAATAATAGCAGAGAACATAAAGCCAGCAGAGGATACGCACACCCACACACAAATATAACCTGTATGCAACACGATGGGTTTATTAGTGCTTCGAAATAGAGAAAAAGGTGGGTAACTAATTGCAGTCGTCTGTTGATGCTGCCGCCGTTGTTGTAGTTGTTTTAGTTGTTGTAGCTGTTGTGGTTATTGCAAGTAGTTGCCGTCATCGTTGTTGCCAACAAGTTAAACTGCATTTGTGTAACAGTTAAGCGAGTTTTGAGCCGGGTAAACAAACTACAGACGTACACGCGCAGCCATAAATATATCAAAAAGTAAAATGGCACACGCACACACACACATGCCGCAAACACACATATGCACAAGTGCCTGCAGTATAAAGTGTTTCGTCTGCATTGCCGTTCTGCCTGTCTGCCTGGCTGCCTGGTTGGGCCCCCTTGAGTGCCTAGCTCAAGTGCTGCCTAAATGAGAGCCGTGCGCTGAAACCGAATCCAAATTAGCTGCATTTTATAAGACTCGCACAAGTGGAGGGCAACCAACAACAACAACAACTGGCAGCAGCTACTATTGCAACTAACCAGCTTTAAGCTTAAAACAATTCACATACACAACTGCATTTACATAATTACATAATGATGATAATTATCCTGTTTTACCTTTCTGTTGCTTTTTTCCAGCTACTATTGCCGAGAATGCTCTGCTACGGCTGCTGCTGCTGCTGCTGGCGGCTGCCGCTTGGCTGGTAATGCCTTCACAGGCCACAAGCGGCTTACGCGTGCCCACGTTCCTGCTGGAGCCCTCGCCGCGCCTGCTGTTTGGCAACGATACGGGCGCACAGGTTAGCTGTACGGCACATGGGAATCCACCGCCGGTGGTGTCCTGGGTGATGCGCGACGGCACTCTGGCAAGTCAGGTACCTGGGCTGAGGTGAGTTTTGCGGTTTCGACAACTATGCGTATGAGTAATATTAAGTACGTGTGCTCTCTTGCTCCGTCGGGCTTCTCAGCTGCGGTTGCAGCAGTCACATTGTTGCGGCTTCAGCTTGTGGGCATATGAAAGGTGTTTTCGGGCTTGTATTCAATTAACATGCTAGCAAGTTGCAAACTTTTTAAGCCCTGCAGCTTATCAGTCTAACAGGTGCCCGAAGGTATGCTACCATTTTCAAGAGCCCTGTCAAAATCAATGTTGTCAGTGGCAGGCCATTCTCTGTGGCCACAAATGAAAGGCCACAGAATATATGCAAAAGCAGCTCTTCTATATCTGCCAAACAATAAGTGCACTCTTAATGGAACGGCTTGAAAGGAGCAAAGAAATTATACACAAAAGTAATGCGTGGCTGCCACACAGCAGCAACAGCAACAATAGTAACATCTGCAACAACAACAACATGTGCTGCATCCTCGCTTTGCTTGGAACGCGCTTATATGTTAATGTCATGCAACCAGACGTACGAGTTGCATCTGACTTTCTCCGCACACCCCTCCCTCTCTCTCTCTCCTCGCTGTCAGCCCTTTGTTAATACTTAAAATATTAAAATGTTGTCAGGCTCTAGCTGTTGCTGTTGTTATTGTTGTTGCAGTCGTTGTGTGCACTATGAAAACTTAAATGTTAAATTAAAATGTGGCATTGCTTTGCGATGGTAAATAAATGCACATAGTTTTGTGTTCGTCTGCTGCCAAGTAGAGATGGGACGTGTAGAACACGATACGGTAAACGAAATAAAAATATTACTTTTTAAGATATCGAAATGGGCTATATATATATTATATCAATCAATCAATATCGCTGTCAATCATGTTGTATTAATGATAAGGACTTTCATAGATCACATTAGCTCGTTAAAAAGAGAATCAAATAGTCAATATTTTAAACAGGTCGACACGAGCGGGTTTCGCGTGTCACGAAAGATGTCACACGCTCATCTCTAAGCGGCTGGAATATTCCTACATACTGTATAAGCGCAATCATGCTGCATTAGCCCATTTAGTTGGCCCGTTGTGATTAAGTTCTGTGGTCCGCTGATTTGCAGATAAAATAAATTTGTGATTTTGTTAAAGTAAAATATGCAGAAAATAAAAACAACAACACAAGCCCCGCACAGTAATAGAGTTCGGTAAAAATGTTCTAAAAGAAATTTTATGTTTTTCAAAATGAAATGTCATTCAAAGTACGTGAGCATGCGGGCCGAATACACACACACATTCACATATGTTTACATAGATACATATGTGCATATATGCCAGGCAATTCACGTAACACTCGCTGTGAATGATTGTGTATCTGCGGGGTTGTCTATGCGTCTGTGTGTGTGCCTGTGGCTGACTGGCAGTTTTCGCTGCCAAAATGAGTTCTGGACGCAACAGAGCTGGCTGCATGAAAACGAAACAAATTTCATTTAAAGCTGCTAAAGAGCATAGTTGAGTTCAAGTGACGTATTCGGGTACAAGTATGCGGGATGTGTACTTATCTCGCCGACCCACAGTCTGGGGGTTATTTAGTTTATTTTTTTATTTTTCCCCTTTTTTTTGGGGGGGGTACATGCAAACGCAATAGACGTAAACAAATTGCCAGCACTTAAACATTTTTGAAAACTCCGCTTGATGAAGTTTTTCGATGTTTTTTGCCAGTCTATGGTTGTTGTCCGCCCCCAGCTTGGTCGCGCTGTTGCTTGTTAGTTGGCTTCCCAGAGATGATTAGCGACCATTGAATGGGAATGCTATCCTTTGTGCCTTGAATGGAATGCGCTGGATCACAGTACGCTGTTTGCTTTCGTTGCGCACCGCATAAGTTATGTGATGGAATGCTGATTGCTTGTGATGGCCATTTAAGCAACCGTTGATGAGTTACGAGCTAGACTACGAGCATAGACAGCTTTTTGGTATTGTGAGAGTCACATTTTAAAAATCGTTTAAAAATGATCCAAAGACAATAAAGAAAGTTGAAGCCAATTACACAATACATTACGAATCAAGTATTGTGTATATATATACAGTTTGTCAAGTAATTGTTTGCAAAATGAAAAACAGCACACAAATTCATTTTTAAGCTTATATTTCACCGATTTAAACTATTTTCTTTTAACTTTTTTTTGCATATAATTATTATTCTAAGTATTCTTCTTAGATATAGGGCACAAACACAACAAAATTCAAAACACAAAAGAAATAAAACAGTAAAAACTAAAATTAGTCAATTTTTGCACTGTCAATTAATTCTTTGCAAAATGCAAACTATTACTGTATACATAACTAAATCTAGGAAACTATAGCTATTGTGGTACCAATATTTGGTATATTGGCCATTAACATCCATTACAACCCGCAGACGACGAGACATTGACTGAATATGGTTATGCTGGTCATATATTTCAGGGTTTTTATCCATTCTTCTTGAATGGCCTTGATGAGAGCGTTTTCATATGTTGGGCTCCGTTTCCCCACGCGATTCTTAAGGAAACCCCAGAAATTTTTAATTGGGCTTAAGTCAGGACTCTGGGCAGGGGATTCAATGACTTTGCTGCAATTATACAGCAGCCAAGTCCTGCACAAAAACGATTTGTGTTTGGGGTCGTTGCCCTGATAAAGCTTGTACCTCTGTTTATTGGGGTTTTGTGGGCTTACGAAGTCAAACCTTATTGCGCTCCTGGACAATTAATTCTTTAGAATGAACAAGTAAACTACTTTCGTCATCACATCATTGAAAATGTGAAGCTCATCAACACCTTTCAACGATATGCAGCCTCAGACTATTACAGAAAGCTTGCCAAACTTTACTGTTGGTATTATATTCTCCGGTTCCAGAGCTGTATTGGGCTTTTTCGAAACTTTGCTGGGTCCGTCATCATAATACAACATTATTTTTGTCTCGTCGCAATAAATAACGTCAACCCAGTACTCCGCGGACTTGTTGAAATTGACAATAGAAAAATTAAGCCGCCTATGAATATTTACTGCAAAAATTGGTGGTTTCTTTCTAGCTGTTTGCGAAGAGTTTTTATGCATTTTTAAAACCTTACGACTTGTCTCGTGGCATTCTGTCTTATTGTAGTCAAATTTTTAGTCCGATGCCCACGGTCTAAGGCTAGTTTGAGGGTTATCGTTGATCTGTTTTAAAATTTTTCAGTGATCTCGTCTAATGAGCTTCGCTGTTCTGCCTCCGGAGTGCTTTAATTCCAACCTGTTTTCTTTTTCGGTCCGGTTAATAATATTATAAATAGTTCTAAACTTAATTGAGAACATTTCCGCCAATTCCTTAGCTGATTTCCCCTTCTGGTAGTGGAAATAAACTAATTGAATTAGATTTTCATGAACTCTTTGGCCAGGCATTGCAAGAAGCTTTATATTAGGCAATATTTGCACTGTGCAAAACGAAAAATTCTTTAGAAGGCATTCGCACAATGCATAGCAATTACTCACTTCAATTTTCTTCGAATTGGAAGTACCGTTAGGTAGCTTGGGCTCTCTTTCAAATTGTGTTTGCATTTTGCAAAGAATTAATTGACAGTGCAAAAATTGACTAATTTTACTTTTTTCTGTTTTATTTCTTTTGTGTTTTGAATTTTGTTGTGTTTGTGCCCTATATCTAAGAAGAATACTTAAGAGAATAATTATATGCAAAAAAAAGTTAAAAGAAAATAGTTTAAATCGGTGAAATATAAGCTTAAAAATGAATTTGTGTGCTGTTTTTCATTTTGCAAACAATTACTTGACAAACTGTATGTATATTTTTTAAGCAACAATAAAAAATATTAAAAATCACAAAATGTACTAATAAATAATGATAATGATAATCATAAAGATAACCGTCATATAACCATTGTTGGACCAAATGCTCAACAACATTGAACTGTGCTGTCCGCGCTCCATATAGTCCCTAATAATACCTGTGTTAGATAACATATTTTATGTGCATTTTCCTTCGTGCTCTCTCTGGTGAAAACACTCTCCTTTATAGAGCTGCGATGGCTGCTCTTAAGTCCCATTGTTAGTAGCTGTCGTGCAAATGCATTCGCCAGCTGCTTAGCCCATTCGTTCAGTGCATAAGAGAATCCTTAGGTTTATTGCATTTTTATGCAAATGTTCGCCTATAGTTGCAATATAAAAATGTTCGCCGGCAAAGTGGCTGCCATTTTGGGTGCTTTGTACAACAAATTTTTGTGTTACGCTCTCAATGTATATAAATAAATAACGACGAAAGCCCCAAGACTTTGCGTACTAAAATATTGCATTCTGCTTATGCGCTTAGTTTATTTTCTTTTTGTATTGCAGAAAAATATCTGGCAATGGCACATTGCACTTCCCACCGTTTTTGGCGCAATATTATCGCACGGATGTGCACGAGGCCACCTACCGTTGTCGAGCCAGCAATGAGGCCGGCACAATATTGAGTCGCAATGTACAGGTGCAAGCAGGTAAGCGGAAAGTAGACTAAAGTAGCTGACGCTGCAGCTATAGAGTGCATGGCGGCTCCATTAGCATGCACAACAAGCCGCAAATACAAATAGCTACACACATTGCGACACTCACACACACACACATGCGCGATCTCATTGGCCATGGATGTAATGCACATTTACAGGCTGCGCACGTACGGCGGCTGCTCCTGCAGCTTTATCCTGGCATTTGCTAGCAAGCTTTTTGTTTCTGTATATAGTTATCATGATTTTGTTGCACCTCACTTTTGGCTGTCTTCTTGTCTGAGATGTCAACTCTGAGTTAGTTTTTGATTTTCGCACATATCACTTTAATATCCTGCGCATATCCTATCACATCCCCAAATGCTGCACACCCCAAGGCACGTGCCAGTAAATTAATGTAGATGCTCTGTCAAGATTACGCGTATCCTTTTCTACAGACTGACAGCTGCACATTTGGGAATATTAATTATTTAGATGCGATACTTAGGATATTAAAAATATGAACTTTATATATATATTTGCTTATAATTGTTGTATTTTTTATATATATCTTTTTTATGTTACGAAATTGTGAATAAGTTTGTTTAATGTGTTGAAAACGTAATAAATTTATTTCTCCTTTAATTTTCTTCAAATATGTTATGCTTTGAAGGAGGTAAGCTTGAGCCTCATGGCTCTGTCTCATGACTCCATATTTGGAATGGGTTACATTCTCATATTGGAAGGATCCTTCAACCATTAAGTTCTTGTATAAAAATGTTTTCAGTTTCTGAAAACATCTTGAATTTAGACTATATAAGATATGGCTTCGTTATGAGAATTGGAATCGACAAGAGGAGCATGCCGTAGAAAGCGTTTCCTTATTCGAGCAGTTCGACTAGTCGATCGCATCTTGTAAACTACTCTCAATTCATTCGGCAGTTTCTTTACTATTTGTTTAGATAACCAGTTCAAAAAACTAAGCCCCGAAATAGGTTCGGTTATCAGCAATGTTGATTCAATTTGTATGTTCCCGCAATCTGCAGTCGCAACTTGAACCGCGGCGACCCGATGTGAACTGGAAAGCCGACGATGCATGATAGTCGCTTAAAATCTCATTCAATATTTACGCTTCGAATTTTTCATGTGTATCATTTTTGATATTTTTTTACGGCTCATATATTGTCGCGTGGCTCTGTTTGTTTTTTAATATTTCGTTTTGTGTTCCGTACTCGTTTTTCTTTTTGTATGCTCTTCACTTCCGTTTCGCATGTAATTTCAAGCAATTTCATTCATTTAACTGCTGCCATTTTTGCAATGCGCTGCGTTTATTGTCCCGCATGTTGTGCGCCACCCAACCGCCAATGCCCCACCCAACGCTTGTTGCAATAGTATTCCCCAGGCCCCAACGGCCTGCCCCAAAGCGTTGGCGTTGTATGCTTTCAGTCGTAGAGCACTTTTGGCCCAATAGGCACGCAAGGATTGTTGATTTTCGGCAATTTCTCTGTATCTCATCTGTATCTCTCTCTGCTCTGCTCCGCTCCCTCCATTTTTTTTTTGTAGTGGTGCGTCGTCAGTTTCATGTGCACGTGGAAAACACAGAAGTCTATTTGGGAAATTCGGCGTTGATTAAGTGCGCTATACCGGAATATGTGCGGCCTTATGTGCGCGTGGCCAGTTGGCATCGAGGCGAGGAGATACTGCTGCCGGAACTGTCGGATGTTGGTGAGTGTTGCCACATTTTTACACACACGCTCACACACACAGACGCGTGCGCGCATTTACACTGCTGTGTGTCTGTGTGCGTGTTTATCTGCTGCTGAAATTTATGTGCACATACTCGCATTGTAGTTGTGCTTGTTTGTTGTTGGTTTTTGTTGCTGTACAGCATGTCCTGAGGGACGCACAGTTGCTGCTCTGTATTGCTGTTAGCGTTGACATTTATTGATAAATGTTACGAATACGCAGCGAGAACCTTGATTTTACTATGCATTTTTGGTTGTCAGTTAGTTAGTTGTTTTGTTTTTGGCACTTTGTTGCTGCTATTGTTTTATGCACTTTTTTGTGAATTACGACTCCCTGCCATTGGCTTCACTGCAGCCGGTCGGTATGTGGTCCTGGCTGCCTCTGGTGAACTGTATGTGCGCTCAGTGCGCGCCGAGGATGGCCTGGTGAAGTTTAGCTGCTTGGTTACCAACACACTTAATGGGGATCGACAGCGCAGCGATGCGGTCGTACTGCAGGTAAAAGGTAAGATGAAAAGCATTCGGATTGAGCCAACTATTCGATTACTAATACAGACCGGAATAAACGTTCGTTGCAGAGCTAAGCAAGAACCTGGCGCCGAGCACCAGCCAAAAACCAGTAATGGAAATACAGGTTGAACGTGGCAACGATGTGCATTTGCCTTGCAACATACAGGGCAATCCATTTCCCATATTCACGTGAGTACTGCAACCATATCCTCTTTCTAATTTCTGTGGCCTGCTGCCCATCCTATTGGGCTATCTGTGCAGTTGCCAACTTCTATCTGTGGCAATAAAATAACAGCACGCACATTGGTATACACAGGGGTAGAGTAAGCCCTGGTATGCCATTGGGCTTGCCATCATTTATAGACAACACTTAAGTGCATTTGAATGTCTGCCATGGGCCCCGGTTTTATTGCATATTAGAGGCTGCTTTGTTAGTGCTAATTACGTGGACTTTATATAAGGCTCTGGCTAGCACAGCGTAAAAAGCTTTTTGATAGCCCAACATTAGCCATGTGTTAATGGGGTCTTAACTTTGTTGACAAAAACAAACTAATAAAGGAACTGGCTGTCTGCCAAGTTACTCGACATGTACTTCATCATCTTGTTTATCCAGTACTCAATGTATCGACTTACAAAAGTCAACACTTGGCTGCCTTAACAATAAAAACCAATTTTGATAAACAACAAACAACAAACGCCAAACAACAAACAAAGAAGGGCCCTCAAAGTCAGTCAATAAAATATATCAAATAACAGCATTCATTCCCAGCTAATTAGCAGCATAAAAGACCTGGTTAATTGACAGCCCAATGCGACTGTGGCATTGGCGAAATTTAGCAGTCTCTTTCACTTAGTCAGGCTTATTAAAATTTCATGCAGTCATAAGCACTTGATGTGTGCCTCAGAATGCGAGAGTGAGAGAGTGTCTGTGTGAGTCTTTGCACAACCAAGTTACCCCGGCGCCTGAGCAAGGGCAAGGAGGCGCACATAAGTGCCAAGGAATATCCAAACAAGCTCCAGACAAACATGCAAAAAGCGCTCTCCGACTACTCGGAACGTGAAATGCCAGAAATATTTTCAAATAGCAAACCACAGAGCAGGCAAGTGCCAGACAACGCCAGGGCGCGAGATTTATACAGCATATTTTCAGTAAATGCTGCCCTCCCATTCTCTGTATGCCCTTCTCTGGGCGCCCTCGGGCACATTATGATTACTATAAATGCGAGAAAAATGCGAGAAAAATGCGATAATTTTGTTTTTAGCTAAAGTTTAGTCCGAGTTGCCTACGTGTCTGGCATGGCCAATAAGTAAAATCGGTTTATGGCTTACAAGCTGAGCGCTTCTTATTGATTTCATCAGCAGTTTGTATATGTATGTTCTGTGTGTGTGTGTGGGGTGAGTGGGGGTGTGCGTGTGTGTGAGTGCGTGCGCGCTCAGCCAAGTATGTTAAATGTCTTCAATATTTACTCTAGCTATAGATTATTTTATAACTGTTTATAAATAAGTTGTATAAATGTATATACTACGTTTGTTATAGCCCCACACAGGGAATTATATGTAATAATTTATTTATAAAATCTTTAATGCATTTAAGCGTGTGTTTAAAAGCCCTAAAAGGTAAACATTCTTGAAAAGAGTCTTAAAGAGAGAGTCAATGAGCCATGTCTGGTATTACGATAGCTCATCTATATTCTTAAAGACTTTAGTATCTAGAGGTTAGCTGATATCACTTGGGTAAAAAAAAAATTTTCTTTATGTTAAGTCCTGATGTCTGGAAAATCCTTAATCCTTAATGCATTTAAAGGTGTGTTTAAAATATCAAAACATAAACACTTTTAAAGAGTCAAAAAAGTAAGAGTTCTCTATAAAGACCGAATAAATAAGATAAATAATAAGAATATATAGGGTAAAAAGAAAATACTTTTTATGTAAAATCGTGATATTTGGATGACTTCAACGTTGAACAAATCTTAGTGGAACACTTAATCAAGAACTTATTTTTCAAAGGGCACCTATTTACTAACTACAAACTTAAGTTATAAGTGAGTTTCCTATTCGATCTAATAACTAACTGATTTGTATAAACATTTATATTTATATGCAGCTGGTATCGCGTCTCTGACTCGGCGGCGCTTTATCCCATACCATCGTCACAGCGAGTGATACTCTCGCGCACATTGTTGCTCATCAAAAATGCTGACGAAAGGGACGCGGGCAAATGGGTAAGTATTATTTGTGGCAGGCACACACCCACCCACTGACAGGCGCTGACTGTCAGTTAGTCAGTCAATCAAATGGCTAAAGTCAAGCAGTTCGACTGCTTGCCAGTGGAATATTGTATTTAATGCACAGTCTGTGCTGTATATATACGCACATGCACTACTCGTATATTGCGCCATGTATATTTGTGATATATATGACAGAGTTGATTGATTTTGACTGGCTTATGTGGCAACCCCACTTACACTTTTTTTTGCAGATTTGCCAGGCATCGAATCAGTTTGGGGAGCAGCGCATCGAAATTCGCCTCAGTGTAAATACGTTCGTATCTGTGCATATACTGCCACAAGTACAAATTGTCAATTCGGGCGGAACGGCAATTTTCAACTGCACGACAACTGGCTCAGCGATCGATGCCATCGACTGGCTGCACAATGGCAAACCGCTGCAAGCGAATAATGCACTCAGCACCGGCCGGGATAAGTAAGTATACTAGCAGCATGTTACAGGGGGCAACAACAGAAACATGCAACAGCAACGGCAACGGCAACGGCAACGGCAACTGCAACATGCAACATTGTGTGCAGCCAGGAACCAGCATGGGCCATTTCGAATTGTATCTCTTTTATTTGGTTTTTTTTTAGCAGTTGAAAACATTTTTACTTGTAAAAAAAAGTGCAAAAACAAAAAATTGATTTGGAAAAAGCCGTGGATTATACGCTGTTGTTATTGCTGCACCGTTGTTAGGGCTGCTCCTAGCCAAAAAATGTTTTATCGCTGTGTATTATTATTGATGAGCGGTGCAGGAACAGCGGGTCGGTGGGGCAGAATTTCATTTGTTGCCAGCAACAATTTCATTTTACGCTATTGTTCGGCATTTTTTTCATACGGCGTATTTTCAGTTTTTTTGTATACCCTGTAAAGGGTACGATAAGCTCTTCACGAAATGTGTAACGCATACAGAAAGAGATATCCGACACATAGAGTATATATAATGGTGATCAGGATCGGGTCATTATATATAGTATAGTTGAAATACGAAAGATGGTTTGCTTATAAAAGAAACTTACAGCTTTTTGTTGTTATAAGATATTTTAAACAAATTTGGTATTTGCGAGTCTTATCCTAAAATGTAATGGCCTCTATAGGCAGAATGAGTTTAAGTGTAAAAACTCTTGGCAAACTTAGCAATTACATATTTAACTACATATCTGCAGAGCCAAGCAAATCGAACTACTATATTTGATGGTTTCCATAGGAGCAATCGATCGAAAAAAAGATTTCCCATAAAATCCAATCTAAGTGCTATGTCTGCAAGGGTATTCAATCTTCGGTGTGTCGTTCTTCCTTTTTATCCTTTTTTGCATGCTTCTTTCTGCTGGCAGCTATTTGCTGATTGTTAAAAAGTCTTGCACTACTATTTTCCATATTTTTCCAGTAACTGATGCGTGCTGAGGTCAATGATCAAATATGCTGATTGATTGCAATGAATATTCGTGAATTTCAATAAATTGTCGGTTGATTGATAAAAATAAAACTAAGTTCAGTTTTAGATATTCTTTATATTCCAGTAGTTATCGATAAGGCAGCACTGGAATAATTTCTCTGGCAAACAAAACAAGAGCCAGCTAGCAGCATGTAGCATGTTATCATTCATTAGTAGAAGTAATTAAAATTAAATGGAAGACCAGTAATGCAAGCACATACACACGCTCTTGCCACATACGTATGTGTGCGTACAAAACATAAATTATGTTAATCTTAGAAGCGGCAGCTTGCCAAGCGGCCTGCGACTGGGCGTTATGTGCATACACACCCACTTGAATGGGTTGAACACATCTTGATAATTTAATGCAAATTACGTGAAATCAGCATAATACGCAGCTTGGCCAAGCAAAATGCAAACTTGAATACTCCAGCACATCAGCACACAATATATGTATATGCGACTACATATACATATATATAGTATATGTGTATAGGTATATACATTTGAGCTGGCAAACAGCCCCGAGTACAAATAGCCTGTAAAAACAAACATCATTCGGGTATATGTGTCTTTGTTCTGCTGTGTGTGTGTATGTGTGTGGGCGAACTGACCAGCTGTTGCCCAAGGATATATACCAAAGAAGAAGCGGTCAAGCAGAGCGAGACCCAGATAGGAAGGGTGAACCGAGCTCAGCTCAAGCAAATCAGCATAACAAATCAAGCAGAAATTTTTATGCTTATGCTAATAAAATAAATAACAAATTTCGCCTGAGCGAACAAAAGGCCAATGCGCACAAAAAAAAAAACAAATTCACCCACACACACACATACAGAAACTCTGAGCTTACACTTTTAGCTTACAAAATGGCGTGAGTTTATGGCATATTGTATGCTCGTGCTTTTTTCATGCAACGTTGCCAGTTTTGAACCTCAGGTTTTTGCCAGCCAAAGTTTAAATAGGTATTTCTTCTTCATTTTCGCTCGTTTTTGTATACCCTTAGCCCATTGGAAATGGTCAAAAGGGGTATAATGAGTTTGTGCAAATGTATGTAACAGGCAAAAGGAGGCAGTAGCGACTGCAGAAAGTATATATGTTCTTGATCAGCATCAACAGCCAAGTCGATTTAGCCCGGTCCGCCGTACGTATAATCGATCTGGGAAACCCCAAGAGCTACAGACTTCAAATCTTAAAGGTACATGCTTGGAGCTCCAATCATCGATAAATTGTCTCGTTTCTAAGAAATCGATATACAATATCGATCTTTTGTTGTTTGAACAATTCATTAATGTATATGTCTGTGTGCTTCTGTGTATGTAGGCAGAAATGCGCTGGGCTAAGAGTATCTGCTAGTCGGGCACTCCCGACCAGAGCTTTCTTACTTGTTGTGACTGATTTTCGTAAACTCTCTTCTTTTTTTGGTTGTTGCCAGCATACGCTTCCTATCGAAGAGCTCGCTGCTAGTGTTGAATGTGGGACGACGCGACCGCGGTGTCTATCAATGTCTCGTGGAGAATCATCGCGCCAGTGCGCAGGCCATGGCCGAACTGAAGCTGGGCGGTAAGTTGACATGGGTACAGCTCTCCTACCCACTCATGCATAGTTTATGAGACAGGGTTTGGCATTTATCAGACGTGCTACTTTTGCCTTTTTGCAGACACTGTGCCCGAATTGATTTACACGTTCATTGAGCAGAATGTGCGTCCGGGGCCATTAATATCGCTTAAGTGCTCCGCCAGCGGCTCACCGCCGCCGCAAGTAAGTTCCAATGTTTTATGGCTATTATTATGCATTGTTATGACGTCACACATATACATTCACACACACAGACACACACGCCACACACAAATGTCTGATTGAGCGCACAAATTATGCACTGGCCATATCTAGGCAGCTCCTTATTGATTATCTGCTGCGCTTCTCGTTGCAGTTTGCGTGGCTTCTGGACTCGCAGCCCATTATGGATGTGTCTTTGCATCATCGCTTTGCAATTGGCCAATTTGTCGACATGTCTGGCGATGTGATAAGCCATTTAAATATCTCACATGTGCGTCCCGACGATGGTGGCCTGTACAGGTGCGTGGCTAGCAATACCATGGGCCACGTTGAGCACTCCGCACGGCTGAATGTTTACGGTGAGTTGATAAACAGGCTGTAAATCAATTATTTCACGCGACCTTCATCCTGAAACTTGAAAGTTATGCTCTTGCCTACCCCCTATCGCATTTCAAAGGCCATATTTATGTGGAGCACAATGTAAAGCTGAGCCTTGATTTTTTTTTTTGAGTGCTCCACATCCACATCCGCACTGATTGGAAATACATTTTGTCAAGACAACGTCACAAAAGAGAGCAGCAAGAAAAATACCCACATATTCAGCACAAAATTCCAAGAAAAATCCCCAGCGGCAACGATGTCGATGGGGTCGCCATCGATATGTAGCCAATGTGAAGCATTGCTAAGAGGGGTTTGGCAAAAGGAATCCCTTCCAAGCGGGATAATCACTGTCAAATCAGACATAAACTCTGTGAGGGCCCCTACTCTCAAGCAGTTGGGGGCCAACACACATATACATATTTGCGAATTTCCGAATTTCCGAATTTTAAGCTGTTTTGATAATACAATCCTAATGTGTTAATAATGCATAAGCGAATGCGTATCTGACATATATTAATCATGTGCCCCGCCCTAGGCTTGCCTCATGATTGATGCTGTCTCTCACTCCTCCACTTGCCCGCAGCCTGAATGTGTGCGTATACTTGATATTTAAATGGTCGCATTGATGATAAATGGCGTGTGCATGCGCCCCCCTTTCACCCGAATCGCAAATCAAATTAGGCCTGTTTCCACTAGTCCAAGCCATAATGCGTTTCAAAACCGAAGCACAGGCGGAACAGGAACTAAATGGCCCCCAGGCCCTGTGATATGGCTCGGTTGAGTTTTGAGTCCTCAGCTATATAAATTATAGACAGAATCTAATAAAATCCATACGATGGGGCAGCTCTGCTTAAGATTAGATTAAATTAAATGTTTTAAGAATTGATTAATCTGATATTAAGGTCACCATGGTCTACAATCAAAATATATATATATACTAATTTCAAGCTCAAACTTAAATTGTTTTAAGAATGAATTAGACATGGCTTTAAACTAGTCGTTCAAGGTAAAAAGGAGCAGGAGGATACCTATTAAACTTAAATCGATACTATTCGGTCCTATTATAAACGTAACAAACCAAGTTTAAGGACATTTTATTAGTACTTAATAAGTCATGCCTCAAGTAAGATCTTTATACTTGAGTCATGACCAGCGCGCCCGTACTTTAATAGCCGGTTTTTATTGATTTTTTCCTCTCTGTGTAGAAATTGGAAATTAGAGATTAAAGTTAAAAGAAATAAAATGTTTATAAATTCTTAATAAGCGACTGCTATCGAGTTGGGCAGCTCAGTAATTGGCTAGTTATAAGTTATGAAGATATTAAAAATGTTGCCAACCAAACAAGTGCGGACATGTAAGCCCAATCTATGTATTGATATGTGTTGTGTAAGAGCAGTATCACGCATACGCACTGTTGTAATGTCGCGCATTGCGATACACATTGTGGAACAGGCCTTTTAATTATGAATATTGCAATTTATGCAACGTATTTGCGCACGCAACGTGCTGCATTAGCGGCACTACAAATTGCAGCCTGTGGCGCCGGCCACGGATGCGTTTTATGCATTAATGTCGCATCTGTCCTGAGCAGAATATAATTTGAATTATTAAGCATTGGCGCTACGCATCCGCCTAATTGCATTTTGTTACTAATTTAATAAATTATGCAATGCTCTTTCACACGAACACAAACACGCAAACACATTTTTTTAGGTCCGCCGTATGTGCGTGCCATTGGACCCATAAAAGCCGTTGCTGGAGAGGACATTATTGTGCGCTGTCCGTTCGCCGGGTATCCTATTGACCAAATTCGCTGGGAGAAGGCACATCAGGAATTGACAACAAGTAAGACAAATTGCGATAGAATCAAACGGGGGCACGGGGTATGGGGTATGGGGCAAGGGGCGTGGCCGTTGCAGTTGAAAATGCAGCCGAGCGCATGACAGCATTTTCTACACATTTTTATTATCCCTTTTGGTTCAGGCGCACACTATACGCTCAGCACGGTGCAGGAGGGCGGGCAGCTTGTCATCAAGAACGTGGAGCCTGGCAGGGATCAGGGCATCTATACGTGCATCGTGCGCAGTCGGGCGGGCGAGGAGGCGCGTCGCGACATGCAATTGAATGTGAACAGTAAGTTGAAGAGGAGACTCCCCTTCAGTTGGATGTCGCATTAATGTCTGCCACGTTGGCTAATCGCTCACCAGGTCCGCCCGTCATTGAGGCCTTCAAGTTTCCCAAGAATCTGCAGGAGGGCGGACGCGCCCAAATCACCTGCGCGGTATCCTCTGGCGACATGCCCATCTACTTTAGCTGGAAAAAGGATGACAGTGTCATACCCCTCAGCCTGCAGGTGAGCTGCCAATCCGAAGATGTCGAACTAGCGTTGCATTTAGCGCAACTTGTGAAACATTTTTGTTGTTGCCACTCCTACTGCTGATGGTGCATCTTATGTGTGTGTTTCAATTTACAAGATTACCGAGAAGAAGGAAGAGTTTTACTCACTGCTGGTGTTCAAGGATATCAGCGCCAAACACAGCGGCAAATACACCTGCTATGCCAGCAATGCTGCTGCCAAGGTGAACTACACGGCGGAACTGCAAGTGCGCGGTAAGTTTGTTGGGCCATGAAAGCAGGTGAAATGTAACGGGCGGATGCCAGCTCCGTTGGAAGCTGTATCCAATGGTTCGCTTTGCTGTTATTTCAAAATAAATCACGCAGGATTTGTGCGCCAGTTGTGCCAGCACTTTGCCCTTTTTCGGGCTACACAACTGAAACTCACCCAATCACGCACACACACACAGACACACGCACACATACAGTCCCATGTAGAGAGAGAAACACAAACAGCAAGTTGTTAATTTTGTTGTTTACTTGGTGCGCTTTCATTCGTTACGTTTCGGCACTGTCTCCCGGTCACGTTTCAGTGGCGCCGCGCTGGAGATACGAGCCCATGGATACGGCCATTATGTTGGGCAATACAATATCGATAAATTGCGAGGCGGAAGGATATCCGATTCCAGCTATTACCTGGTTCAAAGGACAGGGTAAGTTTGCCAATCTGCTGCCCAAGCGGCTTAGGCCCAAGTCCAATCGTCTCAGTTCATTCAAATTGGTTGGGTTAAACGTGCAGACCCAGCGCTAAAGTTAAGCGCTGGATTATTAATTAGCTCAGTCGCATTTGAATGCGAGTAGCAATTAGTTTAATTAAAACGCCTCTTGCAGGCAAAGCCTCCAAGGACTTCAAGCAACTAAACATGCGCAATCATTCGCTGCTCCTTAATCTGGCCACGGACAATGATGAGGGCTTCTACATGTGCCAGGCTACCAATGAAATTGGCGCCGGCCTCAAGAAGATAATACGGATCAATGTGAATGGTAATGCGAAAGAGAGCTTTATAGCCAGGACAAAGCTAACCAACGGTTACAATCTCTTTTCAACTCTATACAACATGTAGAGCCAGCGCGTTTCGAGCAGCCCGCCCGTAATGTCAGCTCACGTCGGAACGATCCGGTTACATTGGATTGCCATGCAAAGGGCGATGAGCCCATAAGCATTGCCTGGACACACAACAATGGCCGCATAGATCTGAATAACTTTCGCTTCAGCATTGCAGAGATGAAAACGGAAAAAGGCGTGGACTCACAACTCACCATTGGACACTCGGATCGCCATGATTCGGGCGTATATCGATGCATAGCAGAGAATCCATATGGACGCGCTGAGCAAATTATTTTTCTTGCCGTGCAAGAGCGACCGGATACACCCTCCAATCTGGAGGTCTTCGAGGTTGGCTCCCGCACCGTCAAGCTCAGCTGGCGGCGACCCTTCGATGGAAACTCGCCCGTGCTCAGCTACCTGGTGCAGTATCAAGCGCTCAAGTATCTGCAGTCGCACGCTGCGCTGGGGGCCGCCGGCGGCGACTGGAATGGCATTAATGTCATCAATGTCACGCTGCCGTCGACGAGCATTAGTCGCAGGTGTGTGTGCATAGATTTCCTGTAGTCATGAATCCTTGATAGACTCTGCAATTTTTTGTCGCTCCCGTTAGCTATGACAGCGATCTACGCGAGAATGCCATTGTGTCGGGTCTGTCCCCGGCGACGACATTTCTGATACGCATGCAGGCCATCAACGAGATTGAGCGTAGCGCCTACACGGAGCCAATAGTGCTCAAAACACAGGAAGAGGCTCCCATAGAGGCACCATCCAATGTGCAGGTGCAAACGGGTGGCGAGAGCGAGCTGATTATTACCTGGCAGGTGTGTGCATCAGTCTCCCCTTGCAGCGCTCCAGTTTCCCATGATTTCATGCTCACCAATTGCAGATACCGCCACGCGAGTCATGGAACGGCGAACTTATTGGCTACACCGTTAACTGCACCGAGGAAAAGCAGAACATTAACTACATCAGCGTGGTGAACAGCTCCCTCAAATCGGTCATTGTCAGTGGCTGGGCAACTACAAAGGCCACTCTGCGAGGGCTGCGCAAGTACACACGTTATGCAGTCACCGTGCGCGCCATTAACAGTTTCGGCTCCGGGCCCTGGAGTGCCCCCATCTTTGGTACCACAGCCGAAGGCGGTAAGTGGCCTTTGATTGCTAATTTTTTACAGAATCAAGAAGCTAACAGCTAAAGAAATTGTCCTCGGGCAGGATTTTGAAAACAGAAGAATCGATTTGTGCTCTTCCCTGATTTAACATTTCCAAAACTTTTTCAAATTTCAATCATTTTGTTCGTTATGTGGTCAGGGTCTAACTACTAGTTGGATTTCACATCTTATTTATTCTATATTATTGTTATTTATCACTTTTAAGATCTTCCTATTATTAATCCAAACAATTAATTTATAATTCAAAATCTAAAAATTGAAATTTCTATCGATTTTAAATCCCGCAGTGCCGGAGGCTGCACCGCAAAACGTTAACTGCTCGGCACTGTCGTCGCAGAGCCTGAAGATATCGTGGCTGGAGCCGCCATTGCAATTCCATGGCGGCATAATACAAGGCTATAAAATTTTATATCGTCCCATAGTGCATCAAAGTGAGTATACGCTTCCCAAGCCAGTGCATCCAACTAGCTATCTAGATTTTGTGGCTGCCAGTTGGCACTTTATGGCGCTGATTTTGTTGATATTGCAAGCGACGAGCGCTGTGTAAACACCAATCGATATGATTGTGCTGACGGCAGGGGATGGCGGGAAGTGGAAAGTGGAAAGCGGTAAACGGGAAGTGGAAATTGGGAGGGGCAAGGCCAGGGGTGAGCAGTAACAAGCGGCAAGTTAGTTGCTTGGTTTATTGGTTTTGGCGCCGAGCTGTGCGTCAGCACATTGATGAGCCTGCAAGTTGTGGATATTGGCACCGCTTATCAAATCAATGTACATACTTGGCAATCGATACTATTTACAGGGTCTAAGCAGCCAGAGTTGTCAAATACTTAAGTCGATTAAGCTCAAAGTGACTTCCCCATAGAACACCGTCGAATCGCCAACGGCCAACGGCTTAATATTTTGCGGTTCAAGCCAACGACCTTTTTAAGTTAATGGTTATCAGACAGTCTTATTTGTTACTCATCGCATAACCGTATGGCTTATCAATTCAATTTCACAGTTGACTTCCCAGCGAAACTGGAGATAAAACGAACTTCGAACCTGGAAACGTATCTGCATACTCTGCTGAAGGCTACCAACTATTCGATACGCGCTCTGGCCTACACGGCCACCGGAGATGGCATGGCCAGTCAGCCATTATTTTGCCAAACCGATGACGATGTGCCCGATGCGCCGGCGGCCATTAAAGCGGCAGCCTTGACGGCTGATTCGATTTTAATTTCATGGCTACCGCCGAAGAATCGCAACGGCATCATATCGCATTACACGGTATACGCGCGCGAGGCGGGCCGCAAGGGCCAGACCAAGAGTGAGTATTCAAAATGGGCGTGGCTAACACGTTGCATGAATATTTTTTTTTTCGTTCTTTATTTTTGGCGATCAGCTCACATGGTGCGCGTTGACGAGAACGGCTATCCAGTGACATTCGAGGCACGCAGCCTGGCCGAGAATCAAATGTACGAGTTCTGGGTCTCTGCATCCACATCAGTTGGCGAGGGTGAGCCCACATCGGTGGTGGCCCAAGCCACAAATACACGAGGTAGGCGTTACAGCTCTTTAAAGCCGCTTTCCCATGGCTCAAATGATGACACTATAGGCGATTGTGCGATTTTCGTTTTAATTAAAATTTTACATTTCGCCCATGTTGGCCAAAATAACCGCAAGAGCCCTATCAACATTTAAACACCGAGCGGCTAACGGTAGACAACATTATTATGTTTACTCTGTTGCTTGTTTGTTATAGCACCTGCTCGCATCGCCTCATTTGGCCAGGTGGTGCGCAAGGCCAGCGGTACCAGGCTCGTGCTGGAGTGCCTCGCTGTGGGCAATCCTACGCCGCGAGCGCGTTGGTTAACGCGTGATCGCCCCGTTACCTTTAGCCCCTTCTATGAGGTGACCAATGAGGGCAATTTAAGAATACACCGTAAGTAGAGCTGTGATGCAAAAAAATATTTGCATTTACATCTTTTGATCTGCTTTTCGCGTCGGTCCGCACGCTTGACAGGCGTTGAAGGCAGCCTGTCCGGAAATTATACCTGCACAGCAAACAATCTCTTTGGTAGTGACGAAATCCAATATCAGGTGATTGCTATGAAGCCGCCCGGCGCACCACAAATCATTGTGCAGTACGCATCCGCTGACAGCATACGTGTCAGCTGGGATGCACCCGACGATGGTGGGGCGCCCCTGCAGGGGTACACCATTTCGTATCACACCGTCGGCGACAGCTGGTCACAGACGGAGCTGCTGCCCGAGAACAACGCTTACACGATGACGGGCCTGAAGTGCGGAAATCAGTACATTATAAAAATGTCGGCCCACAATTTGGTGGGCGATGGTGCGGCCAGCGAGGAAATTAATGTCTGGACCAAGGGAAAAGGTGAGTTCTCAGCCCTGTTGCATTTACATACATAAGTACAAACTGGACCAGTCGAGCAGCAACTGCGGCCGCATTTTCTGTGGCTGCATTCAAATTTCAGCTGACCACAATGGCCACTTGCTGCTGAATATTTCCCACATGCATTCATTTCCATACTAATTTCCATTCCACACAGCCTCCCAGGCGCCCAGTGGCAACGAACTAATTGCCACAAATGCAACCTGTGTAAATTTAAAGCTGTCATCGTGGCACAATGGCGGCTGCAGCATACATCATTTCTCTATAGAGCACCGCCCGCTTGGTATGTTCAAATATGTTATAAATGTACAGTCATCACCTTTTTTTCAGTAGCTATTAAAACTTATTCAAGTCCAACAGCAACTCATTTTAAAAATGTTTATGTGTAGTTATGCTTTCTGGCTTGAAACAAGATATTCACAAAAAGGGAAAAATCATACAAAAGCCTTTCATGCCGTAAATGTGATATAAAATTGTGATAAATATCTGAGAAAAAGGAAGCAAACATATCATAATAGATATCATAATTTAAGCTAAAAGCCTTTAAAGCCTACATAAGCATTAAAGCAAACACTTTAATTTAAGTGATTAAAAAGCTAGGTTCAGATAAAAAAAAAGACACAGTGAAACTTATTCACAAATATTGACAGCATGAAATCAATCAACTTTTATATATTAGATCGACGAGAGTATTTGAGTTTCGGCCCGCCAAGTGTTATTATTATTACACTTTTTTAATTGAATTCAATTAATGCAATTATTTACGTTTTCAATTAACTGAGCAATGAACATGTATTTTTATTTATAAATATTTATACAATTTTTTTTTTAACTGCGGAAGTTGGCGCCACGTGCAACGTGGCGTATGATGCACAATTTCCTTTTGGCCGAAAAAATAAAACTGACATATTTGCATTTTTTTCTTGATTTACTTGTTTGCCTTTATTTCCCAGGCGACATACGCTGGACAGTTGTCACATCGGATATATCGAACGCCGAAGAGAATCGCGAAAACTTAATATTCTGCGACTTTCTGCCCGCCAAGTGGTACCAGCTGCGCATCTCGGCCACCAACGATGCCGCCAAAACGACGGAGCATTATCATTTCAGCACAACGAGCCTCGACGGCAATACTATACCACCGCCTCCAGTGTTCCCCGCGGAAAATGACTTGATGAACAATCTTATAAATGTGACAAATCCAACCAGCGGTGATTGGTTGGCAACGTTTATTGTCGTTGTCATAATCACAGTGTCCATCATAACGATGTAAGTACCAGGGGACGGATCCAAAAGTGGCGAGGGTGCACGCAAATTAAATTGGGATATCGGGGAGGGGGTCAAGCCGCTGGTCGGATGTAATTGCTTGCGAATGTTAATTAAGCTTTAATTAACTCGGCTGGCGGTGGCGCATCAGGTGAAAGTGGAGCGAAAAATCAAATGAAAAGCGGCGTTTTTATTTCCTTGCTAAGAGTCCCCATTTTTTTTCTTTAATTATGCCCTCAGCTAAGAGAAAATCAATAATATTTACCCATTCCGTTGAAAAAGAAATCCAATTTGTCAATTTTAACGACTTCCCAACAGCTTAGTAACTTATTTTGTTGCTCTGGTCAACAGATTCCCATTTCTAACAGTCCGCCGTTTAATTATACGTTTAATCGCTGAACTGCGGTTTCAATTTTCTTCTTAGCGCACTGACCATCAAACATCGCCGCACCCTTTGCGGCCCCATTGCCGAGGGCTATGAGTCTCGGGCGCTGCCCGGCGACTTTAAGGAGGAGCACGAGAATAGACGCAATCAGCAGGTGTACAGCGCCTCGCCGGTCAAGACGGTGGACAAGAGTAATGAGTCGGGTGAGTGGCATCCATAGGCTGCGTACGTGTCCAACTGCAGCTAGCAATTAAATCCCCCCTTCGCATTCCGTTCGTATCCCTCGTGACTTACGTAGAAATGTACGAGATTTCACCGTATGCCACGTTCAGCGTGAATGGCGGACGGACTGGCGCACCGGCGAAGACACCTACACGCGGGCTGAGTGCCCAAACGCCGCATGACTACACCATGCAGTTCAAGACATTTGGCCATCCGGAGGGGGAGAATCTAAATGCCACGGCCTATCCATTATTGCCAAATGCGGCCTTCGGGCATGTCAAGAGCAAGTCCAGCTGGCACAAGCAGCGCTACTATAATACTGATGGTAAGAAACAATATACATGTGCATGTACTTTAGCTAGATGCTAAGGCGCTCGCTTACAGATGAGTCCACGTTGAGCAAGTCAATGACCATTGTAGCTGGCTCGCAGTCTGGACATTCCAAGAAGTCGAGCGGAGCACGCAGCGCCAAAAGCGGCAATGCCGGCGTGGTGCCCGAGTCTGAGTCGGACACCAGCATCAGCCCCAGCGCCGAGTTCTCCAATATGCCCACCTATCGAGTTCCTTGTAAGTCCTCGCGCAGCAGCGACGGACGCGCCGTTGTAGGTGCGTATGCCGCACGGGATTTTGGCCATGCGATCGCAGCCAATGCCTGTTATTTTACAGATATGTTTCGGCCCGACTCAAGCACGGAGTCAAACAATGACCAGGGCTCGCCAGCTCTGGAGCGGCGACTGAATACGCCGCGGCACATTGGCTTGCCGATGGAGAAGCGCAGCGCTGGACAACGCAGCCGGAAGCATGCATCGCAGTCGGGAAACCAGACGTTGGAGCGACGAAAGTGCCCTGGTAGTAACAACAGGTAGTTCAGGTACCTAAACCCTAAACAATCCGAATCGAAAACCCCAGAGAAAATTAAATACACAACGAAAATTGCACACTTAAATTAAGAAAAGAATAACAATTGAAACTCATTTAAACAATACGAAAATATTGCTCCTTCCATTGCCCCTCGTTGCAGTGCTGGCAGTGAGGTTGAGACTGCCGCTTCGTTGGCCGCCTCCATAGCCGCTATGGCAGGTGGCGATTTGTCCGGCGGCTTTCGTCCGCCGGCTGGCTTTCATGATGCACGCGAATTTGGCGACCAGGCCGAGTGCGAGCGGGAGCAGCGCGCCCTGGACTTGGAGGTGCAGCGCGTGATGGAAAACACCAGCGAAGCGCAGCTGGCGAAAATGGATCGCGAGGAATTGACCTCACTGTTGGCAAGGTAAGTGCCATGTGTAGAATCGGGGCTCCCAGTGCTTGACTGTAGTTTGTTGCATGCCTGTAGCGTCTACCAACCTTGAACTTGAACCTTGAACCGCAAAAACTAACCAGCCTGCGACCCCTAGGTATCACGAGAAAAAGGAGCAGGAGCGCCAAGAATACACGATACACGTTTAATACTAGCCTAGCCGCTAACAGCAACAGCTGGCTCTGACTGACTTGGCCAGAACACAGACTCAAAAAACACCGACACCGACACTGACACGCCCATAAAAATATAAAAGAGGCAACATAACTGTGGCATTTTAATGCATTTACTTAACCGAGTAAGTCGCAAGTCGACAGCTCAAACTCAACTCTAATTGTTGTTCGTTAAGTGTATAAGCTAAACTCTAGTACATAAGTCAGCACGCGTAATTCTCGCTAATGCAAATCAAAGACTATACAAAATCTAAACGTATGTAAAACTGACTGTAAACCCACAAAAGTTATCACACATTTCCAGAAGTATTCACACTCGAATGTTAAGTGTCTGCTAGATATAAGTATACATACACATACATACATAGGGGAATATGAATATGTGTGTTTCACTTTGTTGTGATAAATTGAATTGTTCAAACACAAAATGTTCTGCATTTGATTTAAACAGCATCTTAATCGAACAGAGTGGCAATTACAGTTTGTTTTCATTTTTTTTTCAAAGTTTTGTAATACTTGAATATTAATTATTTGCAACATTTAAACTAACGCAGTTTATAATTTAAATGTGCGTTTTAACTGTTTAGTGTACTTAAAATATGATATTTATGGTATTTAATTAAAATAGATAATCAACAATGAAATTGTATTGGTATCTTAGGTAAATATATAATATATGAATACATGTATGTGAACTAAAACTAAACAAAATGCAAATACTAGCAGCAAATTAATTAAATAAAAGGTGTAAAAAGATAAACAAAATCAATGCCGTGGTTATTTCATTAAAACTACATTTTTAAATTGAAACCAATAGCAAAACCAACTAACTGCCAGCTGCTCCGCTCAACGGCCATAGCCACTCTGCCAATATTTGCGTTTGCAAATGAGACTAACCAAATCAATCAAATGCACTACGGGCTAACCACAAGCCAGTGGTGGCAGTAAACTAGCCCAGTTCCCAACGGCAACAACGGCAACAGCGACAGAAGCAGCAACAACTGCCACCCGCTGCAGCTCAGTTGGATTTTGGCACCCCACCGCACTGTGGCTGCAATTTCAGCTGGTAAACTGAACCACAAGATGTCTTTGATACACACTCCTACACACCAACACATTTACACATTCACACAAGCTCACACGCACAGGCAAAAACACTAAAAAGCCACCATACGCCACATACTATATAGAAGGGCGCAACATTAGGCATGCATGGCATGATGTTGCAATGTTTACCTGCTGCTGTAGAAACTTTGTCAATTTTCTGGAATGTAGCTAACTTGCTTTAAAGTCATGTCAATACAGCAACATTTGTGCAGTGCCTTGCTGTTTGACAGCAGCTAAAGGCATTCGCATGAGGTACCATGTCGTGGCAAGTAATAAAAAGTGTTGCATCTTTTAGGCGTAATTAAGTTTGCATTGCGTATACGCAATGAAAGCTAGTTCAAAGCATGCCAGGTGAACTTAACTCTAGTTGAGCATAGTTCACTTATCTATTCTCAAACATTAGCTCAATCGCGTTCTAACCCGCTCTTAACTTATGCTATCTGGCTTCCAATACCAATTAAAGTTCAGCTGATTCAAATAGTTTGATGTGCGTTACAGAAAAAGTTTCAATTGGTATTAGTTTCGCCAGGCCGAGCAGCTTGTGGTTCTTGTTGTTTGTTTAACTGCATACCTTAAGCTGTTTAAAGCGGCTTCTTGCTCCCGTACTGTGGCCTTTCAAGAAACAGTCTAATTAGGTATGAAAAGACGGCACGCAGCTGCGACAAAGTCGGGAGTTAGCTCTGTGAGTGAGTTAAGTGCACTTAAGATACATGCAAGTTTTATCAGGTTTAGATTGCGAATGAAAGTCCAAAATCGATTTAATAGCCACACGCATGACAACTATTATGTGCGAGCATGTGTGTGTGTGTGTGTGCATGTGTGTGTGTGTGTGTGTGTGTGTGAATTTGACATGATTCTCGATGGCAGGACTTAGAGAAGTGCACACAACTGTCGTCCAAAATCGATTTCAATTAGTTAAAGCTGCTGGCTGTAAGCCTATGCAAATAATCACTAGATGGCAAAGGGATACAGGACGGAGCAGCAGCAACAGCAACAACAATGGGGCAACATTCACAGCGACAACAATGCAATTTAAGCAAATTCAAAACCCGAAAATGCCAAAGGTTAGTAGTACACGTAGCGCACTTGTTCAAAATGTACTTGTAATGCAGATAGGATACACACACAATACACACTACACACACACACACGCACACGCACACTGCAAACAGCATGGCCAGCCCACAGTTAGCCACAGCTAACGCTGCTTGATAGCCAGCCGCAGCCAGAAACCAGAATTGGGAGAATTGCTGCACTTGCATTTAATAACAGCCAACCTACGCAAGTATATGTGCCTGTGTGAGAGTGTGCGTGTGAACATGTGTGTGTGTGCTCTATTATTGCCATGTTTGACTGGGCTGCTCTCAGCCGCCTCTTGTGCGTAGGACATTATCTAAACAGGCCTGGCCCGAATGCAAATGTGCGTTGATGCAGTTGCACATGGCGCCCAGCGGCTAGCTGAGCCTTGCACTCCTACAACTGAGATTGTACAAGCTGGCAGCTGCCAGGGATAGCATTTAATTAAAATTTTCAAATTACTAAAAGGTAAATTATTTTCATTTTCATTACAATTTCGTTTAATGGCCCACTGGTCATAAATTGCAGCAACTGCCTTCATGTTAGTCGACCCAGGTCTTTGGGCCAGTTGACCAACTGCACAGTAGGCCTTCATAAATCTTTTGAATTATGCCTTACAAATTAAATCTGACAATGCACAGACATTGGTTGAGTGATTGAGCATTTTCAATGCATCTAAAAGGATTATAATACAAAATTTGCAGTCTAAATCGAATCGTTTTGCCAGCTGGCAAGCTTTAAAGCGATTATTTATCTATCTGCCTTTCGCCCGGCCTGATGCAATAAGAGAAACAGCCAACTCCACATAATGAGGCAAGCGCAGCGCAGGCTGCCACGGCCAAAGCCGAAGCCGCAGACCTGCCAAACAACTGCTGCCAAAGGCACTTGACGTCGGCGAAGTGCATGCACACATGCAAAAGTACACTCGAAAAAAATATATATTGTGTGGTTCGTTGTTATAAACGAAAGGGGTACACATTTTAGAATATGATTAAACGCTTTGCAATTAGCTAAATCTAAATTTAAATGCAAATGCACTTTAATACATAAATTAATCTCAAATGTTTCATTTACTTTTTCTTAAATAAATCTCAAATGTTTGAATATCTTGAGAGTTGTTTCATGGAGCCAGGAAGATCTTAAGAACATTGAGAAAGTTATACAAACAGCAACATTTTCGATAATTCAAAAAGTTGTGTCTTTCTCTAAGTGTACCACATACATAGATAAGATTGAGTTTAGGTGGGGTACAGCTGTGGCTACGACACCCGCTAAAGGGTTGCCTGTGCATATGCATGCTTCATAAAGACAGTGAATAAATAAAAAATAAAAAATAAAAAAAAACTGCAAAGAAGTGTTACAAACACAAAACTCAAACACCCACCCACCAACGACTATGGCATTCCACCCGCTTGCTAGCCAGCCAAGTGCTATTCATGTGGGACTCACTTAAATAAAGTGCTTTTGCATTGCCCGCCAGACGGATGCGCCGGCGGATGTTGCAATGTGGTTGCGGCTGCTTGTCTGCTTTGCTCTGATGCTGCAACTGGGCGTCATCATTATTTGAATTATCACAGGTTTCGTTCACTTCCAGCACGGTGTGCAACATGTGCTGCATTTCATTATAATGCAATAATAATCTTAGCACCGCTTAACTATTTCACGCAAAAGCCTTTGTCAGCGGTGATTAGTCTGTCTGTCAGTTTGTCCGTCTGTCAATCGTTATAATTAAATTGTTCGACTTTGTGTTGGCTGCTAACGCTGGCAGATTGTAGAGCGTGGAAGTTCAAATACTCTTGATGTAGTATGGCATATCCATAGTAATCCACAATTAATTGAAATTTGGCAGTTATGAAAAGATTATTTAAGTTTGCCTTAAAAACCGTGGTATCAGATTAGAGGCGAATCCCTGCCGTATATAGTTATTCAGTTCATCATCTCCTTGTTCACACATTGTCACGACCTAACTGACTTTTAATGCATACTGGGTATAACAAAGAAATTGAAAGAAAGGGACCAATACGTACATATACACGTATACATCTAGCTGCATATAAGCCTGGGGTTAATATGCTATCTTTACGCTTGGCCGCAGCATTCAACTACCCCCGTACCACAACAAGAGCGACTTGTTAACTTTGTGCCACACATTTTGTTAGCATATCGAGCTTTTTTGCCTTGCATTTGCCTTTGTTTTTGCTCACTCAACGTTGATCGCCTTCATATGTGAGAATATGTTTTTGTATGTGTGTGTGCGAGTGTGTGTGTGTGTGTAAGGGAGTGTGCGAGGTGGTTCAAAACAATGCCTGAATTTGTCGTCATCGATGCGGCGACACACCGCCTGCCATCTGTGCATGTCGTCTCCATGGCCTAGGCACATATAAACTGATTCAACTGCATACGCAGCCAATTGAGTGTAAGTGCGGCAATCCAAATGGAGAACGTTTATGAAAATCTAATGAAACTTGCACAAGACTAAGTACTATTCCCGACATCTGACTGTAAGTGTGCGTGGAGGAACCATTGAAAGCAGGTGAAAATTCTAAGTGGTTATGCAACTAAGAGGTGATTCCAGTTAAAATAGTTAACACATTCACCTATTCAAGTTACTTGAAATATTGTGCAATTACCTTAGTATATACATATATTGAAGACTTACAATTTGCTTTTTATAGCTTAGTTTTGGATTCCTCATGCAAATATTATCTACACAGTTATTTCATTCCATTCACATTGTTAATCTTGTGTTTTGTTAAACACAAAATTTTGTTTAAGAATGCCAGAGGCGTGAGTACGACTCGCATAATCGATAGCATTACGAATTGTAATTATTGCAAAATGAAAGGAAGAAGAGAGTTCTATTAATTAAAATGTCGGTAAATTATTAGCAATCGCTGCAACTCTCCGCCGCAGGATGGAAGGAAGAGATTCCGTAATCAGGTCAACAACTGGCTGGTTATTCGAAATGTGCATTAAGTCGCCTGACAGGGAATACACAACAGAGAGATATACACACACACACACAAAGAAATAAATGTATATACTATATTTATGTAGATGCAGGCACATATTTTCAATTGCGCATTGGACACTGCATTTGTCTGTTTATTTATTTTGGCTCTTTTGGTTGTTGTTTATCGACACAGCTCTAAGGAATTCAATGACAACAGATAAGCATTGGCAATGTAAAAAATTCCACAACGGAAATGAAAATTCATGAGTATAAAATTCTAATCAAGAAAAAACACGAAACAAAGGCAACTCTGACAAAGACAGATACAGATTTAGATACAGAAGCAGCAGAAGCAAAAGCAGAAGCTGTGGCAGTGGCAGTGGCAGTGGAACCGAAGCGGAAGAAAACGAAGATGGCAAAATAGAAACAGGAAAATAACTTGAAAGGCACTTTTTACACTTGAGTGCCCGAGCAAAGCGTGTCGCATGGTACCGGAAGCGGAAATTCATAGCCGGACTGAGCACGGCTACTTGCTTTGCTGGAACGGATGGACAGTTCCCTTACAGTCCCATGTCAATAGAGTGGGGCTGACAATAATGTCAAAGGCAAAAATGCAAATGGAATTGCTGCTGAGAAATTGAAAACGAGTCGCAATATTTAAAAAGCCAATTGCCTTTGGCCTTATAAAATATGCAGCACCAGCAGCAAAGGCAGCTGCAGCAGCTGTGGCACCGTCTCCAGCTTCATCGTTCCAAAGTGCACTCATTGCCCATGCAAGCTAATGATATGCATAAAATATATGTTTAATTACCACAGACTGATATGCATGCCACAAAGTTGAGCAGAGTGCAAATGGATTTGTAAATGCAAATCTCAAATTTTAATTATTATACTTATTAATGACGGTGCAACAAAGGCAGACTTCACTGTACAAATCTCGAACATCCTGTTGTTGGCTATGCATAAATTTTACTCTCTGCAGTTCAAAACGCAGATTTGGCATTTAGTGTAGCTCAAACATGCCGCCTTCGTCCTACCTTGATTTGCATAAATGTCCAAACACATTGCAGGTCAGGCGAACAGGTCGCCAGCTGGCTGCAGCTTATTAATGCATCGCTTGTCTGGTTTTAATTACTCTAATTAAACGTTGAGCAGGCCACGCTGTCAATTTCTGGGACAAGCGGTTAGTTCACCTTTTTGGTGTCCATAAGCTGGTTAATCCTATATATGTGTGTGTGTGTATGTGTGTGTGCAGATGTGGGTCTGCTTGCATATGCTATGTGCACGTCGAATTTGCAAAGAAGCACCAGCCTGCTGCAAAGGTTAATTAGAGATGGACGAACAGAATTTGCAAAATGTCCTCGGATGATTGCCGGCCAGGCTGGCTGGCCCCAAATTTGATATGCAGCTGGCTCTGTGGATGGCCTTTTGACTCTGATGGCCAGAATGCAGCAAAGCTTATCTTACATAACTAGGCTAATCGATGGCATAGATGCAAACGCAGCATCTGGCTTGTATTGAAGCATAGAATGGCCAATAAATGCAAAGAAAACATTGTGTATAGTTAAGTTGGTGAATGGGGCAATAAAATACTGTCACTTCATTGTAAAAATTACTTTCTAGCTACTTCTACACGAAGCTACACGAAGCTCTTTTCATCTGGGAGAAATCCTCAACATATACCGGCTTCCTCAGAATATGAAAAATATTTCCAATGAGCTTACTGACAAAAGTTAAGTATACATAACCGGCACTCTATAGTATTATGTTTATTGAAATTAGTTAATTGTACATATTAAGAACACGAAGAAAATACTTGTGAAGTTTTGGCTATATGTTAAACAACTGACTAAGCACAATTCTTGTTACATAAACAAATTAAAGGCCAGTTCTTCCGATAGTCAGTCAGTCGGTCATTCAGTCGGTCAGTCAGGAAATGTTCTATATATAGAGATAAGAAGATATTTAAGATTCATCGCCATCTTAAGAACTGAAAATTTGTACAAATTCGCGCCGGATACCAAGTTATGGCAGGCAACTTAAGGATTGAGCATGGGAAATTGCAATTTCCGCAAAAAAAAGAGAGAGCTGAGGAAAATTTTATATTTTCCATTTACCATTTGAATATAAATTGTGCATTGCCTTTATCGGTCTTTGGGTCGTGCCGTCTTCACGTGCAGCTCTTCCGCCTGTTTGCAGAGACCAAAAGAGCAAACTGTCAATTGGCTTCAATCAAATCAGCGCATTAAAATCGCATTAATGTCGATGGAGCAGCGTTAAGTAACGTCATTTGCTAGACGCCTCTCGGGAAGGCAGAGTCGGGCGGGAATAAGTGTGCGTGTCTGCCATAACGAAACTATTTTTCACACGACTGAGCTTAGCTGCTGAAAGGTGGCAGCATAAGCAGCAGGAGCAGAAGCCACGCCGCCTTCATAGTTTGTTGCAAATGTCACATTAAAAGGGAATTGATTAGCTGTTGCGCGAGGTGCTACCAACTTGCCACAAACTGCCGCACAATGGGCGCTATCGAAACATAACGGTACAGCTGGAAAAAAAAACAACAACAACAACAAGTAATCTGATTAACTTTGTGGCGCCAACAGTTGGGACTCGCGGGGTATGTGCTGCGCGTTTGGGTTAACCAAACAAAATTGACGCCAGAAAATGCAGCTCAACAAATGGCAGCCACTTAACAGGAAAAGCGTTTCAAGTTTGCCAAGCAGAGAACATACTAAGCTTAATTTAGTAAATTGATGCATGCACTCGTGCACCCGCAGACACACACACACACACACACACACACACACACACATACAAACGCATACGTACATAAAGGCCACTCGTAATGGCTCGAAATAACCGCAACCGAATAAAATTCAATCTGTGAAATGCTCTCCTTGCATTTTATGCTGACAATCTGCAAACATAAGTGCGGCACAGCCAGCCACAGAGGCTGAGATTGCAACTCCGGCAGCGCCAGCTACGACTCTGACAGCGATTGCCACCGCCCAAGTTAAAAAGCACTCAGCTAACAACAGCAGCTCGTACGTAACTCCGGAAATGGCAAAAGACATGCTAGCTAGCTAGCAGACTTGCAGCTCCACCATCTCCCCCCGCCCCTCTTGTCACACCCACATTAGTAGAGTGCTGCCGCAAGCGGCGCCATTTGCGCTGTGCAGCAGCATCAGCGCATTATTGGATGATTTATTGACGTCGATATGCTTAGTTGAGCAGCACACACACACACTCACACACAGACGCATACACAGCGACAGCAGCAGTGGCAGCCATTTTTGGTGTCTGTCCGTGCGTTAATGCTAACCAACACACACATCACGCACACATCATGCAACTGCAACATGCTAAAATGTTGCACGATTTGAATATGCCACTTTTGAGATTGGGCACGCGTTTCAAGCGCGTCATAGATTGCGTTCGCCCCAAACCCATAAGCCCCGAGGCCAGAGACCCAAATCATTCAATCATACATACATTCTGACGCTGATAACATTAACATTACACACGCACACGCACAGGCAAATACATACATACATACATATGTATATAAACTATTGCACGATATGTTGGCCTACGCTTCGGGCATAGTTTCTTTAATGAAATTCCAATTTGGAATGGCATCTTTGCATTGCTCTTGGCGAACTAATCAATTTTTTATAGTGCGCTTAGCCCGACAGCAACTCGACAGCATTTACGACGAGGACTCGACACAAGTGAGGCACACATCCGTTAGCCAAATATTTACTTCCGTCAAATCAACAAATTCATACATTTTTGATGGCATTGCAGATGCAACAAGGACTCGGCAAATGTCACTTTGTGCATTTGAGTCCCTGTCCGCAACAACGTGTGTGTGTGTGAGTGTGTGCATGTGTGTGTGCTCGTTGACTGCAAGCGCTCTGCATTTCTTATGGCCAATTGTCAACTGATATGCTGGCAGCAACAAGCAACAAACGGAAATGCGCTTTTGCCTTTTCTATACATATATATATATTTTTTTTTCTTTTTGACTTTTTTTAAATGGCAGCAGCCAAAGCCAGCGGAAGTTGTTCTTGAAAGGAAGTCGAATTCGTTGCCATTATTTATGGAAATCCATTTGCACAACATTCTCAAATTTGTGCCACCATCAAAGAGAGCAATTATTATTGCAACAACAAAAGCATATCAAATTTCTTCTCTAAATTGTCTTTTTTTCACGTAATAATTAATACCTTGCTCAAGTGTTGAGTTTTAAAGTAAATGCAATTCATTTGGCTTCAAATGTTGAAAGGTTGTTCAATAGATGTGCAAAAGCACTCAAACTGATTGCCCTACTTATACATCCCATACATATATACAGAATGCCAGAAGTCTAAGGCACTCGCCTCGGCTGATTTATACGCGCACATCGAAGAGAATAAAACGTGAGGACAATTTCCAACCAGCATTACCCATCTATATATAAATTGGACTGGCTATATATGTATGCATCTATGTATCTATGGTTGAGCTGACAAAGACAAGGTGTCGAAAAAGTTTTTACTAACAATAGCTCAGACTGTGCATATTTATGTGCGTGCTCAGCTATTTTGGGTTAAAGACAGTTGTTTCTTTAAGAGATGGGATATATTAGATTAGATAATTATCATCATAATTATTAAGATACAAACTGCAAATATATTTCACATTTAACTGGTAGAAACTTACATATACGATTAGCATTTGTTTACATCAAAATTATTGTAAACCTTACATAAATATTTCAGCAATTAATAGTTCAAGTTCTGCGCTTGATTTGCCTGTGAATGTTAATTTAAAAAATAATTAAATACTGACATAACAGTCATGTGCATTCTGCAGAATATATATTTAAACAAATATCAAACGCAGCTGCCTTTATGAAATTTGCTGCATTTAAAGTTTGCTAAAGCCTTCCAAAAATGTCAGGTAATTGCGCAGCAGGTGGAAAGGTCTTGGCTCGTTGCGTGTTTGCTTTGGGTTTAGTTGAATGTGAAAGTTAAGGAAATATCATTTGAGGTATTCACACACACACACACACACACCTTTATATATTCTAATAAGCTTAGCTCTTCAGACATAAACGGAAACGTAATTAAACTTTGTGACCTGTCCAAATGAAACTTTTCACCAAATTGACAGCTAATTAATTTGCCAATGAGCCGCTGCTTCTGCCACCTGCCAGAATTGACAAAATGCCTTGTTTGTTAATGGAGCGTTGAAGTGGCCCACAAGGATGCGCTTTATGACAGCGACAATTGAAGCTAATTAGGCAGGATTATGCAGTGTGCGCACATTCGAAAGACTCGCCCATTGCGGCAAACGCCCCGAAGTATGCCTTATAAATGAAATTGAGAAGCGTGAGCTGTTTGCCGTATTGCGCGGGAGATGCGTATAAATTTTAGGCATTAACATGCTCATTGCTCAGCGAGTGTCAGTTGGGGCACGGAACGGACGCGGCCTCGCAATTTACGAGGCATCCATCGTAATAAATTAGCCGAACTTGTTACGCAAACTGAAAATGCCAATAAAATTGTTGAAAAACAGAGCCGCATAAATAATGGCCGGACTCTGGCAGCTCGACCAGAATCTGTTTGGTCGCTGTTTGGGTTTCAACTCGGTTCGCCAAATGTTTGGTAAGCCATTTCAAATCCAAAGAACCAAACAAACAGCAAAAAAAAACCCCGGCTATAAGTGCATGGCAAGCACAAAAGTATGGCCAAATCCAAAAAATCAATCAGTTTAATTACAGACAAAAAGAGTAAGAGTAAAAGGAGGAACCAAACAGAGAGAGTGTGTGAGAGAGAGAGAGAGAGGGTGAGATGCGCACTTGCATATAGTTTCATTACTGAAGAACTTTACAAAATCACTTAGCCAAGTTCTTGAGGCATGCATTGCATTAGTTGTATTTGTGCAGCGCTTAAACGCATTGCACTTCAAAGGCAAATCAATTGAATTGGCGCAATGTTGCTAAGCCCCTGGCCGAGCCAACTTTGACTGCAGGCTGCACAAAAGGTGCGCTAGCTGAACGTACATATATCCACTTCGTTCAACAATGAGTTGTTGCTCACAAACTTTGAAAAACTTTTAGCGGCAGTCTGGCCAAGGCACGGCCAAGGCTCGGCCAACGCAGTCAAGTAGACTTTGAGTGGCTTTCGGTGTCTTTAATCTAATTTACTCAGCCTGTCCTACTCAGCCAGTCCAAAAGTCACTCAACCGGCCCAATCAGCGCTTGCAGCGTTCGAATAATCATTTTACGTATTTAACTTTTTCGCTGATAATAACTCTAGGCTACAAGTGAGCGTAAGTTGCCGCCAAATGGCGTAGTGTTTAGCCTTTAAATGCATTTTTCGACATAAATGCATTTTGCGACTTAAAGTTCGTTATATAATTTCCAAGTTTCTGTCGCTCGGATAAGAGCTTGAAGTTGACAGCGTGTGACTTGGAATAAACTTTATAAATTACTTTCCTTTTTTTTAAATTTTTGTAACAACTTTGAACTCTTTGTAAGTGCAAATAATTAGGTCGCTCTATTTTGTGTATGCAAGTAAATTAATCGGACTTAAAGCAAGAGAAGAAGATTACATGAAGTTTATTATTGGCTTTAATCTTTTACACACATACAAAAACACTTATGGAAAAGTGAGCAACATAAGTTAAGCTATCAAGAAGCTTGCAAGCCATCTAAGGATAAGGTACTTGACAGCCTTAATCAACCCAATGATACTTGTTACTATTACTTAAAGCTAGTAACACATACAAACTTTAAAGATGGCTAGGAAAACAATCATATCAAAAACTAACAACATTGAATATCTTACATAACAATCTACTTATTATTATTAAGCGAGAAATCATCAGCTAACCAAGAGTAAAAGTTTCTGGGAGTGTAAAATATGGAAATGTTTTCGACGCAACAAAGGAACTTTTCACACTTGTTTAGTTTTTAAAGTATTCAAGTATATTGTGCCTTGCAATAAACTAACGAAATTACAAATGAGAAGAAAGGGTAAATACATCAGAAGCAATCAGAGCTTCTGCTAAATATTTATGAAAATGTTGCCAGCACAAGAAGAGCAAAACAGGGCAAATAAATACTGGCAGGCATGAAGCAATTATAAACTGCAATCGAATCACTTACAAACTCAAAAGCACACACACACACACACACACACAAGCATAGAGGACAGATGAGCATGCTTGTGGCATTGGGTCACGTGCTGTCCCAAAAGACAATGTGATCGATATGCGAAAACTGCAACTAGTCCACAACAATGTTGAGGCGCAGGATATGCCGACATTGTCCTTAGACATTCAGAATCTACCTGTGATACTATTTTGCAAAATGCCAAGGGAGGCGCGCACGCACACACGTATATATATATATGTATATATATCTATGTATAGGTGTGTATGTATGTAAGGCAAACGTGTGGGATAGACTCGTGCAGACTTGGCCATACAAACATATAAACAGGATTACGTGTCTCAAGGGTTATGCAAGCAAGCTTCCGTTGTAAATTGATTTTGTAGCAGGCAGAAGGAACACACAAAGGGAAAATGAAAGGCATTTTATCAACTTATTGTTGAGGGTTCGATATGGCCGTCCACCTGAATACAGAACACATTTACACCACTACAAATCACTGAGCTTGTGTGTGTGTGTGGGAGGGTGTGGGAGGGTGTCTGGATATCACAATTTCAACGCCTGACCGACCAGACTATGTAGGACATTTGGTCATATGAATTACAAGATTTTTGAATAAAAGCTAAAGACTTTTCATGCCATCATTTTCAGCCTAGGCGGCATGAATACACAACCATATTTTTAAAGCCGAGAGCCTGCACTAATTGCTCCTGCATATTAGTCCAGGCAAGCGTGAAAGGAATAAACAAGAGTTGTCCTTGTTACAGCGACAGCCAAACAATTTGCCGCTTGTTCGGTTGACATTTGGCAACTGGATGCTCAACGAATTGGCTTGTGCAATTGATACGATCGTTTCCTTTGAAGTGTTTTCAATTAGTTTGCAAAGCGCTTTATACACAATTTTCTTTCTTTTTTTCCCCCTGAGTTGGCTATAAAGTGACTACAAGCTGCTTCCAATGGCCCGCCTGCAAACGGCATATTAATGGAAGCAAAATAGACGGCCGGGGCTTTGGCTCTGCCGACAAACATATACACACACACACACAAAGCTATCTGCTAATTGCACACACAGGCAGGTTCACAATTACACCTGGCCAGGTAACCGGGCAACTCGTGTTCCAAATGAGCGGAAAAGCGGACAGCAAGAACGAAAAACCTAAAAAAAGAGCTAAAATGCAGACGACATGTACGCCAAATTGGCGCTCAGCTGGATTAGCTGATGTCCAATGGCATTCTACATATGACAACTGCGAACAGGTGGCCCTCAGAGACTGTACAAACATTTGCTGAACTTTGCACCTGCCTTTTTTGTTTTTGGTTTGGGCCGCAATAAATATGTTGTGTACGTGTGTGCGTGTTTGCGCCAGGCTAATTTAGTGAACATCTGGGGCAGCTGAGCTTTGACATTGTTTTTGCATAACACCCAAACTAGCGAATGGACTTGAATATTAATGTTGATTATTTGAACCCGATGGGTCACCGACACACCCACACTTTCGGGTCATCAACATAATTTAGTCGGCTTAGTTGCCCCACCCCTCTACCACCTACCCCTACGCAGAACATGTATATTTTATCATAATTTATGCGTTGATACTGCAAATGCATGAAATTAAATTCAATTCATTCAGATATATCTACATGCATATATAAAGACATAAATATACCCGCTCTCGCTCTCTCCCACACACACATAAATACACACAGACAGACACACACACACACCCACACACAGTCATACTTAGCTGCGGTTATCTGGCCGCATTATGTTTGCGTAATGCGCCGTTTTGGTCAATGCATTCAAATTTGATAAAATGCTCTATCCGCTTTGGACACACCCCCACCCCCCTCCCCTTCTTGACTGCTTTTGTTGGGCAATTTTTGGGATGCTGCAAATTCAGTATTTTACATAAATATGAGTTAATATATTGCAGTTAGCTAGACGGAGAGGCTGGTCACTTTAATATCACATTATTTACACAAGAAGAAAAGGTTTAGAAACTCGGCTGGCTTTAAGAAATACTTGCATTCGTGCACTTAAGCCTTGATGTATTCAGTCAACTTAAGTTAAAGCTGAAGTACAGCAGTTTATTAGCTAGATTAAAGCTGAATAATGAACTCCCTCACAAATGCCGATTTCTAGCTGCACCTTGAATATATTTTATTTTTTGTCCATTTAGCTATTTACTTTTATTTGCTTTCTCAACGCTTGTCTCCGTTGCAATAAAAATCTAATTAAATTAGGAAGTGGGCGATTGCCCGAACCGACTACATTGCACCATCCGCACCGCCCATTTTATTGAATTCGCTCGTGCAATAAAAATTTATTTTCAGCCTGTCCGCCGCACTCTGCCCTAACTCCGGCCAAGAGGTCGATCCCAAAGCGGAAAAATGCCAAAAATAAGGAAAACCAAAAAAAAACTGAAAACAACAAGAAAACAAAGGAGGAAAACATTACTGAAAGAGCAGGCAAGCTGATGATTTTATCACAGCCAGCATTTTTTCAGCTTGAGCTGAGGCGCTGGCCTTTTATTCAATTTGCGCGCAACATTCAAATTGTGCGCCAGCTTTTGGCCGGATTTGAACTTTTTGGCATTGTTCTCCAGTCGGCGTAACTGGCACTGACTGTTGCTACGGTTGTTTATGTCCATCAGAGACGCTGCTAAATCGACGACTGTTTGGGCGAGCTGTTCTAAACCTCGTTAATTTGTTGTGGGATAGAAAACCCAAGCATACCACGTGGCGCTTGCAATCGTTCAGGGATCCCCGCAGCGTGCAAGAAATGAGTTGACTGTGACAAATTGTGGTTATGTGTGTGTGCCTGTGTCTCTATACACAGTAGGCATCCTATGGCCAACTTTTGCCGATATAGTTAGTTGCCAGAGCAGACTAGAGACCAGAGTAATTATCAAATCAAAGTCCCAATTTCCTCATAGATCTAATCTACTACGATGAGAGCATTAATAATTCGTATGAACTGATATTGCGTGCGCTAAGGAATATCGCAAGAGGCATCTCGTCTTAGTTTTTTATCTATAAAGCAGGATATCCGGCAAACGTTTGCAAGAAGATCGCGAAGGAAGCTCTTAAGAAGGGCATCGAATGCAAAGGGATTATTGAAGCGCGAGCGTGCTACTATGTCAAACCCATGCAGCCCAAGCGGCAGCCGAGGCCAAGGGCAGCCAGAAATGACAATGACAACGGCAGCAGGATCGCGGGGATTGGCAAGCCAAAGAAACGCCAGCAAATGGCCAAGAAGAATAGAAATTGAAAGCCAAAATGTGCTGCTAAGCGGACCCCTGCCAACGGCCAACAAAAAAAAAATTAATTCATAATGCTATGAGTATCAGCTCGAGTGCACCGGGAGTGCAGCGCAAACACTTTATTAAAATTAAAATTTATCTAAATTGCGGCGGCAAGCCATTTTGCTCGCGAAGTACTTAAACAACTTCGTCGACTCTTCTCGAGATGCTGGCCACAAAATGGGTGGGGGACGGATGCGAGCACAAAACCACTGCAGGGGTTGCTTCTGATTGTTGTTGCTGTTCGAGCTTTGTAAGTGAGTCCTGCCTGTCAGTCTGCCTGCCTGTCTGCCTCTCTCCCTGTCTGTCTGTGTGTGTGTGTATCTGTGTGCTAGTCAGCTAGTCAGCCAAGTGTCGGGATCGTCTTGTCTTGTCGGCTGCCTGTTAAGCGCTTTGCTCTAGAAATTGAAGGCTTTCTGTTCGCTGCCGTCTTTGGTAAAAACTGCCAAGCGGCAGGCAACACCTTTCCATTTTTCAATGTAACCACCATGCTGATTTATTATTTTTGACAGTTGTTTCTTCTTTGGCGCGGCTTTGCCTGCACTTCAATTTGCACATTGTGTGTTCGTCCGTGTGTGTGTGTGTGTGTGTGTGGGTGTGTGCATTATAAGTGTGTGGTTAGCTGCAAGGCGTAGCAGCTTTTGCACAATTTTTCATTTCCTTTGCATTTTTTGCGCTCGCGCCACTTCACGTTCTTATTTCATTTATTTATTTTACAATTAGACAAAGTGAAGTGCGGCTCCAGGCAGACAGGAAGACAGGCAACAGCTGCAGCCGCAGAGATACAGGGTTGCAACTGCAGGTGCGAGTGTGTATGCGTGTGTGTGTGTGTGTGTGTGGGAGAGTGGGAATGTGTGCATGAAAAGGGATTGTCAACGCTCGATGGCAGCACGCCAGAATTGGGCGTCTTAAATCAAAAGCTTATTGCGAGATATGCTTAAAATCCACATTAAGGCGCACTTAAGACCATCTGTATACAGATACTGACTCATCCAAAAAGATACCTTCGTTCCAAGGCAGCAGCGCCAGAAAGCAATAATCATAAAAGTAGCCCGCACGCTCAGCTGCCTGCCTCGCTGTCAGCCTAGGCTACCTTTGGCGCAAACTTTTCGCAGCGCCAAGCCGCCGTTGGGTGTGTGGTGCCAAAACGAATGGCAAATGGCCCTGCCGATGGAACACTTAAGCGCAAGGTAAGTGAAAACTCAAATAAAAATGGAAACTTTTACAATGCCGCCACGACATGGACATAGACGTCGCAACTTGGCAAAGTAACGTCAAGGCTATTTCTGGGCCAAAGCGAGCTCTGGGTATTTTCAGCGCCAAAAAATGGCGGCAGATTCAATAAACAGTTTGTAGCCAGGTTCCTTAAAGCCCAACGCGAATAACTGATGTTCCGACTTTAATCTCTATTTGCTCTCCCCTCAGCCTCAGGCTATGCTGTGGTTTATTCTTTGAAGCTTTGAAGTTGCCCCGCCCGAGTCCTGATTGCATGCGGCCAGCGGCTTGACAATTATTATAATCTATTGCGGCACTGTAATCACGAGCCTGCACTTGCATTTGTGAAGCTCTACTGTTCGGCGTTTTGCGAAATTGCTTCTTTTGTTGTTTAGTGTGGCGGAAATGTGGCAAAGATTGCAATATGTTGTCGATTCGACTGCCACACACAAAGATGCGATTTGGTCTATGCAATTTCGTTGCATTATTATGCCAACTAATGAAGTTGCATGCCATTCAACGCTCTAATAAAGACTGCCTCAGTTATGATAACACACGAAGCGTTTATTAAACCGATTGTTCTTGACCAGAACATACCCTGTAATTGCGTGACTCTCATGTTCAATTTGAATGGAGCAATGGGGACAAGTAACCGGATAGCAAATCGCTGAACACAATAACAAAGATATTTGCTGTGGGTATTGAATAATTCAAACAGAACTTTAGCTACACATTGGGCTGTTGGTTTTCGATATCCCTTTAAATTACGCTGTGATTACAGGGAATAGAAACAATATGACCGATAATTGAAATTTACGAAACAGTGTGGGACGTCAAATACAATATACGTACGCAAATTGATTTTCCCCTTGAATAGTGTCTCAATTTAAGCAAGTTACACATCGCATCGATAGTTGTGCATTTGGGAGCATTTCCCATTGGTATTTGGCGGAAATGCCAAAAATATTGTGTAAATTGAGATTGTTGAAGTTGATCAAAGTGTGTAGATAGATTTTAAATTATTTCAATCTGTATATATATAACTTTTTGTTTCCTGGCTGACTGACTGACTAACTATGAAAGGTTGATCAACGTGTGAAGAGAGATTTTTAAATCTTTATATGTATATATATATCTGTTTGTTTGCTATCTGACTGATTGACAGACTGACTGATTGACTGATTATAACTGTGTTAAATCGATTTCAAACTCACTTTCAGAACATTTGTTCAAATGAAGTATATAAGTATTTCAGTATCTGCCACTCTTAGAGGGAAAATGCGCATAATTTTCGGCTTCAAGTTTGTTAACAGAATGAAACATTGATTCCATGTGAATTGTATGTGAAATATAACTTCAGCCATGGAGTTCAAGATTTCCACGGAATGGCCAACATTTCGGCTTAAAACCTTAAACCGTCCTGTCTGGATGTATTGATTAATTTCGCAATCCATGCTCCTTGATAAACCGCACTTTATCCGGCACAGACAACATTTCGCATTCATCATTCTCGCCGCCGCCCCAAATTTACTTAGTAATTACTTTTAATTACGTGCGTGCGCATATAATAAACTTAATTTGTAAATTCCTGAATGAGCTAATTAGGTAGCATTCGATTTTTTTTTAAGCCTTGGTCAATTTTAGTGGTCAATTAAACAAAAACGCGTAATTGAGTGACATTGCTCGATGAGTGCATTACGAGATGAAGGGGCAGGATAAAGCGAGAGAGGCAGGCAGGGAGAGAGAGCTACATACTTTATTTAATTTCCGGGGCATTGTTGAATTGCAGTCGGGTATTATTAAATATAAAACGCCCTTTAATTATATATATCAGTGCGAAAGGGCATTGAATTAACTTTGCCAAATTTTGATTGAAAGTGATTGTAATTTAGATTGTTTTTTGGCCAGAAATTTCGGCATATTTGATGTGGAACGCTTAAAATGGAGCTGCATGGAAATGCCTAAGATGAAAAATATTCGAAAATGCAATTAAATTATTTAATAATGAAATTCTTGTACTACATATGAGTGTACGGCTAGATTATCGCGCATTCAGTGAGTAAACGCACTCGAATTCATTTCATTTGAAGTACGGAAAAACAATAAATGAATGCAATTCGAATAATTCAAGCAATTAAATGCGCATCAATGTTAAATTATTTCGTTTATATGAAATTATTTCGCAGCAACTATGCAGAATGGCATTTATAAATGTTTATAAAACGTGCACATGTATATGTGCATGCATATTAATGCAAGCTTGCATGTGTGTGAGAGTGTGTGTGTGTGTGTGTGAATGCAACATACAATGAACTCAGTTGAGCCATGACACCTGCTGCAGAACTATATAAATCCTCTTAAAAGCTTACAGCATATAATATGCAACAAATATTATAAAAGTAACTAACTAGAAATATACTTAATAATGACTATATTTATTATATATAAGGATTATATCTATCGTACACCTAAGAGCAATGCGTTCCAATAGAATTCATTTATGCCTAGCTAGCGCTACTTTCAAGTGAGTAACTTATGACTTGCTTGTATATAATTGAAATCAAGACAATTAGGACTTAAGTTTTGTGTCGAAAGGCGAAAAATCATTTGCCAAACAATGCCGAGCAGCGGGCACAGTTTCAGACGTGAATAACTAAATGAATGGCAGAAACGAATACCCGCTCCATGTCAACGTAAATGACAGGAAAGCCAGCTTGGGCTGAGCGCGGGGTAGACACACACACACATACACACACTCACTCGCACGGCCCGGCAAGGAGAGACACACAAACAACAACAGGCCAAGCAGCTGCCCCCGCATGGTCGCCCACAATGCCGCTACTTAAGCTGCTCTACGTGCGCAAAGGACACACACGCAAATAACTGCGGGGTAGCTTTTAATTATCTCGTTATTTTTTAATTTCCAGCATTTCACTGATTTCATTTTGAGCACATTGAGCGCAACGGGCGGTGGCCCGTCGTGAATGTCGCCAATCCCGCAGCCATTTGCACACGACCAGCCCTTTGAGCCGGAGGAGCCAGCTCGAGGCAACTTGACGCCAATTGAATGCGAAATATGCATTAAGCGGAATTGAAGCAATTTTAAGATGCAACCAATTGTCAGCTGGATATACCTTTAGTCTTACCTCCGGCTTTAACAGCCCCTCACCGCAATTGTTAACGTTCTAATGAGCCGACTTTAAAGCCCCACAAAAGCGTTCGTGTAAAGTGAGACGAAAAACAATTAACTCGTCTACCCCTAAAACCCGCACGTCAACATCAAATTAGTTTGTGGATTAACACGTTTTTTACATGTCCTGCCAGCGAGCGAGAGAAGGTCAAAGGGGTTGATGCTAGTTGGAAAGGTGTGGGAAGCGGGCGGGCGTGGGCGGTGGCTTGTCCGTGCTTAATTACGCATACGACACGTTGACTGGCAGTTTTTTTGGTTTACTTGTGAGAGCCCCATGCTCAGTTGGGCATGAAATGGGTTTATAGTTACCAATTATTTTTGGTCATGGCTAAAAATGTGTGCCCCGACCTGTCTATTATTAACAACTGAAACTATATTAAGCATCTCATTTGGGCAGCCACGGGCACGGTCCCTTTTGCTGCCCCTTCGCTTCGTGACTAGCTGCAGAGTGCAGGGATTATGTGCATTTAAATAAAGTTTTGCTCGAACTGACAAAGTTTGCAGCCAGCTCCAAATAGGCTTCATTGCGCCATTGTCATGTACCCGATGCCCGACGCTCGGCACTCTGTCAATATATCTTTAAGCTTAAATCACTGGCACAATGTGCGTATTGTCTGGCTCCAAATTTAATTCTTACGTGACTGATTTATGGAGTCTTCGCATGGCGGCGAGCAAGAACTGTGGCAATGTATTGGGCTACACAGAAACGGATCGATTGCGAGCAAAGTTCATAAATAAAGGCAGACAAACCTCGGCTTGGCTTAAAATAAAAGTTGCTGTTGCAAAACAAAATTCAAAAAGGGGAAAAACCAAGAAAACGCAATAAAACTGCGCTGCTGCATCGCATCGAACAAAAAATCTTGTGCTGATTTACCCGCTGCGCCTCGAGTGCAGCAAACAGCCACTAATAAAAGTTTCTGCAGTTCACAGGCGTTGATGTTTGTTGTGCGGCTATACTTTCAATGCGGTTGCACACACTCACACGCACACACAGATATACACACACACACACACACTCACGAATGCCGGTCAGCGGAGAAAATTTTTGGCTTTTGTGGAATTTCAACAGCAAATGGCTATCAACCGCAAGGCAACCCAGCATCCGGCATCATCCAACTTCTCGACACACGTACGCCTGGGAAAAAGTTAATTTGGCCAACACTTTAATAATGAGGTTTGTATTGAAGCCAGCTTGATTGACTTCTAACGTTGCCTATTCTCTCTACGGATAACTCCTTTTTTAGGAATTGTGGCCTAAATTACGAAAGCCGTACAATTTGTAAAAAAAAAAATTTAAATCTATGAAGCTTTGCAGCTCGTTGATGATAAATTTTATATTTGTGTATTTGTATACACATTTGTATGCATATAAACATAAAATCGTTAAATTTTTAAATATCTATATAGTGGCGCTAGCTAGCGGAAAATTATGGAAACACAAAAAATATCACAAAGAGTGTTGCCACATCGACTTTAAAAAGTACTGAAGCAAGCAGTTCATCATTTGGTATCAGCCGTTAGCCAAGCAGTTTAATTATTTGAATTTATATTTAAATGTCGAATTAATTAAACTTTCGACTGAAAAAACGGGTATTTAGAGCAATTCGCTTGAAATTTTATTTACTTTTTAAATTTGGCAATTGTATGCCTAGCTTGGCATCTCTTGATTACTATAAAAATATCATCAATGAAAACCAACAATAACAGAAAACACCAAAATTGCTTGACGTGCATTGCGTTTGTTCAATAATGATTCGATTGACTCCAACTCTGTGCTCTGCTCATAAACACATTTTTTTTTTAAACATGCCTGTCTAATAACGTGGAATACCAATCAGCAGTAAACATTTTTCATTGTTTGAAAGTTAATAATAATAATAATAATAATATACTTAACAGAATTAATATTAAACGTAACCATGACTTAGCACAGAAAAGACTTTTTAAGTTTCTTCCACGCCATCCAAAATACGTTGGCAAAGCAGGTCTCGCAAGCAGTGCAAAAGGACAACAAAATATAACAAAGCAGTTCACAATTTAAATAAAATTTAAGTTGGTGCAGATTTTCAACCGAGGTTCTGATTGAAGGCTATGAAAAGAAAAATTAATCTTGTATATACAAGAGTTTGACTTGACTGACTGAATGATTTAACGATCAAACGATTACCAACCGAGCACAAACCAAATTCTTCACTAAAATTATAACATTTACACGTGGGAGCCATTAGCGCGGCTTTGAACATTTTTGAAGTTGATGCGAGCTACACAAATGATTTCGATACTACTTGCCCTTGCAAGGTTATTCATATGACCCCAATGATAACGGTTGATTTCTTCTGTATATCTACATATATATGACACGGAAAATAGGGCCGTCGTTTGTGTTTTATGGTGAGGGCGTGAGGGAGCAAGAGTTTGTAGAGATAAGTTTACCAAGTCCCGTCGCAAATGCTATTATTTAAACAATAATAATAACAATGTTATTTATATTATTGGAATGAAATGGCATTTTGATCTATTGAGCTAGAGAGATTTATAGGCAAGGAAAAAGGAAACCCTATGAGTATAACAAGTTATACTTATGTTTCCTGCTTTATACATGCATATCTCACAATTTTATAATCCGTATAATCCACTTCTAAAGCTGTCACGAAAGAAACGCAATTAAACTGGCTAAGTAACATCCAGCCCGTGCACCGCTGTGAAAACCACTCAAGAAAGTGGCTGCCACTGCCGCCGCCGCCAGCGGAAGTAAGTTTTTGCTTGCTGGCAAGCATATATTCAATTAGGTGTTTGTTGCTGAGACAAATTGATTAATTTGCCAGCAGAAACCCAACGGTCCCCTGGCAACTGTCAAGCAATATAAATACAATAAGAACTCTGCACTTCGGCAACAGTCGGTGTAGAACCAGTTTTCAGCAAACAAACCCGCCGCCAACAACGAAGCCTCGTTTTGGCCAAAAACCCACGTATTCGCTGTGACCGAACATCGCTTCCAGATCTTAAGATCAACTACCGGTGAGTGTCGAGTACTATTTTGTGTACGTCACCAAACCAATTAGACAAAAGCTGCTGTCAGTTCAAGTGTCACGCCCACTAAACGGCTGTGACGTATAAGCCGCATTTAGCGCTCGATTCACATTACTCATACGTACGGCGCGTGTTGGCAATTAGCTTAGAAAAATATTAACAAATCGTTTATGTGGCATAAAATTAGCATAACTAGAAGTTTTCCCACGATTTACATAGCTGACTAGTTAATAAATGATTACCAGCATTTTGTTTGAGCAACAATCGTATAAAATGTAAACAAAACAATGTTTTAAACAGACGACGAGATGCCGATGCTTAGATACCCTTGCATACACATAATATGCTTGCTGCACTTAACTCTCATGTGCAATTAATCAATGTCTTGTCAATCAGTATAGATCGCTGTTAAGAGTTTGTTCTTCAACATTATTTCAATTGTTAACGGTTTTAGTTATTGGTTCGGGAATAGTAATATCTATAATTGATCGATGAATTGACGACCAGCTTAAGCTGGACATCCTTTAAGGGTAGGGAAACCTTTTCCAGCCTGATTGCTGAGGTGTCACACAATTCGCGTCTTAGCTGTGATGCCCTCTCTTAGGGTATTGAAAGTGACGCTACAGATGACTGGCTGCCAGACAGCGTGTAGCCGCTGGCCGTAGCGTTAAACCAGTCGCTGGCATCGTGTCCGGTTGGCACAAAAGAATTTCACGCATTTTATTGGGGCGTAACTTATTATTATTGCTGCTCCGGCTGGGTCTACGGCGCCGGCGCCAACTCCCGCTGGCATCTGGACTAGCCCGGCCAACTCTGTTCTACGTTGTACGATTTTAGCTGCAGTTAATTAATGAACGATCGGGCGACCAACAACTTGGCCGGCCGCATTCGATTTGCATTAATTACAGTTTTTAACATATGATATCGGTTGCAGTTGGGCTCAGTCCGTTTCCTTGACACTTCCTGCTGTTACTTTCCGTGCGATTCTCTCAGCTTTCTTTCCACAAGTCGGTGAATTTTTATTCATTTTATTTGTTCTTGAGAATGGGGAATTTTGTTGTATTTGAAATATTTTGTTTGAGATTTTACGTTATCCTCTGATTTTGAATAGATACAACTTTTTTTATTTAGAACGCAATATTTGTTAACTCGTAAACATTTGAATTAATTTTCTTAATTTAACTATTTACTCATTCAAATACAAAAATATTTAACAAGTCATTGTCTTAGCCATAAAAATACCATAAAATCTGTTAGCCAGATTATTATGCAAAACCTAACAAGGGCCCACGCGACATCGATACTTTAGGTTCTGGTAGCTCCTTGCAACCTTTAGCAAATAAGTCCAGCACACATATAATTTGCATATAGAACATCGAGCAAATTGGCATTTTATTGAATTTGTATTAATTTTATAGTATTTTTCCTTCATCTTTTTGTTCAAATAGCTGACGCACTGGGAGCTCTCTGAGACCGGCTTGAAGCGCTGTTGTTGTTGTTGCTTTTCTGCCGCAGTTTCAGACTTCTTGACGTTGTTAAGCTTTCGCATCTGAGTTTGGGTTGCCTATAAAATAACAAGAGACAAACGTGCGTTTTATTATTCCAACATCGCACTTGGCGCGCAACGGTCGCATATGCTACAGCGCTTTACTCTATCATAAGCTAGAACATTTAGAAAACACACACATATACATCTATATTTTTGTTTGACAGAGATCTTCACCATTATCAGCATGTGCAACAATAAGAATCTGCTGCTGCTAAGCATTGCACTGACCGCTCTGTGTCTGCTGCAGTATGGCGAGGCGCTTCCTTCCATAGGACACTATGGCAAGCGATTTGGTATGTAATTAAAGCCACAAATAATGATTCCTTATATTATATTCCATTTTATTTTATATTTAATAATCTATTTCTATCTACAGATCCCATGGGCGGCATTGATTTCATTCAGATTTGCCTGAACAACTGCGCCCAGTGCAAAAAGATGTTCGGGGATTACTTCCAGGGTCAGTCCTGTGCCGAGTCCTGTCTCAAGTTCAAAGGCAAAGCCATACCGGATTGCGAAGATATTGGCTCTATAGCGCCGTTTCTGAACGCGCTCGAATAGAGATTTCAAAAATGTATCCGCCTCTTATGAACTGTATGTGTATGTGTGTGAGGAGTGTGTGTATTTTTATCGCCTGTGACTCAGACGCGTATTTGGGTCAATGCGATGCGATGCTCAACACGATCTTGGCTGATGACGACCACGACCACGACCACGACCACGACGTCGACGACACTGAAACTGGCGCTTACTATATACGATTTAATGGCTTTAACTACAATATTTACCTAGAGTTTCCGGCAAAACCTCAGCTCAGCACGTAACCAAAGAAGTTCCTATAGTACTAACTTACTACTTAACTAACATATGGTGTTAACCAGCATTCAATAATAACAAGAACTTAAACAAGCATTAACTTTGTTTTTATTTTTTATTTAAATGATAGTTATTGCATATACAAAACTTACAACGAAATATTCGTATGTTTAAACATTATTAAAGGTCTTGTGTGTGTTGTTAAACGACCTTCTTGTAACTTACCCTGTATTTTTGCTATTTTAAAATAATACATATATACAAAAAATGTATGGAAAATGCATGGAAATGTTGGAAATCACTATAGAAAATGGCAGTGTGAAACTATAACTGACTGTCTTTAGAATGCATTAGTGCGAAGGATGCGTTGCAGCAGGAGAGAAGACTAGTAAAAGAGACTAAGCAGTAGTGGGAGATACTAAGAATGTAGAACTGAAAAACAGATGCCAAAGACTTGTGGTTTTTGGCTTCTTGCCAAAGGTGTACAGCTGTGTCCAATATGGTATGTATGTAGAAAAATAATTAATAAAGTGATGTTTACTTTCTAAAGTTGAGCAGCGTGTCGGGTATTTCATTGATATAGTTCTGGAAATAGAATACACAATTTAATAAATATATTTTTCATAATAAGTCCACTTGACTCACATAGACAGACGAGTCCAGACCGTGACTGCCGAAGTCGGCCCACTTGCTTAGATCCATAGAGGGTATAATGCCGCTCTTACAGGGCACGCGGGGATTTCTATGGAAAGCATACTCTTAGATCGCATCTCAATTGTCAGCTATAAACTTACATTTCATGATCTGGCAGAACCATGGGATAGATTTGCACGGTGTCAATCAAATCGGTATTGTCGCAAATCAAGCGCGAAAGCTTCGCCTTGCGTATTTCCTGCAGCTGCTCAGGTGTAAAGGAGGAGGGCTGGTTTGGCAGTTCATACCAGAAGCGATCGCCGCGACGCAAGTAGCTCATCTGAGTGGCAATTATACACGCAAACGTGGGACCCAGCATGGAGCCAGGCAGAGATTTCTCCGACACGCCACCAGACCATAAATCAATATCGGCAGGATGTCTAACAAAGAGTGAAATGAGCAAATGTTTATAGCCCAAGTCCAGCCGACTAATTTATACTCACTCGAATATGCTGCCATAGCGTAGTACTGTCTCGTTTGGCATGGAGCCGTACATCTCATCCCACGTATTGGATGTAGGCAGGCCGCAGAACTTGCGGAATTCCATGTAGCCGGGTATGCCAAATTCGCGTCCTCGCTGCATGTTGAATGAGACCAAATCCATGCCAAAGCGCGCGCCCTCCTTTTTAAAGAGATGATTGGTGACCTCTTGGGTAATGGAGTCATCCATGGCTTGTGCCACTTGATTCATTAGACCCATAAAGTATTCATCCAGCACGCCAGCTCTATACAAATCATAAGGACGGCGAATGAGATCCGACAAACGCTTGGAGGCAATAAATTTGTGTGCCTTCGACCAGCGCTCCACGGCGGTGGGCAGCAATGAGTGGCCAAAGCGGAATGCAGCGCCAGCAAATGAGTCAATGATGCCAGGATTGACATTCGGATCATACCCATCCCAGTAGCCATCCTTCTGCAACACCAGGCCAAACTTCTCCATCACTTCCTTGCCGAGCAGAATGGGCAGAAACTCGTTGTAGGTGACATGTTGCACTATGGCAATGTTGATGCGTCGCGCCTCCTGGAACAGAGTCTCGTCATCCCAGTGATGGTTAATTTGAGCCAGACCCGTGGCCAGACGATTGTGCTCCCTGGCCATGAGCGTGTGCATGCATGTCAGCACCAGCTGCTCGTTTACTCGGATCTCACCGCCCTCAAAGCAATACATGCTCTTGTTGGGGCGCGTGCAGCCCTCATCTGGTATGTCCAGTTTCAGGGGCAACAAATCCTTCAAGCCATATTCCTGGAAAACGGGATTCATGCGCATCAGACCGCCGTAGCCCGTGCGCAGCTTGCGCGCAAACGCTTCCTTAACGCCATAAACAGTGTTGGCATCAATGACGCCAGTCAAGGTGTTGAACTGCTGACGAGAACCTGAATTGGAATGAAGTGGGCTTTTGATATCATCGATGATCGGTCTTAAGTTACGACGTTACTCACCCAACCGACATCCGGGTCTTGGTGACGGGAAGCCGCGCACGAAATCAATACACTTGACATTAAAGAGCCGATAAAAGTAATCGTCATCGGGAATGCGTATCTCATTGCAATAGGGATGCTTCCGGTGCAGCGGTCGCTTGCAGCACTCCTCCGGATCGTTGCGATTGATGGGATCTGTAATCAGAGTGAATAGTTCTTTTCAACTTTTCCATTCACACAGTTGCTTGACCTACCCAAAGGCGTGCCAGTCAGCGTAAAGTCGTGATCCATGAACTGGCCCCAGGCAATGACCATAACGGTGCCCGCGTGATCATGATATCCATCATCTGGATGCATTGTACGCGAGACCACACGCGAGTAGGGCAAATCGTGGCCGGTAACCGAAATGCGCGGTGCATTGATGCCATCCGCATAGAGTGGACCAATCAGGCGCTGAAAAGGCGCATTGGTAGCGCCCCAGGTGGGATGCTCAATATTGTTGCACAGCCCATCGAAACGGCGATATTTGCCCGGTCGGCATTCGACGCCAGCAAAGAACGGCGGGCAGACCTCGCGAATCAGCGTCTTGGAGGTGTCTATGGTGGGCAGACCCTTCTCGATTTCCTCATAGGATAGGCCATAGCTGAAAGAAGAGATTGTAGATTAGCTGCCTGCCAAGTATAGCAAAGTGTTGACAAATTATATCTAACTATATCTGAATTGCCCGTCAACAGCTGCGGATATCGCCCAACATGGCATTTTCCTGTCGCGCCAACTGTTTGATTCTCCTTTCAGCGGATATTTTTCAATCTTGTCAAAGATTGCAAAATTATCGAATTAGCCCAGTTCGGCACGCAATTAACGCACTTTTGGCCCGGCTTATGGTGACAGACATTGATGGTGATATTTGAGATTTGACGTTGACATCAATGGCAAAATATTCGCTTTCAATTTAAGTCACTTGCCGTTTTATTGAAGCCGACTGCAAGGCCTGTGGCCCGTGAATTAAGCGCTGGTTATCTTTTATCTATTGCTGCCAAAAGTGCCGAAAAACTAAATGGAAAAACTCTGCTGTTGCAGCATAATAAATTTGCGTCGGACACTTCCTCAAGTGCATGGGAAAGTGAGAAAAACTGCAGTAACCTGAGCAATGGAAAGGCAGCTGACGCTAGGGCGAACCCATTGTTGTTGGCTCTGAAGATAGTGCAAAGAGATATGAAGCTGGCAAAAAAAAACTTAACAGTCAATTGGGCTGGCAGTTAAATGGACTGAAGGTCCATAAATTAAACTAGCTGAGGAAATGGCCAGGAAAAAAGGTGCTGCTAAAAGAAAACTTTCAAGCAGAGCATTAAAAGCCTTTCGAAAGGCATTGCAAATTAACTGGAACAGCAATTTACTAACTTTAGAAAAACTATTTTGTAACATTGTATACATTCTATAAGTTATCTAGAGTTCACTTATACAAGAACCCCTATGCATGTACTTTTTTATATCTAATTAAAAATATTGAAAGCAATCCAAAATTCCTTAAGCTCAAAAACATAGTTTATTTCATGCTGTTCGCAGCTGGAATCAACACACCTTTCAGGTAATGGACAAAAATATTGTTTTTCCCAATTTAAAAAACGTTATTTATTTTTAATTGAATCAGCTCTGCGCCAATCCCAATCTGAGTTAACATAGCTCTCTGTGAAAATCCGAATCTTTCAATTAAAAAAACTTTATAAATTAAATTTGCTTCCATTCTAATCCTGCACCTTACATAATCGACCATTAAAAAACTGCTCTAAACTGCCATAAAAATAGCTGTAACATTTTTATCATATATAAAACGTTTGTATCTGATATTAATTGAGCCGCCGACCAGAGGCCATAATCATAGGATTATACAACAGCAGCTGCATTGCTGATGATCCTCCTCGTACTCATGTTAGATGAGCCAAGTGCGGGGGGTGTCCACAAAAGAAAGTCGCATTGAAGCACAGGTTGCAACTGCGAATGGAACTGAGGAACGGCGGCTGAGACCAACTGACTTGGCAACCCGCTTACCCAGAAACGCCAGTTGGCCAACCATAAAACTGGTAATGCTATGTTGCATCCTCAGCTGGCTGCTTCTTGTTTTCTGGTCGGGGGCAGCTCACTCTCACTGAGGCTGCCATCCCGAACCGACGACGCATTGCATAATTCGCTTTTGTTTACATTTTGCGCAGCGAGCACAACAAATAGCTGGCAAAATATTTGGAGGCGATAGAAAAAAATGGAGTTGCGCCAGTTTGAAGAAGTTTGCAGTTGGCGCATCGACAGAGTCAGGCTAGCACATGACTGCAGGTGGCCAAGTGGCCATCAGTCAAAGCCACCGACAGCGGCGACGACAGTAAATTTGGCATTGCAATTAGCATTTGCATGTGCCAAACTTTCAAATCCATCCAATCCGCAGAACCTTGAAGACAGGCTCAGCACCAGTTCGGCTTAGTTCAGTTCCAGCCTCAAACTCATACATATTTATGACTGCAGGCGGTCTGGACGGGCAACAGCAACAGCGTCAGCATCAGCACGAGCACGAGCACGATTTAAGTGCCATGTCATGCGTTATTTGGCAATCATTTATTGGGGCTGTGGGCGTGCCAGGCGCAACTTTCAAAATGCGTTTAGCATTTATTACCGTAACATTTACTTACGTGCGAGCCAACTGTATGGATATATCGAGCAGCAGTTCGCCCACGGTGGCCAGCTCCTCGGGCTTCCAATCGGACTTGGGCTCGGCCACATCTGCAAAGTGCATCAGATATATAGATGTAATATGAATAGTGTGCTTATCTGTGCATTGTTTGAACGTCCCCACACTTACGTATACGCTTGCGTGCATCCGAATAGGCCGCATTGATGGCATCGTAGGTAATGCAAGTGCCCGCACCGCTGCTGTAGGGGTTTCTGCAAGGGAGAGGCAAACAAGAAGATTATTGAATGCTATTGACAATAGAAAGCAATTTGTAGCTATCACATGCTCACCACGCACACCCGTCACACGCCCACCAACACATACACTCACACACACCCACGCCTCCACAGTCTGTGCAATGTCTGATAATCAAATTATTGACGGGCCAGCGAGTAAGGCAGCAGGCAGCAGCAGAAGGCAGCTGGCTACAGGAAACGGAAATGTTGGCTACAGTTGAATACGTGACTTAGTCGAGGTAACATGGAGCAAGCACGCAGCCAGCTGGGGCGCATATTGTGGGCTCATCGTGCAACTGATTTGAATGCAACAATGCAGCAGCTGTTGCACAAGCACTGCCCAGCATCTGCATGGAGTCAAAAGCTGCTTAAATTGACCAAATTGTTCCTATTGTGTGTTTTAGGCATATTCTTATTGAACTTCTACCAAACGGAGTTGCAAGGGCAGGTGAGCTAAGCTATTGATTGCATATGCACAGCATGTTTGTACCTTTTGACATACTTATAGCGCTGTGCCTTGGCACTGCCACGCCCTTTGCGTTATGCGCTGCGACCACCAGAACGGTGTGATTTCTGTGCCAACATCAATAGCGTGCCACGCCTGAGCAACCTTAGTCCCGCCACATTCGAGGCTAAGTATGCATATAGTGGTGCACCCGTCATTGTCAGCGATGCCATGCAGAACTGGACAGCCACAACGGTGGGTTAGCCAGCCAATTAAAACATGAGCCACTTGGTTAACAAATACTGTACTTAGCTCTTCAATTACTGGTACTTTCGGGATGTCTATCGCAAGGCTAAGCGCAAGCAGCGCATACGCGAATGCCAGTTTCTGCCCTACAAAACGGGCTTTCAGGATATCTACGAGGCTTTGGGCATGCCGCAGTCGCGCGTCGAGTTGGAAACGAATGAGGCACCTTGGTACTTTGGCTGGAGCAATTGTCATGCCGAGACAGCCGAAGAGTTTCGCAGGCATTATGGCAGGCCCTATTTTCTGCCTGAGCGCTCGGAGAACAATGCAGTTGATTGGTTTTTCATAGGCACTGCCGGACTGGGCGCCCAAATGCATGTGAGTACAAGGGTTTCAGCTTAAAGAGGGTAGTCATGAGCTCCTTCAAATCCTCTTAGATTGATAACGTGCGTTTGCCGTCGTGGCAGGCGCAGTTGGCGGGCAGCAAGCGCTGGCTGCTGGTGCCACCGCCCGAATGCTATTTCCAGTGCAAACGCTTCGAAGTGGTTGTGCAACAAGGAGACATAAGTAAGTCGGCAGGTAAATGAGGTCTTAGCAAGTCTTTAAGTAAAATGTTTGCCTATTTTGTAGTCGTTCTGGATACGAACAGATGGTATCATCAAACGTTTGTGCAACCCGGCGCCATTAGCCTAACCATTGGAGCCGAATATGACTAACTAAATTTCATTACAAAGTGGGTTTTTCCCAGCAGGAAACAAAATGCACACAGCATCTCGGGCCAAATAAATAAGCTAAACTCTAACTATAACTGTAACTGTAACTGTAACAGTAACAACTTAACTTAACTTTTAACATTGCATTTGCGTTTGTAGCCGGTTTGTTAATTAAATGCCAAAACACGCAAATTTCTCGTCTTGCGAACTGCTCGCAAAGCCCCCTAAATAGGGGGCAAAGCGACTTCCTCAAATGGAGCGACATGTAAAACGCGTGTCAGGTGACAACGATACATGTTAACAATGCGTAAGTATTAAATAATTACAGCAACAGCAACAGCAACAACAACAAATGCAACAAACACCATAGCACCCAAGACATTGCCCAGACACGCAATGCAAAATCCATTTAAGCAATGGACGACATTCTTCGCGAACTTGCATCCATATTTTGTGTGCGACATGCTGCATACGCAGTTAAAGGGGTCTAATGATATTGAGATAAGCTATGTAACATGCCAGGGGAAATATTTTACTTTAACCGTCTTACTACGGGTCTCTACCATTTAGTTAATTACATCCTCAATAGGGCGTGTGCACAAGGAAGTGCTAAGATTGCAGCCATTAAAGTGTAAAGTGTAAAGTACTTTCGATACGTTATTTAAAGTTCAATTCACATATGTTGTTTCTATATTTAATTTAATTTACTTGCATTTCCCAGATGGAAATCTAATAAATGATCATTCACAACATCTTAAAAATATGTAATCATCGTATTCTGAAGATGCAATTTCTCGTCAAGTTAGGGTGCACAACAAAGGTTGCTTAGATTTGGAAATTGCTTTTGGGGAAAATTTGTCAAATGCAAAATGGCTGCTGGCACTTAACTGGTCTGGCAGTTAATTTTAAAATTTATTGCTGACGGAAAGTTCAATGTGCGCATTGGACTGGCCGGCGGGCAGTCAGAGATAGAGTTTTGGGCCAACTAGAAAGTTGCTTGCATGCGGCACGCACTGGAATGGTCTCGGTGCGACTGGGACTTGCTATCCTGATTGGGCTGCTGTGGCACAATGAATGTGCATCTTGTTGCACTGTTTGCACGTTTGCAGGTGCGCGAATAAACTGTTGCTTGCTGTTGAATGCTTCCTGCTGAAAGTGAAACTGTATCTGGTTGCCGGGGCCGGCATGGCGTATGCGTAATATTGCGAATTGTGAGTAATTGCAAAAGCATGTCGTAAATCCACAGACACAACATCCCAACACCAGTTGTCTATGTACTCGTGAATTTTTGGGGCCTTGTGGCATAACCAAGACGATCGCCGGGGCTACCACGCTTACGCTGACGTGTGTCCAGCAGGGAAAATAGTTTACTAAACATATATCAGAGCTGCAGCATCAGTTGCAGCAGCTGCAGCCGCAGCAGCGACAGCAATGAAAGTGTCCCGGGTCGGGAAACCTGTATTTATCATTTAAGTAGGTTGTTGTGCCTGCAATTGTGGACTGCATTTTTGCCGGCCGCAACAAAGTTCAATAGCCAGGGCAAAGCCACATAGTTGCCGAGTCACGTTTTACGCCAGGCGCAACCCCAAATTAGCTCAACTCTCTGGTGACCCCTATATTAAATTTGTTATGGCCCGATCGTGCGACATTTAAAATTGTAACCATCTGTGGCAGAGCTGCAACTTTGTGGCGCATGGTCGAAGTTCAGAAATTGTCTTTTGCCACTTTTTTTCAAAGTCACATTTCGAAATCGCTTCAAAGCCTTAGTTTGCAATCAATGGAAGAGGCGGCCATGCAGCAGCAGTAGCGGCAGCGGCAGCTGTTTGCCACACTGCGCCGCAGGTGCCTTTGGCGTCTCAAAGTGTTGCAATGCCATTTATTTGTATAGCTGTTGTTGCTGTTTTTTTCGTATTTGTTATTGGTTTGGTGCTGCCGCAGCTGCCTTTTTGTTGTGCGGTTTTTACCAATAAATCTGTTGCGGTTGTCAAGTGCCGTCAAGCCGACGTGTTCGCATCACATGCCTCGGTCTTCACGTTGTGCCAAAGACAGAGTATCCGAAGTCGAGGTCAATAGCTTAGCTTTACATCAGAAGTTAACATTTAATTCTGACAACAAAACATTTAATTCAGAGTTTACTTATAAAAGAAAAAGAGAATATGGGCCAAGTCACATGTGTTTCAATGCGTAGCATTTAATATTGTTTTTTAAATAAGATCTAAAATCTCTCACATATCAGAATTTGCAGGAGGGAATCATATAACGGCAGATTACCTGAGCACCTTATCAACATTGTATAGAGTTTATATATTTTTTAATTTCTTAAATTATATAACAAAAGGCAATATGGCAAAAGTGGCATGTATTTTAATTCGTTGCATTCTATATTGTATTTTTAATTGGGTCAAGTAAATACATATTGATTATATATAATGTGCTCTATAAGAGCAGAGGACTATATAAGTCACAGTTAGTTCCCAAAAAGATTCAGAAGTACACTGTCCTCAACATGAGATCTGCCACAATTCTTTTCCTGCTCGCAGCTAGTTTCTGTGCGATGTGGGGTGTAAATAGTCAACGGGTGCCCAGATGCCCAACTGCGTGCACCAGGGTATTTGAGCCTGTTTGTGCCACATGGACACGTGGCAGGTTAACCAGCACCTGTACATTTATCAATCCTTGCAGGATGAGAAATCAAATATGCTCCACTAATCAGGGTATGAAAAATAATTATTATTTACTGGCATATACTAACTGTTTACATTCTCATTCAGCTTGGAGACTTACCAATACTGGCAAATGCATAAGGGATTCAAATGATTGCAGAGCTATTTTGGGCACAAACTCCGGCTGATCACTAGGCACCTATTCATCAATTTATCGAGGAAATATATTTTTAAATTTATAAAACAAAAGCCAATATGACAAAAGTGACATGTAATTCAACGCATTGCATTCAATATTGTGTTTTTAATTGGGTCAAGTAAATACATATTGATTATATAAAATATGTTCTATAAGAGCAGAGGACTATATAAGTCACAGTTAGCTCCCAAAAAGATTCAGAAGTACACTGTCCTCAACATGAGATCTGCCACAATTCTTTTCCTGCTCGCAGCTATTTTCTGTGCGATGTGGGGTGTAAATAGTCAACGGGGGCCCAGATGCCCAGCCGTGTGTACCGCGGACTTTAAACCTGTTTGTGCCACCTGGACGCGTGGCAGGTCAACCAGCACCTGTACATTTAGCAATGCTTGCAGGTTGAGAGCTCAAATATGCAGCACTAATCAGGGTATGAAAAATAATTATTATTTACTGGCATATACTAACTGTTTACATTCTCATTCAGCTTGGAGACATACCAATACTGGCAAATGCAGAAGGGATTCAAATGATTGCAGAACTATTTTGACCCCAAACTCCGGCTGATCACTAAGCACCTATTCATCAATTTATCGTGGAAATATATTTTTAAATTTATAAAAGAAAAGCCATTATGACTAAATTGGCAACGCATTGAATTCAATATTGTGTTTTTAATTGGGTCAAGTAAATACATATTGATTATATATAATGTGTTCTATGCGAGCAGAGGACTATATAAGTCACAGTTAGGTCCCAAAAAGATTCAGAAGTACACTGTCCTCAACATGAGATCTGCCACAATTCTTTTCCTGCTCGCAGCTAGTTTCTGTGCGATGTGGGGTGTAAATAGTCAACGGGTGCCCAGATGCCCAACTGCGTGCACCAGGGAGTTTAGCCCTGTTTGTGCCACCTGGACACGTGGCAGGTTAACCAGCACCTGTACTTTTAGCAATGCTTGCAGGATGAGAGTTCAAATATGCACCACTAATCAGGGTATGAACAAATTTTATTATTTACTGGCATAAACTAACAGTTTACATTCTCATTCAGCTTGGAGACTTACCAATATTGGCAAATGCAGAAGGGATTCAAATGATTGCAGAACTATTTTGGGCACAAACTCCGGCTGATCACTAGGCACCTATTCATCAATTTATCGCGGAAATATATTTTTAAATTTATAAAACAAAAGCCAATATGACAAAAGTGGCATGTAATTCAACGCATTGCATTCAATATTGTGTTTTTAATTGGGACAAGTAAATACATATTGATTACATATAATGTGTTCTATGTGAGCAGAGGACTATATAAGCCAGATAGTTCCCAAAAAGATTCAGAAGTACACTATCCTCAACATGAGATCTGCCACAATTCTTTTCCTGCTTGCAGCTAGTTTCTGTGTGATGTGGGGTGTAAATAGTCAACGGGTGCCCAGATGCCCTGCGTGCACCAGGGAATTTAAGCCTGTTTGTGGCACCTGGACACGTGGCAGGTTAAGCAGCACATGTACATTTAGCAATGCTTGCTGGATGAGAGTTCAACTATGCACCACTAATCAGGGTAGGAAAAAATAATTATTATTTACTGGTGTATACTAACTGTTTATATTCTCATTCAGCTTGGAGACTAACCAATATTGGCATATGCAGAAGGAATTCCAATGATTGCAGAACGATTTTGAACCCAAGCTCCGGCTGATCAGTAAGCACCGATTCAACAATTTATCAAGGAAATATGTTTTTAAATTTATAAAACAAAAGCCATTATGACAAAAGTAGCATGAAATTCAATGCATTGCATTCAATATTGTGTTATTAATTGGGACAAGTAAATACTTATTGACTGTATAAAATGTGTTCTTTGAGAGCAGTGGACTATATAAGCCACAGGTAGTTCCCTAAAAGATTCAGAAGTACACTGTCCTCAACATGAGATCTGTCACAATTCTTTTCCTGGTCGCAGTTTGTTTCTGTGCAATGTGGGCTGTAAATGGTCATCGGGTGCCCAGATGCCCAACTGCGTGCACCAGGGAATTAAACCCTGTTTGTGCCACCTGGACACGTGGCAGGTTAACCAGCACCTGTACGTTTAGCAATGAGTGCATGATGAGATATCAGATATGCAACAAATCGCAAGGTATGCATATAGAATTGTTATTTACTGGCATATACTAACTGTTTGCATTCTCAATCAGCTTGGAGATTCACCAACTTTGGCAACTGCAAAAGGGATTCAAAGAATTGCAGAGCGATTCTGACCTCAAAGTCCGGCTGATAACTAAGCACCTATTCAACCATTTATAACATATCAACTAATCCATGACTTATATACTAATATAATTGTTTTGATAAAGTATGTGCATATCTTTTATTTATCAACTTGTGCTAATGTAGCTGTCCGTTTTGAAGAGCTTTGCACTGCTCCTGTCTCACAGCAGATCCAATCACGCAGCATGCCTTTAACAACTGACACTAAGCTACACTGCGGCTACCCGCTGAGATGTGTGCCCCATTCGTATGCGAATATGTCAGGCCAAGACGCAAGTTGAACACTCGCTCCCAGGCGTGCAGCTTTTGCCCCCGTTGCCCATTTGGCAAGACAAACCGTTTCAACACGCCGCCACGTTGTTGCTGCTGCCGCTGCCGTTGCCGCTGTTAATGATTAGCTCAAAGCCGGCTGTCATTGTTGTTGTCGTTGTCGTAAGGGTAGAGTATCGACAGGCAGTGCATGTTGCCACTGCTTTTACAGCACCCAAGATTTATGACTGTCAGCTTAGCATTTTGCCGTTTTGGTGTCAACGTTCAAATATTTGCGCACAAACGTAACCCAGAATGCCACTGGCGCATTTTCTATTTATACTTACAGCGTGCCGCGAAACAAATTCACATTGTAGTCATAGACGGAGGAACGACCAGGTCCGGCCAACAGCAGGGCACAGTCCGAGCCATGAGGCGACTGCAGTTGCGCCCCAAACTGATGATATTGCGCCTGAACGCAGCTCAGCAGACACAGCGCAAGTATTCTGTGAATGTAGACAAAAGGAAGGTACATTTATTGATAATTATTAGTAATATTTATTAATTTTATTGTTAGTATAATAGAAGGTTAATGAAAATATTGGCCTGGGCTTAACACGTATGAATATTACTAGCAAAGTAGCTTTGCGCCCGTTGCATGGTCTATCAATCATCAGTTGCCACAACAACAAGACTAGCAACGGCGGCAGCAACAGCTGTCGAATTGCTGCCAATGTAGCCAATTTGAATTGCATTGTTTTTGGCTGTCCATTGTTTTTGGGCCACATTTCGCGGCGTCTGGCTGCTTGACAGCTGGCAACCTTGCTTTTATTGAGTCAAATTTATGACTTGAGGCACGTGTTGATGTTAATGGCTTGTTAGCCTTTGTCACCTGCACAGAGCCAGACATTAAAACATATTTTCGGTCAATTGTTAATGACTTTTTATAAGTATTGATTGTTAATGCTGACAACAACAGCAGCAACAGTGAAAGTGCCCAGTGTTGCTCTGCCAGCTGTTCGTGGTCATTTATGATCTATTGCTTTGAGTTTTTGATGAAAAGAGCTGCTTAGGGCATATCGCGCTGTTCCGCTCTTGTGTAAGCCAAATAAAACGCACTTAAGTCCTTTCACTTTCCACTTCGCATACAATTTGTTGCTTTGTACTAAGGCTTTCTTTTCAGCTGGCCACATAAAACGCGGTGCGGCAAAGACACTGCAACTGTATCCCATTTCAGCGCAGCCCAATGATGCCTCCGCGTAATATGAGCGACATTGTGGCATTCCCAGCCATAGCCAACTCTAAAGGCAATTGTTAAATAAATTTAAAAATAAGCTTTTATATTTGCAGTTTAACAAGTGTTCTCTTTCACACATTCATATATTTTACTTTTAATTTGACCACAGTAAAATCTCTTTGTGACTGAAAGTTACAATTTACAGATATTGCAAGCACTTCATGCCTTAGGTAGTAAAAATATTTTATTTGTAATTGCGCGGCAATTGTGTGTTGCATAAAAAGACATTTGAAAAGCCACACAAATCAAAATGGTTCAAGGCAAAATTTCGAAAATATGAGCCAGTAAATGCGAAAAGCGTGCAGTGTTGGTAATTAAACGGTCGGTAAGCTGTATTTGTGGAATTTGGCCCGTTTGGGCCATAAGCCGTCATGCCAAGGCAATTAGAACGCAGCAAAAGGCACAGGCGCCCACGCAGTGATTGGCTAGCTGGATTCGAATTGGGCACACCTCACAAAATTGAACAGCTCCAAGTTGATTGCATGCAGGCAGCCACTGCGTAAGTCAATTAATTGTTGCTCGCCATTGGGGCGACAGCTTTTGTGAAAGGCGCTCACGCACACACGCAAAAATAGCCAACGTCCTTCTGGCCAAGTTGCTAACAAAACGACAAAATTTTTGCATACTCACGCAGCGTCAAGTTTTACACCTGCCCGCAAGAGCCAATTAATTTTTTGGCGACTGCTGCTAACAGCTTTTCGTCCACACATATATACATATATATATATGTTAAGCCGCAATTGCAACTTATCTAACGGTTCAGTGCATTTGCATTTGCAGTGCACCTCAACTCTTGTCCAGCTCAACCCATATTTTGGCAACAATCTGACCATATTTGGGCTTGGGCCACCTTTACTGACTTTGAGTATGTGCCCAAAACTCAAGCGACCTTTTTTTTAAGCCTGCTCCAGACAGGCCAAAGCCAAAAGCCATAACGAATTAGGAGCATAAACAAAATACAATCCGTTAACAATATCTGTCTGCTAACGATGCTGCGCACTCAGCTTTCAACATTGTTAACAAAAAGGCTAACTTCAACTGGCTTGTTGTGGCCTGAAATGGAAGCCACTAATCTTCACATATTTAAAGCGCGTCCACAGTTGACATTTGTTAATAATTTTTACCAGCGGCACGTTAATTGCCCGTTACATTGTTGTTGTTCCATTGTTGTGGCATTGCCAGATGTTGCATGTGTCTGTGGATTTGCATCGCATGATGCCCGCTGCCACTTTGTTATGTCACCTCTTGGCTGGCATTCATGTAAGTCTTATACAGCATATGGCCCAGGCCCAGGGGCGCGCCAAGTGCATAGGACCTTTTGTTGGGCCTTTTTTGTGGATCTTTTCATTGTGGTTGCTGCAGCTGCTTTTGCTGTTGCTGTTGCTGCTGCATCTTACCTCATCGCTCAGCATTGTCTTTAGGTATTATATGTAAATTGCTTACACCTCTGGTTTTATATATCTTAGCAAAATGTTGAAATGCGCATAATTTTCACTGATTAATACTGAATCAACATACGAAATGCTTTAATAACAACTTGGCAAGAGAAGTGATGCTCTCTTAAAACAGAATAAACAGATGTATCAATAGCTATACAACAAAAATCAACGAGAAACAAGTAGAGGTCATGCACAGCCAATGACCTTTAGCATATTGTTATATATCTTAGTTCCAGCCAAAATCAAAATGATATTCATAATTAATATCTCAGTAACTTAAAAGCTGCAACCACAATTCACTTTTTTAATAACTTTTAAGTGAGAGGGTACATACAACATACAACATTTTAGGTATCTAGCTATTAAAGTCTTCGAAGAACTGACAGATAGACAGACTGAAAGTTGGGCTGACAAAAAAAACTGACAGAGCTAGATCGACAAGGTTGTTGATTCTGATTAAAATTTTTTATATATTATTCAGCATTCGGAAATGAGTCCTTATGCCTGTTCAATAATTACAAATATAGAGCTGTTTTGACCTTGTATTTTGGATTCAATATTAATTTAAAGTTATTCGTAAATATGGAAGTTAACGGGTCGACAGACAAAACACAGGTAACTCTAAGTAGGTCTCTATTCGATTGCTAATGTTGTTTTCATGACGTTTTAATTGTCGCTTTTAGTTTTATTTAGTATATAGTTTTAATAGCATAGCTTCAAACTCTAATCGTTTGTTAATTAACTGTATGCTTTATTAAATACACTCTTTCATTCATAATTTAAGCCTTGTTGTATTTTAAGTGTTTGACTTTGTAGTATTTGGAATTGTATATTAATTAGGAGTCATTCATAAATATGGATGTGACCGGCAGACAGACAACGCCTGAGCTACAACAAAAACGCAGACATATGGAAGTAGGTCTTGTCTCTATTCGATTGCTAATGTCGAATTCATGACGTTTTAATTGTCGCATTTAGCTTTTGCTCAATGTTGTGCACCGGCTGCTGTTGCGCCGGCCAATTGCTCAAGTCAAAGTGAATCTCACACTAGGCAGAATCGAGACTGGACAGACCAGGCTCTGACCAGGCCACTGTCATGTATTCACATCCGTTGGTTATTTCAAATGCAACTGCATAAAAAAAAATCAAATCAATAGCGCACACATGGCGCATACTTAATATACTGTTGGCCAATTGCAACACGAGGCGCATTTATGTGGCATTAGTGTCGCTCTTTTTTTATTGTGCCATAAATCGGCAAGTTGTGCAGCGATAAACACGTTTCATGGATCCGCGCTATGGGCTAATAAGCGGGCTGACCTAAAAAAGCGCTCAGGAACTTATCAATTCCATGGAATCGACTTCATCTCGTGAAGGGTTTGATATATCACCCAATGAAACGTTGCACGCAATCGCCAGGTTTCAGATAAGCATCAGACATGGCTTACGTGCAGTTTATGGACATAAATATCGAATTCATTCGATTAGAATGTAACGCGCAGACATGCCAAAGCGCAGCAGCAGCTGCTGCAACAGCTATTGATCTTTGTTGCGCATACGCCGCGTTGCACAGCTGCCCGTGATAACTAAGTAGGCGATCTGCGGGCAACAGCTTATTAATTGGGCCCGCAACAAGCTAACGCCTTTGCAGATTTATAACTCGCATTGCCTCGGCTAATTGCAAACAAATTGCAGTGCTTAGCGGCCAGTCAAAAATTATACGTGCAGCCAGTTTCAATGCCAGCTTATTGATCAAAATACAAGAATTTTATGAAGTGCAAACTCAATGCAAAACTAGCTGCTGTCCAGGCCCGCAATCGATTGTAAATGCATAAATCAAATGAAAACAACTTTTGCATTTGATGTTGAGCGCTGATTTCGGTTTGCTGTTTTTGTACAAGTAAACTGCCTTGACTTTCTTAGCCATAGCCAACTTTGAAGACTGCGTCTCAGCGGAGGCATCCTCATGTGACACCTACATTAATGCTTGGACACTCGGTGCTTATGTATGGCAACGCCTTTCACCTGTAGCATTTGTTGTTTTCAACAATTACCAAATTGTTGCATGATTTCAATAACTCAGCAACTGTGGCTTCGACTTCAAATGCCTTACAATTGGCACATCGTCATCATCATCATCAATTTGAGTGCGAATGATGCAAGAGCCACTCCACTTGGTCTGCCTACAAATGAGCGGGTGATTATCGCTTAGTTATTTGTGGATTTGTATAGTTTTTGGATATTTGGATTTATGTATTTGGCTATTGCGTAGCTTCTCAGCATGCCAACATGCAGCATTGTGCACTGCGCTTTATTTAAATTGTTTTCCAAAGACTAGCTGCATCTGTTTTTGTTTTCGGGGCGCTGCAACATGCTGCATAGTTTTGCTTTCAGTTGCCCCATCATTTTGACAAGCGCACATGAAAAAGTGAAACAAAAACTCTGCGCCAGATATTTGGGTTAGTTTGGCTCTCACGATCTATAAGACTCTGTTATTGTCGAACCGAAAGGCGCTTCATTCTGTAGCACGATCGCCGACAGCTACTGCATATTAATTAATGCTGGCGACTCTTGACTGATAAGCGCAAAAAAAAAACTGCGTTGATTTTAAATATGTAGACCAAGAGATCCGAAATAAAACACATTTCACTTTCGGTTCTCACGGTTGGTAGCTGGCTGAGAAGCATATATCTAGTATACGACCTGTATACATGAGCATATAAATAACATACATTTGTCATAGTTATTTGTAACACTTTCTCGCCTGTGAGTCAGCAGATTTTGGTGTACATCTTAGAAAAGTGAGAAAATTTCTACACATGAATAGGATTAGCACAGAGAAATATGAATTGCAATTTCATGGGTGATTACTGTGCATGTTTGGACCCAAGCTTGTAGTACTTACTGTTAACACAAACAGAAGTGTTGTAAGATTTTTGAATGGACTTTAGTTTTCGCCATCCGTTATCACCCTTTGCTAAGCTTACTTAACCCAGGCATAATTTTTAACTTTTGCACGCTGAACTTTCATTTGTTACGCGTAGAGGATCATTAATAGATCGCCAAATGAAAAACTAATGCAAAAACTCAATTAAATGTCTAGGTATACAAGCAAGCGCCAAAAAAAACCTTGAGGTGGGCAGCTTGAGCATGGTAAAAATTATATCGGTTAATTTAACTTAATGTCGTGTCTTATGGCGCATCATCATCAGATGAAATACAATTTCAAAGATCTGTAAATCAAAAGTGAATGTTGGGCCAACATTCACTTTGAAAATCGAGCACTGCGCCAAGTGCCGCAAAGCCCATCAATGTCAGGCGCACAATTTTTGTGTTGAAAGCAAAAACCGTCACGTGGTTTGTTGCTCAAAAATATGGTTAAACGAGAGGGGAGACAAGGAATTGGCATTATACAAGTAATTGTAACAAAGCACATGACCTAAAACGATGCTCAGGCAAAAATAAAAAACCTATTCAAGTACAAAATAGAAAAAGCTCACAATTTTACCACAGCTCTTGGCGGCATCTGTGGCCTGCTGCTGCCTTCAATTGAACCTTGCAAGGCTATTTATGTAACAAAAAAGCAAGAGCTTCCAATTTCTGTGCGCTATGCTTGAGCCGAGATACATTTGTGAAATTGGTCAAAGGAATGATTTATTATGGTCAGTGGCTCATTACTACGCAGCACAACGTGTCTTTATCGCAACACCTCGATCTTTGGGCGCTTTCCAATTTCAAAAAACACGCCCACCAATCGACAGCTACGATTTGTGGCTCATTTGCGTGCTGTGGCACAGAAAGTGCATGCAAATTGCCAACTGCAGACTGAGCTGCAGCAGCCTTGACACAAATTCGACGTGCAGCAGCGGCAAGAGCCATAGTCAGTGCGATCAGCCACTATAATCTCTCTGCAACTACCTGTTGGCTCTGCTCTCTATAGTAACAATCATGTCTTCATTTTATAACTTTTGCTCGAACCGGATTTCTAGCAAGTCACGCGGCAGATGCAGCCCAGTTCCAGTGCGGGGCACATGACCAGCAATTGCAACAGGAAATCAACTGCGCGTTGCATTTAAGGCTGTTTTTAGCCTGTCTTCTACATTTAAGGAGAAAGTAAAGTGGACAAATCCAGACGCAGTCGCAGACGACGCAGGCCGTCAACTGGTTGAGCATGAATTCCAAATCAAAAACTGGCAATCATTTGGCCAATTGTGTAACTCGAGTTGAACTTCGATAGAAATGTTAATGACCTCGTTAACGCCTACCGTTTCTTTTGGCTCGGAGTTCAAAAATAAAAAATGCAAGATCACGCTCTGTTCTTAATTTATGTTTACTAATAGCTTAATTTTATGAATGCTCTCGGATCAACGAAGAAACCAACAAACGTGGCCAACAACCGACAATTAACAGCAAGGCGATAACTCAATATTGTTGCCATAAATTGTTGGCCCAGTCTCATGCTTATTTCAGCTGTTAACTTAGGTGCGAACTGCCGTTAGCCACAGAAAGAACCACGGAAAAGACCACGAACAATTAGCTATTCGAAGGCATTGCCAGGCATTAAACAGCGTCTGACTCATGCCCAACCTAACCACGCCCACGACAGTACTTTCTGCCCAGCCTTAAGCCGCAGTAAAACCGACTAGTCGACTACCTTGCCATTATGAGTTAACTATTTGAAATAATATATTCAATTCTACGAATATTGTGCCCATATTGTTTTGCCAGGCTTAAAGTCTTATCTTACACCTTTGCTGCTGCTTAATTGCTTTTTAAATGAAACTGTAGTCAAGCTGAGCTCAATTTAAGTAGGTGTGAATGACGAAACGAGCCCCAAACAGCGGGCACTACTAAGCCAAGAGCATGACCTATACGCTTATTAACTAAACCAGCTAAGCTTTGCCTAGAGGCTGTCTTTGATGATTTGTTCAGCTGTTGGCTCGTAACAAGATCATTAGTTGTGAGCCGTAAGCTGTGATTGGCGCGTGACAAAAAAGAGATATTGTGTAGAAAGTTTTCGGAAGTCACAAGTCGCGGATGTACTTAGTTATTTAGAAGGAACAACAGACATGTGGTACTTTTAGCCTTTCATAGAACTCATTAAGCCGCAACCTTAACAACTACACAATCAACATGTGGCAACCATTTACAGCGGACAATCAAAACAGATACAACATCTACAACCTGAATATAAATGTGGTAATCAAAACACAAACATGGCACAAGGCAGAAGTTTATTAAACAGCGTCAACAGAACTCACACAAATTTCTCTGCCGGCCACGCAGAACTTTCCAGTGCCATGCCAAGAGAAACGGTAAAATGTCAACAGAAAGTTGTCATAACTCAACGCGGCAAGCACATAAAAATTACATAAAACTACAAAAATACTTAAAGCTAGTTAGGAGCTTGAATTAGGCTCAGCTTTGTGCCACACACGCGGCAAAATTAACTTGAACTATTTGAAATAAGGCGACATGCCATAAATAAAAATGCAACTCATTAGTGTGCCACAGAAATAGATACAAATTCGCGCAACTAGCCAAGTAGTTGAGCCGCAGGGGGGCCAGGGAACATACCTTAAAATCATTTTGTTGACGTTGCACGTTGCCGCTTGGCCGTTGATTGTTGCGGCTGTTAATGACTTCTTTAAATGCGTTTTTGCGTCGATTTTCGCACGCAAACACCAAAAACTGCGGATTAATCGAATTATGGCCGGTGGAACGATAAAGTGGAACGTTGCGACAGCCCACGCAGTTTCTTATGATGGTATTTTTTTTTTTCCACTTGGCCTTAATTATTTTTCGAGCCTGTTGGCCGAAGTGCAGCACGCAGCTGCTGGGCTAATGCACAAAGTCTTCTTCAGGTTTGTTACTTAAGTCTTTTGTTTTTTTAGCACATTTCTTTGTTACTTTTTGTTTTGTTTAAAGCTGGCAATGTATAGTAAACACATGTGCTTTTAAGTTTCACCCTTTGTCACTTTTTTTTAATAAATTTTTCTTCAATTAATTTATACACTGCACTTGCTGTTTGCTTTGCTATCTGTTCAACACCTTTAACACCCAGCACCCAGTACCGTTAGCCGCTTGCTGTACCGCCACGGCGTGTGTCCAACAAATAACTGAACTCAGCAGCCCAATGCTGCCACACAAAACCAAATAGCTTGCCGACTTGAATGCGGCTGCGTCAACGTTAACGCCGCGACGCCAACGCCAACAGCGACAACAACATCGACAGCGACAGCGACAGCGACAACGACCACAGCAACAAAAACAGCAACAGCACAGCACAGCAACACGATAGCGATAGCAGGCCAATACAACACTCCCGATATTTACCCTGTACTTTGGTTATCAGGCAAGCAGCTGCGAACAACACCGGCAAAACAAACGCCCAAAGCCAATGACGGCGCCAGCGAACTTCTCCGATGCGGGCTTTAAGCTCGACTTTGAGTCGCGTTGTCGTGTTTGAGTGCAAATTTGAGGTGTACGCTAGTCGGGCAACGACTGCCCACATGTGTTGAGTTTACTGTGGTAGCTTTTGGCGTGGTGGCAAATTGAGTTGTATGCGCATGAGGTTCGTTGCCTAAGTCTTTTGTATTGATATGAAAAATGCGACTGCGTGAAGCGATGAGCATTGTTGACGTAGGATTAATTTCTTATTATTACATAATCCTAAATGTTATGTATATCCCGAATATATCATTTATTTATATCTTATGCAAATCTTTAAATACTGTACGGCTATTTTGTAAATGCAATCATAGTTGTCATTGTGAAAGTTCCAAAGATAAGAAAGCAACATAAAAAGTGTTTTATGGTACTACAATACATATCCTAATTATGATTAGAGCTATGACCATTTCGATTTCGCCTATGTATTTTAAATTACACTTTATTCACTCTGGCTAAAAAATTTAAGTTTTTAGAGCCGTGCGCCCCAGCAAATCATTTTTATAACTCAAACACTCTTATTCAATTTATTCCACGCCATAAGCCGAAACCAATCTAAACCAAACCTCAACCAATGCTCACAAACACGTCAAATAGCTAAGCCAGTAAAATTAATTTAATTTGAACCACATTCAAAAATGTAATCTGTTTTGGCAATTTTTCCATATCGATGTTATGGCCTTTGGTTTTGATTGTGGCTTTGTTGCCTTTACAATTGCTTTGCATGAACGCATGAATATTGGGCAACTACTTCAACAGCAATAAGAACAACCGCAGTGTGACACGAGCGCCACGCATTTTTCAAAAGTGGTTTTCAGCTTTGTTGCTGTTCTTTTATTTAAGCACAACAAGAGGCAGTTTTTTATACGCATTACATTCTGCGTTATCGACCTGGTTTGACAGCATTACATTTTGTTTCGTTTTTGTCTCGTTTTACTCAAAGTTTATTAAACATGCCATTAAATTTTAATGGCGTGTGACATTTTTGTTTACGCACAGCCTAAATGTAGAGCAAAACATTAGCATGTTTGCATATTAGTTTCTCATTTTTTCATAGCTTGTCATTGAGTTGCTTAATTAATATTTATCGCATTGGGTTTTATATGCGAGTGCATCAAAATAAAGTCGTTTCGCTGTGAGCTGACAAAAAGCTCGTTGCTTTGGCAAAAGTTGATTGCCAACGCGGCTTCAAATTGGCCATTTGATTAGCTGGCCAGAGCAGCAGCCAACTGAGCCGCGGAGCCACAAATGGTCCATGTTAAGCCAATTTAATTAAGTTGGAGGCGCTGAATGGCTGGCACAGTCGCTGCAGACAACCTTGCGGGCATTCTTAACATGTTCAAGATTTTTACCAACGCACCGCATGTAGGCTTGTTGTTGTTGCTGCTGCGTTCACTTTTCAAATGCTTACAAAATGTCAATTTTCGGCACAATGTTATTTGTTACTTGATCGAAGCGATTGAGCAATTGTTGATATGTTTGTACTGATTTAATGGCCGCCTAGCTAATTGTATAAGAAAATCGCACGAATATGTCGCAGAAATTAAAAACTTTTGGCACTCTGCAGACACCCCAAATGCACAGCTGGCGACAACGCAGCGCATGAGTCATAGCTGGGCTAAAGATTTGGAGCGCCTCCGGCACAAGCTCCCTTGTGGCCCGAAGTGTGTAAGCCAATTTTATTACGCTTACATAATGTGACGGAGTTGTTAGCCACGATGGTGGGATTTGTTAATTTAACGATATTTTTGTATACATTTCTTAAATCATTATTGCCATGACATTTCATTTTTGGCAAAGAGCACTTATCAAAGCAATTGGATTTGCCATATCTTAGACGATTGTAAGCATAATTTGCTCTTATTGTTGCACATGAGCCAAACAACATAAACCGACCATAGCCGACCCTGAGCTATTTAGGTATTGGGTGAGCGAAGGTTTCTTTTCAAATGCCTCACGATCAATTTTTTTTCTTTTCGCGCTCGCTTGGCTTTCGCTGAGGGTAAATATAATTAAATACCTTTGACGAACAATCCGAAATCAAGCCGTAGCTATAATGAAGTCTTCTATATGCCAATTATGGCGATGGCAACAGCTAATGAGGAATTGCAAACCGACCTGGCTACGGTCTAAACTACTTATAGCTCATGTTTTATGCATTGTTTTAGCAGCTGTCCAAAACTCATGTTATAAGTACAACGAAAATATATTTTAATATATGCAGCCAAAATATTCATTAGGAAAAAGTCGACAAAAATGACACAAATTTTTTTCAATAATTTGTATTATTTATTCATTTTATTAGCTATTCTTTTTGAGCTGGCAGAACGAGTAAACATTATTATAAAAACTGTACGTGAAATAAAAGCAATTCGATGTGCATTGAAGTTCTAGTTGTATTAGCAGTTCAGACATCATGACGACAAAGCCAGCGGAGAATGTTTAGTAAGGGACGTGAGCATATTTACTAGGAAGCACGTGATGGCTGTAGCCCGATGAGACTGGAGCCGCGATGGCATGATGATAGCCAGCATTGGGATGGCGATAAGCAATGCCAATTGGAGCTCCGATGTGATGGCCAATGACTGGGCCGTGAACAGGAAGATGTTGAAGTTGCTGGTAAGCGCCGCTATGCTGATAACCGGAAGAGATTGAGCCGGACGAGATTGGGCCAATTGAATCGATGCCAACTGATGAGATTGGTCTGCCAGCGAATCCATTGTAGCTGTTATGGCCACCATGCACAGATCCATAAACAGCTGGAAGAGCAGGTCTGTAAACCGCTGAGCCAGCTCCAACTTGCGACAAGTAAGACGTTGTTGTAGGATAAGCTATAACTCCATATGCCAGGCAACTGAGCAGGACAATATAAGTGACAGCCATATTTGCAATTTGTTTCTAAATTGTATAAGCTCCTTATGAGAAAGTTACAGTTTTCTTAGTTATTGCTTGACAACTGATGCTCTCTTTGAGATACCTTGACGCTTTTATAGCTACTTGACCCACATCTTACAGCCCAATTTGTACATCTAAATGGATATCTGCCAGGCTTTCCCAAGCGATAATTTATTGCATACATTAAACACATCGCTTTGCAATATGAGTTAAGTACTTGTTAATTGTTCTACTAACTAATTACTCTTGCATTTTTTGGAAAGTATGCCTCGGAATTCCCCAAGGCTCCATTAATGGATGCTATTGCTCTCGCCCGTTAGGTTTGAACTTTGTAGCCGGTTGGAACAAATCAAAAATCTACATACTACACACACATACATGTATAAATGCATATATGGTATTGGCATTTTGTTTTATTTCGATAATAATCATATAATCAGAAACCAGTTAATATTTAAGTTGTTTAGCATTTAAGTTTTTACTGTTCTTATACTTATGGGCAATAAAGGGGCTGGTTTGCTTAGTATATATACTTATATTTATAGTAAATGTCTCTTATAACTAAATATTAACTTAATGAAAATCGCATAAATATATAATTACTGCCTTATTGCTACACAAATCTTCTTAATCATATTTTTCTACATCTGCCCTTTCAGATCAGTTCCTCTCAATAGCTTTATAGAAAATGCCCCAATTTATATTAGTTTGTACCTTGATGAGTTCAAACTCTTTTCTTTCGAAATCTTCATTTTTGACACTTGACCGAATGTGTTGTCAATATAGACTATGGAATTTTAGAGATAGTATCACTTTTCCCAGGTAAACAACAATGTTATATGATAAAGTGATATGAAAAAAGTGTTATAAAAGCAAATATTCTGATCAGATTCGCAGATTCAGATTCTGATTCAGATCGGTCTTTGCCTCAGCTTCAATTGACCAAGACATGCTTCTTGTTACTTTAAACTTTTACATACTATTGAAAGTAATAAAACAAATTTTATAAAATTGTTGCAAGCTGCATGCATAAAAATAACGAATAAAAAGCGACTCTTCTTTTGTTTTTAAATCGTCTATATAACATTTGTTGGACAATACTTTTATTATTTTCTTTATGCAACTTAATAGTTAGAATTTTTCATTTTATGTACAAAATGTGTCAAGTGGCGTCGGCAGTTCGGATTTCGTAGATTCAATTATCAATTAGTAGGGAGCCTTGGAGCCAATGATGTGGGAACCATAGCCGGACGAGATTGGACGAACTGCACCCACTCCGACCGATGGGATTGTTCTTGCAGGAGCTCCAGCATAATATGGTCGCTTGGCAACAGGTGCAGCAGGAACAGCGATTCCAGCAACTGCAGGACGGTAGACAGCTGGACGTACACCTCTCACACTAGTTGGGGCTCCGATGACAATTGGTCGCTGTACAGTTGAGGCGGGGATAACAGCAGGACGATAAGCAGATGGGCGCTTACCTCCCACGCTGTATGGAACTCCAGTAACAACAGGTCGCTGCACAGTTGGTGCAGAGACAACTGAAACAGCAGGACCTACGACAGCTGGACGTCTGGCTGCTCCTTTAATTGGTGACGAATAAGATGTGGATGGTCCAGAAACAGCGGGTCCGGAAACCGCAAGTCCTGGGACGGCTGGTCGGATTAAAACTGGGCCAGAAACAGGAGCACCTTGAACTGCCGGACGTCCGCCAGGCGTATTTGCAACTGGCAGCAAGTAGGAAGATGACGAAGGAGTGGCCACAATGCCGTATACGAGGCAACTCAAAATAATAGCGAGAGTAGCAGCCATTTTCGTTTTGATTTAGTCAAAGCTATTTGCGAATGTGGCTTAATGGTCGCTGGTTCGGAAATGATGCTCTTTCTGGTGAAGCTCGACTTTTTTATAGATCCAATTGCATAAAACTCATTCACCAATTGCATTTGTTTGTCAATTAGCCTGTACACATTAAACAGTTTAAAATAATGCAAATTTAAAAGCGCAATTAATCAAAAAAAAACTTTTAGGCAATTCATTTACTGAACTGCTCCAATTTGGGATGAAAACATACTCAAAGTCGGTGCTTGTCCTCTTAGCCCCAGGGATTCATATACAAAATGTTGTATTGCCCCGCCATATCGATTTTCGAGATATGCGGGGCGATAGCTTTTTTGGATAGAACGTCAAATTACGCCATTAATAAGAATTTCGTTGTGAAAGCCATAAAATGTTAAAATTTTCTCTCCAGTTGACGTGGAGTTGGGTTACATAGCATCAGAGACAGACACATGGACAACAATATAAACATTTTAATCCTTAATGTTTTCGTGTTAATGTTTGTTTTCCTTTTTACATAAATTTACACAAAAACAACAAAGAAGGCATGTGTGACCTCATGAAATAGATGTAGGTTTGGTCAGACCAACGAGTTGAGTCAATCTGTCCGTGTCCTTCCGCCCGTCTGTATGAATGCACTCATCTGGGACACTACAAGAGTTAATGATTCAAAATTTGCAATATATATTCTCAAATCGAACTAACAGTTCATATCTTTTGCGATGTGTCCACCCAGCTTAATAATATCCATTTATATTGATTTTGCGAAATGGTTTCTTAGGCATAACTCGAAGATCTAAAGATCTATACACACAATAAGAGATATGCAGACTTTTTGATACCGCTCCACATGGTAATTATAAGAATCAGTTGGTAAACACCATAACTTTACATTCAAGGCTGCTTTTTCCCAAGTGTGTTGCTGGTGGAAGAATAAGCACAGTCCCCACAAAAAGTACGCAACGAGAGGTGTGAGTACTTTTGGGTACACAATATATATGCATATGTTCAGGTTAGCTCAAATGTTTTCGGGCATTTCCAGCTAAAGCACTCTTAAAAGTTGGCTAATTAATTGCATTATTTATTTGTTTTCAATTGCATTGGTTATGCTACACATATAGTTAAAAAGTTCGGGTTTTAGAATGTCAATCACGAAGTCATGTTGCTCTGATGCTTAGTTAGTAGGGAGCCTTGGAGCCGACAGTGCGCGAACCGTAGCCACTTCGAGGATGTCCAGAGAAGATTGGGCCGCTTGAAACAGGTCCGGCTGCTGGGACCGGTCTTGGGGCAGCTCCAGCGAAGTGTGGTCGTTGTGCAACAGGCTCTGAGATAGCTGGTACAGGGACAACAGCGCCATGGACAGCTGGGCGAACACCACCCACAATTGACGGTGCCCCAACGACAGCTGGACGCTGTACGGACGGCGCAGCGACAACAGGTCCATAGGCTGCAGGGCGATAAGAAGATGGCCGTTTACCACCCACACTAGATGGAACTCCAGCAAAAGCTGGTACAGTTTGTGCAGTGACAGCAGGTACGGAAACAGCAGGGCCTGGTGGCAAATAAGATGGAGATGGTCCAGATACAGCAGGTCCAGGCACGGCTGGTCGGGTTATAATTGGCCCTGGAACGTAAGCACCTTGCACCGCTGGACGTCCACCAACTGACGGCGAGTAGGAAGACGACGGAGTAGAGTCTACAAAGCCGTATGCGAGACAGCTCAAAATGATAAAGAAAGTAGCAGCCATTTTGTCTTATTCAGCGAAAGCTATTTGTGTATATGGCTAAATTGTTGCTTGTTGGCAACTGATGCTTTCCTTAGGACATCTGAGCCCTTTTATAGTCCCACTCCACAAAACACATCAAGCTAGATTTTAATTAGCACGTGCGCCTAAAACAGTTAACTATATGACAAAATTAAGTGCTTGATAAATCTAACAACCACTTTTGGAAGACTTTTGCACACTCTCGATTTGCTCCAGTTTCTGGTGAGAATTAACACAATGCCGGTGATTGCTCTTTAAACCCACGAGCTCGAGCTTGAACTTTACAGCACGCGTCAAGTGTAACTAGATTTTAGATAGTGACTTAAAACAACGCGTGACAGTTTTAAGTGGGTAAATGCAGGTCATTGGCTTTCAGAGCCTGGCTGATATAATCGCATTAGGTATGCCGTATTCCGATCTTACGGCGGGAAATCTTTATTCAATTTATGCAATGACATTAAAACCCATATTTAGATGTTGTGTGTCCTATTTTGATAGACTTTAGTCAATGTAAAGGCAGCTCTAGATTGTTTAACTCTTCGATGAACATATGCCCAGTGCATAGAACGAGTAGGCTGTCAAGAAAATAACATTAAAAATTCGTAATGCTTTAAGTGATATAAACTTTTCGCAATTGCTCACCCCTTTCCTTGGTGCACATATAGTTGCGCATCTCGCACTCATTGGTAAACGTTAGATATTCCTCCTGGAAGAACTGTGCACAGACTGGTTCAAGGTTTCTCTTGCACGCCTTCCCGCAGCTCTGCTTGCAGGTCTCCTTATCGGTTTCAACCAGCTCCGACTTGCCTTGGTCGAGCCGCGCACATTGTTCCACCTGTAGTAGACATTTATTGTGCAACACGTGGCAACGCTCCTCATCGGTTGCCCAGACATAATCCTTTTCATCGGAGCAATTGTACTTCGCGTTACAGTCGAACAGGCTGTGATGCGCCTGACCTTGCTCCAGTATGGTCAGAAGAAGAGCTAATGCGCTTGCTAGCACGAGTGTCTTTCTGCTGGGGTTCGGCATCTCTCTCATCTGCAGGTAATTTGCTAACTTAACTATTCAAGCAGAAGTCAACTCGTTTTTATATGTTTTTACACGAAGTTACGTCAGAGCTCTGCCACTTCGTGTGATTTCCGCTAGAGCTGAGGTAATTAAGCTATTTGTTTTTTTATATAATGGATATCGACTGCCCCAGTCAACAATTAAATTATTTTTAATCGTTAAAATATAAATTTCAATTGTTTATTAAGAGCTATTATTTCTATATAAACATGTATTTAAACTATAATTAAGCGCTATCTCAGTTTGGTTCTGGCTTTACAACCGAGTTGTACAAATATGTGTATTCCCCTAGCTGATAATCATCTTTAGCTTTAAATTAAAGCAAGCTGTTATTTCTCTCAAAAGAAGACTCAATGTAAGAAAACAAAGATTAGACGTCCAGTGCCGCATAATGTGCTAGGCAATCGGAAATGATTTGGCTCAGGGCCAGGCAAATACCAAAACGCAGCTCTTTAGTTTCACAGACCAATGCCTACTTCGCAAATAAAATGTATTTTAGACAACGATTTTTTTGCTAAGTTTATTTCTGAAGAGCTCGTAAATTATGCACAAGTTCAGCGCAACGTAAGTGGGTCCCACGATAACTACTGTCTTGTGGGTATTTTGCTATTCAAATAAAAGTTACCTCATCAGAGAAGTACACAAATTATTATATATTATAAATGTATGTACAGGGCCCGGCAAACGTAGGAACGTGCCTCTTCCAGTTGCTAAACAGGTTTCATGTTGTGGTCAAGAATTTATTACAAGCATGCACAGCAGCCAAAAACAAATTGGCTTACAGTATGTGCGACTATTAAATATGGTTAATTCTTCATCATAGGAACATTTTACAATTACAACTTTTAACATTATTACAACAAAGTTGACTTAGGTGACATTTCGGAAAGCCTGGTTGCGTCCTCAGGCTGGACAAACGTCAAAGCGTCTTCTTTGAACAAGGCTGAATCGTCACGTAGATAGTCGGGGGGCTCTGGGACGTCTCCTATGTCGCGGTTAGAGGTCCTTAGAGGATCTTCTCTTGAGCCTCCTGACTACACACCTCCCAGCGAGGTCTCTTGCTACCCGGTTGAAGTGTCGCTGCAAGCATTCGTTGAATCGGTTGTCGAACTCTTCGACTTGGCTGTCTATAGTCTCCATTTTGAAGTCTTTGTGCAAGGTAGAATATCTGACGTCCAGTCAGTTATTATTTCCTATATGACCCTTAAACTGCTTGATAAACTTGTGAACGAATTTCAGTGAATAACTCCTGACACTTTTTTTGGACCTGCGATCGGGGCTGGTGAATAACATTTTATTATAATTGAAAATTGCAGTTATCAGAAGATCAAACCCAAATCCGCTTTGAGCACGCTATATTTATGCCCACTTCACAATTGACAGAATGCAATTCGTTTTAATTGCTTAATTGTTCTCATCGTCGCATTAGTTGTGACGTAGAAACGTGCCTCTTTCAGTTATTAAACAGGTTGATTATCATTATTACTAATGCACTTGCACACATACTTAAAGGCAAATAGGGCATTAGATTAACAGAATATGCGCCCTATATGAAAATCCATATAATTGTTGCTTTGTGAGCAAGCAGAGAGAAAGCTTTTTTAAGACTTCAATGTATCTAAATTGAAGTCTTAAAAAGCAGAGAGAATTCACATCCGTGAGATTCTGAATTGTCACTTCAACTTCTCTCGCCTAATGTTAAATTGAATAATAATAGGTAAGAGATTCACCTTTGATTGAATTAACTTCTAGTCATTGGCTAATGAATGTATTATGTCAAAATATGCATACATTTATTTTTGTTTATTTATTTAAGTATTTCTCACAAGCTGTTAATTAAAACGTTAAGAAGTCAGGTTTCGATTGCTCAGTCCACGAATGCTGAAAATAGTTGAATTTTGGCAAATGTTTTGCATATAAAAGCTGATTATACTTACTTTCGCCAGTTTTGCAGCTATGTACAGCCTTTTCGCACGCATTTCCAAAGTTTCTCACTTGGCCATTGTAGGTGCCTGAGACCGGTTGATATATCTGTGGGCAAATATCGGGGCATAACTTTTGGCACTCCTCCTTGGTGGCAATAGTCAGAGCTGCACGTGAACAGGAATTGACATATTCAATAAATTTATCATTAAACAACAATTAGTGCGTTTTTTTTACTCACCTGGCTTGCGATAGCAGTTCTCCTTGTCAAAGAAACACTTATTACGGAAGACGCTACAACCTCCCCCGAGTGCCCACACAACATCCTCAGTGTCGGGACAATCGGCCGAACAATTAGCATTGACGTGGCCTAAGGCCAGGCCGAACAAAATTGAAATAACCCAAATCAATTTCATTTCGAGTATTAGATCAGCAGCGAATCGTCGACTGTTGCCGCGGTGCTCTACATGATGAGTTTATATAGCATATTCTCAGCTCTAGCTACTGTTTGTATGCAAATAAATTTTTGTTTATGTATTCGTTAATAGGTTTAGGCAATGGGTGGGACGAGCTGAATAGCCTTATCAGCTGATTAAATAAACAGGTTTCGTTCTCTCAAAAAACGAAACATATGGGGATTAGAGAGCGAATGCTCAAGCTCACCAGGTTTGACTCATTTACCTATTAATTATAGAGCAAATATTAACACTATGAGGTAAACTTCAAGCCTTCGTTATGTCATTTATGGATTCTATAAAATTACATTTACAGTTTTGCGCGCGAACAGGTAAGTCCCCAGCTAAAAATTAATTATTGTTTGCTATTCATTTATTATTATGAACCATTAAAGATAAACTCTATTATTTTAAGCAATTATACAATAATTCTTCTATTATAATACGTTATGATTGCAGTCATTATGCGATAACTCACTCGCACTAGTCCTCATCTTTGACTGCTTCGGCAAACCCAATGCGTTCGGCTTCCACATCGTAAACACTGTAGACGCGCGTCAGGAATATGTCTCCCAGCACCCAAAAGTCGGTCTCAATTGGCACAAATCCACTCGCACAGATCGTTTCGTTTGCAGTCTGAAGACTTACCACATAATCTGCTGCAGTAAGTGCATACTTCCTGTTCCCAATGTGGAACTGAACATCTTGCAGATAATCACTGTGGCAGCTGACGATGTAGGTTTTGTTCTTAATCGTTGCCCCAATGGCTTGTTGTAGCTCGTCGAAGATGCGGCGCGGCATCAGTACCAGTGAGGTGCCCGTGTCCAGAATTGCGTTGACTGGCCCATCGATTTTCTGGTTGCCCACAGAAACGGCGGACATCTCAAACTGCCAGTAACCGACCTTAAACAGTGGCACATAGTCCAGTGCGCCTTTGTATCGGGAGTGATCGATGCCGCCAAATGTGATCTCGCCACCGTACAGCTCGCCGGCCATGCGTCGTAGATAGACGGAGAACAGGCATTGCTTGACCAGATACTGCTGGCAGAACAGCTCCAGGAATGGAGTCGAGTTATCCCAGGCTATCTCTCTGAAGCCCAAGCCAACAATGCCATCAAAGGTCGTTGGGCCGAAGGTAGCCTGATGATGTGACAATGTCTCTCCAAAGATCAAGTCGGGCACAACTACATCACCTATTCGTAACGTGTCCTGCGACAGGTAGCCGCTCACATGGCCGTTGCCATAGGCCAGCGAGAAGTTGCGACCATTTTTCACATAGCTCTTCGACTTGTGTGCCTTGTACCGACTGTGGAACTGACAGGCTGTATTGCTAGCTGGGCAGTTGCTGGAGGGCAGCCACGTGTTGGCCGAGCCGGTATCAAAAATCACCCTGAACAATTGTGGCGGCGTACCCATGCCAATGCGCCCATAGTACTCCACATTCTGGCTATTGTCTAGCACCAGCTGCAGCGTCTGGGTAGCAAGAAAACTATGCGAAAACTGACTTGCCGGCCTTCTCTGAACCTCCAATGGGACTCGCAGCATACGCGCCTTGGCGAATGTATATAGGAATATGAAAAGTTCGCAAAGAACTAGTAACCACGTTTGCGGCATCTCGCTTGGAGTTTAACAGAGAACTGAACAATTGGGATATTTTTTTGAAGCACTTTTTGTGGGTGTTTTTAGTTGTAACAACAGCTGTTGATTGTAATTGGCCCGTAAAACCCAACAAAATGTGTTGTTTTGTTGGCTATTAAGAACTGCGCAAAACAAAGTGATTGACTTTGTTTTACATAAGATGTCCCAAGTTAGTTTTATATACTTAGCAAACATTGCTATATTGTAGCATACGAATGTGATTTAGATAAATATCTTGTTATAGATCTGCATATTACTACACTTATACTCATATTGAAAACTATAGCTGAAAACCGGGCTTCAAACGAACCGTTGCGATCCCAAAACTGTTATTGTTTTCATTTCTAATTATAAAAACGCCGAAGCGAATGTGTTTTCAAAATATTGAATCAAGTAAAAGTATGTCAAATAAAAACTTTGATAAATAAACAAAACAAGTAATTTTTCAATTTAGAAATGGAAAAAACTTGATTTATTAAGTTGTTGGATTGAAACCATATCTCAAAATATATTTCTCAAATATAATACCTATGTGAAAAACTGAAAAGTTGGTTTCATAAAAAGAATAGTTTTGATTTTTGTAAAATGCAAACATTTTATTCATAGATTGTGAGTTGTGCTTAGCTTAAGAGGCTCCTGCAACGTCCTGAAAGCCCGTTGCAATTCGGAGTTTGACGCCAATCTGCAAAGCAAAATACACAGTTATAAATAAGCTATGAAAGATCAGATCTCTGTTTACATTGTAACATCAGCTACAAGCTATGTGCTCAGTGCCTCTAAAACTGCGAGCCCAAGGCAGTCACTTTCAAACTTTGACTGCACAAAATTTCATACTTTGCGAATTGAAGGAGCGCAGATATTCAAGGAAAGTTATTAGGAAGTACTTGTCTCTAAAACTGTCGGAGGATTTACATTTGCGATTTAACTGATCACGCTGTGGCAGGTGCAACATATATATGCAACATATACATTCAATGTCAGGAGTATATAGCTTCGTATATCCGGATATATGGTCAAACAGACAGACAGAGTGACAGACAACATGGGAGACGTTACACAAAACTACTATATATTGCATTTGTTTTATGAATATTAACCCAATCCACTTACTTATTCCCTTGGTGCAGCTATTGGCAGCCATGGCACAGCTGTTGGAGAACTGACAACGCACTCGTTGACCACCAACTTGAGCTTCTGCACAGACAGGCTGGTAGATCGCTGGGCATATGTTGGGACATTGTCCAGCGGCCAATATAATGCCACAGCAGAGCAGCAAATTGATTAAAGCCAAGCTGAAGTTCATTGTGATGGAAAGTTTTTAGAGACTAGCTGATTTCGTGGTCAAAGCCAGGCTTATATAGCAGCTGTTAGACAGTGGAAACTGGTTTTCTCTCGGAGAAGTTCTTAACAAAATCAACAAAACAATCGTGTTAAAAACAAATGTGAGAAACATACTTAAAAAAGTGAATCCCAATTTGCGTATGACGAAAACGCAGCAATCAGATAAACATTTAGACAATGATTTCTTTGAACTGTAATTTCCAGGTACTTATTACACCCAGCTAACCAGACAATTATTACAACGTGACCTTTGAGCCGCCGTCTTCTCAATGACTCTCGTCATATTCCGATCATAAATCATGGGCTGCCTTAAATGATCTCGACCTAGGCGTGCTACCGGCTCACATGCAGCCAGTATTAACCATTTGATTTTCAATTTATAAAATTCATTTCGTGCCACGAATCGATTCGTTACGAAGCACTTGAGATCTGGCAATAGGTCGACAAACGTTTAGTTCAAAATTGTTGGCTACGTTCAGCATGTGGGTGTGGATCGTTTATCTGCTCATGAAGCTGGCCAGCAGCCAATATGTTAAAGAGCATGTGTCTATGCAAGAATCAGGCATTCGAGTTCATTATCATCCCGATACTGTCAATAGGCCGCACTTGAAGCCGTCAACAGGATCAGCAAAAGCAAATCGTCCAGCGGCATTCACAGGAACTGGGATTCTGTTAACATACGATACAAATAATTCCGCTCTGATAAAAAAGAACAAAACTGCCGACTTGGGGAAATATGCGACGCCCAAACCCCATTTGGGAAAACCGGAAGAGATAAAGAAAAAGCACAAAAAAGTTTTTCTTATGCTGAACGAGAAAACAGGGCATCTCGTGAAAGTATCCGTTGTGCATAGGCAGAAGCGCAAGCACAAGTAAATACATATCAAAGTAAGAATTGCAAATAAAGTGTTCAATTATCTGGATTCCCTTCCTTCCTTTGGGATTCGTTGCGATCCCACGATCTAGTGGACAGTGGGCAGTATCAAGAAGGCGTTGGGTGGGCGTTCGCTTGTCACATGTCACCCAGCTGATGGAGAGGAGAATGATTACCGCAGTCAAATGCTTCAAATGTTGGTCGATATCGAAGCATTTTCAAGCATCAAACTCAATTAAAGCCGTTAAAGAAAAATTTTACTTTCTAAATAAGCGAAATGCCTTTTAATAAAAACGTATGGCCTGCATAACAACAACAACAACAACAACAACAACAACAACAACAACAACAGCTCCAGCGGGATGACTTTCAAAAATCGACCAGCGTCCAAAGAAGATATTTTCGTTTTTTATTTGTTATTTTTGTTTTTGCTTTTGTGTCTTGGCCCTGCTTGCAACAAGTGGCCAATTGAGCCCAAGCCGGCGCATAACTGGCTCCACCAAAACTGAGCTGATCTGTTGCCTCACGCGCAGCCAGGAGCCTGGTGTTTTGACAATTAAAACAACACGTGGTTAATTTAAATTTCATGGCAATTATTCATAATTGAATACATAAATCCCTTTTGGAACTCTTATTAACCTTTTCAGCATCTTTGTTTATTCATCTGTCGTTTTTGTACTTTATAAGTTGTAAAAAATGCAATTGTTGACGAAATGCCAGGCGGTAATTGTTACTCATTTTGACAACAAACACGAATCTCACAATTCTTTAACCTTTTCAAACAAAACTGTTTAATATACTATATAATTAAATATTATTTGCTCAAATCTGAAAATGCGCGAATATTGGGTATACTTCCTTTATCCATGTTTTCGGCTTGATATTGGCTTATGTTCGAAATGCCTTCTGACATACCTTTAAAGCAAAACAAATAAACAACAAATTGATATATTAAAAAAATATATTAGCTTTGTGTATTATTAGTAAGTTAAGTTGTTTTTTGTTTATTTACTCAGTTAATAAGCTTTTTTAGACGTACGTGTAGGTACGCATTTGCACAACTGAAAAGTAGCGCACATATAAAATATTAAAATAAAATAAGCACATATTGTGGCTTTTGTTATTAATTAAACAAAGCAATTGATAGTAACTGACATCAAATCGGTATAAATGAGCGACGCTGATGATGCCAACCCTTAGTCTCCCACCTGCAGCATGTACAAGCTGTCGCTAACAATCGCAGTGCTCGGCATATTGTTCTGCCTAGGCACGGCCCAGACTCGCGTTTGCCCCAGAAAGTGCGCGCTGGCATATCGCTGCTCACCGTACTATAAGGATTTGGTCTGGAGTGTTGTAGACGACACTTGCCGCGTCTTTCAAAATGGTTGCTTATTCAGCTCTGAAAACTGTAATCGCGTGAACAGTTGCAAGACAAGTTGGTAGAACATGAACTTTTACTTATGTAGATATACCTGTTTGACATTCTATATCTTCATCTAGGAATGGAACAGACAACGCGTGAGGAGTGCATGAAGTATTGCCGAGATATCTGCCCGTTGGGCGGCAGTGGAGTTTGTGCCTCATTCGCGTATACCAATGCAGATGGCACCACCGGATGGAAGTCCAGATCGTTCCTCAACCGCTGTCTATTGAATCGATATGCCTGCCAGCAGGGAGCAGGTGAGCACATTGTCAAATATAGACATATCAAGCTATATATCTTACGATTTTATCCCTGCAGCTTATATCGGAGAGCCAACTGAGGGTGAATGCCAGGTATAAATAAGCTACTTTAAATTGGAGCACCGGAACTTAAAATGTTATACTAAATACAAAAATGCAGCTCACATATGTTGAAATGCATCGAGAATAAACGCTGTTGACCCTCACAACTGTTGCCAGTTTTGAGTATTTTTATACATTGTAATAATATTGACACAATTTTTAAAAGCAAATAAACACATCAATATAAAAAATACAAAAAAATACATTCAGTAGAACCATCTTCGAATTTTTTATTGAATTATAGCTTTATTACTAAAATTGCAGACTAGAAGCACGCCAGACGATACTCACAATGAAAACTGGACTTGCTTTTAACAATAAACTGATTGTATTTCTATTGCTAGCTCCAGTTGGTATTATCTATGGACAACTGTTCACTTTGCAAGGTGCGTCAAGTGCTTCGAAAATATAATTCAAATAGATGTTTTATATTCCGCGTGCTTTAACAGTGCCTAATAAGTGTCAAGATGTTTGCCCCACCAGATATCGTGTGGTTTGTGCCCTGCACGACGGGTGCCTGCGAACATTTGCCAGCGGCTGTGTGATGCGTATATATAACTGCAAGTACCAGAAGGGTAAGTGGATCATCCAGTGACTATTTAACGTCAGAAAACTATATAGCTTTTCTCTTCTAGATTATCGCATCATATCTCAAAGAGCCTGTGAGTTTATAAGCAACGAAGAGCTCCAGAAGTTGGAACTCTAGCGGTGATAGGGAAGCAACAGCATTAGAAACAAACGCCAGATGGCGCCACAGCGCAGGGCGCATGCGTCGTATTAAATTCTGTTTGGTGTTTGTGGGGCACACAAGTCGCAAGGATATAGATGTAGATAGATATATGCTGTCACTGCTGTTGCTGCTGTTTTTATGTGTAACTCTCTCTCTCTGGCTAAACTGTTGTATCGTCACGCCACAACTAAATAAGCGATAATTCAATTTTAAACGCAATTTTTGCTCTGTTTTAAAATACATATTTCAATTGTGCGCTAACCCTTTTTCGTGCTCTAAATTTATACAAATACGTGAATCGCTCTTATTAAATAAAATATCCTCCAATCCTAACATGAGCATTGTGGTGTAAGAACAAACACACACACAAAAAAAAAGTGTACATTATACAAATCGCAGACAACGACAAGAAAAACTGGGTTCGGGCAGGCAGCAAAGGAACGAACCTGCAACACAGAACAGCACATACACACGGTGAAGGCTCCAAAGATTTTCCAGCTAGTCGCGTGGCGATCTAATAACAGGTTAGTTCTCCTTAATTGCTAATTGATTTGACATTCAACCTGCTTCCGGCATTCAGTTGCAAGTACGGAATCCAGCAAATTGCGCATAATTTATGTATAGCAATCTAATGTCCGTCTATTGTTGTGTGTGCGTGTAGGTGTGTGTGAGAGTGTGTGGGTGTGTGTAGGTGCGCGCGTGTGTGTGTGTGTATGGATAGCTGCGGGCCACATCATTTTGAAGCATACATTTCAGCCCCGTCGCTGCATTATGAACTATATATGTATATATGTATAAAGATGTGTCTACACACGATTATATATAGTTACATACATTATAAGCATGTATTGATGGAGTTTATAGGAAAATTCTCGAGAATTTATATACATATGTACGTACGTATGCACGAGTGTGTACCAATACACATATGATTGCATGCGAATATGTGCAAACATACAATGTATGGGCATGCGTGTGTGTGTCTAATGCGTATGTAAATGTGGCAGTGCGACCCTGCCACTGAATAACAATAGCCACACTTCAATGACCTAGACCTCGACCACGAAAGATTAAATGCCGCCAATTGGGAGAGTGCAGTGTGGCTTGCCTCCCACAAAGTGTGTGTCGTTATTGAAACTGCGCATTTCACATTATTTTCACATTGAAGCGACAAAATGCAATCGTTTCATATCGTGTATTTTATAAATAAGAATATCAGTGTAGTGTACTACAGTACGCAAGTCAAAATTTAATTTGTGATTTCCATATTTAAAATTGACTTTATTCTCTATACATAAGAATACAATTAAATGTGCTACGCATCGATAACTATTAAATTAGTTTCGTGGATTCGCTTTAAATTTGGCACTTCGACCCGTGCGTAGCGCCATCTATGGTTCGTGAAATATTGGACGCTTATTGATAAGCCTTCTAATTTTTATTGCTGTTAACGTTGTCTTATCGAAGCGATTTTTGGTCGTTGCCACAATTTTGAATTGTGCAAAAGAATAATCGATAGTGTTAAGCAACAGCTGTGCTGTTATAGCTATGTTAAAGTACTTTTATCGTTTATTACTGGTAGTAGCTTTTTTACTCAGTGAACCTTACTCGTAATTTTTCATTAAAGATAACTACCTTTTGGGACAACACTTTTTATAAATCCTCTAAAGTACAATAACTTAGTTTTTTTTGAGTGAAGAACTGAACTACATGTAACGGAAATTTCGCCAGAAGCAACTGTCTGTGCGCTGTTAATAACATTTTAGCGAATGTTCAAGCCTTAGGGTGGCCATAGACGTAAAAAACATTCATTGCTCACTCGCGTTGTTCTTTGGTCGCTGCCGCAATTAAGATTTGTGCTTGTTGTGAACAAAAATACAAAAAATAAAAAAAAAACAAGTAAAAGACAAACAAAACAAAATCAAATTATAATTAATGGCTTCTTACTAGAAACTGTAAGTGCTAATGTTGCGGGTGGCCTGTGTGACTGTGCGTGTGCGTGTATATGTGTGTGTGTATGATTTGTATGGGGACTACGCGCCGGAGATGAGCAATTTATGTTATTTTGATTATACTGTGACTTCTCGAACCTTATAGAAATGCTAGTTAAATTTGTTTGAAAAAAAGAGATATCTCTGATAACACTAAAGGTAGATATGCTATCGCAAGATAAGAACTAAACGCTGACTAGTTGCCATGGACTTGCTATCAGGTCTTTTATGCCTTTAGCGCATGTAAAGATATTTGTGTATCCGCAGAACTGTTGCGGCACAAGTCACACATAACGCATCTCTGCTGTGCAGTTGCTTCGTTTCGTTTCCGCCACCCACAACAACAGCGCCGCGCAGCGCAGCGTAGCGAAATTTATGCGACGATATGACAACAACAACAAAAACAAAAATAAAAACAACAATAAGCAGATGAGGCTGCTGAATATAAAGAAGGAATGGCGCACAATGCCCCATAATTATCAAAGAAGATGGAAGAAGCAATGGCAATTTGTCATGAATCAGACTCGGAAACTTAGCCAGACTTTTGTTATGGCACTTATGTAGTTATACCTCAGTTGCTCGTTATCACATAATTTGCGAAAAATTCCAGAGCACTTGCCAGTTACTATATCCCGGCAGCATATACCGACCTGTTCACATGAATGCATGCATACATATACATACATACATATATATATATATATATATATATGTACATGCACATACATAAGTACAGGGTTATGATTTACTGGAAATTTGATAGGTTGAATAATGCACTGCGCTGTGCGGTCCCTCTTTGCGTATGTGTGTGGGTGTGTGTGTGAGTGTGTGCGTGTGCGTGGTCATGCGTAATGCCATATAACGGTAATTTGAGGTTTGTCCTGCTGTCGTACTTGTTATTGCTGCTGAGTGCGCTCTTCACCTTTGGCATTGGACTTGCAGGAATTGTCAGCTCCTCTGACCTTGACACTTGGCCACATGGCCAGGAGCAGCAATTCTACTGTGTGGGTGTGGGTGGCCGGTTGGGTGCGGTCGTTCACGTGCTTTGATGTCGCTGTCGCCCACAGCTGAAGTTTGTGGTAAATGCATATATAATGGATGGGTAGAGGTTGGGCTCATAAATGCACTTCATTAATTTCAAGATCATGTTATATGCATAATTTAATGAAGCACCAAATGCATTATAGAGAGGTATAGATAGTTTATGAAACAGTAAAAAAAAGTATGAACAAATATTATATAGTGCAGCATTTGGGGTCGGCTTCCTTGACTTATTTCTACTTGCAAACTTTTTCATATTATGAAAAGAAGAATACTTAAACGTAGTATATTAGGTAAAGGAATGTCTGCTTTTAGGTGATCACCTCCCAAACTGTAACGCTAGGTAAAAACTGGATTAGATTCGTAGTATGCGAAGATAAGCTTCTAAATAAAAGAATTTTTCTAAATTTAAATAACACCTCAAGACGAAGCATTCCAATTGCGAGCGACTACTGCAATAATGTTCCCGATTGGGCTCTACTTTCTTATAATCTCAATTACGACGCGATCGATTACCGCCTAGACTGGCCGAGGTGAACACATTGTTTTTGATGTGACTGTAGGGTTGATTATTGATTCGCGCGTAGAGTTTCAGCAAAGTTTATGGGCAACTTGTTGAAGCGCATGCTAATAAGGACTGAGAAACAAAAGCAAAAGTAATAAATCGCGCGTGGGTGTGGGTCGGGAGGCTAAGCCATTGACGATGACGCACGGCTGTCTGTCTGTGTGTCTGGCCAAGTGTTCGCATGTATTACGGTCTGACGCACAATTGATAAACTGCTGCAATAAGCAGCGTACACTCCTCGTCCAACCTAGCCTGTTTCTTATTGCCTTTATCTGAACGTTGCAGGGAAAAGCAACGAGTTCCACTGGCTGCGGTTGGAGCTGTTGTTGTTGTCGTTTTGGCACACTTCTGGGCAACGTATTGTCGCCGACGACCGCAAGACTGGGCAAAATTATGAACTTGTGCTCCTCGGCTGGTGCAACCGCATCAACCTCATCACTATCGTCCTCAGGGCACGTAGAGAGTAACAGCAGCGGTCCCTCCGAGGCCATACATTGCTTTGGAGTCGTCGGCGGCGGCGGTGGCAACAGCGGCGGAAGCGGCCGGGCAGATACAGCTCTCAATCCAAGTAACAGAAGCACAGTAAACGGTGGTGGCGGGAATCCCGCAAGCAGCAACGGTCCCAATCTGACACACAACGAAATCAACGCAATCATGCCGCCCGAGACTCGTCCCAAAATGGTGACGGTTAAGCATCCGGAATCAAATAAACCCAAGCCCACCACAAAGAAGATTGTGAAAAATATCCAGGCGGATCAGGATGTCATCAAGGCATTGCAGCGTTGCCGCGACGAAGGTAAGTGAAATGGGAGCACCAACCATTGATATTTACTACTGGATTTACTTTCTGTTAGGCATAAAGCGCTTGGACTTGAGCAAATCCTCTATCACTGTCCTACCCAATACGGTTAGGGAGTGCGTCCATCTCACCGAACTCTACCTGTACAGCAACAAAATTGGGCAGCTGCCCACGGAGATTGGCTGCCTGGTGAATTTGCGGAATCTGGCTTTGAATGAGAACTCCTTGACGTCGCTGCCAGAATCGTTGAAGCATTGCACCCAGCTTAAGGTGTTGGATTTACGACACAACAAACTGGCAGAAATACCACCAGTCATTTATCGACTGCGTTCATTGACGACGCTGTATCTCCGCTTCAATAGAATCACGGCTGTGGCGGATGATCTGCGCCAGCTGGTCAATCTCACCATGCTGAGTCTGCGCGAAAACAAAATCAAGGAGCTGGGCAGTGCGATTGGTGCGTTGGTGAATTTGACCACGCTGGATGTATCCCATAATCATTTGGAGCACCTGCCGGATGACATTGGCAACTGTGTGAATCTAAGTGCACTCGATTTGCAGCACAACGAGCTGCTGGACATACCGGACAGCATTGGTAATCTGAAGTCGTTGGTGCGTCTGGGTTTGCGCTACAATCGGCTGAACTGCGTGCCCATCACATTGAAGAACTGCAAAAGCATGGATGAGTTTAATGTGGAGGGCAACGGCATCACTCAGCTGCCGGATGGCATGCTGGCTAGCTTAAGCGCGCTGACCACCATCACGTTGTCACGCAATCAGTTTACCAGCTATCCAACTGGTGGACCGGCGCAGTTCACCAATGTCTATAGCATCAATCTGGAGCACAATCGTATAGACAAGATACCATATGGGATATTCTCGCGAGCCAAGGGGCTAACAAAGCTGAATATGAAGGAGAACATGCTGACCGCTTTGCCGCTAGATGTTGGCACCTGGGTTAATATGGTGGAGCTGAACTTGGCCACCAATGCATTGCAGAAGCTGCCCGATGACATCATGAATTTGCAGAATTTGGAAATACTCATACTGTCCAACAACATGCTCAAGAAGATACCTAACACGATTGGTAACTTGCGCAAATTACGCATCCTGGACCTAGAGGAAAACCGCATCGAGGTGCTACCGCATGAGATTGGCCTGTTGCACGAGCTACAGAGATTAATACTACAAACCAATCAGATAACCATGCTTCCGCGTAGCATTGGCCATTTGAGCAACCTCACACATCTTTCGGTAAGCGAGAACAATCTGCAGTTTTTGCCCGAAGAGATTGGTTCGCTGGAAAGCCTGGAGAACCTCTATATCAATCAAAATCCAGGCTTGGAGAAGTTGCCCTTTGAATTGGCATTATGCCAAAATTTAAAATATTTGAACATTGACAAATGCCCACTGGGCACTATTCCGCCCGAGATACAAGCCGGCGGCCCGTCGCTCGTGCTGCAGTGGCTCAAGATGCACTCGCCTTACCGGCAAATGTGAGATGTGGATGGCGTCTGGCGCACCGTCTATGTGGGCAGCGATTGCTACTATCAGTACGAGCTGCAGACGGAGCAACAGACGCAGGGTAAACAGTCCAGCGAACGGCGCTAACGGTGCGAGCTCAGCTAAGTTTCGCTACCTAGCCCGGACCCTGGCCATGCCTGTGGGTTTAACCTCTCCCCGAAACCCGACTGGAGTGCGTTGCCTGGCAAATGATAGCTTTAAATTGTTATACCAACGTCCCGCGTATTGTAAAACTGCCCCGATTTGCTTTTACCTTATGGTTTAACTCTTAAGTTGTTCACTTTGAAGCTGCTTAGCGTCATCTGATTTGGTCCTCAACTTTTTGGTTTTAGTTTTATGCTTCCAAGCTAGTCATATAAAAAACAAAAACAAAAACACTCACTAAACGAAACTAAATTTAATTATATTAAAGCTTTAGACTTTTTTTTGTTTGATACTCGTTTAAAGACATTAACAAACTAATTGTCATAAAGGAAAGCTAAATCGAATGTTCAAAACCACAAAAAAATACGCAAGCGCCAAGGAATTGTTTGAAAAAAATTAAAAAACAAATTTAAACTAAAAATATATACACGCATATACACAAATAAATATAATTAGTAGAGTACTTCGTATGCTTATAAGAATATAAAAACAAAAGTATTAAAATAATTTGATTAATGTTGACGACAGCAAGTTAAAATTGCAAGTTTTTTGAGCGCTTCAAGCAAGTACTATGTGGATAAAATGCACCTCTATCTATAAGAACATATTTGTGTATTAAACCAACCAACTGGATTTGCTTGTAGCGCACCATAGGTATATACATATAAATGTAATAAACATATACTTAACACATGCATTATATGTATGTTAAACATTTGGAATGGTTTTGAATAGCCAAAAAGTTAAAGGAAACAAACAAAATAAAATAAAACATAAATCGAGTTAACGTAAAGTCAATATGTGTGCGTCTATGATTATAATTGTTATATATGTATCTCATGCATTTGGTTACCAAAATCACATACATTTTTTGTATGGCAAGCATTGAAAACACAATACCTACGAGTAAAGTAATGCCACTTATTTGATAAGCAAAGTACATAAGTATCTAGAGATAACAATTGAACCAGAAAAACTCTGGTTCTACACATGCATACCGTACTATACATACATACATACGCAAATAATTATCAGTGTTGTACAACGTACATACATACATACATATGTGGGTGCCACAGCTGCACTCAATGAATAATGAATATTAATGTCTAAACATCTCAAAATCTATTCTGTCTTTCTAAACACTTCACTACTTATTTTTTTAAAAGAAAGACTACAAGTTTTTTTTCGTTTTTTTTTGTAAAGAACAAACACGTACATACATATATTGAGCTGTTCTCTGTTGCAACGCAAATGGGCTTTAAATCACTTTTAAAACAAAATACAACTGAATCAACGAAGCTAACTTTAACTACATGCATAAATCATAGTACGATCTAAAGCTATACTTTTACATACATATTTTACATAAACATATATATATACATATATACAAATATTTTTTAAAAACACTTGAATTCTATACATATACTATGTCTTATTTCAAGAATCCATGAGATATTGTATGCATACAATTGTAATCTAATTACAAAATTCTTAACAAAAATAGTAAACAAAGTACGAAAAACGTAAAATTCAAACGGTACAAAACAAACAAACAAAATATACGGAAACGTAACAAAATAGAAGTAAATGTTAAAAAATGTTCGCACACTGAAGCACACACATAACACATACTAAAAATAGAGATGAGGAAATCTCACCTTATGCAGTCAAGTTAAAATGATGAAAAGTTGAAATGTAAGTACAAGTTACGTGAATATATGTTAGACTAGAGCGATGGATTCGAGAAAGTCAAAATGTAAAGATATTCCTAAACATACAAAACATATTTGAGAAATAAACAAAATGTTAAAATTCAATGTTAAACCACAATCGAATTCGAGCTTAAAAGCATAACTGGAAAATGATCAGCTGTTGCCAATGCCTTTGTATTGGAGTGTGCGTGTGTGTGTCAGATAGTTTCTTATAGAACAGCTGTACACTCTCTCTCCCTCTGTCTCTCACTCTCTCTTTCTCACTCACAAAGCGAGCGATAAGAAAATCGCAACCTACAATTCATTCCGATAGACTGTCTGAAAGCAAAACAACGCACCTTGCACCCCGACTATTCAAATAAGACGACATTAGCTTTAGGACTTAAGTAAAAAAGAAGTTATTAAATTAATTCAGGTAAGCAAGATAGTAGAGTTATACGAAACGTAATTGTGGAAACTAAGTGATGATGAGTGGCCAGAATTGGTAGTCCGAAAAAAACTTGAAGGAATTCATCAGCTTGTAGACTGTAGACTGTTCTTTGTTCTTTTTGTCCGCTTGAGTCATGAGCTTTATACAAGTCTTACATATGTATGTATATAGGAAAATGCATTTGATTCGCCCAGATAAGGCCATGCAAATAAATGCCTTTAAAAGTGTCGCAGTTCCACTTTACGCTTCGCAGTGCGCATTTCAGAGAGAACCGTTGAGCATATCCGCTGATCTTTCTCAGTCGCCGCAACACAATGCATATTGGGTGGCAGCAGCTGCTGCTTTTACTGGCTGCCTGTGTATTCTTTGGCCATACGCAGGCCTACTCGGCTCTTGAGGATGCTCGGATTATAGCTGAATATAAGCGGCAGCTGGAACTAAATCATGCGAAGATCGCACGCCAACTGGTGCACAACGCCAGCTGGGCATCTGTGGGCAGCCTTTCAACCAACAAAGTTGTGAAAGACTATCCCATGGTTAATATTATATCAATCGATGACAATAGTCTTGGGGGCCACTCAACGGGCGTAATACGTTTCTTGCTAACCGATTTGGATTTTACGGGCCCAGACTGGCAAAAAAATAACAAGGTGACTTTCATGTTTACGGATGAGCAAACGCTGAAGTGCACGAATGCGAGCATGGATCCCATGGAGCCAACTTGTGCGCGCGTTATAATCAGCGGTCAAGTGAAAAAGGTCTGTTATGATCGATCAATTTAATTTTTTTATCCATAATAATATAGTCATATGGATTTAACAGCTCCCGGAGCATTCACCAAGCTATAAACCCGCACTTAACATTTTTATTAATCGTCATCCAGCGGCGGCCAAGTGGATAGTTAGTAAGTGGAATCCAAATTTTACTTGTTGCACATATTCTTTATCATGCATGTTTTTATAGACCATCATTTCTATCTGTGCGAACTGGACATACGGAATATATTTGTGCTGGACTTCTATGGTGGTCCGCACCAGGTCAACGCCTCGGATTATTACGCTATTAAGATTTAAGCACTGATTAACGTAGTATCTACGTTTTAGCTAGCACTTGACGCGCCAGTCCTTTGTTTACCACCCGAGAAAGAAAGAATTGTGTATATTGATAAGAGAATTGTCTCATTGAACTGGCGATATTTCCATCATCATATGTTGCTCTGACATTTGATATGGTTTTACGGTATAATGAGAAATTGGTGAAAACAACAAATATCAGGAAAAATGCGACTTAAGCAAAAAAAAGATTTAATTTAAGGAATCGTATATATATAGTATATGCGCTCGATATAATGGGATCTGTTTACTTTTGTAAAGCTATTTATACTCGGTTCTTTAATGTACATACAATAAATTGTAATTGGAAAGATTGTGCAATTGAGAGTCAAATGACAAAGGATCTATTCAGATAATTCATCTTTTACCGTTTGTGCCCACTGGAGGAAAGAAAACATAAAGCTCAAATTTGGAATATATATTTTTAAACTTTTAGTTCGTTTCATATGTTAATGTAATTAATGAACTCGATATAAGATTAGCCAGGACGTTACGCGTGTGTGCCCGGCAACACGCACAGGGTGGCATCAATTTTCTGCAAGTGGGGTAAAATATCTCGCAATTTGGAACGATAGCGTACGTCTGTCGCCACTGGATTGTGTTCCAAATAGATGGTCTGCAAGGATTTGTTCATCTTGAGGACTTCGAGGTTCTTCCAGTTGTCGATGCCATTGTCGTTCAGCCAGATCTCCTCCAGCTGCTCGAGGGCCTCCAAGTTGCCAATTACCTTCAACCTGTTCTTAGCTAGATCTAGTGTGTCCAGGCTTTTGTTCTCGGACAGATTCTCTATGGTATCAATGCCATTTTCGGATATGTATAGCTCTTTCAAATTGGTCAGCTTATCCAAGTTTTCAATCTTAACTATACGATTGGCCTGCAGACTCAATATCTCCAGGTTGACTAGCGTGTCGAGATTTTCAATTTTTGCGATTTTGTTCTTGCCCAGAAACAGCTGTCGTAGATTCACCAATGTCTCGATGTTCTCAATTTTCTTTAGCTTGTTGTCACCAAGCTCCAGCATAGTCAGATTGGTCAGCATGCCGACGTTCTCGATTACGGTGAGTTTGTTTGCCACAAAGTAGAGCTTCTCAAGTTTGAGCAGCTTGTCCAGGTTCTCAATTTTGGTCAGCCGATTGAAACTGAGATCCAGTATTTCCAGGTTAACAAGCTTGTCCAGATTCTCAATTTTTGTGATCTGGTTATCGTAAAGTTCCAGCTCCAAAAGTGTTTTCAGCATGTCCAGGTTCTCAATCTTCTTAATGAGATTCCATCGCAGATACAAGCGCTCGATCCGTTTAAGGGGCTCGAAATTCTCCAGCTTATCTATGCGGCGATGATTCAGATCCAGTTCATAGCATTCCGGATCAATCATTACGATTTCCTCAATTGAAGCCACCAGCTCTCCTGGTATTATCTGCATGCCGGCTGTTGGCTTAGCCTCTGCACTTTTAGGGATCGCACTGTCGCCGTCAGCCATACTCATAAGAATGCTTTTCGTTTTCTTGTTTGATATACAAATTTAACAAATTCTAAATGCCGCCTGGCCTGCTTGTCGATTTCCTAGTTGCTTTTTCGCTGAATGCTACCCAGTGTTGGTAATATGCACGAAATCAACACCGCAGTGTTGTAAGTGTTTGCTGCGCTGGATATGCGACTCATAAGAGTTGTGGTGACAGTCCCACTTACGTATTTAGCCAATACTGTTTTTAATATATTGTAATGATGTAAAAAATATACAGATATTTATCAATGACTGTATTAAATATAGAGACAAGGTTTTGTATTTTCAAATGCTTTAGTTTCGATTGTTGTAAATAAAATTGTATTGTTCGATTGCTTGAAAGATTTAGCGTATCGGCTTTATTTGTTAACAGCATACTAGAAATAACAGCTGTTTATTGGTATTTTGCGCTTTTGCGAAAACGCGTGCGGCGTTATTTATAGTTTAAATAAAGTTTGTGTATATAATTAAAATGTCGTGAAAGACGGTCCTTATGCCTACTTGAGTTGCTTTTTCGTGCTCCTATTTAGGACTCTCCAGATATTTTCTTATTATCGAGTAGCTGAATAAACATCATGTCGACGGGATTAAAGTGTCGCAACTGCGGATCTAACGAGATCGAGGAGGATAATGCACGCGGCGATCGCGGTAAGTATACCGGACAATATATATGCCGCCTCTTTATAATGCTTGACGCTGATTTTAGTCTGCATGAACTGCGGCTCTGTGCTGGAGGATTCGCTCATTGTTTCCGAGGTGCAATTCGAAGAAATGGGCCATGGCGCCGCCGCCATTGGACAGTTTGTTTCCGCCGAGTCCTCGGGTGGTGCCACAAACTATGGATATGGCAAATTCCAAGTTGGATCCGGCACAGAGTCTCGCGAGGTGACAATCAAAAAGGCTAAGCGCGACATAACTCTCCTCTGCCAGCAGCTGCAGCTGACCCAGCATTACGCGGACACTGCTCTCAACTTCTTTAAGATGGCGCTGCATCGCCACCTAACCCGTGGCCGCAAGAGCACCCACATTTATGCTGCTTGTGTGTACATGACCTGCCGCACCGAGGGCACCTCACGTAAGTGGGCAGTGGGCTCGACTGGGGCTCATCTTCTATGGCAATTAATGAGTCTTGTTCTTGCAGATCTACTTATCGATATCAGTGATGTTCAGCAGATTTGTTCGTACGAGCTTGGACGCACCTATTTGAAGCTGTCACATGCCTTGTGCATTAATATACCATCCGTGGGTGAGTCTCAATTGTGTTTGCTGGCTTAATTTCACATCGGGCGGGCCTATTTGTAATCCCTTAATTAGTAATACCCCAAATGAGTATTTCCAAAACACAATCGTATTTAGCCTCTAAATACTCCCTTCCCTCTCAAGTCTTTAGAAATGTTCAATGAATATCCATGTCGGTCTGAGTCATTTGAATTTAGGCAGAACGGATAGAAATGCGTAAAAGAGGGCCAAAGTGAGAGAGCGGGCAAAAACTAAAATTAACGATAAAGTGAGTCGCGAACTTGTCTCCTCTACTCTCGCCAAGCAAGAGAAATATGGGAGGAGCGAATAAATAGTTGCCGGGAAAGATTCCTTTATTTTATCAAGACCAAAGACGTCGCGTTATTACCATAGCCGCACGCAAATCGAATGTTGTTTAAATTCGAAAAAATCTAATAATGTATTTTATTGGTTAATAATCGTAATACAGAATTCAAAGATTTCATATTCAATATAGGATAACATTCGTCTTAAATTATATGTATAAAAACGTACGTTTTTATTTGAAAAGCAAAAATCAGTACAATTTCCAAAGGAATCAAAAACTTGAACAGAAATATCATTGTTGCGTTGAGCAGCCTGGGCAGATTCATGCAAAATAGTTTGGTTTTATATCATAGGCAAGGCCTTAGTATGGGTTAATATGAATGTAATATGAAAGTTTCGTAATCAAGTATAAAATGAGTAGATCCGGCTTGAATAGATGCGTCATATTGTGCAACTAATGCAACTACAAATTCACACTACAAGATATACATAAAGATAATTTTTGCGCATTTATATCATTGTCTTTCATATTTGAGAGTTTGGCAAATCCTAATTAAGTGTGTACATCATTAAATGTTTAACTTGGCTTTCAAATTCGTACGCATACTTTTCAACATGGCGTAATACTCTTTCAAGTGTATATAGTATATATCAATATTTATTTATATGTTTAGTATATGCTGGCAAAAAATATGTTTGTATGTCGTGTTTTGCATTCAATTTTGTTTAGAATATATTTAGTTATCATTAGCTTGACTGATTGCCCGTTGTTTACTTGCTTATTGAAGATGCCTCTGATTACCTTATATGCTGGCTTTCACAACGTCTCAGGTTTTTGGAACGTATTTAGAGTACATGTATGTATGTATGTGTGTATATGGTTAACTTCTGCGGGTTTACGCGTTCGAATTTAAAATATTTTGTTTGTATGCATTTACCAACAGACTATATGTTTGTATATATATAAATATATATATATTTATGTACTACCAAAACTAGAGCGCTCTACGTGTGATCGTATAAGTGTGTGTATATATAATAACTATATGCATATATATCATTCTAATATATGATACTAATATCGATATCCTTAAAACTCCAATTTGCTTTGTTGTGTTGCACTGAAAACCCATGAGTTTCGATTTTGTGTATGTTCTTGTTGTTGCGTCTGTGTTGGTCTTTTCTGTTGCTGTTGCTGCTGCGGTTGCTGGCGATAATAGCATGCGCCCTGCCATTCCGCGCAGTATAACTGCGCGCATCAGGTGTTGCTGCCATCGCTGCTTGCGGCCGTGCTGCCAACAGGCAGCTCTTCAGTAGCATTATTAACATTATTGCCCGAATTGCCGGCGGCTGACCCATTGCTGCCATTTGTGACAATCGGTGGCGCTCCTATGGGCGTTGCGCATATTGAGCTTGTCGGCGAGTTCAGGGCTGTTACTGTAGTGGGTCCATAGAAGATTAGTTCGGGGATCTGGCCACCCTGTACGCCCGTGCCGTTGGTGCTCTCCGACGAGCATTGAAATTGGAATGTAACATTGCCCATGAGCACTTCAGACATGCCCTCCTGGCCAAAAAAGCTAAGCTCATTGCCATCCAGTATAACTGAGGCTGTGTAATAGCACTCTGGTTCGATCTGTATGGGATTCTCGAAGAACACATGGAAAGTGTTGCTCGACCCATCTGAAAAGAACTTTGTATCATTCTCTGCCAGCGTACGTCCCAATCGCTTCAGTTCAATCTTAACATTGTAGTTGGCCGCTCCCGTCGAAGAGCCGTACAGGCCAAAGCCCACAATGAAAATTCTATAGGGAAAAAAGTATTTAATTCGATGATCGCATATATATTTTCGTTTGGTGTACTCACCTGCGATCTACTGAGAACTGTATGGAATCACAGCGGCCCCGGTAGCGCCACTGATTTGACCGATAGGCGCACGATTGGAAGCGATGGCAAACTTGGGTTTTGAGACCTGCACGCGGTCGCGTGGGAAAGCTGAGAGTGGGCTTGATTTTGGCCGTGAAATGCAAGAACATGTCAATTGTCTCCTGGGATGTGAGTATGCCCGTTTGGGCTACACCGTTAGCGAACTCCTCCAGGGTCATGGTCGGTATGCGTATCAGATGCAACGCCTGGCCCAGAACTCGGCGCTTGTTTGGCGACGTTTCGTCGATGCTCATCTTCTCACAGGCATTGATAGCCCAATTCAGAGCAGCTTCAAATAGATGTATCTCCTTGCAGTTTAGTGTCTCGCGTGACAGTATAGACTCGAAAGTCTTGAGGTCAATGTCCACAAAGTCTTCGGACTTAACCGCCATCTCGGCCTGAGCATCGATCACTTCCCAGCAACGTTGCATCAGTTCGGGCTCCTCGAAAAGACGCGATTGACTGAGAAGTAGGCAGGCGTTTTTTGCCGTCAGCTTTACTTCCAGATAGTTGACGCAGGCGCGCGCCAAATGTGGCACAATATATTTCTTGGCTGCATACAAAGTGGCCAGTATGTGTTCAGGTTCCAGTTTGATTTCATCACAATAAAGATACCTACAAAGATTTAAGGTAAATTTGGAATTGAGCAATTAAATAAACGACTCTTACCTTAGAAGCGTTAAAAAGGCTGTGGGTTCTACATCGGGCACCTTGATTTCCTGCTTGTCCTCTGCTAAGCCGCCGTAGAACATCGCATAGAATACAGAGCTGCCCGTTGCGAGTATATATTTGTGTGCGGGTATAGTCTGAATGGGATCAAAATCTATTGAATTTGTAAAGGGATACGATTAATTTGGTGCCTCCTATGTGATCCGTTATAGCATACCAAACTCGCTACCCACGATGAACTTGACATCTGACAGCAGCTCATTATTAAACATTGCCGCATTGCGCTCCAGCACGGTTGCCTTGCTGGCCTGCCAGTTTGGATCGGCCGTGTCAATTGCATTGGAGGCGCCTACGGCGGCATAGCTGCTATTGCTGCCAGCTGCGCACACATATGATCCGCTGCCGCTGCTGGGCGTTGACGTTGCAATAGCTGCGTTTGCCGCAGCCGCTGCCGAGGCAATGGCCGCTGCGGCCGCTGAACTGGAGGGTAGGCAAAATGTGGTGGGACTACTGCCACTGTTGCTGCTGTTCAGTGCGCCAGGGGACGCCAAGGGCGAGGACGGCGCACTTATGGGCTGTGTAATCTGTATATTATGATCGGCGGCACTGCCAGAACCCGCACCTGGAGATGTGACTGCGGCACCACGCTGCTGTTGCTGCTGCTGCTGATGATTGTGCGGCGGCGAGTGCAACAGTCCGTTGCCATTGTTAAGCGTCTCCACTGCAACGTAGAATTGTTCAATATAGTGTCTTAGCATAGAATTCCATATTTATATCTAAACCATGCCCAACCGTACTCCGCCAGCTTCTGCAGAATTCGCTGCAGCATTGAGCAACTACTAGCCGCCTCGGCCTCACTTCCGCAACTGCGCCAGTTCCCATCGGTGTCCCCATTCGCCGTGGCTGCAGCAATGGCGGCCCCCTTTTGAAACGCTCCCCCATATCAAACCCAAACGTAATGTGGAACGTCCAAAAATAGATGTGTCGACGCTGGCGCTGCTGTTGCTGCTAAATCTGCAGCTTGCGACTTTTAGCACGGACCCCAAAGCAGCGTTGTCTGTGTGCGTCTCCTTGATATTAATAATAATTTTCTTTTTTTTTTGTGTTTGTATGTGCGTGAATTGCTAATCGGAGCGGATTATCAAATTTTCACCTTGTTGTTTTATTTTAAATGTCAGAATTATGTGTTTTTATTATTTTGAGAGCTAGACAAAATCAACAAGTAAATAATAATAAACAAAATCCACCCCTTAACCCTACCTCCTATTCAACTGTCACACACATATTACAATAATCGTCGCCTGTTTTGTGAAAAATCGATAACACGGACACACGCACACAGGTACTCGCAGACACGACGCACCTGCTATTTTGTGTATTTGCATGCACTTTTCTTACCATTTATCCAGCCGCCGTTGTGCTGGGAGTGTGACATGGATTCTTGATTGCGCTTGTTAGTTGTTTTCAACGAGAATCGATTCAAAGCGTTGTTGTTGCTATTATTATGGCTATTGCTGCTGCTAGCCATGACTACGCTGTGTTTGTATTGTTTGCACAGCAGTCAGAGAATGGAAAAATCCGAAAGGTCAGCAACCAACTTTTAGAAAAAAAAACTCTTTGTGGGCACTCTGCTTTTACTTTGAAATGAGTGCATCCAATTTGTTTTCAATTAATTGGCGACATTTATAATGTCATTTTAAAAATTAAAGAAACCTGCGTATATCGGCCTGAAAGAACTTTCAGTAGTCGGCAGATAGATAACTCGATAGACAGTGGCGGTCGGACGATTGTCGATGTACACATAACATCCACACTAGCGATGCATTTGGCTGGTGTGTGATATAGCGGTCAGCTTTTTGGTGGCTTATAGCGCGCGTGTTTTGAGTTTGAATGAGCTGAATTTCCATTTACTTTGGCTTTACGTCAGTTTCGCAAGCGGCTTGGGCAGCAATTCATTGATTATATCATGGTCGCGGCTAATATGTATTTCCGTCATGCCAATTTGAAACGCTGTGCCCGCGCTCGCGCTCCTGCACTTGTGCTGCCCCATAAAAAACGTCAATGCGTACGTGAATTCCAAACATTACCACAGCCTTGTTCAGTAGCTGAGGCAGCATCATGTACATATTAGCCCATGCTTTTAGTTTTTAAACTTGACTCATATTTTTTTGTTTGAATACAGCTATTGATTATAGCTGGGCTGCGCATATTTAATATGACCACCAAAAATTTGAACTTGAAATCGATTTGGTTGCTTGTTTGGGCATCGTTGCTGTCATCGCTGAAGGTTTGTTGATTTCTTAGCACACTAAAAACATTCACACACACACACACACACCTCAGATTTTTACAAATTGAACACACACGCACACACACAAAACCAGTTTCTGCTTATGTGCAGCCGGCTTAGCCAAGAAAGAAAACAACAAAAATGTTGTTGACCTTTGCTTCAACGAATTTTCAATGGGTAGCTTCCTACGGATTTCCCACATGCCCAATACTTACTGTTGCGCTGGCGCTGCTGCTGGTGCTGCTGATCCGTTTGATCTTGCTCGGGCGGCGGCAGCTCCTCGTTTTCCGGGACGCGTGCCGCGTATTCCGGCTCATAGTTGTGCGCATAGGCGCTGCCCCAATGGCCGGCAAAGTCGTCCTCTTCGAGCGTTAACAGGTGATCCAGCACCTGCACGCCCCGTTCGAGGGGACCGTGAAATTTGTTAATTAGCTCGGAGAGACGCAGATTGAGGCCGTAGTTGGCGCCGTTGACGCTTCTTGGCTTCGCCGTATCGATCGCCCAGTAGAATAGATGACGCCCCAGATGACTGCTCAGGGTGTTTGCAAAGGCTTCGATCATCTTTGTAGCATCATCGTTGCGAAATGTGGCATGTTTACAAACGCACGCTCCTCGTTTCCGACTCCCACGGCACTCTGGCACTGCAACTAATCAAAAGGCAAAGCGTGAGGTTATATAATATGATAATACAGTCACTGAACTTGCACACACACACACACACTCTTTCTCTCTCTTTCTATCTCTCTATCTGCTGTTTCTCTAACCCGAAATCTCGGTTTGCGGTCTATGCGTTGCACTTTCACTTCCACTTCCCATTTTCATTTCCACACGCATTTGTCGCTTTTGGATTAGCTAGCAGGAAATCATTTAAACTGGCTCGGCCTTGGCGTTTTTCGGGTCGCTCTGCTCCCATGTAATCCGATCTCCCCGCCTTCGCTTTCATTTCACTGTCATTTCTCAGGCAGAATCCACACCTGTCGTCGTGCTGCCTGTGTGGATGCCTGCGCCGAGCTACGGATATTATGCAAGCGGCTACTTTTAATTGGCAGCAATGCGAAGTCCGTAACCAAAACAAAACGGCAACACTACAAACACACAGACACACACACACACTCACACATATACCCACTCACACACACTGGACAACACATTTCGTGGTGTCATGCCGCTGACAATCCGCTCGACATGCTGACTGCCAGCGGGAGATGCGGGGGATGCGTTTAACAATCTAACAAATAATTAGTTGGCACCCAATGAAAATTTGGCATGCGATTGTTTCCGGGGCAGCATTTTGTAGATCTCCTAATTATAACATTACCTTAGCTGATCACTGACTGAATTCGGTAAGCTACGAACAGCTGGTTTGACCAGCCGAGCTTGACCGTAGCTGAGCTTGTTTCCATAAAGTAATATAATTAACTGCAGAGTTAATTCAAATCTGATTGTGATATATAAATATTTATATATAGCATAACTATCTACTATTAATATTAAGGCTGCAAGCTGATCCAAATTTTGAACCTATACAGCTCAGCAAAATATCAAACATATAAACCCGAGCTGTAAACCCAACCCCCCGACAATTTCAAAAGGAATGGGTATATTTTCTTACATTATAAAAATCTACTATATATCTTATGCTGTTTGTGCTCACTACTCTGAATACTGTTGGAGTAGTGCTGGAAAAGCTGCGTTTTCAGTGCTGCACAATGCTCAATAAAGCGAAATTTGAACAGCAATGATTCAGAGTTAAGTTCAAGTATTTAGGGGCCAAAAAAAAAGTGAGACGTGCATCTTTAAGGTAATTCCTATGTACATCAAGCTGCTTTTAGGTATGTCACATATATGTAAATATGTCTGTGATCCATAAGTGTGCATCTGCTATATACAATCTTTGATATATACCTATTTATACGCGTAATTCCACAAATACTTGCAGTTTACGCTAAATGCACTTCTCGACTTGACAACCAAGTCACGTTTAGTGCTCATCACTTGTAGACTTCATTTTCGTTTTCGTTTTGTTATTGTTGTTGTTTTCGTCTGTTTTTTTGTTTATGCACATTTCGCATTTTGTAGTCAGTTCTTGGTTAATTTGTGTTCCGCTTTGGCTTTTGCAGTTTGGAAACGCATTTCAAATTTGCCGCTTGCATTAACTTTACGCGCCCTTTTCTTAATTTATGTATTTTGTTGGCTCTGTTTTCATTACATTTTTCATTGCCTCTTTAATTGCAAATGTCGACCCACTTTGACCAAGCCGGGTCAGACCGCAACCACCGACGAGCGACAGGCGGACAGACGGACGGACGGACGGACGGACGGACAGACGGACGGACAGACTTGAGACGGTGACAGACCCAGACCCTAGAGAGACCCCAAAACAACGCCCGCGTAACACTTTCGATTTTTATTTCCTCATTACACGCGCACAATGCAAAAGCAAAGAAAAGGCAAAAAACCAAAAAAATAAAAACAATATATTTATAAAAATAAAAAAGAAAACCAAGAAAAAAGTGAAGAGTTGTCTTTTTTTTTGTTGTCTTGGTGGAGCTGCTAAATTGGTCTTCTCTTTTGTTTTCTCATTATACCTTAACTCATTTTACGGGCCACGTTAAAAATATATTTTGTTGCATTTTCATTTGCAGTCCGATTTGGCAATCGCAACGCATTTAGCTGATTAGCGAAATACGATAGGAGGCAGCGATTCGAATTACCCGCAAAAAACAATGTGGGGCTGAAAAAACAGTTATTGGCCATACGTGAAACAAAAAGATTGGCCTTAAATCTAAGCCATCGCAGCTGGGGTAAGCGTTCGCGCGCGCTCACGTCTTGATTTGACGATTTTGCGCTTTAATTATGAGAGCTTGTCTCAGATCGTTTGGCGCCATAAAAAAAGGGCATTTGAACTATGTCGTTAGGTTTGTTGGCCTACCAATAACTTGTTAAGGTACTTTCTGCTGCAGTTCTAGTCTTCCTGCTCGATTTCGTATTCTATGTGCGGATTTGGTCTGTATCTCCAATTCAAATCCAAAGCTCTTGCTTCTCTTCTATATGTGATTCATATTAAAGCAAAGTATTATATTATTTTGATGATTACTGAAGAACTAAGGAAACGCAAAGACGTTTGATTTACACACAGACTGATCTAATATCTGTTATGTACTTCTTGACAAAACTATTGTACCCTCTACTAGGGTATCAAAATAAGCATCTTTGATTCATCTTATACTTGATGCACCTTTCTTATGAACTGTTCACTTTTCCTCTTTTATCTTATGTTTACGTGATTCTGATTCTGAAAGAAACCTCAAACTTTTGCGCTCTTTACCTATGGAAGGCAAAGCAAAACTTGTGATAAGTAATGAAAGTAGAACCTTAAAGCCAGAGTATCTGCTACTCGGCATTATGAGCTTGGCTCATCTTTTAGTTTTTGCTTTTTTTTTAGTATTTTTGAATCTGTTGTGTATCTGTTAGGTGTTGTCAAATTACTTTATGCCTCGTTTCGAGTGCCCTTAGGTGGTTTCGCAATCATTCAGGCGGGCAGGCAGCCAGCCAAGCAGTCAGGTGTCGGTCGCTTGGGGGTTGTCTGTCAGTCTGTCAGTCAGTCAGTCAGTCAGTCAGTCGGTCGGGCGGTCGGTTGGGGCCTTGCGGTTTAGACGCTTTGATTTGCAGATAATTTTATAGACATTAGTGTGCAGTTTTTCTGCTCGTACAACAATCTACTCGTTTTTAATATTTCTTTATATGCAATTACATGCATGTACATACACATGCCTATACATATATATCGAATTTTTTTCTATTTTTTTTTTTTTTTGGAAAGTCATGCTGTATTTTGTCTAATGACTTGCCGACTTAACATTTTTTTGACTTTTGTTTGGCTCTTGAAGTCTTTCAAAAGTGTTTCACAATGAGCCCAAAAATTCCCCCCACACAATGCGCTTCACTCTTGGGTTCTTTATCGGGCTTAAAGTCATGCGCATAATTTGACTTTTGTCTTCCTATGCCAGCAGCCTTTAAATTAAATATATGATTTCTGCTATTTGTTTATCTACTATTAGTTTGTTGCGAAAACCAGTTTCAAAGTTGTCGTCGTTGTGTCTTTGTTTGCTCAATTTCTTAAGCGCTTCGATATTCTATGGCCGCATTGAATTGTCATCAGGTTTTCTGGGACTCTCCAAAAATGTTTTTTTTTTTCGTTTTTTTTTTCCTCTTCTATTTTCGTATTATTTAATATTTAAATATTCATGTCTCAAGTCGCGCGCTTCTCCGAGCAGAATTTCAATGAACCATTCGCCAAACGAGAATAGGAAGACAGTTTTATTTTATTTCTATTTTTTTACGCTTTTCTGCGGTCTTAACAACGGGCGGGGCAATTGGTATTTGTTGTTATTGTTGGTATTGGCAACGAGCGCAAACTAAATGGATTTGTTTGTTTGTCATAGATGAGTTTATTCGCTGCCTGATCTTTGCGCGCGTTCCAAGCGGCTTCTTCGCAATTTCCGTGCCCAAAACAACTATCAACGAAAACACCTTAACAAATTGGTCATAATTAAATACGGCTGTAATTTATAGCTTGGAGTAAATTATTATATGACGAGGCAAGCACAAAGAAATTTTTCAAGGTTCGAAGAAAACTGTGAAAATAAGTAGATAGCACGAAGTATATATACTTATATAGATTGTCAAATTCAATATGCACTTGGCAACATTCTAATGCATTGATTATATTTTGTAATATTTATATTATAGAAATAAGATGCGATTAGGGAATTTCGCTGTGTTAACTATTAACTATTTTTAATATCTGCATACAAGGGTAATTATTATTGTTATTTTTAGAATTGTTTATACCCCGAACCCATTGAAAATGGGTAAAAAGGGGTATATTGTATTTGTGCAAATGTATGTAACAGGCAGCAGAAAGCAACTTCGAACCCCATAAAGTATATATATATATTCTTGATCAGCATCAACAGCCGAGTCGATCTCGCCATGTCTATCTGTCTGTCTGTCTGTCTGTCTGTCTGTCTGTCTGTCTGTCTGTCTGTTCGTCCGTCTGGCCGTCCGTCCGTCTGTCCGTATGTAAGGTTCGTCTGCCCGTATGTCTGTATGCAAGGATCTCAGAACCTATAAGAGTTAGAGGCTTCAAATTTTAGCTGTAGGTCCGCCTAGTGTCCGCGTAGATCGAGTTTGTTTCCGATATTCGATAACATGTCCCTTTTCCAAGTAATCGATATTGAAATCCGAAGAGCTAGAGTCTTTGGAAGAAGCTTCTGGTGCTGGAAGAAGAGGGTTCATGGTATCCCCAAGTCGAGAGTTCCCGACTAGAACCTCTTACTTGTTTTTATATAGAATACATATATTTTATAGTTTGTTATTTCTGTTAAATTAACTTTGCATGATATCGAGAAACAAAAATAAATGAAATATGTAAGTTTTGTTGACACAGCACAAGTAATCACTCATTAGACTCGAAGTGCCGCTCAGAGTGGGGACTCACAATGACCAATCAATGGGTTGTCAAAAATATGCCCGATCATTTGGCGCACTTTATAATTTAAGGCCTTTTTTTTAGTTAGTCGAGTCAAGTTGGTTAAGTTATTCAGACAGCTCAACATTCTGATCGACTCGTACGACTTGTGGCAAAACTTGAACTTTATTTTGTTTGATTTTGCATTAGCTAATTTCTGTATACGCATTTCGTATTCTGTTTAAACAGATTTTTAGCACTTTCTTGGCCCAGGTTCAGCGTGAGCTTGGCTTGAATACACTTTTTTTTCTTCTGCAAAACATTTTCTTCTAATCAAATGCATATTGTTTACATTGACTTCATTTATTATAAGCACAAGACGACCAAAATCGTCGGCCTGCTGAGTGCAGAGAGAAAGATAGAGATTGAGTGAGAGAGAGTGAGGGCGAGAGAGAGAGAGAGGAGACTGCGAGATAATTGTTATTATGAGATTAAACCGGCGAAATTGTAATTAAACACGTGATTTAATTCTATTTATTTGTTGTGTTTTTTAATTGCAGTCCACTTCACAACGATGTGAATTTGTTTGTTATTAGATATCTGTATATATATCTTTTTTTTTATACACACGCACTTTGCCGGCTCTCAACTCAATTGCACATAAATTAAAACGTCAACAGAAGAACGCGCGCTTTGCAATTAATAATATTTATTCAACAATTTCAAGACAAACACACGCACACACACACTCACTCGCACATGCACATAACAACAATTAAGTATAAAAAAATGTTTAGATATTTTTTGTTACATGTGATTTTTGCGCATGCGCGTCGTTCGCTTTTGCTGCTGCGGCTACGGCTGCTGCTGCTGTTGCTTTAAGTTGTTCGCGAGTCAACGAACGAATTGGAAATGAGACGACGACAGCAGCGATTCAGCTTCTTGACGATCGACGCGCTGCCGCTCAGGTGTTGCTCAGGTATTTCGTCTGCGAGCGTGGCGACTGCGTTGCCTTGAGAGACGCATGAATTGTGCATTTATCGCATGCGATATTTGTGTTTATATCGTTTCGGTGATTTTCTATTTATTTATTTTATTTTTGTTTATCTGTAGAGCGTGAATAAAATGTAGTTTACTGTTCCAATTTGATTTTTTCTCAATTTTAACTTTAGTTAGAGCCTTTTGCCTAAGGCTTTAAGCATGAGAAGAGCCTTGCAGGTGTCGCTCCTGGGCCATACTCATATGATTATCAAATGCACAAAGAAGCCTTTATTAGGCATCAAATGTACATCACACATACGTAAAACCATGAAAATGAGATGTAAACTCTTTGTTTTTGGTTCCTACTTTGTTTCATTTAAGCAAGGGCTTGCATAAAACTGATTTGTTTATCCTCAAAACTAAAACTAACTTGAATTATGTTTGATTTGTTTTATGTTTATAGGTTTCAGTCTGGTATATTTAATGGGCAAAGTTTATAGTTATGATCCGAAATCTTACGAAGAGCCCGGCGCTTAAATTTTATACAATCTTTATGACCATCTATTTATTTGTAAGCTGCGCTTAATTTGTTGTTAATTGATTGAGACAGAATACAGATATTGAAGGTTGGCGGGTTTGGTTATTTCTTAATATTTAAGCTAACCACAGCACAATGCTAGTTAATAATTAATCGTGGCTAAATTAAATAGCAATTAAGCCGCATAGCCGAGTTAATTGCGTCTAGGAAAACGCTTGCCCAAATTGCTGGCATTTTGCAAGGGCAACAAAGTGTTCGCTGGGCGCAGCCCGGCGGGTTTTTTTTTTTTTTAGGGGGAGGGGGTGTTGTGTAACACGCCCAAAACGATAATTGCTGTCATGACAAACGCAAAAATAAAGTTTAAATAATAATAATTTCGCTAGCTCCTGCAATGAGCGCTGGCGTCGGCGGACAGGGAAACATTAAGAAACCATTAGCAGCAGCAGATACCGTGCCCCCCCCCCCCCCTGCCGCTGCTGTCAGATATGAAGGGGCGGGGGCAGCAACTGCAACAGCTGCTGCTGGATGAGTGGATGCTGCACAGAAGGGTCAATGCAGTGGCAGCAGCGACAACGGCATCATTTTTCAAGTGGAACCACTCGACAGTCGCACGAGTGGGCGGCTTGAACTTAGGCGGGGCTGGGCTGCCTTAAATATGCGCATTCATTAGGGTTTAATAAATATTTTTTCGAGCACTCTTGCCGGACCCTGTGAAAACCGCCGCCGCAGCCAAAGGGGTTGTTGTTGTGCTTGTAATTGCCATCGCCGTTTAACGGCTGCCTCAGTGTGTCAAGTTGTTGCACAAACAGGGCTTAAGGGCCTGGCCAGAAGGCACACTCATACCACTCATATCGACTGCACCACTGTGCGTATCATTTTGGCAACTCAATATAAATTCGTATCGTTAAATGCAAATTTGTAGCTTAAGATTGACGGTCAACTGGACCCCACGCGCCCCTGCGGCTTTAGTCACACGCTTGTCAAATATTAGCATCGGCTCGCTTGGCGCAGTTGACTGCAAGGTTGTTTAGTTTAGGTCTATTGTGGACTTAGTATTTTGTATTTGGTATTTGGTTTTTAAGTTTCTGCTCTTCGCACTCTTTTCGCACATAATTTTAATTTTCCAGTGCGTTTTGTGCAAAGTCTATTTGCCATGCGTGTGTGTTGGCGGGTTCTTTGTTGTTGTTGTTGCTGCTATTTGCCTTTGGGCCAGTTACTAATTGCTGCGCGTTGCTGTGTCACCTTTTTGCATTTTCCAGTCCAAGTAGAACTAATTACCGGCTTAACAGGCAGGCACAAATGGCCAAAAAGACGTACCCAACACATCTTTTGGGCTACGTGACGTATGCGCAATATCGCTGCGGCTTTCAAATCTATCGCATGCTATTAAAAAGCAAACCAACTCGCTCTCACTCTCTCTCTCTCTCTCTCGCTTGTACTCAATCTTTGACTCGATCACAAGCCGCTCTCTCTCTCTCTCTATCTCTCTCTCTGTGTTTGTCTCTCTTTTGTCTTTCGTGACTATGCTCAATGTCAGCGTCTTGTAAAAGTTGAATGAATTAAAAGAAATATCGTCTTGGCGCTCGGGTTCAAGTTTGTTTTTCGGCTGTCGCATGGCCGGTTATTGGCTATTTTCGATTTCATTGCTTAGAGGCGCTTTGAAGGTCGCTGAACGACTTCTTCTGCTGCGGCATGTTATCAATTTGTGTTGGCCATGAGATGCGGCAGACAAAAAAAAAAAACCTGTTGTTGTGCACTTAATTGACAAGTTCCTTATTGCATCATTGACACGCCTTTTCAGATCCCTGTCTGTACATCATGCGCTTCGCGAACCGACTGCAGCTGGGGCCCAAGACCCATGAGGTGTCCATGACGGCGCTGCGTATTGTGCAGCGCATGAAGAAGGACTGTATGCACTCGGGACGTCGGCCCACAGGACTCTGCGGAGCAGGTGAGTTTTCGGTAAATTAATTTTAGTTGTTTTTTTTAATTTTTTGGCTTTTGAAATTCGCAGCACTTTTGATTGCCGCTCGCATGCACGAGTTTAGCCGCACCCTCGCCGATGTCATCGGAGTAGTTAAAATACATGAGTCCACGCTGCGCAAGCGCCTTTCCGAGTTCGCTGAGACACCGTCGGGTGGTCTGACACTGGAGGAGTTCATGACCGTCGACTTGGAGCGTGAACAGGACCCGCCCTCGTTTAAGGCAGCGCGAATTAAAGATCGCGAACTCATACAAAATGTGAGTACATATTGAACGTAAATATAGTTGCTTTGATCTAACCTTAATATCATAGATGGGCGTGCATGAGCTGACGGAGCTGCAGAAGGAGATCGATGCGCATTTGGAAAAAGATATTGGCAAATACACTGAAAGCGTTTTGCGAAAAGTGACAAAGGGCAAGAAGGAAGAGTCTGCACAGTCAAGCAAAAATAGTCAGATGTCGGAAACGGAACTGGAATTGCAGGAGTCGAGAGAATTCATTGAGGCATCCAATGCCGAAGCTATTCAAGAGTTTATTGTCAACAACACGGATACGGACTCTAAGCCCCAAGCAGTAATGACCAGCGCCGTAATCGAGGGTCTGCGTCCCGACATCGAGGCCATTTGCCGTGTAACCGAAAGTGAGCTGGAGGACGTAGAGCGCGCCAAGCAGCCAATGGAGACTGAGTTATTTGTTGACGACTTGAACGATGAGGAACTCGATCAGTATGTGCTAACGGAGCAGGAGGCCGACACTAAACTTAGCATGTGGAAGAATTTAAACGCAGAGTTTCTCCGCGAGCAAAAGGAGCGAGAGGAACGGCTGGCCAAGGAGCGTGAGGAGGGAAAGCCTGAGAAGAAGAAGCGCAAACCTAGGAAGAAGGTCATCGGGCCATCGTCTACTGCTGGCGAAGCCATCGAGAAGATGCTGCAGGAGAAGAAGATCTCCAGTAAAATCAATTACGACATCCTAAAAACTCTAACTGAAGGCATGGGCTCGTTTACGGGCGAGGGTGAGACCGCTGAAGATGCTCCCAAGCCGAAGACATTGGAGGAGCTGGAGCAGACTCCCGTCATTGTGGAGGAGGGACCGGTTTCAAGCAAAAGCAGCCGCGGTAAACCAAACTACGATATGCCAGGACCCAGTCGAAAGCGCGTCAAAGTGGAGGCTGGACTGCCCGTCATTGAGCCCGAGGAGCAGCTGGAGGCCAAACCAGAGATTGCGCTGGAACCAGGTAAGCTCAAGGCTGCAATTTTACTGCTGACATATTCTTAATTTATTGTTTCGGTCTTAAAGATGAGCTGGACGACGATGCTGAAGCAGAGGATGCCGATGCGGAAGCCGAGCCAGAGCCGGAGCCAGAGGCCACGCTGCACGATATGCTAAACCAGGGCGCTGGAGATGACGACGATGAGTTTGGCTATGGCTTTGACGAGGAGGAGGAATACTAAGCTTAGGCATAGCATTTAGCATTAACACATTCTATATGGTCATTTTTATACACAAATAAGATAATCAGCAACTACTCATAATATAATTAAATTAAGCCTTAAATTTACAACTTTGCCTACTGCTCTACTTCTTCTTTATCTTCTTCGTCCGGTTCTTGCTACATGCTGCACTTGTTGCAGTTTCGCCTTCTCTTTTTGCGCGTTAGCAGCCATTAAATCATCGCTCCCTCTTGCCCTGAGGCCTTAGCGCAGCCATTTACATGTTTAAGCCGTGTTGCTGTTGCCTCCAGGCTCAAGTGGAGCAGCGCTGCGAGTTGGGGTAGGGGTTCAGCTTGAGGGGTTAGGTTTTGCTACTGCTGCTCTGTTGCTAGTTTGCTTCTAATTGTTGGCGCTGCCGTGGCGCGCCTCCAAGTGCTGCAAATAAATATTTCACTCTTAATCATGTTTTGCGCTCGCTGTGTTGTGTGCCTGCCTTTGCGCTTGTTGTTGTAGTTGTTGCGCCCCAGGCGGCCAGTCGTCCAGCCGGTCAGAGATGGTGGCAGCCAAGAACTTGACTTGGCTGCTCGCCTATGGCTCTGGCTTTGGCTTGCGCTTCATGGCTCGACGGCCTCGTGGACTGTTGAGTGCCAAGTGCCCGGCAATGAGCTGTTGAGTGTTTGGAGCACTTGTCTTTGCGATTTTATAGTTATTATGTTGTAATTAGTGTTAATTTAGTTGCTTGCGCACGGCAGTCGAACCAAGTTAACAATTCGCAAAGTGTTGCATACTCTTAGGCTGCAGCATAATTCTCATTCTGCACTAGCAGACTTTGCCACTTCGATCGACTGTTGCCTATTCAACTGCGGTTATAAGCTTTAGGAGGGCTTTTAATATCGTATGGAAAATATATAATATATTGATGAAGCCTTTAAGTGAAGGAAAGCCTTTCTGTACTCTAACGACTAACATTGCCATACATTTTTCTTCTCACAGTCGAAGCTTTCTAATTTAAATTTCTATTCCCTTTCTACTAAACTAATTTGTGGAAGAGTATATAATTTAATAACTACCATCTGATGTTATATTTTTGAATATATATATTAAATTGATTTCTGAAAGATAAATGATAACTTAAGCTTTAGTTTAAATGTTTTTTAACTTTCTACAACTTGATTAAGTTTATATGGGGGTATTTTGATGGGCTTAGAGTCAATGTAATAGTAAAGGTTGTGTTCTTGACGCTCTTATATGTATTTGGGTATCTGGGATTACATATGCGCATGTATTTGGGCTGTTGTTTATATCTAAATCTGGTCGCTTGTTTCCCTAGTTCGGTAATGGGGTTGCGCTGTTGCTCCTGCAGCTGCGCTGATAAACGACTTTGTTTTGCATGCCGTAGAGGTTCAGGTCGTAAATATTAGCAACGGGTAAAGGACTGCTACAAATTTGCGTGCATTTAATGCCTGTCCGCTAATTTGCATAAGCTTCGGGCTTAAAGCAAATGATTAATAAAACGCACACGTCCACTTGGAACTTGGAATGCAGTTAAAGCAGTAGGCGTGGCCGTCGCAGTCTGCGCAGGCTGCGGCCAACGTCCAACTTCAAATAATAATGTCAAATGTATGCACATGTAAATCCAGCTAAATGTGACAACCAAATGGCAATTAGAGAGACAACTCTCTCGACTTGCCAGACACTTTGAAAGTTTTGGCTGGGCGTGTGACTTTGCCCAACCAGTGCGACAAATTTATGCACATTGTTGCCAAGGGGTAAAGGGAGTGCGAGGGGCGGCGGGTGGGTTACTCAGAGAGTGTGCGATGAATTGTTTTTGCAGTTCGAGTAGAGCCTTTGATGTGCATAATTCAGGCATAATCCGTTCATTAATCATTAAAGCTATAAATTGTTAAAAATTTTATGGCTGCACAATGCTGTTGCGTTTTTATGAGCCTTTGTCAACTGTCAGCTGTGGTGCTTTAATTAAAAAATTCTTGCTTGCGACCAAATTACAACAATATATATATATAAACATAAAAAATAAATACTTTAAATGTCTGCGTTGTAAAGTTGTATTTTAATTTAATTTAATTAAAAAACAATCCAAGCAGAAGCCATTTTTATGTTGTTTTTCGATAGCAACCGACTGGTTTTCACTTCACTTTACACGTTATTTTCGGATTTGGCCAGGTCTATTATTAATTGTAACGTCCGCAAGTTGCCATTGGCCATTGGGACATGCCCGTCAGCGCCAGAGACCAATTTGAAAATGATTGAAGCGAGTACTTTAATTAAAAAATATCCAACGGAGTTTCTGTAAGTTCGGCCAATGCGTTAAATTTATGTAACTGCAGCAGTTCACACGTATTGTCAATCTCTTAATGCGCTTAAATTGCACTGCATTAAGTATACGCCGTGTATAAATTGCGTTTTCCGTTTATGTCGCCAGGCTCACTATTAAATTTGCATTTACCATGCCAAAAACTGATTAATTTGGCGTGATTGTCAAAATACACACACACACACACATGTATGTGTGCGTAGATGTGTGTGTGCGGTGTAAAGTGGGTAAAACTTCAATTTCGTTATACTTGATTTATTCCATTGCACAAATACATAGAAACGGACGTATGTCTGTGTGTGCGTGTGGCGTCTAATTTATGCGCTAATTAAGTATGTTGTGTTTGCTGTTTTGCAGTTCGAGTGTTCCGGGGCCATGAATAAATTTAATGTTGTTTTTTTTACTCAGCTACCTGCCAATTAATTAGGTTACTAAATGATTTGTTTAGTAATTTGTTTTCTATATCCACTGTGGTCTGCGACACTGTGGCGAGAGGCTGGCTACACAAAACAATTTGAAAGCTTGAAAAATGGGTCAAATTTCAAAAGCGAATTTCAGCTAATGCCAGCCACGAATGTGGCTTTCATATGTAACAAAAATATGCCCATTTGAATATTACACATTAATTCCAGTAATTGCTTAGGGACCGATCTATGCTATCAAAATTGACTCTCAATGTACATACATATATTTGTATTAGTTTGAATCAGAATTTATAATGAAATCTCAGGAGATTATGATTGAACGCGAAGCCCTGTCAATATCTTAAGTCTATAAGCACACAGATTTCGTGATATACCTCAGTCCAATGCTGGGAAACGTCTTTGGAGTCTCTATGCAAATGCAGTCTGCACGTTGTCAATCAGTTAAGGTTTACACACAGCCGGTGCTTAATGGGAGCCTACAGAACGCATTTGGGTTGCGACTGGCGGTCACTGATAATGGGTTGGCATTTGAAGCAGCCAGCAAATGGTCAAGTCACGGCTGCAGATGCTGGAAAGCAGCAGGCAGAGCAGTTAAGTGTTGGCCAGCTAGCCACACACACACACACACATGTAGAGGCGCACACATCGCCAGCTGAGCAATGGCAGTTAACAGACAATTTCCAGCTGCCAAGCAGCAGGCAAAACATAAACCCACAAGGGCACACACAACCGCACGCAATGACATAAATAAGCCACGCACATTTCGGCCTGCATGCAAATATGCAGTAATAAAGTAAATAAACGCTTACCACCCGCCATTATGCCGCTGGCAGCAACAAACTCACAAACCCATACTTGCGTGCATGAGAGGTGTATGCGTGTGTGTGTGTGTGTGTATTGAACAGAAAGTGCCTGGCAAACTATGCACGGCTATGATTGCAAAACACGACTGCAATTACCTGGCCTGCCGGGCAAACTCAGCCGCACACTCTCACACATTCGCTGACACGCTCGCGCCTGCATTTATGGCAGCAGCTTGACTGGGCGCCGCAAAGTAGGCAACGATAATGGCATAAATTCAATGAATAAACATAAAATGGCAAGCACATAAAGAGGAGACGTATGGATGTGTGTGCGTGAGTGTGTGAGTGTTTGGGGCGCAGCAGTAGCATAACCTGCAACAACAAGAAGAACAACAATAGTAGCAACATCCGCACAGCAGCGGAAAAATATGTATTAGCCCAAAGTTTACTAACAAAATTAATTATGCGAATTAAGCGTAGTAAAAGCACTTTAAGCAAGTTAACCCCAAGCCAACGCTAACACTCTAACGCCCAGTCGTCGCCACACACTAGCCCCCAGTACCATTCATAACATGTGCCGCATTTTGTGCCGTGTCACAGCCCATAGCACAGGAGCAGCAGCAGCAGCAGCAACAGCAGCAGGACCACCAACATCAGCCTGAGCAGCGGCTGATGGCGGCACATGGAGCGGGGCATTGTTCAATTTATGCGTATATGTTTGCTGCTGTTGTTGTTGTTGTTGTTGTTATTGCTGCTGCTGTTGCTGCTGTGTTGGGTGTATTGTGTTTGCCAGTTAGTAGTTTGCGGACACAAAAGTAGGCCAAGCACCCAGGAGCCAGGGCTGGACTCGGACTACAACTCGAACTCGAACTGGCTGCACCCAGAGCAGAGCCCAGCAGCCGCCTGGAAGTTGTTTATTTAAGTGTGAAATTTGAGTGCAGCGCTGCGTAATGTGTAAGACCCAACGACGAATATTTAGCGTTATGTGCGGCCGGCGAGATAAGCGACATGGACCTTAATAACCGACGCGTTGCGAATACCCATAATCATAAATCGATTTGCCGCTCGCCTGCCACATAATAGATAACACAAAAAACAAAATACATGTCGTGGGCGCCGCAAAAAATGTTGCACTTTTCTACGTTTCTCCTTTTGTTTTTTTTTTCATTTTTGGTTGCAAGCAAGAAAAAATTAAAAGCTAACTGTTACAAACGGCTTTTCGGCGCCATCGCCAGCCGTACGAAATAAAACAAAATGGCGGCGCTGCGCTGTCGCCAGTTGGCAGCGCAGCTTCTGGCTGCTTGACGCCATGCCAAATTAGCTAAAAGTCGGGATAGTCATTTCGTTAATTGCCGCACAAAAATGTCGCGTTGACTTGGCAAGCTCACTAAATCACAGCCGCGTTTTAAATTGAAAACATAAATATCAAGCAAAGAAATCGAGAGAAAAACAAAAACAAAAAACTATTGTAAATTCCTTTTGTTTTATATATTTTTTGCTGGACATGCGTATGACTGCAAATATTGCCATACGCAATTGATTTTTAAATGCTCTGTAATTGTGGTTTCAAGTGCCAAATTGTACAATGTAGTATTATGAGTATTTCGAAAAAAAAGAGAAGCCACTCAAAATTGTTTGCGGTTTGCTTTCAAATACCCTTCAGAGGTGGACTTGAAATGGGCAACGCGTTGAAGCAGGCTTATTCAACCACAAAAATGATCGAAATGTATGCTAAATTAAAATTTTACGCTACCTTTGAAAAAGATGTGTGTTCTTCATAAGTCATGAAGTACAAGCGTCGCAACCGAAACGATGTCCCTACAGAACGCTATGATTTATCTCTTCGGAGAATAGCACCTAAATTTTGTTTCCCTAAGGATCCCAACAGAAAATTGTATGTGCATATCGAGACATGCTACAATGTTTCTTTGTACCACGTCTTGGTATGCACATACACAATTTAATGTCGGGATCGTTGCAGCTCGAAAGGGCTAGCGAAATGGTGGATCCTGTATTGCCATTCTTATTCAACCATAAGGAGTCTCTGTGAATATTTCCTATTATATTGCGAAGATTAGCTGAAGGCCGCCTTAGCTGTTGCTTCCGGATATGTTTTGCTAGACTCGGCGAAAAGTAAAGTGTTTCTCTTATATGTACGTTTAACCTTTACGTTCTGCATTATTAACTGATGTATGCATTTTCTTTCTGACTTAACAAACAAAGACCAACTTTGCATCACTTTTTGGTATGTGTGAGTGTTTCTTGATACTAAATGCAGCGCTAGCTGACCTTACTTTCATAAAATCTTTCTAAGCTGCTCTAATATAAAAATAAAATAAGTTTTTTCATTTTCGCTTTAGAATGCAATTCTAATGAAGTCAAGTAAAACTTGCAGGATATCATGCTTTGATTGTATATTATACAAATAATTTGTATTGGCAATCTAGTATATATTATCTCTGATTAAGCTCTCACTTTAGTCTAGTCTCTTTCTCGGTCATCATCGGACGTGCGTATGTGCATTTTAAGGTGTCTTTATATTATATTTATATGTAAGTACTTATTGCTATATATACGCTCTCGTTCAAGGCAACCCTACAAATTCGCCAATTTATATTGGCTAACAAACTTGCATCAAAAAAGAAGTCCACGCATTAAAGTGGAAGTATTCTTACATTATTTTGTATAAGGCCTGTTTAATTGTGAACAAGTGAGAATGCATTTAACTGCGTTGAGATCTTTAAAATATCGAAGCCTTAAAACTATAATTAATGTAAGTATTTATTGCAATATACAACAATTTCTAATTACATGACGTTATTAGACGGAAGGAAGGCAAATAGTATTCTTAAGTAGAATATAAAAATACTCGTTATTAACTATATTAATTGAGAATATCAAATAAATCAGAAAAATATAAAGGAAAAAGTGATGAGAGCTCATGCTCTAATTGGGCAACTGAGTGAGCCCTCTCAATCTAATGAATGGAAGATATTGCATGCATAAGTATGAGTGTCGGAAGGGCGGCATTCAAACAAGAAGAAGAAACAAACTGAATGCAAACTAAATGTAGTGCAAATTTAATCTCAGCATCAGTTTACTCGAATTTCGTGACTTAAAGCTGGCCTGCAGCGTATTGGGGATTTGTTATTGTTATGGCAATAGGTTGTATTTAGCTGGAATGCAACAACACATAACTATTATTGGCATTGTCCGTAAAACATTTGTCTGTAATTAAATTTCGTGCATCTGCAAATAATTGTGCAGCTTGCTTTGTCTAAAAAGTGGAAACACATTGTTCTGCGAATTCTGACAAGCAAATCGAATCCAGCTCCAAATAAAATATTTATTTCATCATGTCTTTAAATTTGTTAGTTTATTCTAACTAAGCTGCAAATCCATCATCAGTTTTCTGCTTAGCTGCCCAAGTACACTGAAAGTTTCCTATTCGCTAACTCTTTTTGTCCACTTTGAGTACACATTCACGGACGCTAAGGTGTACTCTATGTTACTTGAAGGTGGTTGTGTGTTATCAAGCAGGCGTCTTATATATACCCATAACTAAAACATTAAATATAATCGATCACAAGCTAATCGATAGTCAATGCACTAACTTTAGACCAGTATTTCATTTCAACCCTTCTGCAAGTGTATACAAATGTCGGCGATACAAAGATTTTCGCCATATCTTGTTTATTAGATAACTTCGGCACGATATATGTCATAAATATTGCCTCCTCTCTCTGTCTCATAAGTTTTTATTCGTTTTGCATTGTTTGATTACTGCATAGACTTTATCTTATGGTATGCTGGTATATGCATTATCATATTTATTTACTTAAAAAGCTTAAAGTAGTTACAAATTCTAACCAATTCGAAGGTAGCTTTAGTTGAGCATTCAAACAAATAAAATAATTACTAAGCATACTCTCGGCTTACTTAACTTTTAGTTGAAGTAAACTCTTTTCGCCTTATATCTATCTGTCAGTCAGTACTTTTTGCTGCTCAAAGTCGGCCATTAAATTGCCGTTAATTAGCGGGCAAAGTTAAACAAAAATCAGCGAAAAATCAGCTTTCAATATGGTGTGGCATATGCTCAGATAATTAATTAGTGCTCGCTCGACTGATTGGCAAGAAGAAGCGTTGGAAAGGGCTCAAACAATTAGCCAAGCCCCAAAAACTGGCCAGCACAATGGCAGGCGATGATGAAGCAGCCTGGGCAGCGTTTGCTTGATTTTTATTTGGTCAACCAGGCACCCAGTCAGCCAGTTCACAACTTGCTGCTGCCCACATTAAGTGGGCGTGGCGGATTTTCTTTATGTACTAAAAACGTTTTTATTTGCTTTGCTGCCCTTTGCTTGTGCAGCAACCTAGCTGGCTGGCTGGCTGGATGGCTGCGTGGCTGGTTGCTGACTAGCTTGCTTGTGCGCTTGTTTCTCGAAAAATAATGACTGCACATTAAGTATACGTCAAACATGACACACGCACAAGTGCACACAGGCAGACAGTCAGACACGCACACACTCGCTTACAGAAGGCATGCCACCCTGACACAAAGCAAGTAAAATGTCAACAAATGACAACAGAAATATGATGCAAATGGTTCATGTAAGTGGTTCTTGCCGCTAACATTTATAAAAAGGGACAACTTACAATGCAGCAATGACAACACAACAACGTCTAGCTTGTGTGGGAGTGCGCAATTCGGAGCGTTTTAAAAAATAAAGCTTAAAGTCTGTGTTTGCTTACAAATGCATATGTGTTTGTGCACGAAGTTGTTCTTTACATGGAAATTTGTCATTTAGTGTATCCACCAACCGCCCGTCCGACTGCGTGCTGCAGAAATTAGCTGGCATGCAAGAATCGCGCATTCGCCTCGTTAGCTGCGCAATTGAAGTGAGTTCGAGAGGACTCATGTCATGAACATTTTCCATGTCAACGAATGACGTTGAATCGCCTTGAAACTCCCTTGCCCTGCCGCACACCCCTTTCAGAGGGGCGCCTTACTCTCTCTCTTTCCCTCTGTACGGCAATTAAAAGCACATTTAATATAAATTGTTTGCAAGCGCTGCGCTCTGCATTGCAAGGACACACAAAACAAAGTCTAAAATGTTTTCTCATACCTTCGGCAGGCGCTGAGCACGCCTGCGAATTGCTTAAATGCCAGACGAATGTCTGGGCGAAGGACATTCGACTGAAAGTTGCTTAACGCCAAAGTTGTGCGCCTTTAATTAAGCAGCTAAACCCATGGCATGCGCATATTTGTAATTGCCGTCACCATGTCCTCGATTGCGGCCCCTGACTGGCCTGTTGCTAATCTACGTTATGTGCGCTAGATCAGCAACCTTATCATCATTATTTGTACAAAATAAAACAGGCAAAGACGCTGCACACAATTTGCCGATTTGTGGCGAGCAAAATGCCCGAGAGCCAAAGCCTGTCAGTCAGCACGGTCGGTCAGTCCGTTCGGTCAGCCAGTCAGTTGGCCAGTTAGACCACAGCCCACTGTCCACAGCCCGCCCGGCTGCTCCGTTAGTTGGGCAGTCATCCACTTGACCGCATTGATATTCCATGCTTGATGCGCGCCGCTGTTGCTATTGGTCATTGATGCTGCTCCTTGCTTGCTGCTGTCGCTGAAGCGCCTCGCTTGCTACTAACGATGGATGTCCTTAAGCCAATACACACACACACACAAACACACACACACACACCCACACAGATGCATGCAAGCTGTGTGGACAGTGCCATAGGAAAATATTTATCTATATATGGCGATATACAGCGAGTCGCTGCCAAAAATGTTGCCGAAGCAACGGCGGAGCTTTGTTAACTTTTTACGTTTAATGAAATCAATTCACAAGTCACGTTGCTGCCGGACAATAAATACATCAGAGTCCATTTAATAAAATCATGATGTGCACTTTGCTATGATATACGAATACATACAAACAAGTACACACACACACACACACAATATATATAAATATATGTATATATATGTATCGATTCTATATTGTAAACAACTTTTATCTCATTGGAATGCCGCATTTGGCTTGGTCATATACCACAGACAGGCCTCTTCCTCCCACAAAAACTTGACTGTGTGTGTGTGTGTGTGTTTGTTCGGTGAGTGTTGGGTGTGTGTGCTTTTCTGGATATTTACCCAGCTCTATATCAATATCAATTGCGCGATAAGTGCAGCACCGCAAAACCTTAAATCAAAATCCGTATGAACAACTGCTTTGGCTCCTTGGCAATTTGTTGTGGATTTTGGCTTACATTTTCAGCTCATTATATACATAAATATAAATTTATATATAGCTTAAGAAATTCGCAAACTCATTTTTATGTGGGCATTCATTGGTTTCTGGTTGCTTTGAGCAGTCTCTAAGGTGATGTGCGAGACAATGTAACATTCAATTCAAAGGCATTTAACAATTTGTTTGGCATTTAGGTTAAATCTGGCTAATAGATCCGAATATGCTGGTAAATCTACGTTACGCATCTAATTTTTGATTAGACGCAACTCATATTATATAAGTTATACATTCATTTCAAAATTTGAAATGCCTTCAAAATGTTTTACATAGTGGAGTGTCCTTTATATTGATTGTTAGTGCTAATATCACCTTGAGATGTGGTCCTGGCACAGGCAGCCTATGGAATGTGATGTTTTCATATCTCTTAAAGGTGAAAAACATTTCATGCAAGATCATTATGTGTATTAGCTAGTAATTCACTTATCTTTAATGTCTATTTATAGTTATATATGGCGTATAATAGTCTCTTTAACTTCTATAACTAATATAAACAAGAATATGTAGACTATGTAGACTCATACATCATAGTTTAGTTCTCCTCTCGTTGCACTAGATCCAGCCGCTGATAATAACTTAAGAAGTTGCATAGTGGGTTTCATAACTGTTCCCAGTATTTGCCAGTATTTTGGAAACTTTGCAATACGCTTGCGCGTTAAATATATGCAGAATGTGTTGTTATTCGGCTTGCTATTTGATAGTATTCTGGTAGCTGTGATATGCTGGCCTTATCAGCGAGGCAGCCTCTCCACTGGCCAAACTGTGCTACGCTCAGCTGTTATTGCAGCTCTCTGTTGGCCATAACAACAGTTATGTTCAAATTTTCGAAGTACTCTCTTAGCCAGGGCCGAGCTGCAGGCTTCGTGTGGCACATTCTTGTTGGGATGCGCACGAGCGCGATTGGCAACGAGACGAACGCTGCTTCGGCTGCGGCGAGACACGAGGGCAGCTATGTGCGTGCAGCCTCCTCGCCTATCTGACGCGTATCGAGCAAATCAGTTGGTAGATGCGTGGCGAACGTTGGATTTAACGGTCGGTTTGGTAGTGAAAGTGGCAGCCACGCTGTGTCCCATTGTCTCCGCATAGAGTAACATTGTTCAGTGCGCAAAAAAATATATAAATAAAATAAAGCAGGAGTCTAATGACAAGTGATAACATTCGATTGATAATGTGCCTGCAACTGGCAAAGTGACAGCTCAATTATCTACAAAAAAATAAAGTTAAAAAAAAAGAAGCAAACACAAGCAAACGCTACAAATGTATTAATAAGGCAGTTCACAAGGCGTCACACAGTCTTCGAGCAGCTGGTAAATGTTCGCTTTAAGTTTTGTACACTATAAAATGGCATAAATTATGGCCTTTGCGGCAATTTAAACATTTCGTACAAACACTCACACACACACATACACACTGCGCGCACGCATTAAATTAAATATTTTGTGTTGTGGGTTATGCTATCGCCGGCATACGCGGCGTATACGTAATCCAACTTTGGTTCAACATTTGTTCATGTTGTTGTTGACTAACTGACTGACGAACTGACGGATTGACGGACCGACTGTGCGCCAGCTGGCAAGTTCATATTATTGGTTTCTTGTTTTTGCTTGGGCAGCGCCTTGTTAGTTTATTTGCTTGTTTACTCTGCTTAAATGCTAAAAGCTAAAGCGCTACAAGTTTACGGCTAACGGCACAACAATTTTTATTAATTTTTATTATGCCCAAAATAGTTAGAGCGTCCAAGCCGAAACTTGGCCGATGTCTGCTTCGTGTCCATTTGGCTTCATCAATTTGCCAACTTTTGCAGAATGATTGTTGATTTTGTTTGATCTGCCTTGTGCTGCTGCTGCTGCTGTTGTTGTTGTTGTTGTTTATCGCTGTTGCTGTTGCCATGACTGTTGCTGCTCTTGCTGCTGCTGTTGTTTTTATTTGATTTTAGTGCTTTGCTAAGAGTCAACATTCGTTAGCTAAAATTTGGCTCACGTTCCATTCGACCGAGTTCTCAATTTCATGAGTTTTGATGCTGGGCGCTTTTATTTGTGCGACGAACGCTTAGTCCTCGCTACCAACGTCACCCTAGTCCAAAAACCAACACCAACACGAATACTAATACTAATTCCTATCTCAGTTCCTTTTCCATTTCTAGTTCTGCTTTAACTCGTTGTCGCCGTATTTGTTTTACTCGACTGCAGTGTCCTAGTATTTATTTACTATACTAAAATAGACATATGTACATATATATATGTGAGCACACTAAGATGTATAGTATGTATGTATGTGTGTGTGCGTTTGTATAAGTGCTCGGGTTTTTGCGGCGCTGTCCTTAAGATTATTTATGTGGTGATTAGCAGCGCTGAATTATTGCGCAAATTATCAAGTGTGCTATAAAATTTCACTGCTATTTATTTGCACAACTTTTAGCGTGGATCACGTACTACGTCTCTCAGCCAACTTTAGCCCCCACCGAATGTCCTTGCATTCCCTTCCAGCGTCTCATGTGTATCATTCAACTTTGGGCTTGGTGCGTGTGAATGTAACAAATTGCGCAAGTTTGATTTTTAACTGTGAAAAATTGAGGAATCAAATTGGATTGGATTAATTACACAGGATTTAGCTTTAGCTTGTGGCTGCCATAAAGCTGATAAGTTATTTAACACTTGGGTGCCAATGACTTCTTAGCGTACATTACTTAAAGCAACAATATATATATGATTAAGAAGAGGAAATAAATAAAAACAGATTTAAGAAACGCATTTAAATATAAAGGTTATCTAAAGCATTGTCCAAGATCTGACTCAGTTCGTTCTTAACTATACACTCCTTTAGTTTGGAAATGAAATACTTATTCAGTCTTAAAGATTTTAAAATTCATGCTCAGCAATTAGATAAATCTCACTGACAGACATTCAGAAATGCGCACAATTTATAATAGTATTATGCCTTAACTCTCTCTCTCTCTCTCTCTCTCTCTCTCTCTCTCTTACTACCCATGGCATCTAACCATTTTCGGTTTGTCTGTTAGAAATGTATACCACAAGCTTGGGCTGAGCTCAACTGGTATGGCAACTAATTGCCTGAGCTCTGCACAAATTAATTACATTTAAATAAACACGAATGGAAGGAAACAAACCTGACCATGCCACAAGTAGTAGCAGCGGCAGCAATAGCACCAGACAGTAACAAAAACAAACCAACTTAATTCAATATAACTTACGAGTTGATGGCTACTTTAAGCCGCTTAGAATGAAACCCACACACACACACACACACATACACACTCGCTCGCAACAAATACAGAACATGGGTTATAAATTTCAATGAATTTGCCACCAAAACAAAATCATTAACTTTGCTGCAAAACCAATGAATGTACATGAACAGCAAATTTCACTTTGTTGTGGCAGCCGACGGCGTCCTCACTGAAGTGGGCAACGGGCAACGGGCAAAGGGGCCAAAGTGGGCGTAGACTGCTCAATTCCGCAAACAATTTAGGCATGGCCACAAATTGGTATGATATCGCAGTGTAATGAAAGTTAAAGCCAAATTTAATGCTGGGATTAGCGATAACAGCGATAGGCAGAAAGTTGAAGTCTGGAGGCTCGTCCAGCCGTTTGCATATGCCAAATGCCTAATGATTTATGACTGCGGCCAGTCAGCAAGTTGCTGCCCCACCTCGCTGCCCCTCACCACGCTGCCCCACCTCGCTGCCCCGCTCACAGCGACCGTTGGAATGCGCTGAAAAACCCTGCCACACGAGCCGAGTCAGTTGCCGGGCAAAAAGGGTGAGCGCCGACCAACAAAGTAAATTCAATTTTACGTTTCACAACTCAGCATGATTTCTATCAAAGTTGAAGCTGCCTCGGTAGCCCAATCCACTCGTCCATTTGCCCACATCGCACTCCGCAAACTGATTACCTCGGTTGTGCCAGTGTCCCTTGTGAATCTGTCTGTGGGCGTGAGTTAGTGTATGCGTGTGGGTGTTTATGCTGAGCTCTCTGTACTTATGTACAACAACGTTTGGCAGCCGAAAAGCAAGAAAAAATAACAAAAAAAAAGTAAAAAATAATAAAAGCAATCACTGAAAACTTGTAAAGCATCAAGGCGCACTTTTCCTGCGCTGAACAAAAGTTGAACTGATTTTTTAATGCCATATTTATACCCAGTATCTAAGCGAAAAAGGGCAGCTATACACATTAGCTCATTGTTAAAAAGGAAAGCTTATCTTAGAAAGCTTATTCTCAGATATCAAAAACAATAGCATATTTTTGGAATATGACTTCTGTTTGTCTCTTTTTCGTTGGTGTTCAGAATTCCACAAAAATGTCCACTGTCCATAATTTCAGGACTGCTTAAAACTGCACAATGAGCATCTCGTGGCCACAATCTATGTTCTAGCAAATGTTTGGTGCTTTAATCAGGAATTTTTGAAAACTTTCAAGAGAGTTTTGTGGCGCTGTTGCTGTAAAGGGAGTCACGGGCTTTCAACAAATTACTTTCTGATAGCTTTCGCTCATAGAAACTTTATGAAATTTTAATGAGCGGCGCTTGTAAATTGTTGTTAATACGGGAAATTAATAAGTTAAGTAGTCGTTAGTGGGCAAAGTGAAAAGTTGGATCGATTGTGAAAGTTGCCAAGTTTTATAGCGTATCATTAAGTATATAACGGCCGCACAGAGCTGTTTTGGTTAATCAACCTTAGAGATGTCCGGTAATCAGATACATACTTTCAAAGTAAACTATCCGGCTTCTTCGTTACTTAAAGAGCCGGAATGAAGCCTCGTTTTATTTTCACTGGCGCAAAGTGCAGTCATCTGTGGAAATATTGGCAAAACTCGGAAAACTCAAACAGCACAAGCATTTGACATAAATCCTTATCATCCTTTGTGCACAAATTGACATTGCACTTGTAAGACGATTGGCGAGACGTTTCACGAGCACGGCCCGCGTTCAGCTCCAGCATTGTCCATTTAAACTGAAATCAACTGGAGCTCTGTGGTTTTGTTTTTTCTACTAACATTTGAGTTGTCTTTGGCTATGGCTCAAAGTATGCAGCAGCAGCTCCCGGCTGCAGAACCCCTCAATTGTCTAGTTGTTTGGCACGTCTTTTGCTCAAGTGACATACAGCTTATGTCACAGGCACAAAATTAAAATTCATAATGTTGACTTTAATGGAGTTAATGCTGAAATATTCAAGCTGGCGGCTTAGCTGCCGCACATCTCATAGATTAGCTGCCTTGAACGCAATTCTAGCCGAAATCTGGGCTAACTGAGAGACATGGCAAGTGCCTGCTTCCGGGCTGACATTTTATTATGCGACACGCAACCACTTCGGATACCTATAGAGACTCCACGGGCCCCGCCTAAAACTTTGACATTATTAAATTATGCGGGGATTTGCGCACTTTTTTGAGCCTCTTGACGTTTTAATGATGAGCCAGCATTAGCTCGAGCCTTAGCCCGCTGCCTGCTGACTGCTTGACTAGGTCGAAATTAAATTATTTTATTGCCGGAAAGCCTGGAAAATTCATTAAATCATGCTTTCACGCAACTTTCAGCACACATTTCGGGCATACCCAAGTAGGAATGAAAATTGAAGCTCTTTACGTACATCCGTCAATTTGGCGCCCTATTGGGCTTGTTTACTGCTGATGGACAGGCTGTGGCATTGATTGAACCAGAGGCTTTTGGCTTTTATTACTACGTGCCATTGCTCCCAGCTCAATGCTATATTGTTATCGGCTTTAAAAAGCAGCAATTATTCTCAGCGTGTTCAACGTCCAGAGTAAGATATTTTTAGCTGGGCTTTAAAGCGATAATCCGCAGCAGACAAAATACGTAGAGCCCACGGCCGCCAGTTACAGACAGGCGAGATTTATTTATGATTTTGACATGGAGCGCCTTAAAAGTGGGAGGCGAGCCAAGAGCTAAGCCCCAAAACCAAAACAATCATCAAATAGAATCATAAAAACAGTTAGCAACGATAATAAATTTCAAACAGAAACATAAAAACGCTGCCACGTGGCAGCCGAGCGCGACATAAAAATCCCATCGATTTGTTCACCTCTCTGATATATACTCACACACACACACATATATATACAAATAAATTTATACGATATAAGACCCGATGCGCTATTTGCTAGGTGCCAGCCTCTGTGCCGAAATAATCCCTGCAAATCAGCAGTTTTGCTTTTAGGACACACGAAAAATTCGAATAATAAATCTTGAAACAATAAAAATTTACATTTTTATTAAGGCAAAAAAGTTTCTGCAATGCAATCAATGTTGCCGCACAATAATTTCATGCTAGCTGCCACAGCGTATACCTTGCGTATACGTAATGTGCCTTTTATTCATCCCAGCTAAATTGCATTGCATACATTACATCCAATTGAGTGAGAGCAATATTTGTCTACGACCGGACAGAAGACATAAGTACCATAAGTGCATGTTAATAAATCATTAGAATGCTAATAGATTTTATTTATCCATTTTATGTGTGTTATTTATAAGTAATACGCTTGTGTGTCCCAAATGGGCAGCAGAAAAGCCAAGCTAAGCACTCTGCTTAGCAGATTCACGAAAAACAAAATGAAGATGAATTGACGGGCACTGTCGAACATACTTTATGATCCTATTATAACTATTTATTTACAAATCCATAGAAACATAAGCTATAATAGACTACAAACTCCCACGACTCTACTTAGTTCCATGTTTCATGTGCTATATCATTTTGATGATGATGCCTTCTTATGCCTGCTTCAATTGTAGATTATCATAGAGTTTACATTATAGTTTCTGTACCGGATTTATTAAAAACTCATCAAGCCTGATTCTGTTATTATATGATAATTTGCCCACATCAAGCTCATTAACATAGGAAAATGTGCTTAACTGCAATCTCCTTAATTAAATCCCCTGCTTCAATTTCCAGACAAACCTTAGCAGCATAATTCATATAATTTTCATTAAGCTACTAAGGCTACGGCTGCCGCCCCCTAAATATTATTTTGAAACATACAAATTGCGTTAATTTTTTAGCATATTCCTTGTAAAAAATTGCCCAACAACATTTTACATATATTTTGTACATTGCGTTGGGGCTCGAATATGATTTTGGACAACGACAACAACAGCAGTTTTAAGTACTTGACATGAAAATTTCAGCAACACGCTCAATGAAATGCTACTCCAGCAATAACAACAAAAAAAAAAAGAAGAAGGACGACGACGTTGTAGGCAATGCCCAACTGAAAAATTAAACTTATGGCGCAACGCACGCGAAAATTTGTGCTCCAGTGACCAACAAGGCCTGCTTGTTGTTGTTGCTGATGTTGCTGGTGCTGCTGCTGCTGTTGCAGCACTGCTCCCCGCCGATGTTTATCATAACCGCCTACAAGAAGAACAACATCAGTGGTGGCAGCAGCAGAGGCTTCGTGGCGAAAGCCACAACAACAATATGGTAACTGGTGCCGCGCCCAGCCAAATAATTTGCTGCCAGGCGCAGCTAATGACCAGCTTGTGTAAGTGCGAGGACAACGGCAACGACAACGACAACGACAACGACAACGACGATGACGATGACGACGGCGGTGAAAAATCAGGACAGCAACTCTGCTTCTGCTGCTCCTGCTCCCTCTGCCCCAGCCACAGCGACCAACAACCACAACAACAATCACAAGTTTAGTTACAAGCAAAATGATGGGCATGAATTCATCATGGGAGGGCTCGTGCTGGCTGCTAGCCTCACTCTACCCTGCACCCGCCTACTTCTCTTTACTGAGCAGCCTTTGTGGAGCAAATTTAAAATAAAGTAACGAAACAAAGTCGACCGGGCAGAGCGAGAGGGAGACAAAGCGACAGAGAGAGAGAGAGAGAGAGAGGGAGACAGACGAGGGGTTGGGTTAGGTGAGCAGATTGCTAAAGGAGCTGAAGCGGCATCGCTCGCTAATTTTATGCTCTTTTGTGATTTTTGTGCTCGCCTGCTGGACACACCCCGTGGCCGTGTTTAGTGTCAGCCTGCTCCCCCGTTGTCCTGCCGCGCCCCACTAGCAAATGCAAACTTTGCGCGCTTTTGTCATTAGCGTTGATGGCTGTGACGTGGACTGGGGCACCCGGAGCGCTGCCTTTTTGTCCTGTCCGCTTTTCATGTGTTGCGGTCGCCGTTTGTTGTTGTGTTTTGGTTTGTGGCCCCGCCAGTTTGGTTACTTTTAATGAGCGAGGCGTGGAGAGAGGGGGGTGTGGGCGTAGGGCGTGGCATAGCTACGTTTTGGGCACTCATTAAGTCGCGGTTATGCAGCTTTATTTTTGTTCACTTTCAACTTACTTTTAATGTAATGAAAGTGAATTATTTGCAAGAGAACCACATTTTTATGCTTTGCTTCCTAACCCCTTTTCCGAGGCATCCTTATGATGTGGCTTTCGAGTACTCCGTAAGTAATGCCACCCAACTATCAGCTGATATCCAATTGCCTAACTTATTCCATGCTTACCTACACATTCAATTTCTATTCTCTTAAAATTTTAGCATCCTTTCATTTGAAGTGCACTTTTTAAGCATTTGGATACGTTCTGAATATATATTTAAGCTGCTTTTCTTGCCCGGCATTAGCAGCTTTTCCGATTGCTTTGATGCAATGCAAAATTCACCAGCTTTACGCTTAAGAGCGAAAAATAAAAACAAATTCCTTTTAACATAATGTGCTTAGCATTTACTCTTCAACATTATTATACTACCACATATAAAAAAAATATTCAGCTACGCTCAAGAATGCTAATTAAATAACTTTATTATTTAATCTGCATACAGTCGGGTGAATAATAAAATAATACCAACAGGAATCTGTTAGGACGCAAATCTAAGACACATTTTTATACCCTGAACCCTTTAGAAATGGGTAGAAGGGGTATAATGTTTTTGTGTAACAGGCAGAAGAAAACATCTCTGACCCCATAAAGTATATATATTATTGATCAGCAGCAATAGCCGAGTCGATCTATCATCGATCGATCATTCGTCCGTCCGTCTGTCCGTATGTATGAACGCAAGAATATCAGAACCTATAAGAGCTAGAGACTTGTAAGTCAGCTGTATGTCCGCCTAGTGCCTACGCAGATCGAGTTCGTTTCCGATAATCGATAACTCACTCAGTTTCCAAGCAATCGATAAGAATCGATATCGACATCCTGATTTTGAAAAAATTGGGTAAACAATAAGAGCTTGAGCCACCAAACTTGACATGTTGCTTCTAGAATATTATATATATATCAAGTATCTTTCATTTTATATCTATCGCCGCCTCCCCGGGCTTAGGGCATCGGGAGTCGGGAGCTCCCAACTAGAACCTCTTGTTTGTACAATAAAACAGTTAATTTTATGTTAATTTGATGTTTTTATTGTTCATTCAACAGAAGGATAAATACGTAAAATGTAGAGCTGAAATTTTAATTACTTGAAAAATGTTTAAAGTTGCGTAAATGTGTAGACAAAAGTTACCCAAAATAAGAATTATAATTTGTATATATTTGGGTTTCGCAAAACGAATTCAATTTCAACATGTTAATAATTGCTTCAAATACTTAATGCCTAAAACCAAAACGTGCAAGTTATGCACGGAGTGCATAGATAATTGGTTGCAAATAACGTAAATTATTTTAATTTTCTTTCGCATTGCACTCAGTTTTTAATCATCTGCACAAATGTTGTTCTAGCTCAAGGCATCGCTTGCATAGCAATGCATTTGTAGCCGTTTCTTAAATTGTTTGCAATGCAATTTATGCAAATTTTCGAGCAAGGTAAATGTAAATAAACAAATTGCAAAGCAGTTGCCATCGCTGTTGCTGTCTCTTTCTCTCTTGCAGCTCTTGCCTTGTTTGCTGTGCAAATTTTCTTTAATTAGTGCGCCAAAATGTATGCAACAAGCTGGCGAACCGGCAGGCATAGACGCACTTTACAAGCGCTGCGGCAAGCCTGCAACAGTGGCAAGGGAGTGGTAGGCAGTGGCGGGCAGAGGGGGGGGGGGGGTCTTCTAACACTACTTTGCAAGTTACAAGCTAGTGTAATGATGTGCGTATGTCAGAATATAGCTTGTAATGCTAACTCGGTATAATTTCAACGAAAGTCGTCCTTGTCAGCCACAGCAAAGCTCCTGCCGCAGCAGTTACTAAGTACACACAAACACACACATCCTTACACAAACACACACAGATGTCAGGAATATTTTGGCGGCTTTCTTGCAAAATTGAGCTAATATTTTAGTTGCGGCGAACACTGCCGCAGCACAAGCTCGCCATTTGCTCTGCTAATTAGCGTCCACAACTGAGGCAGCAATAATATTACCATGGAGCTGCCAAATGGTGCAGCTGTGGGACGTTGTCATGATTTTCGAAGAGCCCACTTAAATGCCCATCAAATACGCATCAATTGGCGGGCTCGTAAAAATAAAGTCTACCAATGCATAAAACTTGACAATTTGTCGTTCGAAAACTCTGCCACTCTGCCAGTGTCTCAAGAATCGTGCTTGGTCAAGTATTTTGCAAAACAATACGCCGTTTTTACAACTTCTATTTGAGTCTGGTTGTAAAAGTTTTTTTTAGCTCCGGGCAGGTTTGTTTTTTATTTTTTGTAACTATAGCAGCTTTTGCACCACTTGCAAAAAAAAAAAACATACCAAGCAACTGTTTAGAGTTCCTAACTGGAGGATACCCTGTGCACAGTTCACGCATCATTCGTGTGGAATACATTCGCATTTGTGTCAGAGACAGGGATTTGTTATTGTTGCTCGCTGGAGCTGAATCTAAGACTAAGATATATACACCCTACTGGAAGTTTAGCTCAGTTTAGCTAGTTTTCAATTGGGGTTATCTCTTAAGTTTTGTTGATTGTTGGATGTCTTTGACTAGAGTTAAGGGTCAAAGTCAGCTTAAGATTCGAATTTGGACATGATCATGTATCCTAATGCACACATGTTCGGCCTTCTGTGCCTAGTCAAGTATATTTCTATAGGAACACTTATATAATTACAGGGTATTAAAGTAGAGAAAATCGGAGACGAAAAAAGGAAAATAGTTGGCAAGTTTATTAAAAGTTGCTGTAAGTTGTAGACTGTGCAAACTCTGGCATGACTCCCATAGATACATATACATAGAGACTGAGTATATATATGTATATATATATATATACGCACATAGATATATATATACATACAGCAAGTGGAGGAAGTGCGCGCTGACAGGCAACCACTGACAAATGCCAACGCTAACTCACTCAACTCCACGCAATATGAAATAAAAATGGCAAAAAGGTTGAGAAAAAAGATTTCAAATTTTGTTTTGCGCTTTCTTTTGTTTTGGTTTTCATTTTTCTTTTGTTTTTGCTGCTGGCACCATCTTTGAGCGGTTTTTTATTATTATTATCTTTGACCTGGACCAAGAAGATGCTGCTGCTGCTGCTGCTGCTTCAAGTTTTATTTATGCGTAAAGTTTTTGGCCTTTTGTTGTGCATTTTGTGATTGTGTTTTGTAATTTTGCATTAAGGTCAGTGGGTTACACACAGACACTTTTGCATATGTGTGGCGCCTGGCTGGGACAGAAATTACATGATATATAGACTATATGTTAAGTGCCATCAACAATCAGAGAACATCATGAATACCATGAGCGATTCAAGCGATAAAGTGCTCACAGGACTTGCTCCTTTAAATTCAAGCAAGTTTTGCAAACGCGCTGTTGAAAATATGCATACCCAAGATGTTGGTCGAAGAGCTTCTTAAATGTGCTGCGTTGACCAACTAACTGGCTGCTTACCTCTTACACACCTTAGCAAACAGAAGGAAGAGCCGGTTCAGCCCAACACTCCATGGCGAGCTGGCATTGTTGATGATGACGATGATTAGATGCTGATGTCGGGGTCGTTGATGCTATCTACGTTTGCCTGGGCGTTCGCAGTACGATTCTGATTGAACACAACCAGTTTGAAATTGCTAAACACATAGTCCGACAGAGACACACACACACACACATATACATACAGACAAACAGAGAGTCACACGTACGTATTACGTGCTGTGACATTGCTACTGACAACGGGCAAGTAAAAATTTAAACAGTTCTGTGTCCCGGTGCCGATTCAATCAATTGACAGCATTTCGCATGTGCTTCTCTCACTCTCTCTTTCTCTCTCTCTCTCTCTCTCTCTCTCTCTCTCTCTCTCTCTTTATTTGTGCGTGTATTGGGGAGTATCTCACATATCAAGCACAAGCCGTTAAATGATTTTTAGCAAAAATCGAGCGGACATGACACACTCAAGTAGCTCCTTCGTCTTCCCCTGCCCGGCTTGAGAAGCTTGCTCTCGGCACGTGATTGCTCAGCTCTTGGCCGTGCCTATCGTTGGCTGTGTACGAGTAGCTTGTTGAGTACGGCTCTCAAGTAATTTCCATTAAGTAAGTGTTTTGGCCCTTTAACTTAACATCAAATGCATTGGCATTGACAGTGATTGCATTAGTCGAATGGACAACTTCTCGAGGAAAGGCCTTTCTAAAAGCCGCTTACGCATCATTGTTACAGTTTCCGCTTGGCTTGAAGACTGCTCTGTTTATGTTTTTTTTTCTTCATATATTTGTTGTTGTTGTTGTTTTTTTTTTGGGTTTTTTGTTTTTTCGCTATGGTACCTGAACCAAAAATTATACAAACAACAGCTGGGCAGGGTAGGACATCTGGCTGCCATCAACATAATAACATAAATGTAGGCGTTGTCAACACTACGCAACGTCGCAGCGCAGGCAGCAAAATTTCTCATCTTCAAATCGCTATTTCCGACAATTTCCAGGAAATGTTACATCCGCCCAAAGGAAGCTTTTTGGCTTTTTGGAATGCTGTGGGGTTGAATTTGACAACGTAGATGATGCTAATGGCGGCATTTTTGTGTGTGCCTTGTAGGGAGAAGTAAGTAAGTGATCATTAAGCAAGTCGCGACAATATGGTTTATAAGTATTTATTTCAGCAACTCTTTTATTTATTATTTATTGAAAAAACCCCAATAAGTAAGAATATGATTGCAGAAAGTCAAACTTTCCATCCCAATTTGACCGAATGGGTTTGAAATTGCAATTTTTGCTCAAAACTAACTGCTTTAACAAATTCTAGCTAATTGGAAAAGACAAAAACAGAAATAAGCTTAAAAACTTTGGTGTATAATCTTCAAGAGTTGTCAAATCCAACTTTCCCAATGCTGGCATAACCTATGCTGAGAAGAGTATGATATATGTATATGTTTTTTTGAGGAATTTTCTCAACTCTAAACAACCTATGCAGTTTTAAAAATAACTTTTAGCAGCATTTGTAGTATGCCTGGTATCTCTTAAGCTGTGTGAGGAGTAGCCACTCGCCCGCCCATTTGCCTGTTCCGCCTGTATGCACTTTTCAGATATCAATAGCTAGCAATGGTTGATTGGGGCAACAAATAAGCCGAACTTAGTTCAATAACAGTTGATTCGAATAAGTTTCATCAAAGTGCACAACATCTGATGATGCTAATGGAAACATGGTCGCCAATTTAAAACTTTAAACAAAGTTGCCGGCAAAGAAAAAGGTGGAAGGAATCATTTGCTGAGTTTTATAGCGATTTCTCGTTTAAATAGTTTATGAGCTGCACAAATATGCTAGGCCAGTCGTTGCCAGTCTACTAAAATTGAACTAAAGTGCCAACTTTCACCAAACAGATTTTCTTTTGTTTGTTTTGTATTTGATTTTCCTCAGTTTCTGTTGCCCCGCTGATTGCTGGCCTTTTTCTTTGCGTACTGCCTTCTGATTGCTGTTTTGTTGTGCATGAAGTGGCTTGTTTTACGCTTTTTCTCCACCTGTTCCTGCCTATCCTCAGCCTCCGAAATGCAGACGGGCGTAGTTCATTGCTTACTGGGTCAAGCATCTGTGCACAGGAGTGTAACAAACGACAACAATTGTTTTAGCCGACTGCCACGCCCCGCACCCAAGACCACACAAAAGCGATACAAACTGTTTCGGCCTTCGCTCTCTTGCAGCAGCAGACTAGGGCTGTGGCTGTGCTTCCTATTTGGGGCCCGCAAGTGCAAACTGTGGCCAAAAATCAAGTTCAGTTTTGTGCAGTCTGCCGTAAGTCTCTCAAAGCCCAAACAACTGATGGCCTGACTGACCAACTGACTGACTGACTGACGGACTAGCTGCAATTCTGCCTTGTTTGCCTGAATTGAATGAGAACTAAGACTTGCAGAGAGCAATTGATATGCCTGGCTGCAAGCCGCAATGGGTCAGCTAGCCAACCAGGCGGGAGCATGACACTCATTTGTGGGTAGTGAATTTTTGGTCAACAAGCCGTGACCTTGTGCCGCTTTTAGCCCTGCGCATTGTTCCTGGCTATTGCTGAGAATATCGCTCTTATATTACTTGAAACTCGGCGGGCTGCGGCTCTTATTGTTATAATGTGGCATACACATTGTTGCAGCAGCGCCTGCTGTGTCTTACACTTCCGCTATCGCAGCTGCTGACACGCCCCATCTACCCCTGCTCGGCAGCAAGCCCCTCAGCGTGGCCTTTTGATGAATCACTTTTTGGGGTCAGCTCCATGAAATATTTTGCTCCTATTGCGCTGCTGCTGCTGCTGGTTTCTCACGCATTTAGGTTCAGTTCGGTTCTTGTCTTGTCATTGTTTGTTTAATTTTGTGTGTGCCGGATACCCCAGCGTGTTTTGCCATTGTCCTGCTGTCAACGAAATGCCAGCAGCAATCGCAGCTGTAAAGCACTTGGCCAAACGCAACGGGCGTCTCAGCCATAAGAATGGGGGCGTGCCAGCACTCTCGTTATGTTTATGCCGCTGACAACAAAAGAAATTAAATTGCCAACACTGAAATTCAATTGTATCTCTCCTTTGGAGTCCGCACTCAAAAATTGACAAAACGACATCCAGGCAGTCGGACAGCCAATGAACGATACAGAAAACAAGAGAAAGCAGAAGTGGAAGCAGCATAAGAACTGGCCAAATTCTGTCGATATTTACAATGGTTATTGACACAATTTATTGGGGCATTGATTTTGCCTTCGCTCAGCCCACAAGGCTAGGAAGTAAACAATTTATTAAAAAGCGCGTACCGGAGCCATAAAAAGGTCAATGATTATTATGTTTCAAATGCAAATTCGCCACGCCGACCCACTGTCAAGTCCAAAGTAAATATAGAACGCAGCGAGGCTATCTTCCGCATAGACGTTGAAAATTTGTTTGGATTTCGATGAGGCTGTTTTGAAGTGGTTGCCCTCGCGCTTGGCTTCCCTTTTCGAGCTGGTCCCATGTTATTTGATGGCGTTTTTGTGGTGCTTCGATGGAATTTTTTGTGCCGTGCCGACTCAGAGAGCAAAAAGGCAATTTAATAGGCATTGGCCTAGGCATAGTAGAAAATGATTCATATTTCCTTTAAAACAAACTGGAATATTCTTAAATGAAATTTATAGATTAATTATGAGAATTATTATACATTTAACAATTAAATAATGATTGTAATTTAATATTTATTATTTCAAAGGGAAATATTTTCGACTCTGCTGAAATATATACGAACATGCGACGTTCGGAAAATACCTTTTAAAACCACAAAGGAATTTAAATATAGCTTTTAATTTTTAATATTTTAGCAAGTGTTAAATGCATTATAAATAACGGCTGTTCATTGTTTTTTACTGCCATATCTGAAGGCCTCAAATGCGCGCATAATTAAAACTCAACGCTCATTATTACACATAAACATATATACATTTACTTATGTATATATTTATATTGTTATTAGCCCGTGTTGCCGACTCACCTGTCGCGTTCTACATAAAAATAAATTTAATCCCATGAACTGCAAATACAACGTATAAATTTCTATCTGTTTACCCTGCGTATACGCGATACAAAAACAAACATTTGCGCATTTCAACATTTGCCGCAGGCGAAACAGTGCAATGCATGTGGTGGCAATGGCACAGTTGCAACTTGCATAGTGTTGCAAGTATCTTATATGCCAATTCATACTCGCAGCGTATATGCAGCGACTATGAATGTGTGCCAGGCTGCTTGTGCGCGAGAATGCGTGAGAGTGTGTGAGTTTGTGAATGTGCATGGGCTACGCACAATGCTGTATTTGGCTTGCCGTTTGATTTATCATTTGTTATACATATCCCTGGTGCGGCACACAATGCTAATTAGTGCATTTAATGTTAAACGCTAATCAAAACAGCCGTTTGAGTTTACACTCGGTTAGAGGTCAGAACGATTAAGCAGGATCCCAGGCATTGTTTTGAAACTTTGTGCTAAAGTGAAGGGCAGCAGCGGGCCGGGCGTCATTATCGTGGCCAAAGTGCGATGTGCGGCGGAATACATGCCAACAAATCAAATCAGAGCAACGTTTCACGACAAAATCTTATGAATAAACAACTAGATGCCAGCCTCATAAATATGCGCATTTCAAAAGGGCACAAACAGAACAAAACAGAAAAAAAAAGAAAAACACTTTTCAATTTTGGCAAAACAACAATGTAAATTTGATGATATGCAGCCGAGTGTAACGAATCAGACAAAATGTTAGAATAGTCATGCTCAGAGATTGCTCCGCGATACCCTGTAGGAAGTTACTCGAAGCATAGCTCTGTTTTTCACAACTTTACGAAAAGCTTCTAATTAGTTTCTTCTCTGGCTACATCATCGAGACTTTCGATGGTATTTAATATGTTAGTGGTATATAAGCACCTCAAGACTCTAAACTGACTAAAATAATGACACGCTGTTGTATAAATTTAATTGCATTTGAAATGCTTGTAATTGAAACCAAGGTAAAGGATACAAAATTTCACAAGAAGCTGAAATTTTGACACAGCCAGAGAAAGATACAATTGACAGTAGAATGTAGACAAACAGGCCGAGCCAACCGTCGACCGACCGACAGACCGACCGACCGACCGACTTGTAACCGGAAATTGTCAGCAGCAGTCTTGAAGGGCAGCTATGTTTGTGTGTGTAGCCGTGTTGGTGTAATGTGCATGTATGAGAGAATTATTATCTTGTACTTGCCCATGTCAAAGACAATTTGCATTTCTGAGTCTGACAAAGGGCGATGCGTTCGATAGCAGACGACGGGCCTCTCCGTGGGGCGTTGTCACTGCATGTTGCTAGCTAACAAATGTGTGCCACAATAAAGCATCAAGGTGCTGGCATATGTGTCTCGGTTTCTGTACATTCGACTATGTATTTTAATGGAGCAACAATGTGCAGGGCTGACATGTTTGATGTGCTCTTGTAATTGAAAGCAGTGGGAGCACATGTAGTTATTTAAATAAAAAGGACCAGAGAAAATATTACAACAAAATTACTTGCAGAAATGCAAAAAGCAATGGATTCCGATTTAATATGAAACTTTTGCGTACCCAGCACTATTGTCAATAAGTGTGCATATCTGAGAAAATAATAATAATTCTTATACTTGCCCCTGTCAAAGTACATTTACATTGCGTGATCTGACAGAGGTCAATGCATTCCATAAAATCTCTACGTGGAAGCATTGTCACCGACTCAATAAGGTGTCCAAATCAAAAACATAATCCTGTATATTGTACAGTGTTTATCGACACTCTTTTTATAGGATTCATAATCAACTCTTCCCACATCAAAATCAGTTATGAGGAGACTTTAATAATTTTCCCTTTTAAATAATTCATTTCTGTTCACATAAACCATCTAATATCTTTGCACAAGTTGTGCACGGCCTTGAAAGCGGAAACACATAACAAAAGTGTAATTAAAAGATCCCAAAAGTCGACACATTACATAGTCGACTGGTAGCGCGTGTTGTGGAAGCGACATGAAGATTCCCTCCATGTGCCTGCGGCCGCCTGCCGCTCCTTCCATTTAATTGTGTGGTTTTTCACGCGTTTTTATGTGTTTCAATTTTCATTGGAGCACTAAAATTTGTCGCTCACAACGGCGTCGTCAATGACAGCGCCATGACGCGCACATGGAGCAGAGTTCCCTTTGCCTGGCATACTCCAAGCTCCTGGTTAAATAATAACATAATAACAACAACAGCGAACCCTACGACAGTCGAGCGGGCTAATAAACACTTTTATAAAATTCTCAAATCGCACGTGTTGCGCTTGTCAAGGGGTTGCGTGTAGCACAATAAAATAGCTAAGTGCATGGGCATGTTCTGCCATATATGGAAGCTTCTGTAGGGTATGCATGTGTGGGCACATATGTATAAATATATATATGTATAAATATGTACGGATATGCATTATGTTATTTATGTTGTCGTTTTTATCTGTATGCTGTGTATTAAGGTGTGCGGGCGACCATAAAAGCCGGGCGAGGCAACTGCAGCAGTTGCAGCATGACATCGATAAGCTGCCACAGCCAGTGCCAGTGCCACTGCCATTGCCACAGTCATTGCCAGAAAGAATGCAGCGTGTGTTCCACATAAAGTTGGCAATTTGACATGGCCACCAAGACGGGTGGTTGTGTGTGTGTGTATGTCTGTGGTGCACTGCAGCAGCTGAGTGCTGGCAACTAATGAACGTTATGAATGTTTGGCGAAATGCTTTTGCCAATTGGAGTCAGTGCACTTGAGAGGCGGTAACCGTGGCAGGGGTTAAAGGGTGGGGCTGCCCAAAGTGGCATTTTATTTATGATGTGTGACCTTCAAGGCGCACAGCTAACGGCCGACCCTAACCAGTGCCGCACAGAGGCACATTACAACCACTTGTGCGGCGGCGATTATGCATCCTGACGAGTGGCTGGCACAAAGGCGTGCATTGAGCAGAGCGAAACAAAGGCTGCAAATTTGTTGCTTGAACGCATGTCAATTTGAGGGTAGCTGAGTAATTGAAACTTAAATAAACAAACTGCTGCAACAGTCCGCAACAGCACGTCGCATGTGGCAACACAGTAACGAGCAACGGGTAGCGGCCACATTGAGTGGCAGCTAAAATTGCGCTTGATGCACAGAATGGAGGCAGCTTGTGAAAGGCATCGCACACTTATCCTTGCAGCTGAGGCTCAAGTGCCAGCAGCTACTTGTGCACAGCCTCATTAGCGTAAACAAAAACAAAATTGTGGCTGCTAAACCGCATGTTGCGTTTGTTGTTGCCATTGCACAACAAATCAAGCAAATGTCTTTTTTATTTTTTCAATTTTATTTTGCATCTTCTGCTTTGTATTTTTTTGATGTTGCAACATAATATTTATTATTGTTTGTCATGTTTGCTTTGCGTTGCTTCCTGTCTGCTGCCCCAGCCGCAGCAGCAGCTACTCAGCAACTTGCTTGGCAACAATGTTTCAGCAGCATTGTTGCTGTGGCTAGCAACATTTCCAGCGTGCTAATTTTGGATATGTTGCCCGCCTACTTCAGACCATAATTTTGGGGTGTGTTTCGCAGCGGTCTCGAGAGCAGAAGCGGCAACAAACAATTTTCAGTCGTTTGTCAACTTGTCCTAGGCACGCTTCAGACCGGCAAATTGTGTTCAGCATGGCGCAGTTGTTTGCGTTAGACAACAAAATCATTTCACGAATATCACAATATCAACAGCAATAACTAAACAACAGTGTTTATTCTTGCACTTGCAGCGCACTTCCGGCAACAACAGCTGGATGCACACCAACAATTAGCTGAAACCAAAAATCGTTGCCGCATCAAATTCAATTCCGTGGATTATAATCAGTATAAGTGAAAGACTGGGCCCAAATGGACGCCGTCCAAACAAACGAAAAACAATTAAAAGCCGGAAATTGAGTTGTAAACAGAAAGTGAAACAGCAAAAAAAAAACAACAAAAAATGTGCAAATTTGAAAAGTGCAATTCAAACGCGAACTTCTGTGAAAACAAACGACGCTGAGTCGAGGGCCAACAAAAATTGTAAATTATCTGGCTTATTAGGGGCAACAACTCGAGTGGCGGCAGCCGATGGCTGATGAGCGAATCCGCCAAACATTCAAAGCAAATCGTGACCATATCGCGCATTAATAATTCGCCTATTCCCCAAACGCTAACTATAAACAGTCTCTGTGCTCCGGCCGACAGCGGCGCAGCGTGTGAAGTTGAAGTGTTTATTGAATGCGCCGCAAATGTTGCCTGTCTGCAAGTGAAAGATACTGCTCGACCCCGATCATGTTGGTGCCGCAAACGCCCAGCGGCTTGTCAGCCAACGCTCGCAAAATGACACAGCAGCCCGTGGGACATGGACCTAGACAGTCGCGAAAGCAGCGCCAGAACCGATGGACGGCAAGAAACTGTTGGATCTTGCATGCAGTTTTTCTGATCCTCACGCTTTCGACAATGGGTGAGTTGGCATTTTATTTGTGGATATTTGTAAGCATTTTCTATTATTAATGAAGGGGTCGACCAAATTCTGCATGAATAGGTCTTGTATGCTGGGCTTACTCAGAAAGGGAAAAGAGTATATTGGGTTTAAGTCATGCTGTCCGTAAGCCTGAAGCTTGGAATATGTGCTTAATAATAATCGCGTTAGATAAAAGGTCAAGATTATTTAACTAGCCGTAATGGGGGCATGGTTAAAGTATGGGTTAGGCCTGTTAAGGACCTTCTATACGAATCGATGATCACTTAAAATCTTGACAGTTGGCCCGTTTTAAGCTTTTGTTGTTTTAAGCCTCGGCTTAAATGTCATATATATATATATATGTGGCTCATCAGATAAGTGTATGCTTTGACGCACATGCCCGAACTGTGTAAACAATTTATATACATTTATTCTATTGCATTATTTATAAATGTTTGTGCAATTCTGTGTTCAGTAGAGTTTGGCAGTTTAGCTACAACAAAATGTGCTGATATGAATCTCCACACTTTACTTTACCTTTTTGTAGTCCAGAAGGTCTGGGCCAGCCCTGGCCTAGGCATCTTGTTGCGAAAACCACCAAATGAAAATTAAATGGAATTTAAAAATGTCAACTCGGTTACTGTTAAATTTATAGAATTTTCAAGTTTTAACAAACAAAAACTAGAAAAAGAAAAATACCTGCGGGTAGGCTATCAAAGTCAACTTTATACAGCTTTGCAGACAACATTAGATGCTTTAAAAGACATATTCTTGACTATTACAAAAAACTATTCAAAAAATCTTTTGTTTATTTGATCATTCATTTCTAAAATAGATGGCAAATGTCGATTGTTTTGATTAAGACCAGGGAAAGTCAGTAAGAAAGAGATCGCTTGTGGCAAAAGTTGGACACTTTATTGATACTCTTCATTCATCATTTACTCAAAGCGATTTACTCCAAGCGTGAAGTCAACTGCATCCACTTTTGAGCAAAAGGAAGTCATAGAAATCTTCGAAACTTATAGTGCTTCCCAATTAAATGGCTGAAGTGTGCTCTCGAGCAATACAATCAGACAACAGCTAAACAGCTACTAGACAGACAGTCGGACGGATGGGATAAAATTAAAAGAATGTCACGCTCTCAAGATACAGCAATAAAAATAACATCAACAGCAGTGAAGTGGGAGAGTCGCAGCAAATGACATTTGAAACAAACACTTTTGCCATAATAAAATACAAATAAAATAACAACAAGAACAACAAGGGGAACCACTTGATAGCGGCAAATGGGCCACACGATTGACGAAGTATTCCAAATCCACTCGAGAGCGGGTGACATTAAAAGCGGCAAACCATTAAAAGGATTGACAGCCAGCAAGAGGGGCTGGCCCAAGCCGAGGAGGTGCCAATGACAGAGCGACAGGCGTCGATGCGCCATGCCAGGCAATCAGCCAAACCGACAGAGCGACAGAGCGACAGATCTACTGATAGATAGATGGATAGACATAGAACGGGTATAGACTGCAACCAACTGTCGATGGCATTCCGTAAGCGAAACGCAATCGAAATAGAAGTCGAAATCAGAGCCCTATCAGAGTGCTGCTCAATGGGCCGTCGCTGTTGTTGTTGTTGTTTCGCTAAGTTTTTAATGGTGTTGAAGTCAGCTCCGCCTACCCACAAGCTGCTCATTTGCCGTTGCCCAAACCATCGCCATTGGCATCGCATCGCAAATCTGTGCTCATTGCTGCAATGTCCACGTGGTCACTGATGAACAGTGAAACGCTTAAGGACTCAGTAGGGCAGCTGCCGTGCAGCACATTTCAATGGGATTATTGTGGCCATTGTTGTGTGACTGTGTGTGTGTGTGTGTCTTTTTCGGGTGTGCACTGCACGCTGTTGTGGAATGAGAGTTAGGGGCTAGGCATTGAGATTTGAGAGGGTTGCACATTGTTGTACTTAGCAGCTGAATGCCTGTTGAGAGCTGTAAGCAATGTGAAGATTTGCCATGGCCCAAATAAAGCAGGAATGCAGTGCGGCAGTTTATTAAATGGAGCTGTTAATGCACGGGCTTAATGGGTTTTGGGGCACAGGGCTATGGCCTCCAAATGGAATTAGGTTTACAAATGTTTAGAAACAACTGCAAAAGATATATGAGGGAGTCAAGAAAGTGCTATAAATAAACTTAAATAAAGTGGGATCTATGTGCAATACTGAACCAAGCCCTAAATGAGAACCAACTGCATCAGCTAGTTTCAAAAATTGTTTCTCTTTCGATGACAAATTTCAGCGAAATGATTTGCATATGCACACAGCACAACAATTAAACCACAATTGTATGCGAAATGGATGCTGTCCATATAGGCACATGCACAAAACCGCATGCTAAGCGATTTATATTCGCGTATTTTTAATCCATACAGACAATCAACTGAAATTTGACATACCATTTGGCTCAGTCGAACGCTTTGAACCAGAAGCGCAAACTGCTCACTGACATTGTCAGCCCGATTGCATATGGCCCGATTCGGTCCGACAAATGGGGGATGTGTGCATAGCAATCGGTATAACACAAATAATAAAATGGCGTTTCAAAATGCTGTTGGCAAATATTATTAAATTTTAATTGCAAAATAATATTGACATGCGGCTAACAAATTACAAATAAAATATTGAAATTTCACGGTGATCCGCACATGAAAAAGGCAAGGCATAAATTTCCAATTGCGTGCGTTGATAAATTTTTGGACGGGAATTCGCGTCAAAATTATGCACGGCATGCGAAAATTGCATTCAGTTGAAAGGGGCGCAAAGGTGTGTGTTCCTGCGGTCTCTCATTATATTTATTTTTAATGCAATTTGGTATCCATGCTGTTGTTGTTGTTGTTGGTGTTTTGTTGCTCGTTTGCTGCTTTGACCTCCCCATAGGACTGCATTTAGGATTTGTATCTGAATCAGCTTTTGTTTGTTTGCGTATTTGCTTGTTTGTTTGTTTGTCTTTGCCATAAAACGCAATTATCGTGCACAAACAAGCCAAGCGGATCACAAGCACATTAATGTCAGTGCAAAAACAACTGCACTTACACACTTGGATACACACACACACACACACACATACAGACACTCACACACACACACTCACGGATACATCTGCAGTCAGAATGTCAGCTTGAATTTCAAAAGCTGCAAAAGTTGTCACCATCATTCCATAATTAACTTATATTGTACATTAGCAACAGATTTTGTTTATTAACGCGTTTGCTTTCAGTAATGCCCACACCCACGCCCACGCCCACTCCCAGCCCCACCCAGGTCCTGATCCAAGTGCCTTAATGTGCGCCGGGGCCACGGGGCGCATACTTATCTTTTGGCATTGCCAGCGAGTTTATTTATTTTCTGTTTGTGGTTTGTTCTAACAGCTAGGGCGCAACGGGGCGGTACGCGATGTGGGGCGAATTCGTTTGTGTGTATTCCTGGCATCGCATAATTTATTTATCATTAGCGCAATTCGGCAAAGCCGGAATGTTGTGTGCGTGTATGAGTGGCCATATAAGATGCTGGCAGGCATAGCTGCGAGTTTTCCCAAATAGTTGAAATAATTTGGCCAATTAGTCCAATTGTGGGATGCCAGAAGCAATTCTAAATAAAAAAGGAGATGCTCCATATGGAATGCTATTGCAATAAAAAAATGCAGTTAAAATTCGAATTGGAATCACGAAGCATAATTTAACTAAATCAAATACATTGTGCAGAACTTTTAGCTGAATTCAAATCTGAAAAGATAACTCTCAATATGATTGAATTTTAACTTTTGATTCAACTCAGTCATGATTTTAACGCTCATTCATATTGGCTTATCATTCATTTATGCATATAAACCCACAGCTCTTCTAATATTTACGCTGATTTACTGTGCCTCGTTCGATATTTATACGTAGGTGACTCTCCACTCACGCAACCATCTGGAAATTCAATATTTCACGTTTAATTAAGCTGCAACAGCATCGACGCAAAAAAAAACAGAAAACAATAGCGTTAAAAAAAAAATAAGCAGGAGAGTAAAATCAGAAAGACAAAATCGCAACTGCCACACAAAAATGTTTTGGCTGCCACTCCCAACGTGCCAACCAAATAAATATGCAACAAAAATACTCGTGGCCCTGCATTCATGGTGCAAACAGTGTGCGAAATGCAGCAGCCGCAGCAAAAACGCCGTAAACTTTTAACAATTGCAAAAACACACTGCAAAATAAAGCGAAACAAAGGCAAAACACTAAAAACTACTGCGGGCAATAAATCTGCAACGGGTAGCGGGGCGAAACAACTGCCAACAGTTACACCACCATTGGCAACAACAGCAGCAGCAACAACAACAATAGCAGCAGCTGCACAAATGTTGCAAGGGCGTTTGCATAAACACATTTACACACACACACACACACACACACGCACACACACACGCACACACACACGCACACACACACATTCAGTCACTTACACACAGCAACAATTGGATGTGCCTGCTGCGTAAATAACTAATAAGGCTCTAGAATATTTTTTGAGTGTAATTTAGGAACAGCAACAAAAAAATTACACACAATAAGAAGAGCCAGCTATGAGCTATGTGGAAAACAAAGCATAGAGTCCAGCAAATAAAATCGTTGATCATGGCATACAGTGTATGTGTGTATGTGTGCGTTTGTGTGTGTGTGGTGTGTGTGTGTGTGGCGCGTTCCCATAACTTAATTAAAATTATGAATATTTTTGTTGGTTAGGATTACGAGCAACGCTGGTAACTGGCAACACAGGCAAAAAGCCACAGCAAATGCGCTTTTTGCAATGTTGTTGAGTAAACAGACAAACAAACAGCAACATCAATTTATGCATAAATCACATGGCACAAAAACGCAGCCAGATTGTAAGCTAGCAGGATATAGATGCTTCCACAATACCAGCCAAAGCATACTACAGACCAGCCCTGCGCCCGCTGGCCAGCTGTCCAATGCATTTTGCGTCATGGTCGTGCATAGAATTTGTTACCAAAAATTAAATTTCCGTATGCCATTGTCGCTTATCTCAATTCAGTTTCTCAGTTACGCCCAGTTTTGATGTCGCTCTTGGCTATATTTCAAATTAAAATGCCGTTCACATTAACATGCTGAAACAGGCAAATTCCACTTCAATTTTGCCAGCGAGTCAGAAATAATTTGTAATTTACTTTGTCTCCTTTCGTTGGCAAATTGTTTTTCGATTAGCAAATAATATTGTGGCCCTTGGCTGGTTGCAATTTTAATACAATAAATAAATTAAACCTAAAACAATTGGTTGAATTTCAATCCTCAATAAAAAATATATAAAGCGCGTCTCCGAAAACTTGTTGACTGTGAAGAGCTGAAAGCGAAAAGTCTTCAAAAACAAGTCCACAAATTAACTTCCGCCAGTAACTGCATTCGAGTTGCTAGAACAAAGGTAAAATTCAAATGAGCGCTTTAAAACCCAACATGAATTTCGTTCGAGGTTCGTTTCGGCCTGGCTTGATTTTCACGTGCTGCGTCCAATTGCTGTTGGAGCGGGACAGGCAGCAGCGGGATATCCGCGGACCGGCAACGTGGCAGCCAGCATCACAAATGGTCAAAAGTTCCATTAGTGTCAGGCCATGAATGCTATTTACAAGCAGTTTGCGATGCAGCGTGTGAGATAAGAGCCTCAGCGGGGCCAAATGGTAAAATAAATGGCAAAAAGTCGGCGCACACAGCGCAAAGCACACTGTGAACACAGCTGGGCAAAGGCAATGCGCAGACTAAGCGCTGAAAACTGAATATCGCAATCGATGCTGGCGTCGAGATAACAAAATGTTTTGCTGCCCAGCCTCAATTGAGTCGTCGTCATCGTCATGCATTCGTTTTTAATATTGCGTATACGCCAAGTGTACAAATGCATGGCGACAAACGGTGGCAGTTAAAGAAAAAACAAGCTAAGTAAATACGAGCTTGTGTACAAGCACTTGCATATACATGTATACTCGCACACAAACACACACAAACACACTCACACACACGTAGCCGCACACAAATACGTAAGCACATAAGTAGAAAGGTAAAAATGAGCACACAGCAAATGAAAACTGGCAAATAGAAAGAAAATTATATAAAAATAAGCTTGCGACTGTATGCTGTATGCAGTGCAATGTCACCCACAGACTACATTTACACATATACATATATACGTAGATACATATTTTTCTGTATACACAGGGGTGTGTATATCTGTGTGCAGATTCTTTGCCTGCTACACAATATTTACGCTGTTATCCTTTTTGTTTTATTTGCTTAGCGCTTCTGTGCAAAGAAGGACTATCGTGAGACAAACGGCAAACGAGCAACATGAGGATTGCAGGAAGTGTGTTTTGTGTGTGAGCCCCGTTATGGCACATCATCATCACCATTATGATCATCGTTATCCACTTGCAAGCCACTCGTACACAACAACATTCAGATTAAATTTTGTTACATATTATTTTTTCATTTAGCGCATTTATTTTCGTTGTCGTGTTTACTTTGTGCGGTTGTCGCTTTGGAGTGTTGCGTGAAGTTTGTTTGCGCATACTCGAATGAGTCTGGATTTTGTTTACTCAAGCTCGTTCACAACTGCGTGGTCAAGGCTCTTGCTGTTTCTTTAGCTAACAAAATATATTGGAATTCGAAGTGTTTAGTTATTTATTGTGCATATGATGCCTTGACACCTAGTCTACTCATTACTTTTTCCTGGTTATGTCATTTAATGCAATCAATTCAATTCTCAGTTACTTTGCACTAAATGTCAAATTAGTTTCTTGACCAATCCTCTCGCTTACAACTCATTTGGTGGTCACACACTTACGTATACAGACATCGGTTTCCCTAATTATTAATTATTTTTTCATAACTAGCATTTTTATATGCAACAGCAACATTTTAAGGTGTGTGTGGAGCTGCCTGCCAAGCCCATAAAAAACTACAGCTGAAAGCCAAGCAGAACAACAATATTATGTTGGCGTGAGCTGCGGTTGTGTCTATGCTGATGTTATGTAGACATGAGATTAGGGGTTGGGCTTGGCCAGCCAACGGAGTGGATTAAATTGCGCTCTACAGGCACCACAATACACACACAGTACACACACAATACTCCAGCTCCACTGCTAAATTCTAGAGAAGCATAACTTTTTACTACAACAACCTGAAATCCATTTAAGTTACATTCCAAATATTTTTCTTGGAGTGCACCCTTGTGCTTTATATTTGCCCAGCCCGATCTACCGATACTCTTCTTTCATATAACTTAAATTGACATTATAAAAATTCTTTAAACAGATTGACGATGGTTCTTAAAAAGGAAAGATATACATGATTCAAAATATCATATTCTAACTGGACTACCTAAATGAATGCAAAGTATTTAGCTCTCTTACCGTGTTTGGAGCTCTAAGAGATTCACTATTGATAATGTTTTTTAGGGTATATCGTGTTGCGACTTTGCATTATGAACGTGTGACTATTGTTTTTCTACCCCTTTTTTTGTCTCCTGTTCATGGACACGCACAGAAGTAAAACCACAGCGTGTTTCTTTTTCGTTGGGTGCAAAGCATAGTATTAGTTTAGAGCTGGGCGTGTGCGGGGCTTTTGATTTATGGTTTCGAATGTTGCAAGTTGTATTTTTTATGTTAATTAAATTGCGTTGGCTGGCAGTGAGTATGGTCAGTTGGAGTGCAGGCTACTCTACTGTGCACTTCGGTATTAAATGTGTGTGGACACATACGTGCATAGGACAACCAAACGGCCTTTCGAATGTCCTGGGCTGGGTGCTATGTTCTGGCCACGTAGCGCAAACAAATGAACTGCAGCGGCGTTTATAGTGATTACAGCTGTCTGCTCTGGACCTGCACCTTAAATGTTGTTGACCCAGCCAAGCAGCAGCAGCAGCAGCAGCAATGCATGCTTATTAGAAATTCCATTATATGTAGCATACTTATGTGCGTCCATGTACTGCTTCTGTCAACATAAGCTGGCAACGAGGCAGGTGTTGTCTTTGTGCACGCCTCAATGGCAACGAGGACGTCACATACGGTTTCCCCCTGGTTAGCCCGACGTGCGCCCAGCTCCTGTTTCTGTGCTGCGGCTGCTGTTTTGCAGCGTTGTGCATGATAAATCTTTCAATATGCTGCCGACGATGCGGGGCAAACATGTCAAGTAGCAGCAGCAACAATATTCATTTGAATTTGCAACAAAAGCCTATTAAATACCAAAACAATAGTCCACCATAGACACACACACGCACGCACGCACACACATATACATAAAGGACTTGTATTCATACATCCTATGCCATGCTTGGCCCTGTCGTTTGTTTGTTTTTGACTCTCGCACGCGAGTGAGTATACAAATTATTATGCAGTGATAAATATGCCCACATTTCACTTGTTCTACCCGTCCACCGTCTCCCTGAACACCATCTGTTTCTATTTGCGCTGTGTGGTTCGGGGTGCTTTAGGGAAGTTTTGGGGACCCAGACTGGTGCCTGTTGCTTGCACTATGTTCTAGGAATTTGCCATTGAAAGTATTGTGTAAATAAAAAAATGCATGCACGCTGTCGATTGTGAAAGGGCAGGGCTTAAAAGGTATTGGTACATGGCAGAACTATAATTATGCTGAGCATTGTGCTGCTAGCGAAGACAACTTTTAACTGCTAAGACTGAATAAAAATAAACTTTTATTGAGAAGAATGCTGGAGAGTCTTAAATAGTGATTGTTTACCTTGAATTGTATTACAAATACTTCTGCAAATGCGCTATGGAAGAACTTAAAGCATCAGTATGCCTGAATCTTGTATGTGGAGAGCTGAACGTATGGCATGGCCAGGTCAATCGATCAATTTGGATGATTTCATTAATTCCACTTTTTTTTTGGGTGCTCCGCACAACAAGCAAGCAGAACCCAAAAATAACAGGCAGCTTTTTCTTTGCCAGCAATACAAACAAATTCGAAAACTTTTGCAGCAACAAATGCTAACATAAAAGGCAAACCGGTCGTGCAATGGAAACCAAAAAAGCGAGAGAAAAACCAAATAAAAAAATAAGGAAAAAAATATTCGTATCTAACTTTTCAATTTGGTATCACTTGCGGTTTTAACGAACCTGACGTTGCCACCATTGCGGCCAAACGATTCCCGCAATGACGCACTCCAGCATGATTGAAAAACAATAAACAAAGAAAAAACCAGCAACGAGGACTTCCGCCCTGAACTGCCTAGACGCCAGTTTGCTAGCTCCCGGCTGCATGAAAAGAAATTCTGGTGAAAACGGCGTGAAAACTGTTTACCTCTGGACAGACGATGAGTGCGTCCAGGGAATATTGTGGGGCCAGTGGGCTATGCAACAATAACAAAAACACGCTGCAGGTTGCATTGATACTAGAAACAGTGCTTGCATGGAGCCAGAGGTTCACGGTAAAGGGGCCAGGAACTAGAAACTTGGGTCCAGGGACTTGAACGCGGTTCCTTGTTGCTGAGCTTGTAAACAAATCGCCGAAGGATAAGGGCAATGCACTTGTAAGCGAGCACTTAGTTGAATCGAGTAAATATGTAAGTTACGGAAAAACTTTCTACCTGACATGCACATACTTATATGCCCCACTGTACTACGAGTATCCGTGCGCGTATGTGTGTGCGGATTTATAGACATTGTTTGACTATTTGTGCAATACGCCCTGCTGTGTCCTCGGAGTGTACTATGATTTCTTGCTGCACTTTACGAACCAAACACTAACAAGCAAAACTTTTGCCAGCAATAAGCAAGAATTTGCGGTTGCTTTTCACAGCTCCTGCTGCACTTGCCACACTGCCTGTTTGTGGTTTCGACTGCACTTTGCAATTTCAATTATCAAACAAACTACATTTTCTTTTTCGATTTCCGTGTGCAAATGTTTATGCCACAAGCTTCAAGGCAAAGTTGAAAAAGACATGCTCAAAGGTCATCGGCAACATTGTCGGCCAATTATGTGGACTTGGCCAGCAGCTCATTAAGGTCAAAGTGTAATAACGTATTTTTCAGGCTGCCAACGAGAAAATGTTAAAAGAGAAGCCACACAGAATATAATGAAACTCATACATTCCATGCATGCCATAATAAGCAGATGCAGACGTTGCCCTTGCCCCAATATGCATACAAGTCCCAAAGGTAATTTATAACACGCAGCTGGTATATAAAACAACAGAGGCTGGCAACAAGAAAAACAGCCGCAACGGAAAAAATGAAAACAATTTTATTTTATTTACCTCGCGAGAGATTCACACACCGTCCCCGATGAAAGGCGAGTGCTCGGAGGGACCCTGGCAAAGCCGCAAATGATGTGCCATTATTCTTAAGGGTACAGCCGCACGAAATGTGACCCAAATAAGATATAAAAAATTTTGAGTGCCTTGTTAGGCTATGTCCCGACGCTTGTAAACAGCCAAGTGGCTCTCTTTGGCGCCCTGAATTATGCTACGTATTTGTTGACAAACGACTTTCAAATGGGCGGCCATAAAGCTGCCGGAAATTGGCGTTGATTGTTTGGCAATTAATAAACGTTCTCACGCAAATGGCCAGTTTCTGAGGTGCTGACCAAGCGCAGCAAGTGGATATATGGACTTGCGACCAGGTTCTGCCCGTTGGCTTTTATAATATGATTTAACGTCCCGTCGTAAACTTTTCTCATCAAAAATCATTTACCGGAAACATATAAATATCGAAATAAGTTTAAGACTTGAATAAAAATTGATCAACTATTTTTATGTTGCACATTAATTTATATGCGTTAGAATGCGCATGACGAATTTGTTCAGCACGGCACGAACTTAAGCCAACGACCAGTTTGACACAATATACGATTGTCGATACACACATTTATATATCTTCATATTTTGGTCGTGATAAATCGTATTGTTCGTCAATATCTGCTGTCGGATACGCGAGCTTGTCGTGTTTTGATGAGCGTTTTTGCAGCGCGAAAGGAACGTGACCCACGTCCAACTCCATAAAAAGCTCTCAAAAATAACAATATTTTAAATATTCCGTTGGACAGTATTTTCATAATTTTTTTTCCAGTTAAATACACTAAATTGCAATCGTAGAGTTTTGTATTAACACATCGTTTTTTCTGTGTATCTGCACTTTTTTCATTCCAGAGCTGGTCGAGTGCGCGCTGCGCAATGTCAATTTAATCATTGAGCCGCCGGCGGTCCGACAGGGCCAGCATGTTGTACTGCGCTGCATATATGATCTGGAGGGGGCACCGCTCTACTCGGCCAAGTTCTATCGCGGTCAATTGGAATTTTACCGCTATACGCCCGGCGAGTTTCCCAATTCCAAAGTGTTTCCATTTCCTGGCATACACGTCGACGTAAGTATTACAAATACCATGATCTGAATGTACAGCTTTTAGGTGGCTTTTCGTTGGGTGGGTGTTAAGACGTTGTTCCTTCTTTAAAGCATCCGCAACTTTGGCAGCTTGTTAACGTTGAATGCAAATGCAGCTGGCGAACCGTCCAACTATCTTGCCTGTTGTCATTCGCGTCCGGGCTGACCAACTGGCTGAGGCTCTGCCTGGGGTGGCTTTGACTCGGGCACTTTAGCTGGCACTGGCGTCACTTCGACGCCCTTAATTGCGCGCACACTGCATTTATTTATATTGTATATTTTATAACTTTTCGCTCATGCATATTCAGTTTGGCAGTTTTATTGTTATTGGCGGGTATTCAAAAAAGCCAGTTCATGCCAAGACACCTGCAACTGCAGCTGCCTAGCCTGAATGCCACGAAGCTATCAGAGCGGCTATCTGCAAAATATTTTCATTTAAATTTTTGTGTGGCAGCGTCTGAAATTTGCTCGGTCCCCTGCAAGTGCCGCCCCGCTCCACTCGTGTCCCGAGTGTCGAGCCAGATAATTTTGCCAGATTATTGAAAAAGTTGCATCCTGCTGGAGGCTGGTCAGGGGCCGTCAGTGAAATTTTTGTTGCCCCGATAAAGTTGCACTGAATCTGTCCAAATATTTCATCAGGCTATTGAGTTTATGCCAGCAAGTTTATCTTTAGTTTTTGTCGTCCAAAACTTTAACTTAGTTGCGAGCTTTTATACAATATATATTCTTTTTGTTAAGAATTTTCTTTATATATTTTTTTTTATTTGCCATTAGCTGGTTTAATATATTGGAGTGCACTTTATTGTCAGAGTGATGTCAGATAATATTCATTGCAAATTGTTCCGTTTAAATAAATACATATAAATCTCATTTTTTTATAGAATATTGCCATTTATATTATATCCTTTTTGTTCTCTCACCCCATCTCTCTTTAATAGGTAACCAGCTCAAATGCTACTCAAGTACTCATACGCAATGTTGGCTTTGGTCTTTCCGGTAACTTTTCATGCGAGGTGACCGCTGATGCGCCGCTTTTCTCTACAGCTACTGCAGTGGGGATCATGCAGGTTGTGGGTAAGTCCAAAATTTCGAACCTTACGCCTCTTTACCAACAGTCATCAGATAAAAGTGAAAGCTTAATCGATCCATGTGGCATGTTATTTGATATTTGCGTAGCCTACGATTGCCTACCCTAAGTATGAATTAAGTACCTGTAGCTGCGGCAGCTTAAATGGGGAAAAAACTTTTTGTAAGCGGTAAAGGCAATTCGCGGGCGCCAAGGCCGCAGCAGCAGCTGCTAAGGCTTTAAAACTTTTGTGGGGGAGACAAGTTGTGTTGAAAATTGCCTCATTAACAGGCTATTCGGCCTGACAGATAAACATCGTGTGGAGCTCTTGCTCGAAGGTTGTTGCCACGCGCCTGTCTGGGTCATTTGGTAGTCCTGCCATCGCATCAAGCATTTCACGGCCTTATGCGTTTTAAATGAGCGTGCGATGGCACGCTCGGAATTAGGAATTTAATCAGTATACCAGAGTCATGGAGGGTAATAAGAACACGCCTATCAAGTATATAGTTGTTTGTGTACATACAGTAATCATGGCTGAAAGTATGCAGCTGAAAGTATTGGCATCGTTACCAATAAATGGCAGCAACAATTGGCAATGCATTCGGTAACTAGGTAACTGGGTCGATAGCTCATAAGTGGCACACAGTGCGTATGCGTAATCTCGGCTATGCCAACGGTGCGGCATCAAGAGCAACAGCAGGATTGCTCAGCAGTTAATCTTTATATTCGCTTCGCATTAAATATTGGAGAAATTCGCACTGACAGCTCAATTTAGCTTCAGTAGCTGATTTTTATATCACTTGCCGCGCAATTTTCTTTCAGCTCTGCGCACCCTGCCATTCCCTGGCCCGCTCGAGTTGCTGTGTTTGTATGATTGAGCACTTGCCTCGATGGTTAGCTGGGTGTCTGGGTAGCTGTGTGGCTGTGCGGCTGCTTGCTTATTGCCCGGCATTAAACATTTAGATGTGCGCGTCTGGCGCGAAACTGGTGCCTTTATTAGGTTGCCATTACCTCAATGTCTAACCAGTCTGGCTGCCCGGTCGCCTGGCTGCCTGGCTGCCTCGCTGTGTGAGCTCAATATATTTAACGCCGCATTTAGCTCGCTTAATTGGCCGCTTTTGCTTAACTGGCATCAAGGGATTAAAGCTTTGATCAAGCATTTGCTTTAAATTCATGAGGTTGCCAGCCGCACCACTATGCCCAGGGCCCTTCAAGGACGCCTGAAGCTGCTTTAGTTATTCAAGTTTCATTAAATGCTAAGGCTTTTAATTGGCTGCGTGTATTGTTGTTTCTGTATGCTTCAGTTTTGTTGTTGTTTTTCCTTCACATACATCAATATGAGATAAGCCAGCGCGCCTGACACACTGACAGGACGATGTCTGAGTCTGCAAAGTCAGCCGCGTGTTGGCTCACGTGCGTCCATGTAGCAGAGTGTATCTGTGCACGTGTGTGTATGTGTGCATGGGCTCGTGCTTGCTGCTGTATTTCTGTATTGTACAGCTAAGCATTTGCGGCTTATAATGTCGTCGACACTAAGACCCCAATAACTTGCGGGCTAAACAATAAATTACTGTAGCAGCAACCAAAGCAAACACAAAGCATATTGCACATACGCCTAGCATAGCAGCGCCTACAGAATCCTTAGGTGCGACAATGAGTAGTAGCTTTAAGTAGTAACAGCAAAGCATATTGCCTACTTTAAGAAGTTCAGAGATAGACAAGAATTACTTTTTATTATGTTATTAAATACTCTAGAAAACATTGTTCGAATCAATAATTCAGATTATTGTAATCAAATCTGAAAAAATAATTTGGCAAAGCGATGAAACAAGATATTTTTCTGTTTACAGAAACTAGTAAAAAGTCAAAGACATACTCAGGTATATTTGGTCATTTGATTTGCCTTAATTTTATGGATATGCTTTCCTCTATGTAATCCAGGCAGTCTTCCTTTTTCAGACATGTCTTGTGACTTATGTTTTATGCATTTCCGCTGGCTCATTGTGGCTTCCGTTTAGTTACGCTCACTCATTCATTTATGCAGCAGCTCGTTTATTCATGTGCCGTTGTCCTTGAAGCAAATGGTCCTGAGGTTTAATCGTGTGTTAATGAGCTCAAGTGGCAATCAGATGGCGGGCCAAGACGCCAAAAACAAAAGCGAGGCCAAAAATAAATGCGACTGCGTCGCGCTGCCTTACACATAAAATAAACACTTTGTCCTTGCGCTTTATGGAAAGCAGCGCGGCAATAGCTGCCATTTGGCTGGTGGCGCTTCACGGCAGGCCCTAAACAAAATGACGTTGGCGTCGACGCTCGCATTTGAATGCCAAGGCAAGCCGAGCAAAGTTATGCTAATTCACGCTTTCATTAAGTCACAATGCCACACAGCTTCTGGGCCCAGCAGGCGACCCAAATGCCGTAGCACATGGTTGTGCAAGTTTGTAGATAGTTGGCAAACATTTGAAGGGCTTAAACTTTAATAACTTAATGACATAAGTCAAGCGGGGATTCGCATAGCAAGCTGCTGGCCAAGTGTAAAGTAGGCTGGTCAGCTGCTAAATTAAACTTAAAGCTGGTCCACACAGCTGACCCTCATTAGGAGCCTTTTGGCGTCCCACACAACAGTAAAACCAATGGAAAAGGTCAAAAATCTGGGGGAAAAAAACCGCAGCAGCTGAAGGAATAGTTGGGGCGACGCCATTGTCGGTCTGTGTGTGTGTGTGTGTGTGTCAGGATTAGAAAGCGAGTTGCCTTGAGCTATGTCGAGAGTCGGGACGCATTCGAGCAGCCCAGGCTCAAAGTTGCCGGTGCCGTTGCCGTTTTTGTCATGGAAATTACTTTCTTCATTAGTTACTTTTGTTGCTTTGGTTGTGACTTTGACTTTGCTTTGGTTGACTTAATTAAAAAGTTGAACGTAGTCCCGACACTGTTGTGGTTGGTGCTGAAAGGATTAAAGTTGTGGGCGGCACTGCGTCGCCACTTATATACCTATTAACATTTTGTAAAAGGCCTGAAGCGACGACGACCTGCCCTGGTCAACAATCCAATCGAAACACAGTACCTTTATATAGAGGCCTTAATATATATATATATATATGCTTCGCTATTCTTGCAGAGCTGCCCGACAAACGTCCTCAACTGTATACGGAACACACGCGCTATGAGCCCGGGGATGTCCTGCGCGCCAACTGTAGCACGCCGCCATCTCGACCACGTGCCGAGCTGAAGTTCACCATCAACAACATGGTGGTAAGTACAGTTATTGATGAATCAATGGTCTTAAATCTATATTTGTGGCTTGCAATAAGAGTCGCAGTTGGCATAGAAAAATACTTGAATTTATTCTTTGGTCCTGTTCATAAAAAACACAAAAAAATAAAAATAATAAAAACGAAAAGAGAAAATCTGACAGCGGGTCAGCGATTATTAATGCTCAAAGCTGTTGAATCCTTTGAAGTTGTGGTCTATTCCGATGAGAAATGAAAATGAAAATATGCCAGCACGGACGGCCCCCCATTCAAGTTGCCTTTGTCCGTATGCTAACATGGCGTATGCGCAATTTTACACCCTGCCAGCCAGCGCACACATTGTCATGTGTATTAACAATGCATGCAGCGCAGCTGTGGCCGCCTTCTTGTCGTTTGGTTACTGTGAAAACGGATTTCTATGCGGCCGCAGCAAACATTACAAACACCAGCTCCTTTGTAAGTCTCAGGGACCAGTCCCCGGCTCCCCCGGCTGCTAGTCCTTTATTGCATTTGGGCTTGGGCCACACGTCGCAGCTGTGTGGTTGTGCAGGCTGTCATTTTGGGTGAATTCTCACTTTTAGCTGCTGGCGCCACAGCTGCTCACCCTGTTGACATTGCCGAGTCTGCTAAGCTGTCAGAGCGAAGATTTTTGCTTCACAATTTTATGAATATGCATGCCTCATGCGTTGCGCTGTTGTTGCTGCTTCTGCCACATCGATTTTTGTATAAATTCGTGGCTGACTGTGGTCCAAATGTTCAGAGCGGACGCACCTAGCAAGATGTCAAGAGCAGTTAAATGGTCAAGTAGTAGATACCCTTATCCGTTTGGCCCGCTTCACATCAGTTTATCGACATAGGTAGCCATAGACCAGGCGATGAGCCTGAGTCTGCCTCAGGGAGTTGAGAACTTACAGCTCTGGCACAGCGGAAGTCGGATTTTCAATAATATAACCGATTGCCGTTCGTTTGAGGGTGCATAACTTTACATCACTTAAGTAGTTGTTCGTTTACCTTTTCATTTTATGGGTTGCACAAGGAACGTTGAATTCAATATGTTGAACGATCTAAGCAATCCTTAAGAATGATTGATGCGCAAATCATCAGCGGTATCCAAGTAGTACCAAGAAGATCGATAGTCGAAGGGACCCAGTTATTAAGTCACCTGAACGATGTGGATCCCGATTCGATGTAGTAGCTAGAGCCATTAAAAATATATTAATTATACTTATAATAGCTATATTAAATATTAAATATAATTTGAATACAAATACATGAACATAGTTTTTGTTTAAAGTTGTATCCTTTTCGTATTAAATAACTTAAGTCGATTTAGGGATTCAATTATTTAGGTTTTATTTGCAGCAAAGTATTGCATTTATCCAGTTTACATTAGAAGCAATGGGTTAATGTTATCTTGCTGGTTGGCTTCTTGTCTTTGGCTTCGGGCAGTTTGAAAGTGTTGTCATGCCATTGAAAAATGGTTGCCACATTCGTGCAGCTTGCTACCATGCGCACATTAAACATGATAAATGAATTCAAATCATTTGCTCCGCAATAACTCGAACTCAGCATGGGGCAGGCTCCTTCGCTTGCTAGCTACAATAACAACAAAAGCAACAACTACAAAAGCAACAACTACAATAATGGCAAGGCCCCGCAGTTGCTTGAAAATGAAATGATAGCTTATCGGGAATGCCAAGTCGAGGGAACGAGCACTTTTGGCAAGTGCCATTGCCATTACCATTGCCAATACGGGGGAAGGCAACAAACCGTAAGCAAACGTGGCAGACGTTGACTAAAATTGAGTAGAAAACGATACCGCAGGAGAAGGAAGATATATTGCAATTGCCGATCACAGGAAACAAATGAATATTTCATGCTGTGCAAATCAACATGAGGCTGGGGAGCAGGCGCACGCACACACACATACACACACACACACACACTGTAGCATATTCCACGTGCCATTTTAGCAGCAGCAGCATCAGGAACTTCACCAGGCAGCGGCAACAAAGTTTACGTTTGAAGGTAACCTGCCCCGGAGCAGCGCCTGCGGCATCTGGAGCCGGAGCTGAACTTTATGTTGACAAAGTTTTTTGTGGTAAAAAGCCACATCAGTAATTTGCAGAGCACACACAAATACTAACACACACGTAGCCATGACATATGTGGCCTGGTTTAGGGCTGCTGTGGCTTCGTTTTCGGCTGGCTGCTTCCGCCGGGCCAGGCATTAATCATTTGGCATGTAAATTGCCAATTAATAACTGCTGCATGTCATTTGGCATTCGGCTTCAAAATGTTACGCAAATTTCCAGCCAGGCAGGCGGAACGGATTGGGCGATGCTTCGGAGTTAGGGAAACTGAGTCTGAGACTCAGGCCAACGAACCTATAAACATTGCCAAGTGCTAGGCGCATTCACATGGAGCCCTTAATGAAGACAAATAGCACTTGGTCTCTGCCAAATTTAGCGGAAAATTGAAAAAAGCTTCGCATAGCAGGTCGTGCCGTATTTTCAACCAGCCTTGCTACAAAGTTCTTGGCAACAGCCCCAAGATATTGCAGTACCATCCACAATTTATACGTTATCGATACGCTTGCAATGCATTGCATACAGACAAACGACAAATATCTAGTACACAATAGCAGCAGGACATGCTATAAAATATAGTAATTGATATTTTAGCCTAACAATGCACACACATATTTATGAGTGTGAAATTTAAGGCGACTTTTCAGATGTCTCGCCGAACTTTAATATTTGTGGAAAAACTCGTTCACAAACAAATAGCACAGTTTCAGCCAAAGTGTCTCCATATAATGGTATAAACTAATAATTCAAATTGAAATAGTTGTCTCTTGTCTCTCAATATCCCTGTCTATGGATATTGTTTGAATTCCTAATAGAAATCTTTGAGGCTCAGCCCCATTTTTAAGTAAACATATAGGCTTCTGGCGAGAAGTTTTTCATTTTTTGTGGATTTGTCAAAGCTCTATGAAATGAAAAGCAAAGCACTTACCTAAAAATGCTTCACACATTTTCACAGCTTTGCGTTTCTGAGATGCCACCCCCATTGGGTACGTGTGTGTGTGTGTGTGTTTGTGAGTTGGGGTTTTAAAAGCGCAGATCTACGTAGCAAATGCACAAAACTATTAAAATATATAATTTCTCTTGTTTGCACAACATAAGCAGAATGCAAAAACTGTGTGCTTTTTGGCATGCGCATAAATAAAAATTATTTATATAAGCGCAAATCCTTTTCCACATGCTCTTATACGGACACGCCCGCTGCACACATATGTATAGAGCAAAGCAGATCCGGCCAGACTGGAGCAGAGCGGGCCAGCCGTGGCTACAATTTTACAGTGAATTGCACTAAATAACTGCCATTAAGCATAAAAGCTGTTCTCGCATGAAGGAGCTGCTGGCAGCATTTAGGCTAAATGCAAGTTTAAGCATCTTGAAGCTGGCGCAAATAAAGTGGACTTACGCAGCAAGGATTCACGCAGACACAGGCGCACACACGAGCATGGACATGGACATGGACAGGGACACGGACTTGGACATGGAGTTGGACATGCACAGAGCACAGTAGTCCGTTGAACAAGAAACACCAATACAAATGCAGTTCGAATAAAAGGATAAAATAAAATGGCGCGTATATGGAAAGAAAGAGAGCTGTAAAACTGGCTAAAACTTTCATCAATGTGTCGTCTGGCGCATTTGAGCTGCATGTCCTGCCAGCATATGCCCTGTCTCCATCTCTCTCCCCATCTCCCAATCTCCAGATCGTTTGCCACAACCAGTGCCACTAATGTGCGCAATTGTGAGACGCTTCCTTCTTGGGATTTTGTTTGTGTTGTACTCCAGACGCCGCCTGCCGCTGCTTTTTGCTGCATTACATTAACACAGATAAAGTTCCTTGATACATAATTTCCATGCATACACAAATAGCCGCCAGGCTAAGCTGGATGGTTGGCTGGCTCGCTGGGTGGCTCGCTGGATTGCCGGCACATGTGGCCAACCTCTCTTGCCTCTCCAGCAGCGCACTGTGCCAACTTGCAAATGGCGACAAGATGCTAGCTGGCAAAACTTTTTGCTTGTCCAAAAGCAAACAAAAGTATTACGAGTACCGGGGCTAAACGTTGCCAAATGTTGTCGTTGCCGTTGTTATTGTCATTGCTGTTAAAGTTGTTGCTGTCGCCCTAAAATATGCAAATGCATTTGCAAGCGCTGAATAAACACAGGCACAGCGCCCAAATTATTGTCTCCGCCTCCAGCCTGCCTACAGTCGATTTAATGCTCCCTTTTGTCTTCCATACAGATAACAAATGCCGAGACCCAGTATATTCGCACAATTGATAACCTGATCGCTTCACGCATCTCTCTGAAGTTGCAGCTACAGGGCGTGCACTTCTCCAGCGTCAACACGCTCATTTATAATAGCGTGAATTCTGTGTATGGCCATGGCGGTCCCATGTACACGCCTAATCCAGGTGGCTTGGTACTGCGTTGCACCGCACAAATTGGCGACCTATACCAGGAGTATAAGGAAATTGAATTGGGCACACCACAAAAGGATCCGGTGCCGGCACGTGGTAAGTTCACATATTTTTAAATGTGTGCCCTGACATTCTAAGCTAATTACGCAATAATATATTTGCCTTCCGTTTCCTTTATTTGTTTTTTTTTTTCAACTCTTCTCAATTGCCCCTCTGTTTGCTTGGATGCCTGTTTCCGGATGCAGTTACGCTCTCTTCCGGCTCGAGCGTGAAAAACTTCTTCAGCACGTATTTCTCCACATCGGCGGCATCACGACGCGTCGGCGGCGTCCATTTGGCGCCCATTACAATGGCGCTGGCAGCGCTTCTTGTCAGTGGCGGCGCCCTGCTTAGCCAGATGGTCCGCGGGCTAGTTTTGCAGCTCATGCCCATTGACGCCCGCCCAGCTATCGTGCATTCCAAGCCCACTGACGGTCGTCTGTCCACGCTGCCCTGCCTCCAAGGCGCCATTGCAGCGGCTGGCTTGGCCAGCTCGGAGATAATTAGCTTGGGAGCTAGCCGTGGGCAGCAGCTGGAGCTGGAGCTCTGTGCGTGTGTTACAAATTAGTTTAATTGTCAAGTAATTAGATTACAATATATTTTGTATGCAAATTAAATGAACTAAGTATGCACTCATACATACGTGTGTGCAGTCAACATTTAGTTGGTTTATTTAGTGCTTTCATTGTTTTTAGTATTATTATTTTTTAATTTTGTTTTGATTTACAATCTTGATTTGATAGCCTTTAATTAAATCGACATTTTTCAATGTGGTGTCTAAACTAGCGAGCTAAAACCAAAGTACTTTTAAGCAAACCATTTGAGGTTAGCCTAGTTAAGCCGATAAATCCAGATTAAATCCATGCAACCATTAAATAAATGTTCACATCTGAAATCAAAGTAAAAGTAAAATTACTTATTAAATGTGCAAACTAACAGAAAATCTAAGGTATGTGTTGAAAACGAAATGGCTAACCAGTAATAAAAAACAAAAAACGAACAAAAAAAGCAAAAAAAAAAACAAAAGTAAATAAGTGTGTAAAATATATTTAAAAAATGCAGTAAACAATTATAAATGAAATCTACTCGTAAAATGATCGCCTTGTGAGGGCATATTGTAAATGGTGGTGAAATTGCATAAAAATAAAAGAAACAGTGTTAATTTTAAAAACAAATCAATCGATTTGTTTCATTTCTTCCAAACCTGACTATCTTCTTCCATCATCAGTTGGCCAACGAGAGTTGTAATTCATTCAAGCGACAAGTAAAACAGGAAATCGTACAAAGTTGATTTTTGGCGTTAAGAATTCGCGCACAAGATTCTTGCAACAAAGGCTGGCAACTTCACAGTGACTGCCTCTGCTTATTGTCTGCATTCGGTTTGCCTGCAAAAGTGTGAAAAAACTTGCCTTTACGCAGCGGAAGTGCCGAAAGAGATATAATATAAGGAATCTAGTTCATAGCATTGTGTGCGGCATGCTTTTTAGTTGCCGTTTCCGTGCCATTCTGCATGCGCATTTTGTACTTATTATTTTTTGCAATTTCTTTGAAAAATTACTGAAGCGCACACTGCTCTTTCTTTTCAATAGCAGGCAAGAGTTCCAGGAGTTCCCACTGCCTAAACTTCAGTCTGGCACAGAATGTTTCAAAGAGAGCCCTCTGAGTCGATCTGTTCTGCGAGTAAAATAATTACAGCATAGTACACAATACTTTCTATATGTATCTGCTAGTATCTATTTATGCCCCCTGCAAGGATAGAAAAGGATAGCAAAGGCATCAGAGAAATGTTTTGTGTCTGACAAAAATAATAATTTAATTTGATTGAACGCTGTGGAAATAGTATAGGAGCTTCTATGTTTTCTGACTTAACTTAAAGACCAGAAGCTGTTTTCTTCTGTATATACGAAAGTTTATTTAAAATCAGTCAGAAGTATTATTCAGAGCGAAGGAGATAGAATGCTAGAATAAGAAAAGGTGAAAGGAAGAGTGCAAAAGAATAGTATACGGAATGCGCATATGAAATAGTTAGATAGTTAATCAGAGTATAGAGAGCAAATCGACTTGCAACTGATAAAGTTGATTTGTTTAATTATAATTAATTATTTCCTCATACTCATAATTATAATTATTCATAGTAAAATTCATCTTGACATTCACATTTAAAAGTGTATCTATCTGCGTATGGACTACCTAAAAGGCCGAATCGGCAGAAACAACAATCCACATCTGATGTCTTTCATCATCAGAATTAAATTAATGCATTAGTCTTGGCCCAGATATGTGTGAAAACTGCCCATTGCATTCTCAATTGAGTGAACAAATAAGAATGCCTCTCAGAAAAGTGCTCGACTATCAGATATCCAGTACCTCGAAATGTGTAGAAAAACTTGCCCATATTACTGTATAAGAAACGACACTTTGGACCCTTTTTATGTACTTGCAGTCAGCAAACAAGCTTTCGAATGCTGACCAGTTGCAAATATTTCCACAATTAGTAATTCCCAGTTTCACCCAATTGATGTCTGAGTGCGGGGTAATACAAAAAGTAGGTCGTATTCTGGTATGCGTATTCGAATCCATCATATTAAGTCATGTGTATATGTGTTCCCGTACCTGTATGCCGTACCTGTATGCTTGTATACTCGGCAGGAAATGCATCCCATCCGCTAATCAAATCCTTCGCTAATTCTTTCGCCATTGGCTATCCGAGTTCTGTTGACCAAAACAACATCCGACCCATGACAGATATCCGTGGCAAGGTTGTGTTCCCTACGTACATTGAAATTTCATTATTCCTAATTAGTTTCCAGCTCCGTGTCACTAGGGCCGTCAACAGTTTGTTTTCTGTTGCCAACTCACGTGCAAAACGGGCTGCTACCGTTGAAATAGTGGCAACAGAGGTGCATTTCCAGTGGCCGGGCACAACCGAATGATGCAGTGCTTCTAATTGGAGTCAGATTATTTGCATTCACACTTCATTTCACGGCTGCCAGTGGCCAGCATGCAAAACGCATGTTGCCTCGGAAATGTTGAATGGACCTGCGGGCCACAGCTTATTTATGTATGCAGAATTAACACACCGAACGTGTTGTTTTCACTACTACTGATTGATAATTTTGTTAGCCGATATCAGAATATGATTTGACCCGCCGCTGCACCCTTCTGAAATCAATTAGCTACGCGCATCGAATTACAAATTGCTTACTTTATGACGTTTTTCCACCCGCACGCGTGGTCTTCTCTCTGAAGCGTGTTCCATCGACTGACAGGAGCCCCCAGCACAGTAGCTGTTTGTGTTTCTCACGATGTCCCTAACAGCGTGACGCAGAACGACACACCACATACACACCCACACACATACAGTAACGCTTAAGCTTCGTTTCGCTGCAGGATTTGTGAAAGGGACGGGGGGGATTGCATTGCAAATTGATTCCATTGATTCATATCGCGTTTTTGGTGAGCACAGCCCTTGAGGCGTCATCCTCGACCAGCGCTTAACTCTGACTTAGCGGGTCGCGTGCTGCACCATTCGCCATTGTTCGATGACCGCGTGCTTCTGCAGTTCCCTTTGTTTCCTTTACTATGCCACTTTATTTTCCTCGTGTCCACTCACCATAAATACCGATGGTTATTTTATAAATTTAAAAGGAATGGTTGCTAAATTAGCTGTAAAGAAATCGAAGTAACACCACTCTTCCACCTATTAAATACACAAGAGCATGTGTATGCTTTATAAAACACGATTGCCTGATTGCGGGAATTTATTATATTTGCTGCCAATCTGCCATCTTGGTCCGGGCAACGCCGGGTACTACTCGCTATGTCTGGTCCTTTATAAGTTGTTTGTCTGTTAATACAAATGTGTGTAAGTGTAAGTGCGTACGTTTGTCTGTATGTATATACATATGAATGCATGACCACTTATATAAAATGTAGAGCATGTTGACTTTCTGTTGCGAGGCACATTAAACAAAATCTTGTTTTTATTATTAAAATATTGCATTACTTCACGATTCTCATAAATGCACCCTCTCGCTCTTATTTACGCTCGCCACACAGTCTGTCTCACTCTTTCTATATTTCATTGTGCTGGTCTAACTATAATCTTCTCTCCATTTTTTTTGTTAAGGTAATAACAAACTATAAAAATAATTGTTTTCCCTCTTTATGGTGGCAAGAAATATTTATAGTGCAGTTCTACATATATGTAGAATATGAAAATATGTTATATATATACACACGTCTAACAAATACTTTAAGATTGTATATCTTGCAGAATCATCTGTGACATCTAAGCCAACATGAATCTGTTTATATTAAACTGTTTGTTCTCACTGACTGGCTGACTTATTGACTGATTGATTGGTGATCAACGCTCAAGCCGATATCGTCAGAGCTAGAAAGCCAAAATGTTCACCGTTGCTACCTTATGTGATGAAGGTGCATGTTAACAGGGGATTTCGGAAAATTCCACCCGCACGTCCGGAAAAATCGACAAAAATGTTTTATGACACTTTTCTATTTATAGTCCGATCGGTTTCAAACTCATTTTCAAAGATCTTTAAGAGAATTTATTCTATATTTATTAAAGAAAACAGTTGGAAATATTGTTTTTGGTGAATATATTCCAACGGTGCAAGGATACTTAATCTTCGGCGCGCCAAAGATTGCCTTCTTCTACCTTCTTGTTTTCTTAATAATCGCTTTTGGGATTTTAAAATTTTGGAATACTTTATGTTTTATAATCTCTGATGGGCTAACTATATTGATGCGTGACTAACGACAGCCATACAGTGTGTACACATATGAAGTCCGTGGAAAGGTGTGCCTACCAGTTGAAGCGTTATTACGGAAATGTGCATTAATAGTGCATGAACGGATTGATTAATGCGGCAATAAGATAAAGGTCCAGGGAACGCATTAAAGCTGTCGCCAAACAAAATTGCAATTGTTTAAAGTCGCGCAAAACCGAGTGCTTTATAAATAATTATGCGAAATGCAGCTTTCAGTTGTCCAATGGAACTGGAACAGGACTCAACTTAACGGGACTCGAACACATTTATATTGACACCATGTGGCTACTTGGGTGGGGCGATGGGCAGCTTTTATCGCTCATATTTTCATTTACGTAAAGTGCACAATGCAAATAAATAAAAGTAAAGTATGGGTGAAAATAAAAAGGGTTCCCGCCTCGCCTTTCGAACTTTTGACAAACCGTTGCCCAGCCAAATTGCTGAACATCTGTGTCTTACAGCATATGACGCGATGTGTCGTAACTGGTCAAGCTTGTGGGCAGGCATGTGGGCGCAGAATGTGTGCGGCTGGTCAGTCCTCAGTGGAGCGACACGCAAATGGACGGTTGGGTTGACCGACGGATACACGCACTTATTAAAAGACAAAAAAAAATAAAACACATAAAACTGGAACTGGAACTGAAAACTGACGGAATAAATGTGCAATGAGAAAAATGCCATTATATTTCCCCGATTGGGAATCGGAGGTAAAGAACTGAAAACTCAGCTATCAGCTGGCGTTTATTTAAGCACCGAGTCAGTCTTTTGCGCTTGCATACAAAAAAGCTATGCCTTTTTGCGATAGTATTTAAAAGCGTATCCTATGTATTCCTGTCGTCAATGGTAACTTAATTTTAAATTGAGCAAACGGTCGAACAACAAAGAAGGGTTCATCAAATTAAAATTCGAAATTTCGTTCGCAAACTTTGCTGTCCCTGCGGCGCTTATGCAAAATGTTGCTCTATTGAATTTACACTTAGGAACTTTTCTCATGTTCTGGCCAGTCCAGGACAAGCGTCTTAAATGAGGGCTCCCACCTATGATGTGAGGACGTAATGTCGAGCTGCAGCAAAGTAATGACCATGCTTTGGGTCTAGTCAGTGATCCGTGCGTGTTTGGTAGCACACACCCACACATACACGCACACACACACTGAGAAGTCCTTAACATATCCTGGCACACGCACCCGCCTTTCTATAATATACTTCAAAAAATAATTTCGCCATCGTCTAGGACAACTAAAACTTGACACTTTGCAAAGAAACTTTCTGTGGTCTGAGTTTTGTACTTTTGAGTTGTGCCTCGGACAAGACATTCGGCGGGAGGGTAAAGACCGTAGGTTGGACGCAGTATGAAGGAAGGAATTTGAAGGAGGGAACAGGGCCAGTGACAGCTTAATTTCATTTCAGCACAAATTTCCAACTTGCAAGCTATCGAAATTCTATTGTTTTTGTTGTTGTTGCTTGTGCGCAAGAAAGACATAATGAATTATGCAGCAAAAAGTAGAGAATCTCTAATTTAACTGGGCAGCAAAGTTTTCGCATAATTTAATTAATCTGCAAATGAACATGTGTAGCTGACGAGTGAAAATATTCATAAGTGTTCATAAGAGATTCAACAGGAATTTTCGGCTTATCGGATTGCTTATCAACTTTGAATTTGCCTATTTCAAATTGTAATTGCTTTACCACGCCCTGCCAATCAACGTAAGATCCTCTTGGGCGCATTTTAAGCTCCTCACATGCTGGACATGGCATCAATTTAAATCGAATTAAGTCGTGGAGAAACATGGTCTCAAGAGAGCCGCACGAGTCCACCAACATAAAACTTTTAATCCATATTAAATGAACTTTCCTACACAATTTTTGTCAAAATTTATTTTGCATTTATTTACACTTCAGTTTGGTTTTTCATTTGCTCTCTGCAACAACAGCAACACAAACAACAACCAACACCGACTACAAGAATAACAACAATATAAAAGTTTTGTCATAAAATTTGTTTTTATGTGCCAACATCCCCCATTCCGATTCCCTGTCCCAGTCCCAGTCCCAGTCCCATGCCCATGCCCATCCCCTTCTCTGTCCCCATCCCTATCTACAGCCATCAGAGGCTGGTTTCTTATATATAGTATGCGAACTATGCAAACAACAGAGACCCAGAAATGTCTCACGTTCTTCATTATTTTCATTAAATGGCTACAACATTGTTTAGTCATTTTATGAGCTAAAGTTTCGTGCTGCTCTTCTATATTTAATAAGTAAATGTTTGCTTGCTGTTGATTTGAATGTGTGTTGATAAAACTAGGTGCCGTTCAAGAACAAAGCAATATGCATATATACAAATTAACTTATTGCTGAATATGTATTTGACATAGTTTTTACAAAACTCGAATTTTGTTTCAATGTCAGTCCTCAAGCTATTATCAATCTCTGGATAAGCAAACACTTTGGATAAGACACACTGTCAAGATATACAGCGGATATATCCCTTCTTAATAAGTTTATTACAATATTTAGCCATTTTGTTTGTGTTTTAATAATCCTAGCTCGTCCATTTAAGCCTGCTCGAAACGTTCCGTCAAAGGTTTTTAGAGAAAATTGTAACAAGTTAAAGTCGTTGAACTTTTGAGCCAAACGAAAATGTACCTTTTGTTGTTGCGCACAATTTTGTTGTTGTTAGCTGCAGTTACCCAAGTTTCAGTTGAAGTTAATTGAATGAGAGTTAAGTGGACATTTAAGGCAATTTCCGGGCAAAATAAAATCGCTGCAAAAACTTGAAACTTTAATTTGTTGCAAACTTTGGAGCCTGCAGCCTTGAATCATGCAATAGTTTCTGTTGCCTACAAAAATACTTATAATAGGTGCCTATATAGCACAGTGTGTATACATATCTAGGTATTATTAAATGCGTTAAGTCAAACAAGCAGACGACATAAAATGTCATGAGTGTTAAATGTAAGAATAACATGCATTGCACACACGCACACACACACACACAGACAACACACACAATATGTGTGCACAGCTTGTCGCATAGAGAGTAAGAGTTAGAGCGAGAGGCAAATCAAACATCTCGTGCGTTTGGTAATTTGTTGTTTTGCTTAGCTTGGCTTTGTTTTATGCCCTTTGCCGGCCGGACATAAATTTATAGAATATTTAATAAGCATATTTGGAAATAAATGATTTATGCATCGTACTTAGGTGCGTGCGAATATATGCGTTGTTGTGCATATTTCCAGGCATATGCTTATGGCCCATAATGTGTTGTTGTTGCTTTCGGGCTGCTCTGCTCCGTTGCTCCCTCCCTACAGTTCGGTTCGAACAATTCAAAATGTTTACACAATGGAAGCTACGTTATGTGTGCTCAGCTATAATTTATGAGTCCATCACCAGTCGCAGCGACACCTACAACAACGACAATGGACAACAAAAAAGCAGTCGTCAACATGTTGCCAGGCAATATTAAAGCGACTGGTGCGTCACACTTTCAATCGAAAATGTGAATAGCCATTTGAAGTACCCGGCTCCACACGCGAATTAAATGGCGAGGAGGCGGAAGAACCGGGCACCGGGCACTGGGCACCGGACCCAAGGCACCAATCATCCGGATGAGTATAAGCAAGTTGCACAAAGTTTACTCAAAGTAATTTGTATGCACTGCAATTGAAATTCTTTTGTGCTTCAAAATGAATTCTTTTGTTTGCATTTCGGCCTTGTAAAGAACACACACCCCTTGTTCCAGCAACTGCTTTAGCCAAGCCAAACGAAATCCAAATAAAACAATTGCAAAAATTTGCCTTTGAGCAAAACTTTAAACTAATGAAGTGAACATAGAGCTGAGTAAATGGAAGCTGAAGTGATAATACAAATAGAGCATTAAAAATAATATATTTCAGATTTTCCGTTCTCAAGTATACTAAGAGCTTAAATTATTTAATCCATCCATATAAGTTGCTGTTATACTATTCTGTTTTTGGGCGCCTCACACAACTTGTAAGCACATCCATTTTATTTTTGCATATTTCCTCCTTTGCCTTAAATTTCTAAAAATCTCCTCCTTTCTCCCTATTGACCTCATTAACTTCAATTTGTATAATTAAAACGCAAATTGCTGTAAAGGAAATGTACACTGCTCGGCAAATTTTAAGAGGGCGACACAAATTAAATTTATGAATACCATCAAGAAGGCCAAGCAGCAGCCTGCCCTTGGTGGACGCGGCACATTAAAGCTGGACACATTGCCCTGCCACTAAATGGAAGTTGATGACGATTCTGTCACTCTCCTGGCTGATGGTTTTGGTTTTGGATTTGACAGTTGTCGTCGCCTTTTGGTGGTGGTTCCGCCTTTGGCTCCGGTCACTTGGACTGCTGCTCGCTCGCCTGTGGTGAACGCTCGGTTTTGGCTGCGTTTAGCAGCTGCCACGTGTTTTCGTTTAATTTAGCATACATATTATGCTTGGCTTCGTGTTTTGTTAGACGCCGAAAAGGGGATATTCTGTCCTGCTGCCGGTTCCGGCCACCTCACAGTTTGCTTACTTATTTGTGACGTAGTTCGCCGCAAAGCTTTTAACATAATTAGTTTGAACTTTCTAACCACGTTTCGTTTTTGTTCGTTGGCCTGGTTAGTGTTGCGTTCAAACGCTTAATTACAGCCAATTTTTACTTTCCAGTTTCCAGGGTCTGTGGTGTGCTTCTAATCTACTGTTTAGATAGTTTGTTAAACAACTCTATGAAACAATTAATTACAATTTGGATTCTTTGGTTATGAAAAATTTACTTCACTTTCAAAAATATGCAACGCAAAGCCAATTGAGCGAAAGGCAACAAGCGGAAGCGGAAGTTCAAATTGCGTTCATTAATCGCATTTTATGGCTGGCGATGCGAGCACGGAATTCGCAAGCAGCTGAACAACCAAGGAACTGAAGGAACCGCTGCCGAGCAGCAATCAAAGCTACCGAACAATCAGCTCTATTATCAAGAAATATCACATTAGTTTGCCGAGTTTGGCAAATGTTGGGCCAAAGTTCTCTGATTGCTAAACTTTGTATGTTTTTTAAATTGCACCAAATGAGGCAAGCCGGCAGATTCAAAGGGGCCTGTGTGTGTGTGTGTGTGTGTTGATTTTAATTCAGCAAATATCGTAAATTTGGTACATAAATTAAATTTCAAACAAATATCGAAAGGGTTAATATCTGTGGGTCAGTCGTCAACTTACGACCTCGGTGCGTGCCTTCGACATTTTATTGGTTTTCAATCCTTTTTTTCGGGACGAGCATATAAACATTTTATTAGTTGGCACGTGTTATCACGATGCCCAGTCCGTAAATCTTGGCTCATGTGCGGAACGCTACTAGACATTGATTTGGGTAAATATACGAGCCAACAACTCGATGACTTTGAATGGCATTACAAGTATTAATAGACCCAAAGAAATTTGATTCCAAAGTGCACAATATGTAATGTTTAATGTTCGCTCTGCTCAAATCAGAATACTCGTATATAGTATCTCGTCGAGTACTTCCTACACACTTTATAGCCGCTCGCCTGCCAACTGTTTGCTCAACTGCAGCAAGCCAAGACCATGACACGGACAAGGCTGGACATGCTGCTACATCCTTGGCAAATATTAATAACATTCGGCTGATAAACAACAAACACTTTGGCTTGGCTTTGAAGTTGTCCGCCCGCTGCTTGTGGTTTAATTTCAGTTGCCTCCAACAGCATCAAATGTGCAAGCAAACTTAAATGTAGCAGCAAAGTCACTGCATTTGGGTTAGCAAATTAAACGTAAGGCTTTAAAAATAAGCTGAAAAACTGAAACTGAAAATGATAAAAAGTCTGCAACAGCAGCCACAAGCACTTGGCATCGCTTGCCATAGCCAAGGCACATACACTGACGGACAGGCGGCCAGTGGATCAGACAGGCACATACACTCAAGTTGACGAGCTGCAAAGGCCCGTTGATGCAGCCTGGTGGCCCGCATTATGCCTGGCCGCCCACTCGCCTTGACAGTTGCCCGTTGACTAAGTGACCTTTGCGAGCTCTAGGATGCACTACCTGACCCGGCTGTGCCTTCGCACGGCACTCGAGCAGCGCAAGGCAAGGCATTGGATTCTACACAGTCGAGATCTCGTGTCGCCTGTCACCTTTAAATAATGTCCCGAGACGCCTTTCAGCACAAATCGCATGTGAAAAGTGCTTCACACATGAAGTGTTTTCGGAATTTTTACAACGTTTTTCGGATTATGATCGCATACACAAACCACTCATCATATGCAGCACCACTCGCACACCGCACACCGCACACCACACACCCACCACACACATAACACTTATTCCCACTGTCAGTCGCACATCTGACGTTGCACGCCACTTTGAGCTTAGTCACCGCCGCGGTTTCGACTGCCTAGCTGGTTCCACTTCCAAGTATTTTTGTATTGTGTTTTCTCTTTTTGCTATGCCATGAACTTTATTGGCATAAGTGTGGATTTTGTGTCTCTCTGGCAGTCTTAGGTGCTGCAGTTACTTCCTTAAGAGCTGTGTACCTGAGCAGCACACCTACATGCATATAGGAAATGGGAACATAAAGTATCTATAATATGGTATGACCCATCTCTAAGTTAGTGAAATTTGGAATGTTACTGCACCCTACTCATAGGATATATAATGCCATGAGATAATCACAGAGCTCTTACATCACGCTGACTTTCTGTAAGAATTCAATTGAATTAACTGTTTAGAATTTGACGTTATTTTCATTTAAATCTACTTTCCCTAAACATATAATTTTGAGTTAAGCACAGTTGAATAAGTCAAATTAAACCACATCCATCATTGAGAAAACTAACCTTGGGAGCTTTAGATTAAGCCATTCTGAGTAAAAGCTGTTTTATTTGATAAAATGTTACAATTTGAAATATCCTACTTATTCCGACCACCAACAGCTAAAAGGAAGTTCGCGATTATAGTTATGCCAAAAGAAAATTCGATTTACTTCGTCAGTCAGTCTGTTGACCATAATTCGTTTTCGCCTTTAGCCTTCCGCTGGCATTGGCGATTTGCATTACGCTTTCAGATTATTGAATCTATTTTGCTATTTCTATGTACTTCACTCTGTGTGCGTTTCTGTCAACGTTCCCGTCATCAGCTGCAGTTTATGTTTCGTTCGTTAATAAATGCTGGTAACCAAGCCAAAGAGTGTAATGTCTTTGCGGATTGCATATCAGAGCATGGAGAATTGTCTAATAAATATTTTATGCTCGTAAACTTTTCTCTTAACAATAGTGTGATAGACTCTTCTTTTCTACTTATACTGACTGAATTATAGAAAAGTTGTCGCTCTCACCAAGAATGTTCTTCAATATATGTTTAAAAGCATAGGTTGCTTTGCAAATTTTGATAGGGGTGGGCGAATCACCATTACGAGTGTTCGCTAGCTAGAGTGCACGATCAAAGCTAGGGCGTGGCATCAATCAAAGCCCATCTAGCGACCTCTCTCACTATGCATAAAGATCCTGCCTTCGACTAAAATGCATGCATGCACAAAAACCTTTCTACAAAGGGTCACACTACGCGTATGCGTAATTACGTTTAGACCGGCTCAAAGCACAGCATTGTAGCCAAAAAATCTATAGCTGCCCTGTAGGCGTGTACTGGGCGTAAAAATACACAACTGCAATTCACAAAGGCAGCTTACGAGTCAAGTGTCGTGCAGCTGTGAATATTTAAACGCTTTTGGCACACTCGAGACTCCACCAGCTGCACCCAGTACTGTGTGTGTCTCACACAGCATTTATGCTCCTCTTTTTGGTTTCTCTTAGAAGCTCGGTCGTATTTTTTTCTCTTGTGCTGTCTTGTTTGCTTTGTCTTCTGCTCTTCTGCACTTCGTTTTCTTAAGCGTTTTGCTTTTTTTCTGCAAGGTGTTGGCTATGTGTTGAATTATAAATGTAAATTTGTGTGCTTGAGCTGAAAATAGCTACAGGCTATATTTAAGTTCTTTGAGCGCAGTTGGCAGCCATCAGTCAACCCTGCAGCACCCAGCCACCACCTCCAATGCAGCCAGCTAAAAGCTTAGTTTAAACATACAAATAAACTACTATATGCTGAGCCATGCGCCAGCTAGTGATTTAGGTGCGCATATTACAATTTTGTTTTATAAAAAGACTCATTAGCCGTCACCAAGGCAGCAACTGTTGGGCAGATGACATACAAGTATAGACCCCGACTGTATCTAGCTTGCATTTGGATGCGGGCTTTAAGCTCTAAAGTGGGAGTTTGTTAGCTGCGCTTAGCCGTAAAGTGGTTGACACTTGATGCTGCTTAGCCGTTGCCCGTGGACTGGTTCGAATAGCATAAGCAGATGTTGTCGCCGCTGCACTGATAGCGCACGACAACAATTGGAAGAGATTGGCGCAGTTTGCAGTTTCGCTTCCGCTTGGGACGGGCTCATCGCGCCAGCAGCCGGATGCTAGAAATGGTAAGCAAATCTTGTAGCAAGTGCGCGTAAATTGTATTTGCCACAATAAAATATTATAATATTATGATAAACGCACTCGAGTTGACCAATTCAACGTCCGTTGCTCACACTTCCACTCGCATCCCCCTACTAGCAGGGTTAAGTATTCTAAATGCCACTCATTGAGTAAGTGCATGAATGAATTTTCAGCACTCGTGCCTTGCATTCAAATGTAGCAACCGAGGCCAAAGTGCTCTGTGCCAGAACCTGCCTCATTTGTTGCTTATAAAATCCACTGATTCGCATAAAGAAGTTGCGCTCGTTATACGCATATTTCGCGCCACTTGGAGCATTGCTTTTCACTGCTGCGCACATTTTATTTATAAGACACTCGTGGATGATTGAATATTTGCATATTGCGAAAAGGATTTACCTTATTGATGCGCAAGCAGGGATAAAAGGCATCTGTTTGAATACATAACCTGCAATTATCTCGGAAAATTGCATCTGATTAATGAAATTTTGATTTTAAATTGAATAAATAAATAATCTACATTGAATGTAGATGAAAGGTTAATTGCAGCAATGATGCTTTACACCATACAGGAAAGTACTTAGGCTTGTGATTTTAATATCGCATCCAGCTTGCCAACAATCTAGTCTAATCTTAGTCGTGTCAAATGCTTATTAAATATCTTGCATTCATTACTGAAACAATTATTTAATTGCATAGAATTACGTTGAATGGTTGTACGTTAACAAGAGCAGCCTACATTTCCAGCCTAGCAGACATTCGATTGGGCTTGCGTTTATGATAACAGAAAATCAAGCATTTGCCAGCCTAATTTGATTTAATCTCCAATTAGAGTAAATGCAGCATTCAAGCTACGAGCTGTCAGTATACCTATTCATAGCACCAGCCAAAATTATTCTATTCTACTATGATTGTTGCTTTGCTTGACAGCTGCAAGAAAGTGCAGTATTGTATAACAACATGTTGTACAGCTGGCCACGTTGCGTATGCGTTATAATTGCGTGCGCACTTAAAACTTGAATTTATTTAATTCCTAATGAGTCCTTTGGCAAATCTGTTTTGAGATGAACATTCAAAACACGTTTTGCTAGCTTGATAAAATGCAATTAATATTTAAATATTTTATGGAAGGAACGGGGGAGATATCAAAAATCGGTGTATACTATAGACGAATCTACGTACCAAGTATGGTGTATCTAGCTCCTACATTTTTTGAGTTATGCTCGGCTATAGATGCTTACCAAAAGTGTATACAACCTTTGTACCGTTTTTACCTTTAAACAAATGGTTCAAGGTGACAAGACAAAAACAACCTTTCTAATAGATAGTGCTTGACTATGTAATACCCTGTACTCCTATATGTAATCCCTACAACAAAACACAGCTAAACGAATCCTGGTTAAGCATGTTTCAACAATACCATCTGATGACTTGATAATGTGTTCTATGAATAGACGCGACACGTTCGAGTATACCCTTGTTTATCCATTTTGTACGTGAGTGCAGGGTATAAAAGGCATCAGAGCATGTCCGCCGCTGTGTATTGTGCAGTTGATGCTTGTTTACTTTGTCATGCGATATATTTATTTATGATATTGCCCGGCTAGACTAGCGGCACGACTTTGACACACAAGACGAAAATCACAAAAATCGATAGGTTCAAACCTAATTCGTGGGAATACGACATGTATACAAAAATATTCTCAATACTTTGCGCAAAAGTGACATCATTGCCGAGCGACACGGCCTTAAATCCAGCTTAATTTAATTCAATTTATATTTTGCTGATTTTGAGTGAATAAACTAAGTTGAGCCTTACTTCTTTCAAGATTATGCTGCTGTTTTAGAACTCACCAGCGACAAACAGACCCTGAATGGAAGATATAAGCACCTTTTCTTGTTCTCTATGAAACAAATTAAAGTCCATGGCTGCAATTTGTTCCAGGCACTTTATTAAAAATCAACATTTTGAAAGGACTCTTGATAATAAAGGAATAAAATAAGAATAAGAAATTAAATCACAATTTTATTGAAACTGCTGTTGTTGCATTTAACCGAGCGACAAGAAGGGCGCAGGTTTCCTTGACGGCCGCCAATATGGGGTTGGCTCCAAAGGACGCATTAATTGAATGCAGCTGCAGCTGTTGTCAATTTGGCTGTGGGGCCGGAGCTGCCAAGGGCTCCACCCACTGCAATACATATTTGAGTGGCTTTTTAAAAGCACCGCAACCGATGGAGAATCGGCGTCTCGACTGACCCTGTAATTGATTGTCACACGCCGCAGCAATTAAAATGTCAGCTCAATCGACATGAGCTTCAATTTCAGTGACTCTCCTTCTTTTTTAGACGATCGCTGACTGTCGTTTTTGTCGTATAAATTGAAAATTAACTGTGCATATTTCATGCCCCAGCCGTTGGCCTTTATTTGGTGGGATGAAAATAAAAACAAAACAAACAAAACGAAAAAGTACATGCAAGTGTCGCCCACCGCCTACTTCTGTGGCCGCCAAGCGGGGGTTGGCAATGTCGCCTTTGCCGACGGTCACTTGTCCAGGCAGGCCTCTTGAAGGAAGCAACGACAAGAGCAATAGCAGCAATGGCTAAGTAAACGCTATTACCATTTAAATTTCTGTGTTTAACCAGGCGCAAAAAGGACACTTGAATGTTCGTTGGTGTTGCGGGCAGTTTAAAAGCTACCTTGTTGGGTCGCATCCTTCACCATTTTGTGGAACTCTGAAGTTAACAAGTGAAACAGCTTCTCAGCTATGGACAAGGATAATAACACGCACTAAATTGTAAAACCTGAATACAATTTAAGTAATTTGATGCAACAAGACGAAAAGTATATTGGATTTGCACAATATCTGTCTTTCTGTTCGTTTAAATGAAAGTATACTGACCAAATATGGATCGAAGACCGCCTCTGATCGATCCAAAAGTTGTTGGCTATCTATACATCTTAATAAGTAGCATGTCTTACAACAACAAGCTTAACTAGCTTAAAATAGTTAGTAATAGTATAAAAGTTTTTATTAATATGTGTTTTGCATATGTCATGTTGACTGTAATAACTTAATTAGTTTAGAGTGAATGTGAATGATATTGTTGCGTTTGGCTGGTGCCCATTTTAGCCAGATTGTCCACTGTTGGTCCTGTGCACCGAGGCCAACATTGTCAGTTGCTGCATCGCAGCTACCATTCGCTTATTTTTGTTGAAATTGTTGAAAAGCTAGTTTTAAGTAGCCCCAACCAGGAGTGGAGCTGCGGCAGGGCGGTGGCACATTTCGGACTTAGTTGTTTTAGCAACTGGCGCTGCTCATTTGCTTTGTGCTTTTTGTGGCGTTTGGCATGTAAATTGAATTGAAAGTGGATACTGTAACGTTTGTATTTGGGTTTTGTTAAGCTTTATTTTATTTTGCTTTGTTTTATTTTAGACTATGCGAATGGTGAAGTGAAATGTGAAATAAAATGAAATGAAGCGGTTTGGCTTTGCATTTTAAATGTCGCAGTGAAAGCTAGCAAAAGAAAACAAGTAAGTGTTTAACAACAAGATACCCTGTATGCGTTTTCCGACTAAAATTACAGTAGTTTCTATAATTGGCAAGGTTGATTGTTAGGAGCACTAATGAACATGGCTGACTGAACGTTCTCAAGCTTCATTTCGTCAAACGAAATTCGTTCCACATACATCTATTTGTGTTTTACATCCCCTTCTTACTCGTTCGTATGGCTACAGGGTGTTTATAGAAAATACCAGTTGTGGCTGCGATTCCAAAACGCACTTAATGCTCGACAAGTTGTTGTTGCTATTGTGGGGCTTTTCGCTATTGCTGTAACGGACGGTTTCAAGTTTCACTTGCTGCCTGCAGCAAAGTGCCAGATCATTCATCAAAGCCTTCGCAACAGCGGCAACAGCAGACCCGCTGTCAGCTCCCAAATGCCATCAAACATAATAATCAAACATCAGCAACATAACAAACGATCCTGGCAACCCGAAATGTGGGTGCCCAGCAGCCAGTCACTCAGCGAAACCGAATCAGAGCTGCACCCCATCCCTGACACACACACACACCACTACATCAGTTGCCATACTTTACACTTTACTCATACGGCTGCGCCTGTGTCTGTGTCCCGTGTCTGTGGAACTGTCTGGGCTTGGCCTTTTCTTTGCGCGTTGCCATATTTCTTAGCAGGACCGTTGACCTGCCCAGCGCTGGAAAGAAAATGTTTTCACTCAAAAGCAAATGCAATAAAAAAGGCAATTTATCAGCATAAAATATTATATGGCATGCCATTGAGTTGGCTCATATTTTCTCCATTCCTTGCGTCTCCCTTTCCAATCTTACCCCTCTAACACTTTAACCAATTTGCGCTTTTCGTTTATCCGCTGCACATTTAAAATTTAAACCGCAAATGTTATTGCCTCAGCTTAACGTGGCATGTTGTTGTTGTTGTTGTTGTTGGTGCTGTTGGTGTTGTCGCTGCCAGTGAAAGCCAGGCAATTGTTGCCGTCACTCGAATTAGCGCCGCTTACAAAGGCAGTCTCAGTGGCTTTTAGTAACCCAACCAGGATGACGTTTTTCGTTTGACTGTGCCGTTATTTACGGGTAAGAGTATTTGCCAATGGTTGGGCCACTTGAGCTTCTCCAGCTGCTGCTTCTGCTGCTGTTGGTGCTGCTGATGCCAGTTCCCATTCTCATGGGGTATTCTTCTCTTCTCTGTTGCATGCATGCTCGTTGACATCATTTGCCAGTTGCTGCTCGTTGGGCTTAACGCACAAAATGCTGCTCACTCGTTAGGCCTCACTTGTTTGGCTGCCACCACCCTCTATTGCTGCTGTTGCTGCTTATGTGAAAGTCAAGAGTTATCATTATGCGCCTCAAGTGCGCTGAGCGGGCTCAGCTGCTGTGCTGTTAGAGAACTTAAAGCCACACTAGTCAGACTACAGCATCTGTATTTTTGCCATTTTCCAAGCAGTTGCAACCAAATTGTGCCAGGCGGCACATAAGGCGCACAAAAGCCATTCTTTGACCGAGCCAAGAAGCCAGGGCCAAGTCCGCACAAAGCCAAGCCATCCAATGCCAGCAAGTGACAACACAATATGGCCTAGCGAAATATTGTGTGCAGCCATTGCGATAAGATCACCACAAAACAGGACACTTTCGGTTTGGCCCGATGCCAAAAAGTAGCCGCTTGCAGAGACAAATCTGCAGCTGACTTCTTAAAGTTCTTCTTCTTGGAGTCCTGGCTGACTAGTCCAAAATTAATTAGCTATTCAATTTGGTCGAAGTTTTACGCCCAGCTCAATTCCAATGCTTTTGATAATTCGGTATTTCTGTCATCTTAACTTTGCGTGTGTCCAAAATCGTGTGGAGTCAACTTTTCAGAATTCAGACGGCGTCTTTCGGGCAAATGCTGTGCCGCAGCTTCCGCCACCTCGCCCGAAAGGCTGCCCTACGATTGCAACGATGGTTTGTTTATGAACTGTGAGTCAAAGAAAAACTTATAACAGTTTTTGTGGACTTTTTGTGGTGCTTGCGTTTCAATTGAAAAAAGTAGCTAATTTAATAAGAAATTTTCGTAGAACTACACGAAAAAGGCTTAAGTTCTACATGAATAAAGTTATAGAAAAGTTCAAGTTTCGAAATCTAATTTTCAAAGAATTTCTCCACAACAACAACTATGTCAAATGCTGCAACCAGACCGTTGGCCTCTTGTCGGCAAATGCCAGCAATAACAGCTCGCAAGCTAAACTATTTGTTTTAGCATGTTCTTGGCCCTCAGTGGACATGAGAGCCATTTGCCAGGTTGCTTGAATGTACGCAATCCTATACGAACCATATGCACAAACGTAATTTGATATAATATTTACAAGTTACGGAAATTGATGGCTTTGTTTGCCAAGGTAACAAGACTTGAAACTTATATAAGAATATGAACCCTGATAAGGATATTTCGTTTCAATTAAATTTGAATTTTTATAATTGTGTTAAATTGTGATTACTTAATACAGGCATAGGATATAGTTATGTGCTATCAGGATAACGCTTTAAGTAGTATTGACAGTTTACTAAGTGTCGTTCATCCAACGAGGATTGACTATTTGCAGCTTAGATTGAAGCATATTTAAGGATTCGCCTTTCAATTGATATGCTCAATCGCATTTTCTGTGCGTGTCATGTGCTCATCATCCACTTTCTGTCGTGTTGCGCCACGTTGTGATTTATTTTTAGCTACAATTTTAAACGTTAGCGAAAAATATTTTACAGGCAATCAATCACGCGACTCCGATATTGAAAAAATAGCTGAGCATTTATTAAATAGATACATGTGAGCACATCTGAGAGCCATAGATACACACTCGATCGAGTTCGGAATTCGGCATGCGTTGCTTCCAAATTTCTGTTGTAGCTTCATCAAATGATGTTGCCCTATTACACTATGCGAAAGCTATGATTCCAATTGTAAACTATGATTCCTGGAAAACTCGCATAAACACAATCTAGACCTTTAATATTACAATATGCTAACATAGAATAAAACCATGAAGAGTGGCTAACTTGTTAAACCAACTTAAGACCGAGACCAACTTTTTGACCGACCGAAAAAGCTATTAAAGTTCTTCTATTCATGCTGTTCATAAATACACTTTATGAGGTTGGAGATATATTCTTCTGCCAATTGGCTCAAAGAAATTTTACTAAAATTTAATTATTCGAAATGTTTGGATTGTTGTCAAGTTTTTAGTTTTAATATTGCAGCTACTCTTTGAAACTGAAAAGTCAACAGGTTAACAAATATGCATGCAACTATATTGGTATTGCATATTTGATCGACCCAAAGGCGTTGAGAGGAACTCTCTAAAGGTTTTTAACTAATTGCCAGGTGAAGAGAGGTGAACAAAATCGAAGTAAAAATATTTGCAAACCGAGTCCCAGGTGAATCAGTGGTGGATCAGAACCATAAGCATCCACCCAACAACTGCCCGATGTGGAAAGCAGCTCAGCGAGATATAAAACAGAGCACAACACAAGCGAGTTCACGATAAGCGCCAGCGGGGAAAACAATGCAATTTTTACTGTTTTAGTGAAAATTCCAAAACATAAAAAAAATCCACTTTGCGCTGGCATGTGGCAGCCGCCAGCCTCCAAAAATGTATTCCCAGCCAAGGCAGACTATCAGCCCGACAGCTGGATGGACATAATGAAGTCCAGTCCCATTCAGCTCGGTTCAGCTTAGTTCAGTCGGTACTTGAACAAAAGAGAAATGCACAAAATCAAGTTGAAAACGCGCTTACAAAATGCCTGAAATTGAGTTTGAAAATAAATTAAATTATCATGGCGCGCCATGTAAGTAGTTCAGATTGAGACTGGGACGTAGCTTGGGGTCTGCTGTCAGGGTCGAATATCCCAATGAATCAATTTCAGCTTAAATGCCAATTTAAAAAGGCAGCAACTTTCGACACGCCATGCGAACTGTCCGCCAGCAAGTGTATCTATCGAGTTCACTGGCAATTTTGCATATTGCCTTGCCCTCTCTCCAGCTGCCTGTGTCTCTTCCCCATTCACAGCCCCCCCGTGCTCGTTGTCCAGTAGCAAATCACCGGGGAGTGTTTGAAAAGAGAAAACTGTCGAAATACTTGCAAATTCCATTACACTTTTAAATTAGTTTGCCACGCGAAGTACCCTCAGCGTTCACTTTAAGGCCAAATGCTTTCCCAGCCACGAATGCAATTAATGATTAAGCCGCAAATGCAAATTGCTCGCGAATGTCGACTCAAATTTCTATTAGCATCAATTGCATGAATTGCAAATGCGCGACCACAATCAATCGAATTAACCAGAAATCACTATTATATGATTACATTTAACCTATTACATAATTACTCGTTGCATATTTGGCCATGCTTCTTCTGAGACGTGTGCGAGGCAACTGACAGACCGACTGACAGATAAACAGCCGCTGATTGTCCAAGGCAGGATGAGGACGAGATGCCTTTTCCGGGGCGTATTATTTATTGTGCAAGCAGCGGCAGAAGCAACGTGACTTGCAAAATGAATGCTGGAAAAATGATAACGTAAATATGGCCATGACACCAGACTCAGAAAGTGGCCAGGCGACAGCTAGACGAATTATCAATGCTCTATAGACAGTGAAAGTGTTGACACAAACGTGCTAGGGTTATGACCTATAGCAACGGCTTTTCACATTGTCCAACTAAATCGGTTGCAATCTTTTACCAGCAGCCCGAAATGATGCTCAAAAGTAGGCAACACTTTTCGCTTGCTTCACACTAGGTTGCAGATTACAGCCTTAAGCTAGTCGGATGCTTTGGCCATTTTGTAGCGCATTGTATGAATGTCTTCACACAATTCGTGCGAAATAAATTTCATAATATTGCAACTCATGTTCGTAGCTTCGTGTTTCTTGTGTTTTCGGTGTGTTGTGCCTTGCGCCTTGTGCCCGGCTTCTGTTGCTTGTGCTTGTGCTTGTGCTTGTGCTTGTGTCTAGCCTTGAACGCTTCGTTAACTGCATTTACGGGTGCCGGGCACGTTCTTACTACAGCTCCCGCTTCAGTGCCTCAGTGTATCACAGATATTCGACATAGGTATACAGTTTTTCCTTTAACTATGTGTGTGGTCTGAATGTATACCGTTCACATTGCAAAGCGAATTTCCGCCAAGGAAATCAAAGCTGCAAAGGGTAATAAAACTTTGTGTGTGGCAAATATGAAATAGCTAACGACTACATGTAGCAGAAATCGTGAAAATTCATTAAAACTTTTTCAATTTTAAGCTGCAGTCGTTAAATCGTTTATTAATTTCGCTTTGTCGCTCACTAACTTAGCGCCAAGTTGGCAATACTCGGCGAAAATCACGATCCGCTTGCAACATGATTTCCCATTGCTGTTAACCCAATTGCCTGGCCATTAAATGATAGCTGCGAATGTGAGCGACTCATCAATATGCGCAATTAGTGACTGCCGATTGGCCTTTTCAAGAGATAATCGATTAGCATAATTGTCGACAATGAACTCGTTATGACATGGCGCACATACACAGCCTCAGTCCTCGACCCCGCCGCCGTCCATCCGACCTACCTGCGTCCACACGAACTCATTCATAAATATGCAATGCAAAGGCAAATCAAAGACAAACTCAATTTGTTGTCATTAAATTAATGACGTTTGCCGCTTGCTATCTAGGGCTTATCCTTAAATTTAACATTAGCATGGTCCATCCCAATGTTTAGGCCCTCTGTTGTCGTTCTGCTGATTGAATTTCATGCGATAATCGCACGCCAGCAATGCCATCACAGTAACATGAGCAGCAGCAAAATCGTAAATTAGTCTCGGCAATTATGTTTACCTACATCTAATTAGTTTAATTGAAACAGAACAAAGGCCAGCAGCACTAGCAGATACTTCCACGTACGAGTAACGTTGACAACAGCTTACAGCCCAACAACTGCTGGCTTTGCACTGGCTAGTCTCGTGTTAGCTGCCGTTTAGTAATTTTGTATGCAACTCGCACGACTGCAACCGCACAAGCTGTTGATCCGAATTGTACCGATCAAGCTGGGCGCACAACAAGTTGACAAATCTACTATTTGTAGATATATTCAGTTCTGTAGCCACAGCTACAGCAGGGCAAACAGTAACAGCTACTGAACAATAATCAAGCCAGTTCACAGCCCAACACCTGAGTTCCCTTATATCTGCACAGCTCTGCCACAGCTTTGAAACATACGGCCCTTGTGGTTAACCACACCAGCCAAAAGCACGTTATGCTGCAAATCGCGTAAGAATGGCGGGCGAGCCGAAAAAACATGGCGTCACATTCACATCAACGTTCGCAATCGCATTTGCGTCGAGTTAAAGTCGAGCGCCATTTTGTAACCGCGACACTTAGCACAGACGCGCCGCATTAAATACAAGCGAATGCGTTTTGGCTGCACACACCTACACACACAAGCACACACACACGTGTGTGTGGCTACAGCGCATTAGCTTGTGCAGCTAATTTCAGTCGCTGCAGCAACTTTCGTGCGCATCATCAACACAAAACTAATGCGAAAAGTTAGCAGAATTTTTACTTTTAATTGCTTGAGTGTTTGCAACGCCAAGCGTTGCACGCAACACACACACACTCACATGCACGCACACACGCACACACACGACCACACATGTGCACCCACACACAGACAGACCGGCAGGCCGACAGGCCGACGCCCCGTCGCCACTGGCCACAAGCACCGCAATTTAGTTAAAGCATAACGCTAGCCAAACCGCAGTTGATGCTGCCGTCGACAGCCACGTCGACTAAGGCAGTCTTCAAATGCTTTGGCGGCTCTCTTTTCCACACCGTCTGACCTCCCACCCCGCGATACGGGTGGGTGTCTCGCCGTTCGCAAGCCAACTGGATTAAATGTTTGTTTTCATTTAAAAATATTGCAATCCCCTTTCGCTTTGCCCTTTTGTCCTCTCATTTCGTTAAGCCAAATTATTTCGTTTTGTTGCAGCTGCGAAATTTTAAGACAGCAAACAATTTTCGGACAGGCTCTGTCTGTCTATAATTGTTTTAGCTGCTGATGCTTGAGTTTCTGTTGTTGTTGCACAGCCAGTTCGTCAGTGACTCGAGGACTTAACTGTTTTACAATTGCCAACAATTTTATTTATTTTACCACGTTGTTTTCCGCGCAATTCTCAAAATCAGTTAAGGTTTCCATTGCCAAAAACAAATTCGTCTAAAATAATTTTGGAGAGCCAAATTGCAGCGATAACTAGACAATAGCCATTTGCCATTTGCATTTGAGGCAAGCGAGAAACTATGTTTTTAACCGTTTCACTAGCATATAAAATTAACAACTACATGAAAACTAAGTTGCTTAACATCTGCTAAGCAAGATTTATGCGAGAATTCATTCAAGACGATCGATACAAATCCATATCCAGATCAAGTTCGAACACACATAAGATTATATGTTAATTCCTTCCTGACACTATCTCTTGGGCAAAAATGAGCAAGAGCCTTCTTAAATTTGTGTTAAGTTGATTAATTTCTCCTTGGAACCCTTCTTCAGCATTTTGCTCGAAATTTATAAGTATTAAACATATTAAAGCTGTTTGAAAGTTGTGTAAAATTAGCATACAAAATTCCACTTTGACATCTCTTGAAAACACGTTGAGGCTGTGCATTATATTCTAAGCTCGACTAGCTGTATTCTAGCTAGAATAAATTCACTCATGCCGAACAGTATACCCCTCTAGACTTCAGTAATTGGTATGCCATGACAACTATATGAAATGTTACGTGTGCAGCCCTTGTACATTTATAAATCATACGCACCGTGCAACGTCAGTGTTGATGCGGCTTTAATTCATCACTCGCGCGCTTTGAATAGCTAATATCAAAATATGATGCATCAAGAGAGTGGGTTGGTGATTGGTTTAATTTCGGGCTCTAAGTGTCAACATGGAGAACGCAAAGGGTAAAGGACGAGTGTGCAAATTCTTGCTCTAAGATCTAATTCATTCTGTCCTGTGGTTCAATCTAGTTAAAATGATACCCAGTAAATGTATACAAGCAATTTTATATACTAGCTAACACTTTGCTTAAAAGGAGTTATCGGTAAGCATAGCTTAGCCTATTCCATGGACCATTCGAGAACAGCTATGGCAAAGCAGCAAAACAGGTTTATAACCAGCTTTAGCATAGTTTGCTACTGAAGAATTTCATTTAGCAAATGGCGCGCGTGTTAAGTACAGGGACTTGCCAGACAAAGCTGCAACCGCAGTCGAATCCACATTCTGACACAGCAGCAGCAGCAACCGCGCTGCCCCATAGAGAACAAGCAATCCGGATCTGGTGGCCATGACATTAGCTGCAGTTGCATTTAATGTTATTGTTAAACATTTTGTTTGGAATTTTCCCACTCGAGGGAATTGTATGCTTTTTGTTTTCTTTTTGCTGTTTAAACAATTGATTCAACTTGAAACTAAATTGGAATTCATTTTGCAGTTGACCAATGGCAGTTTCTAAAGCTTTTCATTATGTATGCCCGAGTTAATGGCTTTTTAGAGCGAGGACTTGCGATTAAATAGTTCTTTGACGTTGTGCAATGAGTTAATTTCCGGCAATGTCAGTGCCATTAAATGCAAATTTTGCTGCCAAAAAATTCCGTCAGTCAGTCAAATATCAAAGATGTCTTAATTATAAAATACAATATACAAAGGCTCTGTTTTTGAAAGCTATATTAAAAATAAAATATTCAGACTTATAATGGAGCACGGCACGGAACTACCCTGTACTCTGGGCAAAACAGCAATCAGTCCGTATTCTATAATAGGATATACAAATAAAACGCTTCAAACTGTTCAGCTCAAATGAAGTTGGCGTTTCCTATTACTACACGAAATTAAAATAAATTCTGTGATCCTGGCAAATACATAAATTTTACGAACTCCTTTTAATCACACTTCTACCTCTTAACCCACTTTGATGCGAACAGGGTATTATTAATTGCTCTTTGGATAATATCAACTTTGTTTGCTTAGTTTGCCAAGAGGCGTGCCACGCAAATCGATGGGGTCAAATTATGTGCCCCAGAGCCGGAAGAAACAGCAGCAGCAACAACATCAACAGCATTTGGAATGGAACAACAGGAACGACAGAGGACTGACTGACATTACAAACAATGTAAAATGCACTAAATTGTTGCAACTGACAAAGCATCTTTCTATTCGATGGGGACAGAGAAATGTTTGCAATCAAATCAAATTCGAATTGAGTTGCTCAACTAGAAATGAAAATCCAAATGAAAATGAAGACGAACATGAAAATGAAAATGAAAAAAATCACAAAAAGTGCTTGGCCCCAGAAAGAAGTAGGCAGCCAGCCCTTCAGCTGATTACAAATCGAAATTAAATTGAGTCCAGATACGCAAACAGACTATATACTCGTAAGTACTCGTAACGGTTAATGTACATAAATGTATATCTATGTACATACATACATACGAGTATGTGCACTTATACGCATATAAAGGCTTCCTATTAAGCACAGTAATTAACTCAACACTCAATGGAATGCTTGCCAGTTTTCATGCTCCTCGCAATTATAAATCAAACGGGCAGCATCAAGAACAAAAAATAAATCTGGCGAGTGAATGATTGCCGGGCAACGATGACGATGATGGCGAGCAGCCATAAAAATCAGCACATTGTGGATTTCAATTATGAGCATCGTTATCTGGATGCAGAATGTGGCCATCAATGCGCCTGGCCATCACATAATTTTATTTGATTTTTATTTAATTGAAATTTATCACAACAATAAGAGAAGAGGGAGAGAACTTTGCGAGTTTCGAGGCGCAGCTCGTGCCCATGGCTGCACCGTGAGATTCTCATATCTCTTGAGAAGTTCGCTTGTAATGCAGCACGAGAATGTGAAATTAAATGAAGAATAATGAGATTTACAGCCTTTGTTGTTGTGTATACCATGGCGTGTTATGAAATCTCGTTTCTTCTCATTCTTTTTTTGTGTTTTCCTTCAGTTTGAGTATATTCGATTACTTCTGCCGGTCTTAATCACAATTCCCTTGATTACACCAACACTTATTGAGTTGTTGAAATTGCGACTTTTGATTAAGTTTCTTGACTGATTGACGTAGTACTTACTGCAACCTTTAACAAAATATGCTATTATTTCACAGCCGAAACTAATTCAAATTATTTGCCTCGTGGTTGCAACTCACAAACGACCAACAAACAAATGACCAATGCCTATGTGTGGGCTTTGGCTTCATTCAGCAGGTAAACCCAAAGCAAATTTAATTCTGGCTCACCGAAGATTAAATACCTTTGGTAAAGATAGCTTATCAATCGATTAATCCTATAGATTGTCATAGTTATTCGAGGTTGATTAAAACGGCTGTGGTTTACTAAATAGGAACCCTCTTTTTAACTAAGGCAATTACATGATATAGCGTCCGAGTCGGAACCTTTGCAAAGTTTCATGACGATAACTCAAGAACTGAAGGACTAGTTTATATAGAAACATATAGGCTCTTGACTCTGACCAGGAAAAATCATACTTAATGGAGAGGAATATGTCTTCTTATATGCGTTACACACTTCATGATCAAATAATTATACTCTCTAGAAGGGTATTTCAAAAGCCAAAGCAGTAGCGTTCATGTTCTATGCATAAGACAGGCGACATTTTACGCACTAGTAGCCTGTGGCTTATGTGGTCGGAGCACATTTTCAGATTAAAGTATTAAAGTTTTCAAATTGGATTAATGTGTGTCAATTAAAGAAAAGTGTGTGTGTGAGCGTGTGTACATGTATGTTGCATGAGATTCGCTTTTGAGTGCGAACGCTCCCCCTCTTACCTGATTTTGCCCTCGCCTGCTGGTAGATTAGTTAATTAAACAAGAACTAAGGTTGAGGTTGGCAGGATTTGACTGCTGCCTTATGCCCCGACCACTAATTGAAGGCCACTTGGGATTTGAGCTCTTGTGGGTTTGGGCTTGATGTATTTTGAGGTTTAATGTTGCCGGAAAGGTTCATGTATAAGTTGAGCCTGGATGTCAACGCAATGGTAGCCAAAAACTATGTAACTATAAGCTGCAAATAGAAAAATCTGCTTCAAGCTACGAAAACATTTGCATAGGAAATTCTTATGTCTTGTGCCAAGATCCGAAGCGAAAGGCGAACAAAGGACGCAAGTCAGGCCGTGTAGCCATTTGGCTAATTGCAAGTACGTGCAGACATCGACGGCACGCCGATGCCAGGACATGACCCTGCGGCAGGTCGAGTGGCTGTCAGGACGGTACAGGCCGGGCTAACAGCTGGCCGTTGATAAGTAGCTCTGTTCTCGCGACGCAGTCACGTTCAGTTAGGAAAACTGATATAAATTATGAGAGCGCGTATATTTTATACAACTGTCAGCACAGTTGCGCCACTAGAACATATTTGGCTCTCAGTTTTTTGTTGTCTTGCTGCGGCCCAAGTTACGAGAGTCTATTCCCGCTGCAGCGGCAGCTGAGCCGCCCACGCTTCGACAACTTTGCGACATGTTGCAGCGCTGGCGGAGGCAACGCAAAAAGCAGCGCACTGCCAAAGATATGCTTCCCTGGGCAATAAATTCGCAGACTGCCACACACACACATACACACACACACACACACACACACACAGGCACACCTATAGGACTCCACTCGGCGCTCGGCCCTTGGCAGACTCTTCGCATACACATGCACATAAACACTCTCATTCGCATCTTGCTCTCCTTGTGTCTTGGCTAGTGCTGCTTCTTCTTAAGCGTACACAGAAGTTTGTTGCCAAAAATTTGCCGCCATTGGGTGTGAAGTTGGCAGCACACGACCTCGGCGATCTCCTTCGCCCACGCCTGTCTAACATGCTCGCATATTTTGCTGGCGTGAAATACCTAAAGGCTTTTGGAGAAAATTTTATTTCAGGCTCTGTTGCTGCGGCTCCAGCTCCTGCTGCTGCTGCTGCTGCTTGGGCTGTCTCTGTTGTGGCCATAAACATGCACACAGATACACACCAATATACGCTTACAGGCACACTCAAACACCTTCCACTGCAAAAGGCAGTCAACTTTGCGGAAAATCGTTTGAAGCGCTTTGCACTTCGTCGACATCTTTCCGCTGGCTTTCTGCGGTGCCTTCAAGTGCTCGCCGCTACGAGTATCCTGTCTCAACATAAATGTGTGTGTGCGTGAGACAGAGTTTCTGCATCTGTGAGCTTGTATCTTGCATTGTTTCGCACTTTTGCCGAAATGTCACTTTGAACTTTACGATTTCACAGTTTTCTATCTGCAGGGCCGATAGTTGAATATGCCGGGCCGCTTAAAATTGAATTAGAATTATCTTCACCTAAGCCTCTTTAACAATAGATATCGATTATGGGATCAAAATATTTATCAAATTTTAGTCAATTTTTTCATCAGAATATGTTATCGCCGAATAAAGATATTTAAATTTGAATTAAAATAGTTACATATTTATTTACTGTTAAACACACACATATATATATTTATGCATCAGTACAAAATTTGCATGCATAAAAATAAATTGGTTTACATTTTAAAAGCTCTTTTTGGAATAAATAAAGTAAAAAAATTGCAAAAAATGACTTCTTTACGAATGAATACAATTAAGAATGATCTGCAGGGCAATACAACAAATCCAAAAATTTCCAAATATTTCATTGCATGCATACCTTCTTGTGTATGCAAGGGTATGTGCCTTTGGCATTTCAATCTCATCTAAATTTGGTATATTGATTAAACATTGATTACCGTTAACTCCAAGTGCAATATTGTGACATGGGTTTTACATTATGATTTATTATCGATTCTACTGCACGTCTCAGAATCCAGAAAGACCAGAGCTTCGCATTTCATAACTCATTTACGTCTCTGCACGTGTCAACAAACCAAGCGTGACAGCGAAGGCATCTGATGGCATCCACCTTCAGCTAACCACACAACACATACACACAAACACACACACTGGCTTCGAGGAGAGCTTTCAAACCGACAGCTACAAACAAACAAAGGCGCTTCATGTCCTAGCTTTTCGGCCCTGGCAATCAATCCAAATGATATACACATTCCAGACTCCGGCTCAGCTCTGGACTGGCTTGGGCCTATGTTTGCTTAGCTGCCAGGCCAGACAGTAGCCCAAGATTTGATGTATTTGACATATAGACTGCACATCAGTCCTTTGCTGCTATGCCTCGTTTTTTATATGAGACCAAAGCGCTTGTGGCCTAGCACAATATGTCTCAGTCGGCCGCAGGCTACGTGCTGTGCGAACCGAGTGTGACTGCGTGTTTAACTGGCATATGGCTTCCCAGTGGATTAGCTATTGATATTTGATCGGGCTGCTGGGCAAAGGCAAATTATGCGACCGTCATGTTCTGCGCTGAAATCTAAATTACGACGGAAAATATTGAAAATTGTATGCATATAAAATAGGTATTTATGCCGCCCACTTCCAATCTCGGCTTTACAAAAATATATTAAAAATGCATTAAATTGTTTTAAAAATATTGAGAATGACAAGCTGACATTTACTTAATTTAATTATATGTTGCACAGCTGTCGCATTTGTGACCATTTTCGGTAACTGGCAAATTGGCACGAATTGGACTCCAGGCTCCCATTTAATTAAAATAATGAGCTTTTTGGTGTCGCTTTTGACGGAAGTATTTGGGGGCGTGGCAAAGATTTAGCGGAAAGCTAGCCCAACACGCTACTTGGCACTGTCCTGCCGCAAGGCAAGAAATGCGTAACAAAAGGCGCATAAAATAGCAAAATTTACAGCCAAAAAGAGTTCTCTTAATGTGCCATGTCGGCCGCTGCGCACGCCGCCAACCAGGACGACACCAGACACCGAGTCCGTCGACACCGAGTCCAGGACTATGTCCAATTTGATGTCTCTTTTGGACGGCTTACGACCGGACCAACAACAACTGGCGACCGGCGGCTTTTGGCCCCATTTCAAGAGTTTACTTATTGCGGCTTTTAAGAGCTTCCGTTTCGTCACGCATAACGCTTTCCAATGACACGAACATCAAAATCATCAACATTCCCTGAGCAACGACACGATCCGTTACGGCCACGTCTTGGCCCATGTACGACGCCAGGAATGGCCAGGATACGGTCAGAATGTGTCTGCATCTATTAAGTGACAGCCTCTTAAATGGCCACCAGATATAACTACAAAGTGGAGCATGTATGCGTGTTGTGTGACTAAGCAGTACGGTCTGTTGGGCCAATGATTAAGGTATTTCATGGCCGTGTTTGGTCTTGTTGTACATCCTCTGAATGATGCCGGCTAAACTAGTTGTCTTCGCGACGTGCCGCACTTGGCTACAAGCATCTGTAGGGGACTAACATGGCGTATGCATATCTTTTATGAGCGTGTGTGTCAAGCGGCGGGCCAGCAAGTACAACGACGAGTGAGTACAAATATATTGATTGCAGTCAGTCAGACGGGCGAGACGAATGAGGCACGGAATAATAAATAAAGCGTTTGTGTAATTATCCGAATAGTCACAGCGCGCTGTGCCTAATTGATTGTTTTATTATTGATTGAGTGTCTTTTTGTTTTTTCCTTTTTTGTTTTTTATTTATTTATTTACACAACTCAAATCGCCACAAATCTGAGCACAGAGTCGAAGCCACGTGTGAATCACAGTTGTAATAATATTAGTAAAACGCCAGCAAGAGCAACAACAGCAACAACAACAGCAACAACAACAACTTGTCAGCTGGGCTTAAACGCACGCAAATATTATGGTAAATAAATTGTATTGTAAACATCATCAACACGTTCAATAAGTTGGTAACTTAATTACCAGTGCAAACAATAATATGCAAATACAGTGAGAGCATAATGCCAGCACCCCAAATCATATCCAAACACCTGGGTGATGAGCTCAGCATTTAAATCAATGAGTAGCATCTGGCAATCAAAGTAAATGGCAACTGCTTTAATATGTTATGGGCTAGAATATAAACCGAGTCAGCTTGCGATCTATTTGGCATGAGTTTATAAACTGCTTTTAGGCGGGGCTTCTAATACAGAAAATATCAAGGCGATTGGTCAAGCAAATGTGCGCATAAATTCAGATATTGAGAAAAACTGTTTTCGCTGCGACATCGGAACTTTAAACGTGTGTTATGAAGGGCCACATAAATTCTTAAATGAAAATTAAATATATTTAACTTAGCTCTGAAAGCTCACGAAATTATGGCAATATGCAGCCACAAGTTCGTAATCCATATCTATTTTAGAGCTGAAATTTATCCGACTGCTTTCCATACACACGATTACTCACACTCGCTCATATATGTATCAACTGAGCTCAAGTGTATCGAAATTATTTCGATATTGGCTGATTTGCGGTGTCTCAACTAACGCTTCACTCCCCCTTCCGACAATTAGTCAGTAATTTCACGCCTGACCTAATAAAACGCATAAACAAGTATTTGGATAAAAAGCTAAGGTTACTTTGGAAGTATGACTTTTAAGTACTCTAACCATGTTAAAAGATTTATGTAAAAAGTAATCTATTCTTTGAGTTTAAATTAAAACTTAAACTAAACTATATACTCGATAAACACAAGATAAAAACCAAGCCAAACATATATAGCCACTAATGCAAGCATTGTTCGTCATCTGAACATAAGTTGGGGCTCTTAGAACATCGCGTATTCGGCTGCTGACATTTGATTTTTCAAATATGGCTAGGAAGGAACAGTACTTGGAATCCGCTTACTCATCCATATATTATATTTTGACTCTCTTGAGTAAGTTGCTGCTTTGCGGTGCTGGCGAATTAAGTGAGAATATTGCAAGTTGGAGCAAAATGCTTCCACAATTTATTGACAGTCAGGCTGTTGACGGCAGACAGAAAATTTTGACATTCGATTTCAATATTTCATGCATTTCGATTTCGCACTGACAAGCTGTAATGCGATTTATATTTTGGATAAAACAGATGCGCTGGCAAATGCAATACGGCAGTCAGATTGCTGGCAAAGCGGGTTAAATGCAAGGTATTTTAAATATTTAACTAAAACTATAATCATGAGATAGGTCGAGCAGAAAAGCAGCATACTTAAACCACAACGTCCTTTGGCAACACGGATAATCTAAGCCTTATTTCATAAAGTAAGTAGCTCACAGATACTTTAAATAGATTTCATGCATAAAGTGAAAGTTTTAATCTAAAACTATTAATTCGTGTATCGAAAACTGTTCAAAATTACCAAGTGTGCATAAAAGACTACACACAATCATTGTGCCCCGCCCGTGCCTACAGATAGAACGATGGACATTTATGAATTGGGCAATAATTTATGAAGCTGGCATTGGAGTTGAATATTGTCAAAGCAGCAGGCGGCAAGTTTACAGTTTCGAGCATATAATTAATTGATTAATTAACACTGAATATGATAAATGTTGCTCAAGCAGCTGCACATATTGATGGCTAGCTATTTACACAGCAACTAGAATACGTACCTAAGCATAATAATAGCGTATATATATTGGTCTGTACCCACAGAAGCAGCCACGTGTGACTTTCTTTAGGAAGGAGATTGCATGAAACTGCCAAGTAATGTAATTATTGCAGAACTATTCATCATGTTTGGTGTCGGGTAGCTGGCACTTAAGCGCTTCGCATCGCCTAAGGCCTGTCAAATGTGGCGTATGCGCAATACCAAAACCGACCCTCACGCTCGAATATATCGTAGGTATTTATGCGCTTTTGTTGTATATTAAACACGGTTATGGCTGGCCGGAAACTATGCGAGAGGTTAACTAATTAGCATGTCAAAGCCATCCATTTTGCAGCTGCCCAGTTATCCGTAGCGCAATCATACAAACGCCCTTGTCATGCCAACCCTTCTCCATCTCAACCCTCGGGCCGGTGCCGACTTGAATAGCCAAAGGCGTAAATCCCGTTTAATTATGCTCTTACATTCATAAGCTTTACACATACTATAAAATAACCGAGCTCATTTACAAGCACATCACTCGAAGCCAAAGGAATCTCGCTCGTAGCTATTTGAATTTGCTTTTCAGTGGCTTAGGGCAAAAAACCAATTTGCTGTCAATGTCATTAAAGGACCTAAGAAATTGGTAGTCGTTAAACAAAATGATCAGACCCAAAGCAAAATTTAAAATGACTTTTATTAAATTACTAAGTTGAGCGACAGGATAAGCAACACATGTGCTCCGTGTGATAGGAGCTAACAGCAAACTGTCTAAGAATGTAGAGATTTACAAGTACAGTTTTGTGATCTGGTACCGTATTATACAATGTTATTTTGTATAAGTATTGTATATTATCCTTTATTAAATGTATGCCTAGTTGTCTGCTTATGTGTACACGTGGCTCTTGTGCTTATAGAGACCAACCTTACCCTTCTTTCGAATGCATCGATTTTTGATTCCCAGAACCTCATAGGGGCGACACGCACGACCGCTTTTGAGCTGCCTTCCCGGCAAATAAATATATTTGTACGGTGTCTTGTGGCCCACAATATTATCGGTCTTTACGCCCTGAACAGTATTTCTGTTCGGATTGATATTGGGAGCAGTTCGCAATTGATATGTTTCTTCACTGTTTTCAACTTGCGCAGGTAGGTAGCCGGCCGCAGCGTATACCTTTTCACCATGAAGATGACTGGGCAGAACGGGTACTCGTAGCTCGGTGCCGAGCAGGTACTTCCTTTCTGGCGCGCAACCAAAGGGCATATGTACTTGACCATCAGGGCACTCCATGCTGCGTGCCAGTCCAGCCTTATCCTTGGCCTCGTCCAGATTCTCATCAGCCCAGGCGCGCTGGACTATCTGCTGAATATACAATTCACGATTGACGCAACCTTTATTGGTGGTCAGCACTTCGGTCGGTTTGCATTTCTTTGGACGCTCGTCCTTGGTTTCCGAATGCTTCTTATTCCCTGGTTGCTCGGGTTGAACTGACTTATCCGGTTGCTTGTTGTTTCTTGGTTGTACCGGTTGTACTGGCTGAACCGGTTGATTAACTGCTTGTTGTTTCTGTTGATCCCGCGCCTTCTCCGTCACCTGCTTCTCCGTTAATCTTGGTGGTTTGGGCTCCGTATCTGTCCTTGATTGAGCCGCATTTGTTGGCGGTGTAGGTTGCGTTATTTTCCCAGCTGGACTTTCTACGCTCGAATTGACCGTTAGCCCAGTTCTGCTTAAAAAAAGCAACAGCACAACACAGTACATGTAGTGATATAGCTCCATTTAGTCAATGTTATGCTTAAAATATTGGCAATAACTGTACTGGTCTTAGGTAGATCTCTATCATTTAGGGGTAAAACTGGGCGTTACGAATCCTTTGGGCGTGCAATCTGAATGCGAAAATAATTAAGCTTTCCAATTAATGTCATTTGAGACGCTGCTCCAAGGCGAATCAATTTCGTTCTTATTGGGCTTCCAACGACTTATTTACCATGCAGCGCGTCTGCTATAGTTAGTTGTTATTGTTGTGATTGCCGCTTCGTTTTGCAATCTCAATTTCCCCCACAATAAAATTAATGTTTTACGTAGCCAATTCCGAATCGTTTATTTCACATAAAAATGCGATAAATAAGCGACGCATCCTGTGCGATGACGTCGAGAAAGAAGAAGCCCAAAGGCGGCGGGATAAGTCCCTTAGCTGCTGCTGCTGCTTTTGCTGTTGATATTGCTGTTGTTGTTGCTGTTGTTGTTGCTGTTGTTGTTGCTGTTGTTGTTGGTGTTGTTGGCTTGTGCACCTACAGCTTTGAGTGTTTATAGCACAAACGATGCAGAGGATGTGCTGCGAGGACGTACGCGCCGGCTTTAAGCGCGAGCCGAGCGGGGCAAAAGAGAGCCGGAGCAACTATGGGTTCAGAGTTTAAAAACAAAGTGCGCAGTCCGAAAACAACAATGAATAAGATAAATAGGGTGGCAAAGGTTGGCAGAGTGAGATTGAGAGAGAGAGAGAGAGAGAGAGAAAGTCGAGAAACAGCAGCGAGAGCCATTGAAAGCAAAGACAAAAGCTGCCCTCGTCGCAGCACCATCACGCTGCTTGTGTCGTCTGGGTTCACCCACCACAATCACAGCAACAGAAAATACACAAATGCTAACAAGGATGTCGTCCACGTGGACCGCCGAACTTCTTACGTGACTGTTGTTAAAAATTTCATGTTAATGGCCACACGAAGCTTCGCTCCTAACCCTTTGCTATTGGCTCGCTCACATGTGTGCCGCTCGCCGTTCCTTCCGTTTGCCTGCATGTGTATGTGTGAGTGTGTGTGTGTAAAGAGGTCATTGTGCTGCCATATTTCGGTCGCACCTTTATGCTAGGTGGCTTTTTTCCTTTTGCTGTCCTTTGCAAATTTAATTTCGACTTGTACATACGGTCCAAGCGCGAAAGCCAAACCCAGCCATAGGTTGGAGGAAATGATTTTAATTGGGGATATCTTTTGAAATACTTGCCCATATAAATAAGTTTCTCGATAGAGGAGTAAGAGCAGCAGCATCAGCAGCAGCTGCTAGAAAAGGGTGCACAATTAAAGGCGGAGCATCGTTAGAAAATTAAATCGAAATAACAAAGCGACCACGGCAAAAAGATAGCGCTGAAAGTTCCACTGAGAAAACGACAAAAATAAAATGAACCCAGTACTGAGCGAGTCAAGGACATAATGCGCTTTACTTTCTGCACTTCAGCTTGGCATTTGCTTCACTGCTGTCACTGTCACCTAGCTACCAAGCCCACAAAGGTGACCAGCTGGTCGGGCTTTGTTCCTGCGGCCTTTGCAAGACTTTTGGCTTTAGCTTTGGCTTTGGCTTTGCTTATTTTTGCGCATTGTTTGCGCTAGTGGTTTTTTTTTTTGTTTTTTTTTATTCCACGCTGCTCCCATTGAAAGTGGGTAAGATGGGTATTATGGTTTTCGGCAAATACATGTAACAGGCTCGGCTCATCTCCGACCCCATATGTATTGTTGGTCAGTATCAGTAGCTGCGGCAGTTATGCCACCTTCGTTGGTCTGTCTCTTGATTGGTTCGTACGTCCGTAAGAATACATCGTCCGTAGAAAGATCGAAAGAACTACAGGCTTCATATTTGGACTGCAGGTCCTTATATTACACGCAGATTATGTCTCAAATCGTCGATAGCTTACTCCGTTTCCACGATATCGATAGGTATAGATTTTAGATCTACAAGCACCTGGAAGCAGGTATGTGTGCAAGTGTATGTATAGAAATAGTTTTAGTGTTTGTGACATCAACTTGACGCCGGAGGCAGGGTATCTCCTGGTGAGACATTTCCGACTCCAGAACTCTTAGTTGTTTTATTTTGTATTTTTGTATCGCTTTGAGTATTTGCTATTTGTCCTGGTCCAACGGCTAGTTTGTTTGCTTGTCAGCGCCCCGGGTCTTTGCGAGGGTAATCAGATAAAAGCTTTAGTGTCATTTGGGCCAAGCTACTTAATTGCGAGAAGAGGAGCTTTGCAGTTTTGTTGCTGCATTTGTTTTCAGCAGACTGAATAAGGCATAGTTACTGCAATGGGACGACATAGAACTCATAGAGACCACTTTGAAATTCATTTGCAAGGAGTCAAGTGGAAACACGTTATGTTTGCTTGCTTGCTCGAAAGTCATGTACGGGCAAGTTATTTGGCTCAAACAACCAATAAAACAAACAACTAACACAAGTTGCACACTCGCACACATGCAAGAACAAGAACAACAACAGCAAGGCAACAGTGTTGGCAATTGTTTTTGCAATGCCCACATCCAGTGCTGCATAAATGTTCATGAGTGCTCATGAAATATTAAATGTTTATGAATTTCAAATGTTTCTAACTTCATTTGCATAATCCTTGTGTTTGTCAAAACAACTAGAAAGTGTCACATATCATTTACATGCCGTCTGACGAATAGAAAATGCGACACGCAGCACTCGACACCCGGCAGCCGACACACAAAAGACAACATTTAACATTCAAAGGCAACACGAAATGTATCGCAAAACGAGCAATGCTCCGATGAACCATGAACTCCAGACGCAGTATGACACCCCACAGTAGTGAGCAGAAGTCAATGTTTCGATATCAAGCAATGGAATGCTGCATAATTTATGCAACACGTTTAACAGCTGCAAAAACACATGACTATTTTATAGAGTTTCTCTAGGTAAAATTCGGTATTTATTATTTATAGCTATATTATTTTAATTAAAGTGCAAATAAGCAACGACTACAATTTATTTTGTTATAGAATTAAATAAAGGTATGCACTAAGTTCAGGCAATCGCTTACTTACGCCTCGAAGAAATAGTAGTCAAGCCTTTCAAGAATTCTTAAGCAGGCATTGAATAATCCTAGAGTTGCGTTCCTGAGCTGCTAATGCCGTCGCACGCAGTGCATTCGGGGAAGCTCTAGGGCTTTTCTCCAACGCATGTGCATAGCCAGAACCCAGTTTATTGTTATCGTTATCGTCTTGCCCCGACACTCTGCACGTCGCTGCCAACTGGCAGTTTGTGCATATTTTATTGCGTCCGTTTCCTGTTGCATTTTTGTTGCATACTTTCAGGCTAATTCGTTCTTCATATTTTTTGTCCATTGTTATTGCTGTTGCCTTTGCAGTTGGCTTGCATTTTTATTGCAAATTGCTTATGGGAGAGAGCAGCAGCAGCAACGTCAACTGCTGGCCTTCTTATCGAGCGGCAACTGTTTCCTTGGCTGTTTTGCATTAATTGCCACTCTACGCAGGCTTTGGGTGATTTATGAGCGCAGCTTAGCAGTGGCCACTTTGGCAAATATAAATACACATAAAATAACCACACACACACACACACATACATACATACAGCCATACATACATACGGCCGTATGCTCATTCAAGTGTTCGAAATTTATAACACGAATCCGATTGCCAAACAAGAAATTAAAAGTTTCTGACCCGCACCAACAAACTTTTTGCACACGCATGTGGCGCAGTATAAAATTTATTAAACTAACTGCAAATTAGTGCAGAATTACATACACACACAGACACAGTTGACAACACATGTGTGTGCCAAATTTCGGGCGATGAAAAAAGAAACTACTGCATAAATCAAGGCGCCTGCAGCAGGCCAATTGTTAAATAATGTTGCCAATTGGCTAAATACTTTGCGCTTCAGCTTCCACAATATTAAATAAAAAGCGGCGCCGCGCTTGAAAAGAAAAGTAATGCAGTGAGAATTCCCAACGAAAGATGCTTGTCTGCAGCGGGGGGAGCACTTTCTTTTGATGTTTTTCATTTTATTTTCCCTTTTCTTTTTTCTGGCGAAAATTGTAAAACAATTGTTATAAATTTAATGCGCCTTTTTTGGTGTCATTTTCTGGGCTTGATAAATGCAGACAATTAGCTAAATGCTTCACTGGCGCCAACAGCCGCCAACTGCTAGACAAGCGTACAGCTCCGGTTGCCGAGCTCCGTCAGCCCCGCGCTGCTCCAAAATGACTTAGTCATTGCGCAGTTTTTGATACGCGTCCAAATTAGTCGCTACTGCAGTGCAGACAAGGAAAACCAACAGACGAGTGAGACAGCATGCATAAGGGCGTGGCCAGTTGGAGGTCTCTTATTAATTGCAGCCTGGGCTGTTCAGCAGGCGATAATAAAAGTTTCAAGGTGCTGGCCAGCAAATATTATTAATGCATTTTGTTTGGCCTGGGACTTTTGCGGACGCTCATTGCCCTCATAATTTGTCATTGACCTTGGCAGTAGCTGCCGAAAAGTAAAAACACAATTCACAACAAGACAGCATTTTTCAGCATATTCAAGGCAAGATATCGCAAAAATCATGCTTCGCAATGCCTTGCTTTGCATTTCACAAATATTTTGGCAAAGCCACATTCCTATAAACATGTTTTGCATTTGGTATGCGTGCGCGCGTATGTGTGTCTGTATGTGTGTCTGTGTGTTGCACTTGTAAATCCCCTTGGCGCATTGTTATTTCCGCATTATAGAAAAGAGGGCATTGAGCAACAAGCGGAAATGGCTTAAAGGATATTGCAATTTTATTTTGGGAAAAGAAGCCAAATCAACCAGCCAGAGGAACTGAAAATATGCAAAAGTGAACAGCACTTGAGCGGAAAGAATGCAAAAGAAATTGTACAAATATTACCTATGGCAGACGTATATGTACTCACAACTAACATGTTTCCCAATCGGCATTTAATGGCCAGTCGTGTAGCAACAGTTTCTGCTCAAGATTCAGCTCCGGTTATTGTTAAGTCACATCAACCTAATCCTGGCCAATAATTTACAAAACTCTCATTAATAAGTTACTTAGCAAATTAGCAATTTATGTGATATATCTGCAACAGCTAAGCGCCAAAAGTTTAGCAGACAAAGTAATTTCCCTTTACTTGCCTCAAAGTCGGCAAGTTTTCTTTGGTTATTTTCATTCGATTGCAGCACGCAAATGCCAAAAACTTCAAAAGTGTTTTTGTCAAATGCTTGGGGTGCGTGTGTGTGCGTGTGTGTGGGTGTGCGGTTGCGGGTGTTTCTAACAAACTCGCGTTGGGAAAACATTTACCACACACACACACTCACGCAATACTAAAATATTTGTGAGCCACAGCAACTGGCTAACGAAGATAAATAGTCAAAAGTTTGCAGATGCCTAATTGACAAGAAAATCGAAAATTTCCTTAATGAAATGCAAAAATAACTAAAGGAAAATATAACTTAAGCTGAGCTCAAGCGACTTCTCACCTTAAGTCTCTAGTTGTAAAATTAATATTTCTGTCTCTTTCTCTTCGAATGCTGCCTTTTTCTTACTATTGCACAGATTAGAAATGTTGGAAAAGTCGCTGACTGCAAGAAAGCAGCGTAATGGACAAATTGTAATTTAATGCTCTTTTGCACCTTCAAAACCTTTCAATCCCTCACAAGATACGTAATCACATTCGAAGTGCTCGCCTCCCCCAAGCCCCTCGTTTACCCCTTAGCAAAGTCGGCGTAATCACCAACACTTGATGAAATGTTACAATTTATAAGACTAACCCACAGCGCGTTCCCTCTTTCCATAAGCCTTGGCGTGCATATACTTGTGTATGTGCATTTGGGTGTATGTGCGTGTGTATTTGTGTGTGTGTGTGTGTGTGTGTGTGTGAGCATTATCCTTGCAGCGGCAGCTTGCTGGTTGCACAGTTGCCATTTGTACATTATTTTGAGCTGTACTTTGCTGTGCTCAGTGCTCGCTGAGCTCTTACTGCAATTTTGACACACCTGATGAATTTCATGCACTTAAGTGAAACCCTCCGCACTGCCCCGCCCCGCCACGCCCTATTTGAAGCTGCATCTGCACTTGTGCATTTTTAAATTATTTGATTGAAATTACAAACTGCAATTGGACGTGCGTCATTTGCACTGACAGACTTTTGCTGATTGCGGCTTAACAACTATTGGAATCGGGATTAAATAAAGTATATAGGATATAGATATACATTTTGTCCTTGTTAATAGCCCTCTGCCCAGGAGCAGCTGCTACCAATTAGCAAAGGCCAAATAGCCAAGCGCAAACCTAAACTCGTTCATTTTGCAGAGCTGACTGTGCCTTCGCCTCAGCGGCCAATTAACAGTTTTAGAATTTTTCATGTTATGCTCCAGTGAAGTGACCTCCACTGGTGCAGGGGCAAGGGAAGGGCGACTACTGCTAGGCCTCGACTGCTTTCAGCCTTGGCTGTATCCCAAACTAATTTCGGCGCAGTGGAGCATGTGGCAAACTTTTTTGGCATATGTCGCCCATTATTTGCCATAAAATTTAACATGAGGCAGCTGGCGCACCTACGCAACACACACAAATACACACCGCCAGCTACCTATCATATGGGTGTATGTGTGTGTGTGTTTGTGTGTGTGCCTGTATGTGTTGTTATTGTTCTTGCTGCCTACGTGCACCGCGTGCGGTTGGTTAGCTAAAACGGACCCAGCGGCTGCCGCTTAAGTTGTTCTGGCAAAAGTTTTTGTCATGCCTGGGACTAATTATAAAATAGCTCAAAGGCAACTCAAAGGCTGCCCAGAAACTAAGCGAGACAGACAGACTGAGAGAGGAGCGCGGAGAGAGGAGTGGAAAGAGAGAGAAACAGGGATTCAAATTTAAAGCTGCTTCTGATGCTGCGGAGATGGGCTGAGGAAGGGGACTGCGGCAAACTAAACATTTGCCTGCCAATTTGTTGTTATTTATTTTTATGTTTGCTTCCGTTTGCCATTCTTCTCGCCTCCTCCCCCTCTCCCTCTTTCTGTTCGCCCCAGTAACTTGTAATGTTTGGCCATTAAAAATAATAGTGTGGTTTTTGTTGTTTTTTTGGTTGGTTGTTGATTTTGTCGTTGCTGTTGTTTTACATAGCCAGCGAGTTTTCGGGCTACATAAATGCTACCTTGATTCATTTTTTAGATTTAATACCCTATGCGAAAAGCATATGAGCAGGCATATGACGCGTAAGTATTTGTTGTCCGCGTTAGTCAGTAGAAAAATTCACGAGTATCTTGTTTTACTTTAAATTTACGAATTTCGGCATCCCAGAAGCATAGCCTGCGAAAAGTACGTCTGAACAAAAATAGAGTAAGGCACGTGCGCGATTTTTTCTTCTGAAGAGTTTGACAAGCGCCCCGTAATTGGCAAGCAACATGATTTGACTTAGCCGGAGGCAGTCCCTGGCATGTGAAGGTGTATCTTGGTGCTGGCATGTTCATGTGTGGATCTTGTTGTATTAAATTGCCAAATACCCTGCGGCAACATGCGGTAGTACCACAAAAATTAGCACTTTAATCTTAGCTTAATTCGTGTCATTTGTAGCAACAATTTTTTTTTGTTTTGGCCCAAATTTGTAGCGATTAATTTTGAGTAAGCGGGCGAGTGGCATGTTCATTGGATTGGGCATGGGAATGGGCCAGAGCATTGACTATAACTCAGTGGCTTTATCAAAAAACCACTTACACACACAATCAACTTAATGAAGCCATAATTATTTGGGTTAACAGCTTGCGGCGGACAGCCGGAGCGACTATGGGGCCAGCTTCATTTCATTGCGGCCAATTCATTTCTGTGTCCAACAAATCAAAGCGCACGCCTGTTAAGTAACCAGAGCCACGGGCCTTGCCACAAAACAAATAAACGTACATTTGCAAGCCTATTTAACAAATAGACGAGCATTATTTTGCCTATTCTACTTTTCTGGACGTTCGACAAGCGCAAAGGACTGATGAGAAATAAGGAAAAGCGTGTGAACGGAAAACATGTGTGTGTACCGAGTGCCTGGAAATCACATGGACAAGGCGAAGGGAAGTCTTCAAATTTCAAGAATTATGTAGTTACTCGGCAAATTCTGACTAAATCAGTCAGCAGTCTTTAAGCAAAAAAAAAGGTAAACAATTATCGATTCGGATACGAAACAATAATAAGAAGCTTAAGCATTGCCATCGAAATAATTGCAATGCGGTAAACTTTGCCAAATGGGCTGTAAACGTGTAATGCATATTCAAAATTATTCTACATTTCAGTCAGCAGCCACTTATTTAATTTTACACAATTCAACTAAATAATATATCAATTAAATGATTGACCAAGCTGATTATAGAATGCATGATATTATTAAATTAAATTATTTATTTGCAAGCGATTGCTGCCAGATAGTTTTCGTTCTACTTACGGTCCAGCTGATACCCTATAAATTCGTAAAATGTGAAAGTGTATAACAGGCGAAATCGATTAGCATTTGCCAGGCTTGCACCGGTGTTTAGAGCTCCTACTCGATTCGAGCCCTGTTGCCAGTTGGAAACCGAAGGAGACAAAAGCAATTATTAGTCGGATTTCATATTTATAGCCACACCAGGTTCTGGCTGAGACATGATGAAGCAGCCAATCAGTGATGCAGGCAACTGCTTTATATACAATTATAAAGACTTTTTGTGTGGCACGTATGTCTAGACAAGCATGGAACAATGGTAAGCACAAGAAGCTTAATCGGCTGTTGACATCATCTCTGGTTGCGTTGACAGTTGCAGCAATTGAGACATTGAGAAACCTAAGCATACATACATTTAGTAAATATTGGGCAACAAATCTGTAAATCCTTTCAATTCCAAAGCCTGCTCTAATTAGTCTTTTGTGTGCGGCCATTGAACTTGAAAAATTAATCATTCAGTCTGCAAACAAGTAACTTCATGGGACAAAAAGCGATTTTTAATGGACATCAAATTGTTGTAGCCATTGCATATTCACATTGGCTTATTCATGTAATTAGAGGGATTTTGAACACGCCAACAATTTTGATAAACAATTAAAATTTAATGCTGCAATTAAACGCAGATTTTCATTATTGCATTATTACATTGTGAGCGCTGGCAGGCCCCAAGGCAACCGGCGAACTGTCAAAATTTTTGCCATCAAATGCTATTACGAAAAGGTATTAGATTACATAGCGAACATTACAGTTAGCTTGTTTGCTAAACAACAAGCGAAAAAGACAAAAACAACAACGCATGTTTTATAGCTCCACGCTAAAATATAAATAATAATGTAATAAGCCACATGCAATCGGGCATATATATGTACATCTCAGCATAGGTCAGGTTCCGCTAGGGGTAGTCGTGTTTATGGTATTTGCCTCTGCCAGGACTTCACTTCAGGGGCTTGTTTGACTTTCCCATGCGCCAGAGTATTTGCTTAGGCCAGCCCCGGCCTTTGTCAATAGTTGCCAAGATCAAAGCCAGCACAAAACTACTTGATTGCCCAGGGAGCAGGTGTCGCGTGCTAAAGCAGCCGTTACCCGAACTTGATGAAGCGGCAAAACGCTCATTCACAATGCATGAACCAAGGCGGCAACGCCGGGGACGACGCAGACTGAACTTTGCATAAAATATGAAGCCGCAAGGTTATACGTTTGATTTGATATACAACTGTTATGGTTAGACAGCAATGCGACAGAGCCAACTACAGACATGACATGACAAGCAGAAATGGGATATCTGCGCATATTAATGTCCTTGATGCCTGAAAACTTGTAAGCTTAATTATGCATTAAATACAGAGCATATTTAAGCATATTATTTAAAGTTCATTATGCAAATGTTGTCGGAAACATTATGTTAATTAAATACAAATATAGCATTTGTTATAGCAATAACATATATTCCGATGTGTAAATATGGTATTTTCTAGCAGTACCTAAAGGCAAAGCTGTCCTTACATGCTCTAGGATCAATGTATCCACTCTCGACGCTTAAGGCAGCCACGGGGACTGAGGGGGCCGTATGAAATGGATTATTAAATCAGCTTGGAGCACAAATATTATCGTCTTGCTCGTGCTGTTATTAAAAATGATAGACACGTTCCCGTTGTTAATTATTAATTTTCGCAGACTTCATAGCGCTGGTAGCTAGAAACGTGTCGCAAATAACTTGAATTGCATAATAAAACGCTTCTCCGGCGTGCACATGACGTTCAGGTTTTTATAAGCTGTCAATTTGTTTACACGCCAGCGTTCCCTATGCTGTTGTTGTTGTTGTTGTTGCTGCTGATGCTGGAGGAGCTGCCATTGACTTTGTCGCAGCCGCAACTGAAATATTAACGCTTCTTATGATGCGCCATGTCTTGGTTCACATGTATAACTCCCGGCAGTGTCTTGTGCTGCCAATGTTGCTGCTCCGGCAGCTGCTTGTCGCACTTGTGGCAAACACTTTGCGAGGCGCATTTAATATTTTCGCCAGACCCACGCAACGCACAGATAATGCTCCTGGGAACTGGGGTAAGGGTAGGACCATGCTGAACCACGGCTATGCCACAAAAACAAGCAGCTCAGGTCGACTTTGACTGCGGCACAAGGCGCTGCCTTGTTGGTGGGTTTCACGCGTGCGTTTATCTTGATGTTGTCCCAGGCGACGCCATAGTCTAGGTGTGTGTGAGGATGTGTGTGTGTGTGTGTGAGCCAGTGAGTGACGAAAAACGCATAAAATAGCATAATTTGTCAGCATGAACACGGCAAGAGAATGTCAACAGAATAACAATGAATCCAGCAATGCGACATGGTTCTGGCCGTCAATTGACAGACGACCTAGTCGAATGCTCATAACAGAAGAAGTCAGACTTCCAAATAATTGGGTCACTTTGACATATGATCAAAGCAGTTTTTAATTTGCCGAATTCCAAAAACTTGGCCCACGAAATGTTCATTTGCACGGTCAAAAGCAAGCGACTCGCCGCTTTTCGCCCAGTCGGCAGCAAATCGTAATAAAGGCCAGTCTGCCAGTTTTAATTAACCAATGAGCAACGCACCTGATCTCTTCACATCTGGCAGCATATGGAGAGCAAAAGCATTCCAGCTTTGATGACGCAAAGGTACAAATTGTTTGAAATCAGTGTTAGAAACGATGCCTCTGTGGTCTGTCTGTGGTCAGTTAATTTATGCTCCTTTAATTATGTGATGACTATTCGAGGTTTCGTCTTATTGCCATTGTGCTGCCGCCTACCACGGCCTCCACCACTCCAGCTCCTGCTCCGGAACATGCCAATGAGCGTGGTTGTGTTGTGTCGCGTACAACTCGTAACAAACATACTATGTTTGCCATTTACTCTATTCAGTTCTTATTTGAAGTAAACTTTTGGCTCTTACTTCTAATGGTTTTTTTTTATTGAATTTGCTTGGCTTTTAGTTCATTACGAGAAATGTGTTTGTCTTCCGCTAAATTGAATTGCATAAATGCTAAATAAAAATGCTGTGCATATATATGCCCGAAGTACGTTTTGATAAGTTACTGCACATGGTTGGAATCCTGAACCAAGAGAAATCCGTGGACTTTGGCAAGCGACAGAACTGAGTTAATAATATCAATACGCTATTACAAATGAAAGCAGTCATCGGGAACACTTAAAGGATATATAGGTTGAAAAGGTGGTTATGCTAAGATACTGTCCAGTTCGTATATACATGCATATATACCTCCTATAGTCACATACGATATATGTCTGCAGGGAAGGGTATTCAACGTTCGACATCCTTTTCTTACGCTCTTTCTTGTTCTATTGTATGGAATTTTCGTTTATTTAAATGAACCAACTGTGCAGTTGGAAAGTTGTTGTTTGTTGTACGCTTAACGTGAGTTCAATTTTCGAGCGCTGCCAATTAAAAAAGTTTTTACCCAGCCGCAATTGGCGCTGCAACTGGAGCCCGAAAGTAGACTTTACTTTTATTGCATTTCACGATAAAATCCATTTGGGCCACGCATCATTGCCTCGTGCCTCGTCGATTATTTATCACGCATTCCTGCACGTATGTATACCTAAAAATATTTTCAATAAATTTAAGTGTGCAATTTTATTTTCATACTGTCGTGCATGAATGCCTCCTAGTATTATGTGTGTTGTGCATTAAGATTTTCGCGTTTCAATATTTGTAATACATTTACATACTGCTAATTGCGGTTCAAATTGACATTAGACATATGCCTGCATAAAGGGGTATACGTGCATACATGTCCTGTGCTCAGTGGATCCCACGCTCAGTAGAAAACGCGCTCCAGCGTAAACACTTCAAAGATATTCTCCGACGGGTACTCTGTGTACAATGCGGAGCCTGACGCTGCGCCTTACTTCCTTGGTGACATAATTATCATGTTCACACCCCTTTATATGTCTGCAAGGGGTATACTTCACGAAGAACCAATGTAGATTACAATCTGAATTACTTAACTATCTATCTTAACTTGACTATCGATATCCATTTGTTAATTAATCTGTATTAATTGGACCCTGTTGAAAATGATTCAATAACTGATGATTCGAGGTCAATGTAATTACGTGCAGGGAACAACATAGGGTATTTTTCCAGTCTATACTATTATCACATGTAACCAGGGCCGGAATAATAAGACAACAACAGCAAAGGCAACTCTTTTAGATAGCAGGCCGCTTTGGCAGCCACAATTTTGATTTAATTGTTGGCATGGTGACATGTTCTTTTAATTTATGCCAATTTATTTAATCATGCACTTGGTGCCTTTGTGGCTCACAGGACGACAGGGACTCGTATTAGGTTATAAGCAGAAAGCTTGCCGAGCTAGAAGACGAGCTGCTCCGTGGCATTTGTAATTAAAAAGCACTCATGTTGGCCAGATAATTTGAAAAGTAAGTAAGTTAATGTAAGACAGCGCTTTGACGCTTCTCTGCTCGCTGCTCACGTCCCAGGCACGTCATAAAAAAGCCAAAAGCGAGCGCGATAAAAATACATTTATCAATCAAAACTTCAATGGGGAACTTTTGCGTAAGTTGCAGCATAAAAATATTCATTTTATACGAGAGAGCCGGCATCCGAGCCAGGGATGGAATGGGGCAGCTGCTGTTGAAGCAACCATTTAATAGCTTTCATTTTGCCAAAGCAATTCTCAAAATCTCGCGGACACAGGACCACGGCGGCAGGACGTGCACGAAATGCGCAAATTCACGCACGTCACTTGAACACTTGCACAGCAGCCCGGCGCGACGGCAGGGAATACGGGTCGAGTGGCGCAATGTAGCTGGCGGGGATTGGGCTGCGTGGCTAAGGCTAATTTGTGAAATGTGTTTCGCTTCTTATTATTGTTGTTGCTGCTGCTGCTGTTGCATCATTCATTTCATTAACAAGCCATCAGCACAGCCCGGCAATTCCCTTGCAAGAGCTTTAAATTCTTATAAGAAGACCGAACACAAAGCTTGCCGATGAAAACTTTTTCAATATATATTTAAGCGCATTTTATGTTTTCACTTGCCATTTTTCAAGCTTACTCGTAGATTCTCATTATGATTTTTGCTTTGAGCTTGCGTTGCAAATCGCTTGAGCTGTTTACTTGTATTCACAGCTTTCTATTTGCTATTGGAGTCTCACGCATCAGCCGTTCATATTGCATATGCTCAGCCAGCGAAGCCCTATAGGGAAAAAAAAAATTGTATCTTGAGAATTTATGAGAAGCTGCTGATTAAAGCTATTCCAGCAAATATTTTGGGCAAAAACGCGAACAACTTACTCGGTTTATAATCAGTTGCAATTCGTGCACATTTAAGAACAATTTCTTAAAGCATTTCCCCTGGAAAACATTCATATTCTCGCTTTAGTTTGGTTTTGTGTTGCAGCTACAAGGTATTTCTTTCGTACAGACCAAACCGATTTTAATCTCTTAATGCGAACGAGCAATGGAATTCAACTGGGCAGTGTTTTTACACTTGTTCTCATTAAAATGGGGGAAAAAAATGCGAACAGCACATGGTATGCATGTAGGATGTTCAGGTATCTTTATTCCATGAGCTCAGTTACAAGACAAACGAACTTACTTATTTCCCAGGCTTCACAGAAATTAATACTATTTTAAATAAAAATATCTGTACTTATTCTGAAGTCAACTTCTTTGAGGTCTGCATATATATAGAAGACCTCAAGACCTCATTGGAGGGTATCTGCAAGTCGTTAAGTAGATTTCTCGGAAAGCGTTCTTACTTGTTTCACATCGGGAACATATAAAAATAATACGGATTTATAAGTATTTATGGGATTTTATCGGAAGGCTTACACATTTTAAGCATTCAGTTCGCAGTTTGTGCAAATATTTGCGCTGTTATTGACCTGCTATTGAGCAGCTGTCGGTCTGTCTGCCGGTCTGACAGTCCGTCAAGGGGGCTTGACAGGCGGCGCCTTAATTTAATGCGCTTTGCTTGACCATTTTTTTTTATTTTGCGACTTTGTATAACTTTGTAATTAAATGCAAATTAAGTGAACCGTATTTTGCGCCTTGATTTTTTAACCCTTTTTTTTGCTGACATTTTTAAACTTGCTTGCAAACTCATTGGTAAAACTCTCAATAATGCTGGGACTCTATTAACGCCAATGTTGCGTTAATAGACGCTACGGAGCTCGATGTAAATTGGGAGCCAAGGGTTGCGCTCACTCGCGTATTCCGGGAATGAGGCAACTTTTCTAATTAGGATCCGCCGAAGAGCGGCTAAGGAGTAGCGGCAAACATTAACATTTGCTGAGAATTCATTTTGGCGCTAGAGCCTGTTGCTGGTTTTTATGCATACAAAATTGCGTAGTCGTATAATGAGCTGCTAAGCAAAGCGTTGCCAAGGAACGCAAATCAGCACAAATCAAATATGCAATCTTTTCGCAATTGCAATTGGAAGTGCAACGCAATCAAAAAGTAGCAAGAACTTCTTCCGAAGCATTAGAAATGCCAACAAAACAAAACTAACTGAAACTTTTGGTGCAAAAACCAAAAACACGCGGCAATCGACAATGTCGATTATATAGTATAAATGTCTGTATACACTCGTATGTCTAAGTTTTAGGGTTTGCATTGCTTCTCTTGCAACTGGCAACTGACAATTGGCGACGGGGAAACTTAGCCAACTGCCTGAATTGGAAAAGTGGGAAAAGTGGGAAAAGTGGGAGTTACAGCTGTTGAAAGTTAAACCGTAAGCATCAAAAGTGCCAGCTCGTAATTACAGACTGCAAAACGAAACGAATCGAAAAGTAAACGACGCGACTTCGAATGGAAATCTCAATTGAATGTAGGCGCGGGGGCAACGGCAGCGGGAAATCACACTAAAAACACGCAAACCTGGCAAAACTTCAAACCGATGACTGAGCCGTCGCAGTCACGGACAAAACTAAGGTAGGCGCCAGCTGAAGCCAGGTGCTCGCAAAAAAAAAGGGTAAACTTTGCGAAGCCTTGAAGAGGCATCTTAACCGATTTTCCGCGACGCTGCGCTGCACAACAATATGGCGGCGATATCTTAGAATGTGGCGGCGGGTGCTAGTCGTATGAGCGATCTGCTGGCGTGGGCTTGGGCCGAGTAAATTTACGGCAAACGAAAATTAAGAAAGTTGCAGGCACAGGCTGGTAGTAAGGGTGCCAAACTTGGCACCCGTTTGCATCGCGTATAGGCTTATTTATGATGCACAGCTAAGCATCGTGTGTGTCGCCCCAGCTTGATTAATGTGCAATGTTGCGCCACGGCGTGGCAGGAAATGGATTTTGAGTCATGTCTTGAGTTATGCGACCGGCGCTAATCGAAGCGTGGCGTGCCACAACAACAACACCAACAAGAGCAATTACAATTGCAGCTACTATGGCAACTGCAATTGCAGCTCGGACAGCAGCTACGCCTTCAATTATAGCTTCAAGTTGCGTTTAAGCATTTGTTGGCTCAAGCTGGTCAGCCGAAAGGCAGCAAAGAGCGTACAAAGTCAAGTGTGGGCCACGACAGAGACCTGTGCAGCGCCAGCTACAACGCCTTGGGCCAAGACAAATGCTTACAAATGTTGCCAACGCTTCTCTCAGCCAAGTATTTCATGGATGTACGCTCCTGTCTGGCATCTGGCAAATAAATGAGTCAGCATTTGTTAGCCGGACGGCAGCGTTGATTGAATTGTTATTGTTATTGCCTGGGAGTTGCCTTTAAGTTGGCTTAAGCAGCTCAAGAGGATTCTCTACCTGTGTATGCAGACCCAACCTAACCTACCCACACCCCTAGCACACACTCTCGCATGCACATACATACATAAATATGTATACATATGTATATTCAGAGGCACTGGCACTTTTCAATTAAAACAATTGTCAACGACAATAAGTTATACAAGTTAGCAGTTAGCTACTCTGTCCGTGCTCCTGCCCCTAATCCACTCCCCGCTTTCATTTTTGCCGCTGTCTTTGCCTCAGTTGTAGCCGGGTCGTGGCTCGTGATGTTGCTGACAGTCGCACGTACGCTTAATTAGAAAAAGTTGCAGCGTCCACCTCGACGCTTTGGGGCATGCCCACGCCTACATCCACGCCCAAACCAGCAGCTGTCAGCGTTCGCCCACATTTTTGCAGCGGAAGTAAATTTACACTTCAGTTTTTATTATTTTCCGACGAGCGCGCAAAAGCGCGACTAATTTTCTTGAGCGCCTGCCCAGGCTTTCATTCCCATTTCAAACCCATGCTTCCTTCAGAAAAGCACATTATTGTACCGAAGTTTGTATACCCTAACTTCATAACCTGATAGCATGAACCAGATTTCAAAGGGGTTTTCTTTAAGCATTTCTTCCTTTAGATGAAGTAGTTAGTCAGCTTCTTCAAACGCTTGTATAAAATTACATGGCCTGGCACATTATGTTCCATGGCAGAGCACTCAACTGCCTGCTAGGTCCTGTGAGCTGGCTAACAAATGGAAAATGAGCCGCCTGCGTCTTGCGACTAGCGCATAATTTTCTAAAAAAAAAGGAAGAAGTTTCCCCTTAGAAGGTGGATGGGAGAGGACTGCAGTGCAGTTGGTTACTTGGCTTTTGTTTGCTTTTGGCTTGTGTGTCTCGTTGGCTGGCCTTTGTGCTAGCTGCTCCCGCTGTTGGTCCTCTGCTGATCCGGTTGTTGTCAGTTAGTTGGCTGGCTGGCAGATTTTTTTCACTTTGTGCCTTTTGGCTTGGCCAACCCAGCCCTTGGCCAGCAATCCACCTGACCGTCGTGACGCCTTGCCGGATGTCACGTGCGCATCATTTTCCAGCACTTTTACTGCCCCTCACTGCACATGCTGTAATTATAACGGCGTTGCTTAAATTAGTTGCCACGGACATGCCACCAGCCAACAGTCATGCAGCCCAGCTCTGACCTGCGGACCTCTCCTGGTCAGGAGCATGGATCAACATACATACAACCTGTGTGCTGGTTCCTTTTCGGTGGGCTGGGCCTCCATTAAACACGCTCGCATGTGATTTTTATAGGCGGCTCCATTGTTGACGTTGTTTGTTGTGGCTGCTTTGCTCGTGTTTCGGTTGTGTTTTTTTTTTTATCTCTGCTTTTCTGTCAACGTCAGCGTGATTAGTTGTGCCATTTTATGACTGCTTTGTTTTAGTCTCTGTGTCTGCTGCATTGTCAAATTCATTTGGGTTTTGAGCACACGGGCCAAACGATAAAAGTACATATTCATATATGTGGAGATGTATGCCCAAAAAGGCGTGACTGCAGCTAATACCAATTAACAATCCCATAAACCTGACACACAAACTCGACCTAAAAAGAAGGTGCTTGACTCGCTTGCACTTACATCATTAACGGCATCATTTACACAGAGCATCCCCCGCCCAGCCGCAGCCCCAGTAGCCGCTAGTTGACGCTTTAGAAAGCTTTAAGTTGCAACTAATGAGACTCCGAAACATAATTGTTGGCATTTAGTTAGACGGCGCCCCGTTGACGGGCAAAGCACTCACACCTACGCGCACACACTGACAAAGTTTAGCTAAAAGTGACACGGCATGAAAAAGAAGCATCACAAACATCAGCGGCAGCAACAACAACAACAGCAAGACGGGGAATATGGGAAAGCACAACGAAAACAAATGCACCTAATGACACAATTTCACACACCCACACAATCAAATGCTCAAACACACACATAACCACACGCATAAACACACACACACACCCACACCAGGATATCAGAAAAATGGAGCACTGCATGTCGAGCAACTGTTATACAATACAAGAGAGCGCCGCACACGGCGAATGCCTTTTCTCTTCTTCTAATTCTCTCTTTCCGCATCCTGATGCTCTCTCGTTTTTCGAATTTCGCAAGCGAACGCTGGCAATTAAAGGCGAATTCAGAGCAAATCATTCGGCTGCCATTTCGCCGCATCGGCTTTGCAACGACGGCGGTTTGCCAGTTGCCAGCAGCCAACAAAGTGGAGCAGTTCGGGCCAGTTTCTGGTGTGCAGTTAGCCGGCTCAGCAGCCAAGTCCGAGTGCCAAATGACGCGATACTACATGATACTTGTCCAGTGATAGCCGGCATTGTGGCTCGCCTAACTGTTGTGTGTGTTTGTGTGAAAGTGATGTGAACGTCTGTTAGGCGAGTGCACCACAAGAACTGAACGCAGCTCTAGCCGGAAGTTCACCAACATTTCTGGTATGTTGCATATTTATTTTATTTTGCTTTAACTTGAGCGGAACAGCAGCAGTTGCAGTTGCAGCTGCCGGTAGCAAAAGTAACGCCGTCAAGTTTCAAGTTGCAACTTGTAACCTAGTTTTTTGGCTACTCGTGCCTTACCACAACGTGCATGCATCAGTGTGCGTGTGTGTGTGTGTGTGTGTGTACTGGCTTGTCCGATTCGGGTGTTGGTGTGTGTATATGGCTTGGCGCGCATTGCTTGCACTTTACTCGAGCTGCTTTTTCCCTTTTTTACTTGCATTTTATGGAATTTCTCCGTGTACATATTATTCATGCCACTACCCAAAAAAAGGAAAAAAATAATAAAAAGAAAGGAAACAACAGTGGCAGCAGCAGTGGCAGTGGCAGTAACAACAGTGAAAAGTGCAATGGCAGCCAAGCTCCGGCGCAGGCAGTCGTGATTTGTATGAATGCTGCCATTAAGCTGACGACGTCAGAACAGCGGGGTGGAGGGCGTAATATAAGAATTGCTTACCTTAACTTACCGTGCGTTGCTTTCGTTACGTGCCAGTTGCCCATTTTCCACACGTTTCTAACGGCATCTAACGGGCGTATGCGTAATACGAGACTCTCGCCTGGCTGCTGTTACATTATATACACACATATATACACCTATACATACATATGTCCGTCTGTTTTCCAGCATATTAAGAGCAACAAAAATTACACGATAAAGTTGGCCAAAAAAAAAAAAAGAAGGAAACTTTGCGCTAACAAATTCAATTGCCTTGAGTTTTATTTAAAAACAAATGGTGGCAGATTTTTTAAATGACAAGAATTAAGATAACAAATTCGCAGAACAGCACAAAGAAGAAGAACGTTGAAATGTTGGCAAACGGGGAAAGAAAATAAGGCAGCGTCAAGAAAATGGCTGGCAAAACTTTTGTACCGGCAAATAAAACAAAAGCCTGTCAAAGCCCGAGCGCAAAATTGTTACAGCGTACAAATAGAAAAGCCCAGCCATGCAACAGCAACAACAACAACAACAACAACAACAACAACAATAGCAAGCTATGAAATACTTAAGCCAAAGTCGCGACACAGTCAAAGGCAAGAAGCCACATGGCTCAGCCGGATGTGCGAGGCGCCCTTTAGGAGTGGGCGTAGGGAGCTTTGCTTTTGCCCGTCCGACCCAGCAAAAAGTCTAATAAATTAAGCAATTTACATGAATTGTCGTTTGCTTTGCGCACCCCCACCCGAGACAACTCATTTGTATTTGGCAGCAAGCAGGAGGCGTGGCAGTCGAGGGATTTGTAAAAAAAAAAAACAAAAACAGAAAAAAGTTTGTCGCTCGTTGACAATAATTCAAGACTCGGCAAGAGCTCTCCGCTCTCCGAGCAGCAGCAGCAGCCGCAGCAGAAGGCCGCAAGGTAGAGAGGGTCCTGCAATTTGTTTAATTTTATTAAATGTATCTAACTGCTGCTGCTGCTGCGGCTGCCGCTGCTGCTCCTTGATGAGGATGTTTTTGCTGTAATTGTTGTTGCTGTTGCTGTTGCTGTTGTTGTTGCCATTGTTTTGCAGTTGCTGTGTTTGGTTATCTGTGCGCATTTGCAAGTTTTTATTTTTTGCACTTAAATCTTTGAAATTTATGTGCATATTTTTGCCATTTGACTTTCAGCTGTGTTTGTGCACACACATAAATACACATACTACAGCTACTATATGTATCTGCTCAAATAAATGCCAGCTAAATGCCTGCGGGCAACTGCTGCTGTTGTGGGCGTTGCTGCTGCCGCTCTGCTGCTGCCGCTGCTGCTGCTGCATCAAGTTTCGTCGCGCTCACAGATAAGCAACAGTTAAAAGTTTTTTGCTGTCAAAACTTTTTGGCTTAGAGCTGATTCTTTCCTGTAGTTCTTGTTGCCACTGCTATTGTTGTTGTTGTTGCTAGCGTCAACACGTGGCACTCGGAGCTAATCAAACTATTGATTGTTTGGCTGATTGTGGCAGCGGATTTGACTTTGACTGCGATCGTTTTTATTGCCAACTCAGCAGTGACAGGTGAAAGTTGTGGCCAACTTTCAAGTTTCTTGGCCCAGCCTGACTTTCACTTTGCCAAACTAATACCAAAAGTTTTCGCTTTTCATTTGCTCTAGCAGGAAATTGATTTTTGATGTGTTGCTCTACCTTTTCCTGCTTAGCTCTCTTTGCCTGAGCTTTGAACCCTTCAAAACTTAACTTTGTCAATTTCTTTTGCAGTTGCTTTCGCCTTGGCTCTTGCTCTTGGCCTTGCTGAAAGCGTATCATCATCTTGTTGCTAGGTGCTAACCTCTTTGACATGCAAACAATTTTTTTCTGAGCTCGCTTTTGACACTTGTCGCAAGCTGTTTATTGATTTTGCATAAACAGGTAAACGGAGAACCGCAAAAAATGTACTTGTGTGTGCGTGTGTGTGTGTGTGTGAAAATTGAAACCCAAAGACAACATTGCTAGCGATTACTTTGCATATGTTACATAAAGTATACGCACCGTCGCCAAAGAATTTGAAGCATTTGCTATTTTTAAACAACTTGCTCCAGAAATCTAACTCGTGGCTTTGTCCATTCGAGTTGTTTTGTCAACAAACTAAATGTGGTCTACACATCGACCTCACCTTGTAATACCCAACCAAAAGCTGTACTGAGAAGAACTCCATGCAAACATGCACGTAAACACACTGAACTTGCTGCAGCAGACCCTCAGAGGGCCATCTGCAAATGTTTAGAAAAGCACTTTGCGGTGCACAAAGTTTCACTTGACATAAAATACTTAAAATGCTGCCCCTAAAATTTGCTTGTTCGCTCCTCGGTGGCACCTTTTGCCAAAATAAAAAAATTGTGTATAGGAAAAAATTGCTCTGAAAACTGTGTGTTGCATAATTATTTTTACTAAACGCACACATTTTTGTCACTTGCCAAGGGTAAAATGGCATTTTTGCGCTTATTTAAGCCATTGCATAAATTTCAACACAAAATGAATACCAACACACGCACACATACACACGCAACCGCTCACACGTCATAATACAAGGCACACACATATGCAAATTTACTGGCAAACGGGTGCTAAAGGCCAAGGCATGCAATTGCAGGAGCCCGCAGCAGGTCCAGCGCCATAGCATCATAATGTCGGTGGCCCCCTTACGAAGAGGCAGACGTGCTTCAGATGTTTAGCACACACACACACACACACACACACAGACACACAAATACACGCGCGCCCACGCACCCACTCACACACATGCGCTCACATTGAAGCTCGCTTCAATGTCAAAGTTGCGCCAGGAATGTGTGGAAAATTATTTTGCGATATAACGCGCGAATGAAAAATGTATAAAATATTCAAAGAAGCATTTTACATTTCAGCGACAGGACGAAGAGCACTCCCGAAATTTCAGGCACACGATAGCTGGTTGGGAAAAATAAAATATTCAAAATTTTGAAACAATTCATGTGAATGCAAAACGCGTTGGCAATTTATGAAATGAAGGAGATTCGAAGTGGAAACGAGCGCGGAGTTGGCCAATTTGTAAATTTCGAGTCTTTAAACTTAAGCGATAACGACAGCAACGTTTCAGTCGTGTGGCTGGCAGCCATTGCTTACAATAATAAAAAATAAAAAAAATAAAAAACTGATTTAAGTTTTAAGCGTTTGACGCTTTACAACCACAATGTCGACACAAAGTTTCACATACAAACTTCAGCAAAACCAGGAGGGAAGAGAAATTTCATTGCCATGTTAACCCAAGTCATAAAGTCAAGGATGAAATGCAAAGTGCCGAAGTTTTAATTTAAATTTGCCAAGCTCCGCACTAAAAGCAACAAACGCACTCGCAAAAAAAAAAAAGTATGAAAATCCAAATAACCTAACTAAAGAAAAGCCATGCGCTTATAAAACCACAAAATAAGCTGAAACAACAAAATCTACAAAAGCACTCCACAAGTAGGGAAGCTGCAGTTTTCAAATACCCTGCCAAGCAAAAAGATTATATATTTATGTATGCATTATTCCCGCTAAATTTTGAAAATATCCCAATGTTACTAGCCCCAATATTCGATCTACACTAAAGCTATCCTTCCTATAAAAGATATTTTGCAAAAATTCGTCTATATAAGGTTGCATTTTTATCGTTTGGCTAAAGAGTATGGCAAACCGACAAGAAAACTTGGGCGAACCGCTAACAATAACCCAACCATACTTTCAATGGCTCCAATAACTCAGCTAAGTCGCAAAAGAAGAACATGATATAGAGCTCGCACACACTTCTTGGACTCGGAAACAGAAAAAACGCCGAGAATTACGATGCCTTTGAGTAACACACTCTCAGAGGTTGCTGAAAAACCGCGGCTGTTATCTGCATAACTCATACGCACTGTGTGTCAGCGTTGGTGGTCGCCAGGCGGCAACATTTTTGCATTGCCCCAACACCCTCCCGACTGCAGGCAGATGCTTTATCCTAGCTGGGAGCGCACAACGTGGAATTGATCCAAGAGCTGCAAAAATTTGCAACACACAGCGTATGCTTCCACACACTCGCACACGCACATACATGGCTACCCGCTTGCACGTTAATACACCCGCAACTCGGGCTTGTTGCACTTTCGGCTTACTTCAATCTGACCAGAGTTTTTACTTGGTCCTCTTCAGCAAAGCAAGCTCTCTGTGTTTGGGATTATCGACTTTTGGGAGGTGATCTATGAAAAAAACGTTGTCTTAAAGTTTGGCTTAGATGTTTTTATAAACATTTTGAATTTGTTGATTAAAGTCTACAATCATGCTATTCAAAATCCGCTTTCAAGCTTAGACGTAGCATAATAACTTTATATGTAGTGCAAGATGTAAAGGAGGACGTCCATCGATTGGCATTACCTTTGTATTATATTTCCTCCTGAGACATTCACTGTAAAAAATATAAAGAGATTTTAGATTCACCCTTAGGTTTTTCTCTCGTCTTTTCCAATGCGCTTTTCGCTTTGTCGGCCCAAGTCATTTGGCGCTCTTCTGTTGTTTAAGTTTCGCAGCATCAACATGACTGTATGGTCGCTAAAATGAATGCCTGGGATGAATGACTGACTGGTGACAGAATGCCTAACTGACGGGCAACACGATTCGAACTGTTGCGGAGTCTGAAGTTCTTTGACTAATGAGGACGCATTGGATATATGCGCAATGCGAGTCGCATGTCAATAAGCCACAGCAGCTACAGTAACAGCAGCAGGAGTGGCAACAACAAAAAGAAATCCCTAGTCGAGAATGTTCCAATCGCAGATAGCTAAGGATGTCTAACACACATTCAACCTCTTGAATATGTATGTGTTTTACGAATAGAGAAAGATACTCTGCTCCCAGCTTTAAAAAAAGGACTCCTTTGATAGAGGTACTTAATTGGCAGATTCGAGGATTGAAACTGATCAGGAAAACATAATTTATAGGAAGATATCAACGTGGTACACAGACTTTTTCGAGTTATCTTTAAAGAATGTACAGGGTATAACACCAAAGCAACGGCTAAGCAAAGTTACGGCACATACAGCACAAAAGAAAAAAGTGCCAGCAGGGGGAATGTGTGACAAAAGGCGGATCCCTAATAAAATGAGGACGTGCCGCTGATAGCAGGTAAATCCAAGCCTGCATACTTTGGGGACTGGTGACATATTGGATACGCTGCTCCTGCCCTGTCTGGCGCAATATACACGGGGGAGCCGTAAAGTATTTGTTAGTGGAGCAACTTAAGAAGTAGGCAAAAAAGTTGCCGAAGTCACAAATCATTCAATTTGCCTTTCAGCTTGCAGAAACTTGGGAAAATGTTGTGTGAAGTTGCTCGAAAAGAAAAAAGAAGCTGCTGTTCTAACTGTCAAAGTATACTATACCAAACTATGCTAGAATACGAAAATGTCATCCAATTTGCATTCATATAATTTGTGACAGTAGAGCGGCAAATGATCTGCTGCTAATTACAGTCATCTCTCCTTATTTGCTGCTTCTCCAGCACTCAGATACAATAAGAGATGAGACACACATGGAATTAAAAGTGAGGGAACATAAAAAAAAGAGACAATAAAAAGCAAGGCTTTGGCATTCACAGGCACTGAGTGGCAAGCGAAACTTTCACAACTGATTGAGTCAATGATGGTGCCATTAAAAGTCGCAAATTGCTGTTTTTGTTTCAATAACGTGTATGTGTGTGGGTTTGTGATTCTGCGTGTATTTGTGTGCGTGTGCTTGTGTGTGCCAATTATACATGTTAGACTCGGTATTTGACATTCTAGAAACGGAAACACGCCAAGAGATTTATTTTTGATATTTCCGCTTTAGTGCGGTAGCAGGAACAACAACAAAAACAGCAACAACAACAACTACAATAACAAACAGCTCAACAACATGAGCAACATATGAGAGAACAGCGAATGCTCTGAAACTTTTTCGATAAAAATGTAAATTTATTGGATATGTGTAACAAACAAGCTGAGGCTTATACATGTGTGCACACTGCTACATGTGTATGTGTGTGTGTGTGTCTGTCTGTGTGTGTGCGTGCGTGTGTGTGTGTATGATGAACAAACGAATGACAATAACGTTGATGACGCTGACGTACATGTGGCGGGAGCGTGGAAAAGATGTCGGTGGGTTTTCTGGCCATGAACGACTGGGTGATGATCTCTGCCCATCATGCACGACTGGCTGAATCATATTTTTATGATTTTTTATTGACGCATTTTGATATGCCAGTTAACAATTCATTCATTGACTTCGATGTTATTTGTGTATGATTATTGTTTATATTGTAAGTTCGGGATCGCATGCGTGCAGACTTTTTAGTAGTTGATGTTTGTTTCGCCTTATTGTGCGCAACTTGTCCGTTTTATGTTGCGCTCCAAATTATTCACAAAAACTTTGCTTATAACGTACAAAATTTATCACATAAAATCAAGAAATAAACATGTTGGACCCCGGACACGCCAATAGAATTAGTCGTAGGCACAAGTGAAAATAAAAACTTTCTCTTACAACAGACTTAAGTAAGGCCCAAGACTATGAAATCACGTTAACCCGCCGAGTTCAATGTTGAGTACTTTTTATACAAACTTCAATGTTAATTTACTTTTTTTCGAATGTATATCAGAGCTCAAATTTGTTGGTCACTTTCCTATATTCAAAAGTTTTTTATCCAGAGTATGTGTTACCCTCTCAGTGCTCGGCCAGTCAAAATTGAGTTTGTCAATAATAAATAAAGCTATTTGTAATGCTGCGTGAAAGTGGAGGATCCGCCGCAGATTTAATCCACTTCTTGCGTGTGTTTAATAAAATAATTAACGCTTGAATCGAGTAAACAAACAATTGAACAAACAAACAGCACGACGCTTGGCGGTAAAAAAAAAATACTGTATATCAATTTTTCATGGAGCTTTTGTCAGATGCTGTGAACTGCGTTTGGTCTATAAATTAATCAATGAATTACATTAAACAGTAATAAATTTTTGAAGCAGGCGCTTAAACTGATAAGCACTCAAAATTAATAATGCACACAATCAGCGGTAATCGCAGTGAAATGCAAACAATAAACAATGGATATTAAAAAAAAACAAGAAAGAGAAAAGGGCGATGCAAGGAAAGATGAAAAAAGGATGTTACCCAATTTCACAAACATCTCAATTCGCAGGCAGAGAGGACACAAAGGACAAAGAATGACAAAGACGACAGAGTGCTATTATGTTGAAATTATGCGTTACAAAGTCAGAAGCAAACAGTTGGACAATGAAGGGACAACACATATCCCTTACCATATCTGCTTAAGATGCAGCGAAAGGAGTCTTTTAAGTGTGATGCGAGGGTAAAACATATTTTTAAATCAAAGTGAAAGAAAGCAAACCGCTATTAGGCCACATCAAGCGGGGGCGGCAGGCCGTTGGCGATGGTTAAATCCAAAAAGGTTACAAATAGCCAACATAAAAAAGTTTATTGGTCCAAAGGATTGAAAACAACGGCCGGTCCGGCGACAGGACACGCACAAGGACGCACCAGAACGGCCAGAACGGCCAGAACGCACCGTGCATGCCAAATCGCCGCCTTAGTATGCCTTGCCCCAATAATATGCTCAATGGTTGGCCCGTAGTCGTATTTATTGTTGTTTATGTGCCCCGGATCTGAATGCCAGCCCAGTCGAAACTGTCATTGTCCGAAATGAAACCCGCAAACGCCTTTGATTTTCATTTTTCGCTTCAGATTCAGGGCTTTTCGCTTTTCGCTTTTCGCCTTTCGATTGCTTTTGTTAGCCGTTGTTAAAAAACATTTATGCGCCATAATCAAAAGCAATGCGACACCCACACATGTTGCTATTGTTATAGCCACAATTTTTGTTGTTCTTGTAGTTGTTGTTGTTGTTGTTGTTGTTGTTGTTACTGTTGCTATAGTGGCGAGTTCACACAGTTCAGTTCAGTTCAGTTCTGGACAAGGTTATGGCATTTGATTATTGCCTAGGATTAGGCTATAATTGCGTATCGCATTTCGTTATTTGTTTTCATTCCACATTCTCCCCGCATCGTCAATGGCTCTTCGACTCCAAAATGCTGCCATAAGCTGCGCTTATAATGCGCTCAGCGCTCTTCCATTGACTTTGGCGGGTAAAGGGGGAAGAGTTAGAATAAATGCTGCAATAGGTTGTGATGAGCTTCAAAGCCGATAAGTCCAACAAATTGATGCGTTTAATAATCCGCCCCTTTAATATACGCTGCGTATGAGCTATATTATGCCAGAGGCAATGACGACAACAGCGGTAACCACAGCAGAAACCCCCATAATGAAACCGCTCATTTACACTCAAACAATCTCAACTGAGCAGCAGCAGCTGGGCAGCCAGTTTCGGGAATTGGCTTGAAAATTTCAGGCATATTTGGTAACGGGTCATTAAATACGGAAATTGAGTCAACAAAGTCAAAACGCCAAGCAGGAAGGAAATACACAAGCCACAAATATACACACACGCTTTCTCACAGTTACAGTCACAAAAGAACTCGACAGGGTTTTTGCGGCTACCAAGAGTTGAGTCTAGAGTGGAGATTCTTCGGCTTGGCTGCTCAGTTGTTTTTTCTTTTTGCAGATACTGCCACGATTTTGATTATGTAACATTTGGCTGTGACCAGCACACACACACACACACACATCCACAAGCACACGCACATTCAAAGCTCAGTAATTGCTGCCACTGAAAAGAGCAACAGCGGCAGATTTCTTCTTCTTTCGACTGGCTGCCAATAACAGAGAAACGCTTCCATGCACAATACAATAACAGTAGGAAGACATGTGTACGTGTTTGTTCTGTGTGAGTCAAAGGTTACCCAATTGGATTCAAAGAGCATATGTCTGTATTGACTGTCGGTCAAGCGTATGATGCCAAACGTATTTCGCATTCACATATTTAAATTTCTCCAATTTTCGCTCTGTTTATTTTTTGTTTTGCAAATCAATAGCAGTTGTCTTGAGGTTTCTGTAGATACTTTTGTAGTCACCTAACCCAAACATCTTTATGGGCACTTTGGGCCTCAGGTATGGCCTCGCGAAATTGCCCCATAGAGACCTTTGCCCTTGCCAAGCAACCAAGGATTGAGCTGATGGACAAGAATCTACCTTTGATGCACTAGAGAAAACTTTCAAAGTGAACTCTTTGGCAGATAATTAGTGTAAATAAACGCCCATCTGAAATGAAATACCCTACCTATTTTTGCTTATTGCGCAAGATTTTCACAGCAGGTGAGCGTAAATCTTTAGTGAGTACCATGACTACCATTGTAAGCTGTGAATGGTTTGGGTATTCTAAGTTTGCTTAACAAACTTCTTCCTTTGCCCTGGTTTTTGCCCACGTCCTACTGTACGCCCTCGAATTTGCATAAAATATATATTATTACAACGATTATGCAAAGAGTTCGTTTTATGCGAAACTTTTGCGATGCATCAGCAAAAAACGAAGAAATTATTGTGGAACTAGCAGAAATTATCAGGGAACAGGTTATCACCCCTTTGGCCTATCTATGCACTCCACATTTATGCATCCATTTAAATTATGTACAAAACAACACAAGCTCAAGCGCAGGAATGCACGTAGATAATGCCCTTGATTAGATGAGGTTTACAAGAGAACTTATTCTTCCACTCTGCGTGCACGACAACAAAAGACTCGCGTAGCAATTCAATTTATCAAAAGCAGCGCTCGGATGTATGCCATAAACATAATTAAAATGTTTTTAATTTGCGTTTACCAAGTGGCAAGAAAATTAACTTTTCAGCATTGTTGGCGACAATTTCATGCAGGAGCTGACACTCGTTCGAGCCAAAAGCAGGGAACGGCTGGGCCACGGTTCGGTAAGGGCTACAACAAGCGCAATTAACATATTTTATCAATCTTTTCACGTTGCCTCTCGCCACTGCCACTGCCCGTCCACACTTACGCAATTTAAATAACTCAAGTGGCAAACGGCACATCGCAAGGACACTCGACACAGGCGCAGACATACGAGCATCATCAGGCAGGCAGACAGACTGCAAGGCTGGGAGACTGGGAGGCTAACAGGCAGCCAGGCGGCCATTCACATAAAAACATTAACACTTTGAGTGTGTGTGTGTGTGTGTGTGTGTGTGTGTGTGTGTGTGTGTGGGGGCCAGGTGCAGAGAGCGCGGAGTCAAAGTTGGCCAGGCCACATTAAGCTCAGCCGGATTTTTCCCGGGTCACCGGGGCCACAAGGTCGCCCCGCATTACGCACTTGGCCAAGTAAGACATGAGGCGGATAAACAGGACTCGAACTCAGCGGATACGCGGGGCAAAACCAAGCACATAAATTACACTTTAATTTTGCAACATTTTTGGCCACGGCTTATAAATCAACAGCGTGGCACTGGAAGGGGCACCAGCAAAACAAAAACAAAAAAAACATACCAAAAACAAAAATATGAGCAAGTGCCGCCATCGAGCGACAGCTGCTGCCAGGGTCCTGCTTTTCGCCTGCCTGCCTGGCCCTTGGCCATGGGCAATATTGAAATTTCAATTTAATTACATGCATTGAGCGGAGCGAAGGCACTCCAGGCTGCTCGCCAGTTGCCAACAAAATGAGCTGTTGGGCAAGAGCAACAACAACAACAACATCGCCAACAACAACAACAACAACAACGCCAACAACAACAATAGCAATAGAAACCAAAAAATTGAAGTGCACTGCGGTTAAAGCTTAATTTGTTAAGATAATTGTACTCAAATTGTATTATTATGAAATGGGCATCCGCTTTTGGGTGCTTTGCTCTTCTCGCACTTATTATCAAAATTAGATTTCAAGTGCGGCTCGACCGCAGCCCGGCTTAACTTTGACCTTAACAGCCGTAACTCAGTTCGGCTCTTTGCGTAATTGGATAATGGGCGAGATTTGGCTGAAACGAAAACGAAAGCCAAGCAAATCCAATTAGCTGCGACCAGAGCTGATGCCATTGAAACTTTCTTCCGTTACGCATTAAGTATATGAACCAGAGAGGGCAAAAGTGTCAAAGATTTAATAGTCGTATTTGTTGCTATCTAAACTAAACCAACATAAGAACTCGCTGTCGAATACCATTTTATAAAAGTGCGTTGGCAAAATATATATCATAGCATAAATGTCCACTCGACTTTCACGCACCTATTGGAGTTTCATAATATTAAGACACTTTTTCCCCTTTCCAATACTTCTTCTGCCTGCCAGGTTGCCTTGACAGATTGTAAATTGGGAGTAATAATATCATAAGGAAGTCGAAATAATAATTCCCGGGCTATTTAATGGTATCCAATGTTATCCTGTTCAATTTTAAATATCTAGCAAAATGATGAACAAACAAAATTGATTAAAATTTGACTTCCGCAGCACTTTGTCCGAACTTTGCACAATCGGCAACTTATTCCTTTTTTTTTTTTGTTTTATATTAATGGGGGCGTTCAAAGGGTCAACGAGGCGTGCCCCCAACAACAATGCCACCCATTCTGTCCAATTCTGGGTAATGCTTTTAATTAATTTTTAGCAAGAGGAGCAAAAGGCAAAGCAAAAGTCGCGAATCGAGTCGAGGCAAAGATTCAAAGTCAAGTTGCCTGCAGCAGATTGCATGAAATAAAAATATTATGAATAAAATCCATTCATACAAAAGTCGCCCGAAACCCAACCGCAAGTGCGCCACTTTGGCATGAATGCATGTGTGAACGTGCATGTGAGTGTGGTGGCTGTGGCTCGTTAAGGCAACCACATGCCGCTCGCAGCAGGGCGGGCGAGAATCAATTTTAAGTGAATTTAATAAAAGTGCATTTATGCGCATTTTGTGGCAATTAAATGCTATGTAAATATTGGCCAAACGGAGGCTTCACTGTGGAAAACTGGCATATTTAAACACATGTCGCCTGGTCGCCTCCACGCCCTGCCCTCCGGTCCGACTGAATGGTGGGGTTGGGGGAGATCAGGCTCTCCAGGCATTGCAGGCACGTGTTGTAATTAAGCTGATGTGCAAGTCTTTGACGTGGTGCGAACATTGTCAGCAGCAGGCAATTAAATTGATGCCTGAACAGACAACTTAACCCACAATTTTGGGCGCGTTCTGGCGCGACAGATTTATGACAATCGCGCTAAGCAACTCTGAGGGGCTCGCTGGCTAATCTAGGTGACGGCTGGAGGGGAGGCGTGGCCTGGTGCTGAGTTCGGCTCACCTGGCAACTGCCGTCGCTGGTCGTAAATGTGCGAGCCAAACACTTTGAAATAAACATTTCAATTTGTTGCCACCGCTGCTGTGGCAATTTGGTGTGAAAAACTTGCAGATATTTTTAGATGTCGCCCTCTGCCGACTCCTCGCCGGCTGGCTGCTCGCCGATTTTATGACCACGTGACGGGAACATCTTCGTGCCAATTGTATGGAAGTCGAAATGTGTCAAGTGAGCGGTGACTGATGTAGCGAGTAACAAGCAGACGCACCACCATCAACCACCAGCAGCACCAGCGACTGCGACAGCAGAGCCCGCGGCACAGGGAAGTACAGCGGAGCGGAGCGACATAAGCTGCAATTGCATACAAAAAATCGTTCATTGTAGAACAACACAAGACTGAAGAAGGCAGAAAAGCTGGGGATGGAGCTCACTTAAAAAGACGTTGCCTTCATTGCGGCAATTGTCTGAGCCAGTTAGCTGCAGCCACTCTTTGAGCAAGACTGTCACTGTCAATGTCTCCTTGCCAGAGCTTGGCAATAATTTGTTTATGGGCCTGCCTCTTGGGTTAGGAGCATGCTGCGCTCTCCCACCCAAATACATTACACGCGCGATGTTAATCTGCTTTTAATTAAAAGCAAGGAACAAAGCTCTAAGCAGCTTTTACTTGCCCCCTGCTCGCGTGAGCCTTACCCAACTTAACTCAACTCAACTCATCTCGACCCTACAGCAGAGCCGACTAATTGCCATTTGTTTTGGCTGCCTGCTTTTTATTGTATGTGGCATTGCAGCCACATAAAAGGCGTTTGTTTCTGGCCAAATGTGATACTGGCAAGACGTGTGCCTACAGCGCCAGGAGTTGAATGGGCTGGGTGCGAGGTCAATTACAATACAAATGTCTTTACTGACAAGGACACGAGACGAATGACAATGAGCATATGTATTGAAAGAAGCTGGGATGAGGAAACTATATATACAATCGTCCCACGAAGACAATTAACAAGCGGCATTTGCAGAACTCCTTTAAATTTGTTGACAAATAAAGGTATTTATCTTTTAAGTGTATAAAGGAATATAGATATTAATATTAATTAATCAATCAAGCAGAACGCAAATTTCTCGTGTTTGTATTTATTGTATTTCACTCCCTTTCTCTCTCTCGCTCTGTCTCTCTCTCTCTTACTCATTCTCTCTCTCGCTCTGTCTCTCTCTTAATCATTCTCTCTGTTAGCCTCTCCTTTTCTCAACAACTGTCACTCCCAAACTAACAAAAATCGCATAGAAAGGCGTTACTTCATAGTGATATCAGTAGCATTAAGTCCGCATAAATAAATCAAAATATTACGAAAAAATTTATCACAAAGATATAATTCCATTAAACTCTCCTCGTCGCCAAACCATTAATGATTGATGACAATATATTAAGCAAAATCAATCAAGCTATGAAACAAGTTCAACTCTGACTAAAAAATACCATGGCCGTGTAAAATATGTCAAAGACAATTAATTATAAAATTCATAAAGCGAACGCAAACGCCCACAAAAACAACCGAAAAGCAAATAACAGAAACAGGACGAACCAAATGTATGAAAAATGCGGCTGACAAAATTGTCTTTCATAATAATTTGTACAAACAAATGCGACGGGGTGGCGGGGGGTGGATCAGACCGCCTGTCAGTACGATACAAAGGTAGGAATAAATCAGTTGTAATGGAGGTGGCGGGTGCGGCAATAATTATAAAAACGATGTTTTCGTAAAAATACCAGACAAAAACAATATCAATATTACAGGCCCATCCTATGTAGACAGTAAAAATAATGTTTGCAGGCGAGAGCAATAATAATGTTGCTGCAAACACGTGTTTACAGCAGCAATGCGATGCGACCGCAGAGCAGCAGCAACAACGGCAGCAACAGCTGGGCGCAGACAATGACCCCGGCCGCACAGCCCCGAGATGCGTCTGTGTGCACATTTTAATCAATAAACAAACGTAAAAATATGACAAACAAATTAATAAAATGCAACAACACAAAAGATTGAAGCAAAGTTCGGGGGCGGCGCACACAGAATGACAAAATGTGATAAATGAAGCCGCGCGTAGGCCTGCCAATGACAATGGAACAGCACCGACAACAAGGGCTGTCAGTACGTAGGCTGCCTTTTGACTAAATATAGATTCATCTCCACCCTCTTCAACAGCATGCATTGTCGTGTAATTGTGACAATTTGGTCCCATACAAATGGCATAATAAATGTTGAGCGTAGGAAATGATGTGTGAAGTGCAGCCGATCTGCCACCCTTTGCTCAACCTAACCCTAACCCAACCCTTTGATAGTTGCCGGAAGTGATTTCTGGCTCAACTGAACGGCCAATCGCGGGCTTAACTAGACTGCAAGCCTATTATACGAAATGCTGCTGCTTCATCATTGCGCCGAGCTCCAACAATAACCAAATTATTAAACGAGGCAGGGATCAACAACTATGAGATACTCTATGAGATACTCTAATCTGTTCGCCAAATTGCCGAACCAAAGTTGAATTTATATCATTAAAAGAGTTTGTACAAAAGACAATTCATATCATCATTTTTGTAGGCGCTCAGCTGGAGCGTCTACCAAACGGGGTACAACGGGTTGGGATGACGACATCAAGGGATAAAGGCAACAACAACAGTTTGTAGCCACGATGCCAACGGGCAGATGAGGAAGATGCAGAGCTTAAAGGATTTGAAAATGTGCATTTCCGGAATTGTAGCGCATAATTAAGCAGCCGGCGGGATGCCATAAATAATGAAACTGGTAAATTCGAAAATCCATTGGCAGCATCAATTAAAGGCTTTGTTGATGGGCTTCAGCAAAGAGAGCGTGCGGTTGTTGGCCAATTAGCCGTCCAGCTATATAAGCATGTATGCAGATACACACACACTTATGCAATACATTATATGCTTATGTTAGGTAATTTGAATAGAAAGCATAACGATTGACCGCGCTAAGGTCAACGCAAATGCTTATCAGAGTGCACCATGGAGTACCATAAATCAAGCGGGAAATTGTGGCACGTGATCGCCGCTGAAATGCGACCGCCTCTGTTTGCTGGGGGAATGGGAGCGGGGGGCGACTGAGGTTCAGGAACTGCACTTGCCTGGTCATAAATTATTTATTTAGAACTTGGCTGAGTTTAACGGCATGCAATAAAATTAATATATATTTTTGCCCTGCGCTGCTTTGTCAACAACTAATTGAAACATTATTTGTCTATCTCTTTCCAGCTAATTGCAGGCCAGACCATTAGGAAACTTTGTACATGTGTGAGTGTGTGTGTAAGTGTGGGCAAGTGTGTCTGCCACATGAAGCAATTAGACGCAGCACTAAAATCGCCTATAAACGTCAAGCAACAAACATTTTCGCGGAAAAGCAGCCGAAACAGCGGAAAATCTAACGAGCACCTACGACACTTTCCCGGCAACATAAGACTTAGGCACTTGGCAACATACATACTGTAAACGTAAGCAACATGTTGCCAAGCAGCTGCAGCAGCAGCGGCAACATTTCAAATTTATTGCTAAGCTGCGATGGCAACAACAACATACCCGCAAACAGTTCGTGCGTGTTTAGTCGCATTCGTATCTCTGTCGGCTGCGTATCTGTATCTGTCGGTTGTGTGACGCGCTCGTTGTGACTCCTCTGCGGCAGCGGCATGGCAGAATGACGTATTAAAAGCAGATAAACAAAGTGGAGAGCGGAGGATCCGTTTGTGGTGCGGACTGTAGGCGGTGTACTCAAAAGTGGAGGCAGCCGTGCGAAAGCCTGAAATCAAAATTGAAAATACGTAAACAATAAATCAAAATAAAAACGTGCTGAAAAATCTACAAGCTAATATCAAATAAAAATACATATGCATAAATTCATCAAGTGAAAAGAAAAGTCAAAGTTGAAATATTTCTAATTTTTTAGCGAGCAGAGATTCATTATACAAAATCAAAGACATATACTCATATAATATTAGACTTAAACAGTAGACTAAAGTTGAGGAATGAAAAGTAAATTTATTAAATGGGCTTTAATAAATAAACGAAACTAAATCCCAGACTTTATCGAAAAATTCCAAGTGTGGTTTATAATAATGCTCCCCAATGCATGCTAGTCTAGACCCCAGCCCCAGCCCCAGCCCCAGCTCTAGCAACGCGCCAAATTAAGCCAAATCTGGCAAACAGCGTGCCAAATTAATTAACTCGCTCGTCAGCTACCCGCTGCACATCTCTGCCGGTACATTAATTTCACACTTAATTAATGTCAGGCTGCAAGTGCGGAGCAGGGCCGGTGACAAACGCTCGCAAAGTGTCCAAAAAGCGCGACTCGCTGACAATGTGGCAGACGCTATCAACGCTATCCACATCACTCACAGCGCTCCCCACGGTACTCACATATGCGTCGGACTGTAAGTGCCAGCTCATCAGGTCAAAACAACGCACCAACTTTAGAAGCACCAACACGGAAATGCAAAGTCATAGCTCGGCCAACATGTTGCCATCAACATTAGCAGACACCGCGACGACAACGGCGACGGCGACGGCGACGGCGACAGCGACAACGATGAGTATGACAATGACAACAACAGCAACAGGAGTGGTAAAAACCGCGCGTAGGTGCCACTGCCAGCCCAGCAACAACATTGCAACCAGCATCCTGCAGTGGCTGCTGCTACTGTGCATCTTATGTGGTAAGTACGAGTTGCAGCAACAACCAACCAACAATCAACAAATGAGCTATGGCCAAAGGCCGTAAGTGACTTTTAGCAAAATGCGCTTAAATGTCTCTGATTTAGTGGAGCACACAAAAACCCAGGCATTTCCACAGCCACACAGTCAAGTGATATAGAAATGGGCAAAAAAAAAATAGAAATAAATAAAAACAAGCTAAAAAACTGCTGCAGCATTAGTCCTGCAACAGCTAGAAAAAAAGAAAACAACCTCGCAGCACAAATCAAGATGAATTTCCGTGCATTTTTGTGCAGATTTTTGTGTGGTTTTAGCCAAAAAAGGAAGATATATATACGCAGACAGGACGAGACATGAGAGTCCGCTTCCAAGTAAATGCAACGAACGCGCTCACAACTGACGGCCCCGAACGCTTGTGTCTGTCTGTGGTTTTTGGGCCAAATCTTAAACGCTACAACAAATAAATAACTAAGAAGAGCTTGTCGATAATGCTCGACAGTGAAATACTCTATATCCACAAAAAAATGGCATTAGAAAAGAAAATTTTATTTTCTATATAATTGTTGTATTTTTATGTACATATATATGTAAAACAGATAAGTGATGTACAGACAGATTTATATTAATTTCGATAGAAAATCAAAATGCATTCTTGAATTATCATATTTTAATAACACAATCCTCAATAAATAGATAGATTAACAACAAACTGGTATTATAGAAAGTCCACTGGGTATACAAGCACTCACTGGCAATATACACACTTGTTACACCTCTCGCTGCTCGTAGGAACAGGGTATGAGTAAATGGAAAAACATGTGAAAGGAAAAACATTTGAAAATAGTGCCAAGAAAAAGAAGAAACCAAAACGAGCAGTAAAAGGACTCGCATCGTAAGACAGAGAGTGAGGGCAAGAGAGATAGACGCACAGCTGAGACAGCAAATAATACAAATTGACTCGTGTTTTTCATTTTTCCGTGTGTGTTTTTCACCGTTTGCTTTGCTGCTTTCAATAATTTTGCTTGATTTTGCAGCTGCAGTAGGTGGCTTTTTTGCTGCTGCTGATGCAGCCGCAGTTGCTGCCACTTAAAACTGAAATTAACTCCAGCACACGAAAGTGTGCAACGAAAAACGAACATGCCAAATCAGGGAACATGTGGGCTATTGGTGTGTGGGTGTGTGTGTGTGTGTGTGTGCGTGTGTGTGTGAGTATGTGCACGAATTGCTTGATTATTTCGTTTTGAAATTGATGCTGCAATCAATTATAGAACAACACAAAGAAGAGAAGCAAAACGAATCGAATTCGGTTAGCGAACAGCAACCACAGCAGCCAAGAATAATGGCCAAGCCAGCAATTGAGGTTCCGTTGCCACTGGCAGCGCAGCCACGTTTAAAGCCAAGTCTTTGTTATTGATTTGCGAAGCGAACCAACCCAAGGCGAATATGCTGCGCTATGCGCTATGCTAAAATAAACTGAAATCAATTTAGTTAAGCTCAACCAACCACTCAAGAGCCAGCCGACGCTGCCACCAGCCACCAGCCACCCAACTAATCAAGATAAATAAATATTTATAATTAATTTAAAATATAAACACGAAACACAGCGCGGCCCGCAATTAATTTCCGCAAGCGGCAGCAAAAGGAATTTCAACTAGAGCCAAAATATTGCGTATACGCAATGTGGACTTAATCGACAAAGCTAACGGCGGACGCCTTCGTCTTAATAAGGTTCTCATCAGAAACTTGCAGGCATATGAATAAATGAATGAACGCATGAATAAGTAATCAACCGAAATGACCAGCACCACAACGAGTGGCTAACGAATCAGAGGCTGGTGGCGGGAGCGAAACCAGAGCAAGTGGCACATTGCGGAATTAAGAAAATGTGTAGGCAACGTGAAAGGTTAAAGCGCAGCAGCCGTTAAAGCAGCCCAAAAGGGTCAAGCAGCGCGTTAAGCGACTGTCAGCTATGGGTCAGCCAATACGTAGCTAATGAGTCCCAGCCCCAGCATCAGGTGTTGGTATCCTCAGCAGCAGGAGCATATCATGGGGCAGGAATGTGCGTGAGCCTGGCTGCCTGCGCGTGCTTAATGAACTGCAATCAATGGCGCCAGTCGATAAGCAACGAAAGGCGACTGATTGTGCGTGCAACATGAGGCTGACCGCAAATGCGCACAGATACGCACATTCATATGGTAAACACACACACACACACACGCACGGGCGGCCGCGCCACAAATGATTTATACAGCGCGCTTTTTGTTCGGTTTGGCGCATTAATTACGCACATTTTGTTGAAATTTATTTAAGCGCACAGCACGATACATTAAACGATTTCCCACACACACACACGCACACACACACACACACACACTCTATCTTGAAAAAATAATTAAATACAACACACGCGAATTGGGCTGGGCGTGAAAATGCTTTCCAAATTTAATTACTAAAGGTATTTATTACTCGATTTTGCATTTAAGAGTCAATTCAGTGAGTCCTTTTTCAAACTCTAAGCTCACTGAGCCGACCTCTGCGCTGCATTCATAACATGCGTTCTTTACTAGAAATTCCAAATTTCAACTTTGATGAAGGCAAAGCGAGAAACGACTTAACTAAGTGTATACAAATTCTTCTAAATATGTGCAAAAATTTAACAAAGAATGTTTTCAAGGAGATCTTTTAATGCAAACGTGTGAAAATATACCAGATGCAAGACATTTTAATGCTTTCACAAGTAATGTGCGACCAAAACTATTTTAACCTTAATTTGCTAAATGACAAACAGTTCAGAATACATCAATTATCAATAGGAAAAAATGGGCTTATTTTCATTATTCATATGCAATACATATAGCTCAATTGACAGGACGTTATCAGGCGGGTACCTCGCTGCTACACCGATAGCAATCAAAGGTGCATCCTACACGGCAGACATTCACTTTTATGCACCCTCGCACTCACACAGCTATAGAAAACACATACATACACGCATGCCAGTTGGTGATGCAGCTGGTACTACGGTTCACGGCATTTGACAAGCTTTTGATGACTGTTTGACAAAAGTTCCAGCATTTCACTTGACTTCAATAAAAACGCATCTATCTGAAAGCAAATTTTTTCTGAATTCGCCATTGGCGAATGTGTAAATAAAATTCTATATCCATGTTCAAGTCACACAAATATTGAAAGTATATATTAAATGTGTATTTCGTTAAATAACAATCTCTGAACTGACAAACTGAAATGAAATTTTAATACTTAAAAGGGGAGAGTTTTACGAAGAGATTATGTGCTTAAGCTATTGATGATTATAGCTGACACTATCAAAAACGCGCATATACACAGAGACATCTAAGCCATTCAGAAGCCATAAACTGTGCAAATAGAACTCAACCATGGAGAACAAATTTAAGTACATTATAACAACGTCATAACCGTTCAGCCCATCAACGCAACCACACACTCTCACACATACACACAGAGGCAATCAACCAGTTGGTATTAGCAATAAATGTTGACCAAAAATGTTAGTTGAATGGCCAAGTTCTCAAAACGCATAAAAACTATAAAAACTGTTCAACATTTCAATTCATAATTCAACACATAATTATATCTGGCTGGCTCTGTCTAGCTCTATTCCATCCCCTCTCTCTCTCTCTCACTCTCTCTCTCTCTCTCTCTCTCTGTCTCTCTATATGTGCGCTCTGGTCAGTTGAAATGTGTCAGCAACTTTTCAAAACTGAAACAGTGCCAATTTGTCCGAAAAGTACCATGGCCAGCCCTTGGTCCTTTTCGTCCTGCATTGCACATTGCGATTTGTAATGAGAATTCAACTCAAATTTCACTGTTCACAAATTTGGAAAACATTTTGCTGGCATTGCTCATTCACAGTTGATATGCAAATACATATACTGCTTGCCTCGCTTATGCATTATGCTAAATAATTGTTCACGTTCTTTGCCAGGCAGCAAGGGCAGGGCAAGTGCCAGAGTTGTGCGCCATTTTTGCAATTTGTTTTAGACAACAATATTGCGTTAATTATCACAGAGTGCCGTCAAAATTAATTACAGCCGCCGGGCAAACTGCGTGTGCGAGTGTGTGTGAGCCATCAGTTTAATTTTGCGCAGCTTGTTATTGTTAAGCACGCGTAATTACATGAAGAATTCATGTGTGAAAATTTGTTTTTGTTAACCCAAAATTGTTGAACTTTAAAGCGAACGTTTTATTGGATTTTATGCACAACCCACAGAGAGAATAAGTGGGAGAGAGAGTAATTGACAGCCCTACAAAAAATACGCAAAGAGAAAATTGAAAAACTTGCGAGCGCTTTGCTTAACTTGCAGTTGAAATATGAAAAATAAACTTGGCGTTTTCAGCTTCCTCGGCCCAATGCCGCGCTACAAAATGTGCAAGCAAATTTTTAAAAATTATTGCACATCATGCCCCAGAAAGCCGCAACGGGATAAGCAGCTGCCGGGCGCGCCGCGAGGATGAGCGCAAGCAGCAAATGCTGGCGGCGGGTGCGCAAACAGGCTTTGGGGCAGACAATAAGTTAAATTAGTTTGCTAGCAGCACGGCATTTACGCCTCCAAGCCCTAGGCTCTTTCTCTCGCTCTCTCTCTATCTCTGTCTCTATTGCTCGCTCGCTCTGTCCACATGACAACAAAAATATGACTCATAAATTATCACAAGTGAGTTCATCACACGGCTTGCACTTGCCACATTGAGTGGCCGCGTGTATGTCTGCAAAAGTTCGTCTGGCTGTAACCGGCTCGGCAGCTGCTCCAGCATGCCGAGCACTCCCTGCAACCTTCCACCTTCCACCTTCCACCTTCTTCGCCCGCGCATATTTGTAACTAAATCTGTGAGCTCAGCAGCAAAAGTTTATGTGGTCTACATATGTGTTTGTGTGTGCGCATGTGTATGTGGATTGCCTGTTGAGTGGTGTGTGGGTAGCGCATATTGTCATAATGTTGAATGCATGATATATTGAATTGTGCAGTCAATAAACGTTTTATGATCACAGCTGCACATATTTCAGTTTCACTCTGGCAAACTTGCTGCGTAAATCGAAAGCTATTACAATGACTAAATCAAGCCAAATAGGTATATACCACATGAAGTACATGCACATGAATCCATACACACACACACACATACACACTATGTATACCACAAGTTGCCATGAAAACCCATCATGGGCTCTTAAATAGGCAGCAACTATATGCTGTAACATTACCGAGGGTGAAAGAGAAAGAACTTGTAAGAGAGAGGTAGCGAGAGAGAGAGAGAAAGAGAGAGAGTGAGCGATAGATAGAGAGGGAAAACGATGAAAAAACCAAAAAAATTCATCATCACGTTGACTATCCTTGGCTTGCCATATGCTCCATTGGCATCTGCTAAAGCTACTCGATGCGCAGTTACAAAACTGCATGGCCATAAAGCTAAGCCCGAACTAATTTTGAAAGCCGACTAGGCCTAAGGAGCAGAAAGAATGGCGAAACGACGACTGCCAAGCGTTACAAAAAGCAAAACACTGTCAGCCATGAGAATATTGTCCACGAGGATGACGCAGGATGCGGCACAACAAGCAGCAGCAGCAATAGACGCAACCCAACGGATATTGCGCACAGCCTAGCCCCACTCCCAATGAGATGTGAAGGGGGGCTTGGGTGGAGTTGGGTGCCAAGGCTGTGACAAAATTGAAGCAGTCACTGGGGCCGGGCAACACTCGGATGATATTGCGTTGCTATCAAGATTTCAGTTGGAAACAAAAGTGAAGCCGCAAAAAAATAAAACACGGACATTGTCAGAAGTCGAAGCTCAAATGCCCTTATTAAGCATAATGGACAAAGTACAAAACATATTTCGAAAATAGAATTTGATTACAAATGATTTCATCAGATTATCGATAAGCATTGTCACATTTGAACAAATATACTGTAGCATACTTTCTGGTGTCATTCCTCCTTGCATATAAAAAAGATTGTGAATTTTGTGTTAAACTTGCATTAGCAAATAAGTCGAGTCGAGCTCGCAAATTCAGTTTGCACTTAGAACTCAATTTTTAGGAAATCTCTCCATCCCATGGGCATAGAAGAATATCATTTTTAAAAGTCTTAAATGTGGATTTATGCCTGTGTATCAACAGAATACAAGAATACAACAGAATATATATAAATATTTTTTCGTATGCTACCGCTTAGCCAAAAAGCATATAATACCCTCAATAAGAGTAGATGCCGGAAAAAACGTATAGTCAAAATGCTTGGTGACAACAGGCAAAGGGTGAAACAATGACAAGAGAAATGGAGATAGAAAGCGCAGCAGGGAAAAAATAAAAGAAAATGATAAAAAAAAAAAGAAGGCAAAGAGGTTTACAACTTCTCGTAAGGCGGCTTAAACGATTTGCGAGTTTATGAAAAGCCAAACACACTTTACACACAATCTGATCTTATGAGCTCGCGCGTGTGTTGGGGTGTGTAAAAAAAATTGTAAAACAAATGGAAAATTGCTTTTTGATGTAGTCAGTCAAGCTGGCCATGCAGGCAAGTCGACGTCATCGTCGGTTGATGCTGCTGCTGGTTGGCAAGAATGGCGCACTTTAAGTCGCTTGCTTGGCTTTAAATGTAAGGCCCAAATGCTTGCCGCAAGCCAGCTGCATGTTGCAGTTGCAGTCACGTTGCACCGCCTGCATTGGTGAATCGCAGCATATTTTAATCCCTGCATTTTATGCGGCCCAATGCCCATGAAAAGCAGAAGGATGACGATGTTGTGGTTGATATGGATGATGCCGCTGGTCCTCGAATGGACATATATCGTATCAATATTGTTTTACGGTCCCTGCCGTGTATGCAAATGTGACCACGTAGTGCTGCCAGCCACTTCTGCTCACACCACAGGACGTTGAAAGGCCGGAGAGCTGGCAAGGAGAGTATACAACGCGTACCTACCAACTGCTGGCAATTTGTGGGCTTTACCTTTGATAGGATGACTGCAGGCTAACGTGGGCGTTGGCTACCTATCCCCTGCCATTTATGGCATACTCATGCACGCTGCATCAATTTGAATAAATCTCATATAGCTTTTTCCCTCCTTCATTTCCAGATGCCGCCCAGGCGACGCTGCGTAATGTCAACCTGCTCGTGGAGCCACCGGCTGTGCGACGCGGCCAGTCGGTGGTGCTGCGCTGCGAATATCAGCTGGATGGCGCTCCGCTCTATTCGATTAAATTCTATCGCGGACAGTTGGAGTTTTATCGCTTCACGCCTGGCGAGTATCCACATACGAAGGTCTTTCAATATCCCGGCATCAAAGTGGACGTAAGTTCCTTCCTCCTTTCCTTTATACATACGAAGTCCATTCGTCCCGTCCTTTAAACAACACAATAAAGCACTGATGTCCTTACAGGAAAGCAGCTCGAATGCAACCCTGGTGCTCATACGCAATGTCAGCTTTGGGCTCTCCGGCAATTTCAGCTGCGAGGTGACTGCCGACGCACCGCTTTATTCGACGGCCACCGCCTATGCGCAAATGCAAGTTGTGGGTGAGTATCGCATTAAAAGAATGGGGCCAAAAGTCAACTCACCCGCCTTCCGTGACACGCCCTTCTCATTTGTGCGCCTGGCCACACGGAGCCCACAACAATGGCAGCCTCATCAAGATCAAGCGGCTGACCGTTGATGGTACTTCACACGCAGGCTCGCCACGGCCCCTTGCCCTCCGTTGCCATCCTTTTTGGCCCGTTTCTTTTACACAAGCAGCTGCAATTAAAACGACCTAGGCAAATGCTATAAACAGCATATACACACCGAGTACTCATTCTGCGAAATATCTTGTGATGCACGTCCTATAATATATAAAAGTTCAGTGTTTGGAGGACAACTTTATAATATTTCAAATACCCTTTTATTATTTAATTATATATAATATTTAAGCAGATAAAATGAATTTTAATTTATTAATTTGAAAAATTTTCTTTTTTTTGATCAACAGACAGAAGCAAACAAATGTTTGTTTATTTTTAGTACATCAAAGGGTAGTAAAGGGTTGCCTAATAAACAATTATGTTCTCTAAATATGTTACAGAATTCCCAGAGAAACGACCCCAGCTTTTTACAGAGCTGAAGCGCTACGAGCCCGGCGATGTATTGAGGGCCAATTGCAGCACGTTGCCATCTAGACCACGTGCCGAGCTGCGCTTCACCATTAACCAAATGCCGGTAAGTGTAACTGTATGATACTTGCGGCTCCTTGCCGCTCCTTGCCGCTCCTTGGCCCCATTTGCCACAACTCAGCCGCGCAACTTACTGTCCAATCTCGGTGCTAGGTAAGGTTGCGGCAGTGGGGCAATGAATTTATGCATTATAAAGCAGAACTTGTGGCATAGCCTAATTAAACAACGCTGGCTTGGTGAATGGGAACGTAAATTCTGTATAATTACAAAAGCCACTTGCTGAGCCTTAAACTCATTTGGAGCACATGTGTTAGGCTGTGGTGGGGCTTCGTTTAATCTCGTGCAATGTGCGCCGTGAAATTTGTCGTTTATTTATGAATATGATGTAACAGGAATGGAACCCGAACCTAATTAAAATTTTTGGCTCAAAGCGAAATGTGAAACCTGCACACACACACACACACACACACACAGAATTAAGTCAATAGACACAGAAAAGGGTTGCGCGCTTTGATTTGATTGTGCGATTCGCCCCTGTCATTTATCATTACACAAGAAGGCAAATGAAAATGGAAGATGCCAAATGGCAAATGCCAAATGGAAAATAGAAAAGGAAGCAAACAAGTCACTTGGGTCACACAGTCGAAGTCATATGCATACGCACTGCCTGGAGAGTACATCATTAGTCATTTGGCGGCATTTTCATGTTTGCATCCATTTTGCGACTGGGCGCTAATCAGTTGCATAAATCACAAATGAAATGCGAGCATGGCCCAGCCCAGACTCAGACGCAGGTCCGGGCCCGGGCGGGGTTATCGTTTTTAAAAAGCAAATGCTTTCCATTTTTGTATCCCATTTTGACCGCAGGCTAGCCAACCTTTTTCTTTGTCGCATTGCTGTTATTAATCATAGCCACGACATAAAATAAATTACGTTAAACTTGTGCACAGAAATTGCCCGGTCAGAGCCGGACAAATCGGACAAATCGGACGAGTCGGCCGAGCCGGACGCTGCCTTCAAATGAATTTACGAGACAACACTTTTCAGCTGACACGCCCACACGAAGAGCGCAGAGCGCAGAGCGCATTCGATTCTCGACTGTCGACTGTCGACTGTCGACTGTTGTCTGTCTGTTCATTGTCCTGACGGCTGCCAGGCAAAAGAAAACTTATTAAACGCTTCATAAATTTTTATATTATGTCTACCCACATCATCAGACATAACGTGCACTGGCACTGGCATCCTTCCCGATCTGTTGTCTCTCTTTCCATTTGTGCGTCTTATCCTGCCGTTTTGTATCTGTCGCTAGCTGTTGTCTACTTTTCGGGGCACACACACACATACACACCCGCACACACGAATACGCTCACATGCAGGCCGTTGAACAGTTTATCTAGATGCCGCTTGCTTCCTTCCACTTTCAGTCAACCAACTAATGACAAAAAGCAAGACAAAAGTGCGCTGGGTATATGTATGTATATGTATGTGTGTGTGTGTGTTAGTGGCTTAGAGGGTTGGGCGAGGGGTAGTTAACCCCGTCCGTCTGTCTGCCACGGCGTGCCATATAAAATTTTATGTGTGTGGTGTTTATGGTGGCGTAGACAGTCAGCAACAACACGAACAACACGAAATTTCACCCATGCCACTGGAATTGGCCATGCAATTTAGTTTCATATGCCTGTAGAGCGGAGATGCTCTTCTGATATTGAATTATGATCTGGCTGCTGGCACTTTAAATGGAACGGCATCGAACGGCAACACACAGCCGTCTGCTAGTGCAATTCATTCATATATAACTAAGTAATGGCAGCTTAAAGCTAGCTATGAACAACACATGTTCAGCTATAAGTAAATATTCAGTCAAAACAAGCATAACTCTAGCCTTAAAGCAACACAACACATCAAGCCACAAACACGCTTGATTGATATGTTTCCAAAATGAATTATCTCCCTATGGCCTCATCTCGCATCATATAGGAAATCATACAATAATAGATAAGTTTTCAATTCCCATAGAACATTGATTTTATTCTATAAAGTAGCACACTTCTCTGAACAAGCTTTATTTATGATTTACATATTATCTTTTTCAGTATATACATGTACACTCAGAAAAAAAAAATAGTACAAAAACAAGCAGCCACATGTTGGCCCGTCCGATAGGAAGGAAGGCAGCTGGCGTAGCGACTAACATAATTTGTTAAAAAGTTTTTGTCATATTAATGGAAAAGTAGCTGAAAATGAATTTTTTTGTTTTTTTTTTTGTTTTTTGTGAATCATGGGAATTAGTTGGGATTAGAGCTGTCGAGACTTTCAGAGAGTTGGCGGCCAGACAAGTGGCCATTCGACAGTGGGATTAGTGCGCCAATCGATTTTTTGATAAATTATTTATTACAGATTATTTTTGGGCAGGGCAGCTACTGGAGCAACTATTGTAAATGCTATAAGCGCATAATTAAAGCTGAGCAACAGCTTTAAGTGGCTGTGATTAATGAATCGACAGCAGATGTTGGGCAAATTGAGAAATTTCAGCTCAAATCGATAACAAACTCGATTAAAGGCCCATGTGATGCGCATCATATTTTGTGGACGCAAAACAACATTTGTAAATTGTGCATAGTCCCAGAATAAATAGCTTCACATAGTTTCTCATAGTTTATGCAAACACAATTGGCATCGTCTAGCAAATACCTTGTCGGGAAACACTGCCACAATTAGCATCATCCTCTTTGCCACAAATTAACGTGTTTCGTGGACAAGCCCATATTAATAGACGGCCATCAAAACGAATTTAGCCCCTCTAACCCAAACCAAATGCAGAATCAACACACAAAGTTTGTTGCCCATTAGAGCTAGATTTGGATTTTGCTTAAAAACAATTCGCCAGCAAAGTGTTTACGCAAGCAAATGCCAAACATTCATTTAATTGCCCCAGTGAATGTATTTGGGTCTGGGTCGGTAGGTGTCTCTTGGGCCCTCGGCTGGGGGTTCCGATGCCATAAAGGTAAATCACAAGAAATATGAGGGTATTTACACTTTTGGGTCGCTGCCTCAGCCACATGCTTAATTAAAGCGCTTGGCGTCTTAAGAGTTTCTCGTAAATTACGCGGCATTAAATTCCCAAGGGAGTGCGAGTGAGACAGTAGCCAAAAGAGAGCGAGATCGAGAGAGGGAGTGCGCGGAATGCGAGTTAACTAAAAATGGCTTTTTATGTCGTTGTGCCTTTGCCAGCATGAAAATAAAAATAAAATTCAAATATAAAGTTAAGCCAAAAAACGTACAAGCAGAAAAATAAAATTGTCTGTGCGGGCGTGTGTGTGTGTCTGCGTGTGTGTGTGTGTGTATAGAAGATTGTTGTAAAAAGGGTTAAGCAACAAAAACAACGACACGCACAACAATAAAGCGATTTTACTTTTTAATGTTGTGGGTGTGCGAGTTTCTTGTGAATTGGCTACGCCCAAAGGAACTATGCTATTCAGATATCCTTTCATGAAACGTACTAGATATTTGGCTGGGTATTTCAAGTGGGCAATGACTCCATGCGGCTGTTTGCATTTTTCCATTAGATGCTTACAGTTTTGGCCGTAGTTAGGTGCATGCGTGGTATTTCTCAGTCGACTACTCTCCATTGCTGTAGCCGCTGACCCAAATTTGAAGAAGGCACGTTGCCTTCAACCTCCAATTTCTTACACCTTTTGGGGCACTAAACAGCGCAGAATACATGCATAAGTAAATGACGCTCAAATGAGTTTGTAAGTGGAAATGAAATGCGCATTTATTGTATTTAAATTGCCAGCGGTGCGCAGAGGGCGCGCGGCTGTCATTTCAAGCAGCGTTAGCGGCAGGACATGCAGCAAACGGAAATGACAACACAACCATTTGCAAAATGGCGCCTGCACTTCCTGCGTCAACAACAATGGACATTTGCGACTAAAAGCCGTGCACCATGCAGCTAACGGGTTTTCTTTCGCACCCTGCGTAAAGATGCGCCAAACGGAAATGATGTGCCCCAGTCGAACAGTGAAAATCTCTGGTAAATGAAACGGAAAGCCGAGTGAAAGGCTGAAATGAATATGCACATCCACATGCCTAAGCAGGCGCTTGAGTTTCAGCTAGAGCAGGGAGCCAAGCATGCGATTTAGGCACATTTTTGTAAGGACTTGCAGTTGCTGTTGTTGCTGTTTCTGTCATGGCGGAAATGAAATTTTTAAATGCAAACAAGGCAAACGGTATGATGGAGTGGCAGCAAGATACATGGGGAGAAAAACGGATAGCCAGATGGAAAATGTTGCTTCTGTTGCTGTTACTGTTGCTGTTGCAGTAGCTCAGCTCAACTCAAAGGCAATGAGTAAACAGTTTGCATTTCAGTAGCTTTAACAACCAACGAGCAGCAACAACAAGAAACAAACAAACAACCTTGAACAGCAGACACTCAAACAAACTGTCGGACATTTGCACAGGCGAAAAAAAGCCAACAGGGCGTATGAGTACTGTCCTTGCTGTTGCTTGTGTTGATTCTGATGCTGTTCTGTTTCTGTTGCTGCTGTTGCTGTTGCTGTTGCTGCTACTGTTGCTATAACATTGAAAACTGTTTTTTAAAAGCCAACAAGCAAAGGCAGAAATAACAACAAAAACAAAAATATGACACGCCATGTCCGTTCATTCTCAGTATCCGCTTCCTAGCATCGCAAGTTGTCCCGTTGCCTTTGCCCATTGCTGTTGCCCGTTACCCGTTGCCAGCAGCTTTTGTTGCCACTGATGTTGCACATGCCTCCCTACCTCCATGCAAGAGTCGGCGCATGGCTTGCCAGTGGTCGCCGCTGCCGCTGCTGCTGCCGCAAGTGCAACATGCTTATAATAACCCCCGCAGACGACAAATTGCCATTCATATTCGTGCGATATACTCGCATGGGGTTGTCCACATATCGGACAGTAACTTTTTTGCGGCACTTTCCCGCACTCGGCAAATATATTTTTAGTTTGCCAAGCGGAAGCGGAAAGCAAAATCAGTTTCAGCTGCATACACCCACCCACACCCACACCCACACTCACTCGAGCACACACACACACAGCTAGCTCGAGGGGTATGAATAATTTAAAACATACTCTGTGACATACGTATTTTATATGCATATGGTAGTTAGTTATTACGTTAGTTCTGCACGAGACTGAAAAAGGAGTTAAGTGCTGTTGAAGGGATCGCAATTAGCTAATCATGCACAATTCTCTCCGCCAGGTGACCCAAGAGGAAACACAATACATTCGCACGGTTGATAACTTAATAGCATCCAGGCTGAGCCTTAAACTGCAATTGCAAGCGGTGCACTTTGTGGCCGCCGCCAATGCCAATGGAAATGTCAACGGCAACGCTCATGGCCGATCTGCCAATGTGTACATGACAAATGCTGTGGGCCACGGCGGCGGCGGCATTGGCGGAGCTGGAGGACTCATGTTGCGCTGCACGGCTCAAATTGGTGATTTATATCAGGAGTACAAGGAAATTGAATTGGGCTCACCACAAAAGGATCCGGTGCCAGCCAGAGGTAAGCCGCCACAACCACAACAAACACAATCCGAAACACCTTCCACATTTGTTTTGTAAACGCATTAAATTGCCCATTGCAGTTACACTCTCATCCGGCTCGGGACTGCGGAATTTCTTGGAAACCTATTTCTACACATCGGCATCTGGCAAGGGGCAGAGCGTGGGCAGCTTTTTCATTTGCTGCCTAATCTCCATGTTCGGGATGATAACAAGCGGCAGCTAAATGCAAAATTGATTACATTTTAGCTACAATTACATAGAGTACAGCTTGAACATGAAATGTGTATAGCATAGATAATGGCTGCGATGTGTAGCCAATCGTATTAAGCTTAGCATCGCCCCCGACACCTACTCACGGTCGCACCTGCTCACAGCTGCAAAAATATCCCATTCAAAAGTACTATATAAATTACAAATTACTACATATATGTTGTACACACTCAAATTAAATATTACAATTTTGTACATATTTGTTTTATGATGTAAGCCATTGCACGAACATTAGATGGAATGCACCGACACATGCACAACCCACGCAGACAGACGGACAGACGGACGGACGGACGGACGGACGAACGGACGGACGGACGGAGTGAGGGGCATATAGACAAGCAAACATGGCTAATTGTTAATTAATGGATTATTTAATGATGCATTAAATATTGCATAAATTATTATTTCAGTTGCATTTAACTCCATTACAAACAGCTGCAATAGCACTTCGAATATCAACTTTAAATATAAGTGAGCAAAAAAACTATAAAAACAAAAACGGGCAATTTAAAAATTGTTAAAATAAGAAAATGCATTTAAAATAAAACAGCATAGATATTCAAATACGCATACTACTGAGTTAATTAATTTATTTTATAGGTATTGCGGACTCAGGTAAATATCTGATTGCATCCAACGAACATTGCCATAATATCATAGCCAGAGATTTATTAACAATAATTGTTTGCCAACAATCCTTAATCCTTTTGCCTTTTTTATTGCAAAAATATACAGATCTTTTTTATGCTGATAATCGTTCTACAAAGTCTGCAGATAATGTTTGACTCTTGCTTTTCATCTATATTTCTTCTCGAGAAAATCTGACCTATTGACCTATTTGATTCTTGCTTGCCCCTCGTGAGCTCTTACTCTTGTGCAAACTGTAGCAAATACAGGTTAAAGGTCAAAATAATCGGCTTACTTTTACTATGTGGGTTAAACAATCTATGAAATGTATTGGAGCTTACTTACAAATGAAATTTGTATTCATTTAAAACTCAATATTTTAGAGAGCTACCGACTACTTATCGGCCTGCGCTCTCTCTCTCTCTCTCTCTCTCTCTCTCTTTCTTCAATTTTTCTCTCTTTCTCTCTCACACTCTATAATTTACAAACGTAATCTGCCAATTTTACCGGATATTATGAATATTGTGTAATTGCAATAAGGACATTTATTTCTTTGCAATTATTCTTGGCAATAGACTCATCATTTTGCGGTATATCAGCCACACTTGCCTTTTGAGTGTACAGATATTCGATTTAATGCTGCTGCATAAATCATTTTTTTCGTTTCAATTGCTTAAGCATATTTCAAATTGCGATGTATATTTGCTTAAGGGCGTGGCCAATGGCAGCGCAAAGAAAAAAAGGAGCGGAACTGGCTTCGGGGCTCGGGGCTCGGGTGAAACGGCGAAAGCAGCCCGTTAACACACAGGCAGCAAATGCATTTGCCATTTGCCAGGGCAGCAAGTTGGCCACGGGCCAGTTGAAAGTAATGAAAAAACTGCGTTTGCCAAAAAGCAAATATCCAATACACACAACTATGCAGCCAAGGCGAAAAACTGACTTTTGCCCACTTATGCAAGCAGCCGAGCGCGCGGCAAATAAAAACCAAACACCGAGCCAGCTTCAAGGCGGCACCGCAAAACGGAAACGGAAATCGGAAGCTGCAACTGTGCGGCGCAATCGTCCAAAGCAGCCCAGCAACAAAAATAGGCGGCACCCGGACACAAGGACAACAGCAGGCGAACCGGGGACGGCGATAAAAGTGTTGCAATTTATGGGCAGGCTGGCCGGCGCCCAGGCTCCGTACCCAGCACCTAAAGCACAGTGTGCAGGCAGCTAAAGTTTCTGGCTAATTGATTTTGTGATTTTATCTTTTAATGACTTTTTCGCAAAGTGCAGCGCTGAAATGCCGCTGCCTCGTACATACACGCAGATATATGGCTCACATGTACATATATTTGATTTTAATTGCATATTAGTGCAAACGCTCGCAAGCTGTAGAGCCACTTGGTTCGATTTATAGAAGGCAAGTCTTTAAATACAGCTTTCAATTGTATCTTGACTTGGGAATTTCTGACTACACCCAAAAGTATGCTTCAAGATATTAGCTTGTGGGCAAGCTCACGCGCGCGTCAAAAAACGCACAGAAACCGCGTGGAATAGCCAAGGCGTGTTCCATATCTGATTACATTATTATAAAGTTGAATATTTCCCAAATATTATGCGCTAGCTTGCACTGGCTTGTTAAAAGTGAAAATTATTATTTCATTGCACATTTTTTATATACCAAAATATACAATAGGGTAAAGAGAAGCCCGTTAAAACTATGCTCACATATGCAAAATGGAATCAACAGGTTTTCATCAAAAGTAAGTTAATTAACTGAAGCCTAGTAGGGACCAGGAATTGCATTTGATAGATACATTAAACAGCTGAGAACGCAAAAGCCAAAAAAGTAAATGAAAAAAGTTAACAAAGTTATTTGCTTTAACCACAGTATAAAATAGCTTTAGCCGACACTCAACTGGCCAGGATGTCGAAGGCTGCTTGGGACTTCGGCTGGGCCGACATTTGATGAACAATAAAACTCCGGGTAATGTCACGACTATTTGGGCCGTTAATTGAATATGGATTCGCCTGTAACCAGGCATGGAACTTTCGTGTCTGGGCTGCGAGCACAATTGCTTCGTTAGCGTTTAAAACACATTTATTTTTTGGTTGCGTACAAATATCTACGAGCAATTTATATGGCATGCTATGAATATTTGATGTTATCAAACACTTTAATTTTCGCCCTTGTAGCAAAAGCATTTTTTATGTAATTCCATTTGCTGATTTTGGCTGATGAAATTTTCGCACAAAATTTACATATATTGCATATTGTTCGGCAGAGCTACGTGCAACCTGCTGACAAATCATCATTAATATCGCGGCTACGTAAGTTTGGCCCAGGGCCTGTGTATGTATGCGTGTGTGCGTGTCAGGGTGTGCGTGTGTGCGTGGCAACAATAGCACTTCGTTAGTGCAACAACCGGCAAATAGCAATCAAAATTAAATAAACATATTTATGCATAAAATTTGATTTTGATATTTTATGTGTTTCTCCACGGTCCGCACTAAATTCAACCAATTCATGGATCATTGCAATTTAATTGTATTTTTCGTATTTAAATTCCACAAAACAATATTAATGAGCAGCCATCTAGTGAATTTTATGGAAAATGAAATTTTCATAATACAATTGTTTTTCATATCACAAAATTACAAATACATTTTCCAGCCAAAAAGGCCAGCCAGCTAATTATCTAACCAAATTTAATTTTCTTTTTTATTACGATATTTAACAATCGCCACAACAAAACAATATCATGGAGTAGCTGCACTTTGTCATAATTTATATATATGTATGCATATTTGTATACCCTGAACCCATTAACAGTGGGTAAAAGGGGTATAATGTATTTGTGCAAAGGTATGTAACAGGCAGAAGGAAGCATCTCCGACCACATAAAGTACATATATTCTTTATCAGCATCAATAGCCGAGTCGATCTAGCCATGTCCGTCTGTCTGCCCGTCCGTCCGTCAGTCCGTCCGTCTGTCCGTCCACATAAAGTATATATATTCTTGATCGAGACGATCTAGCCATGGCCGTCTGTCTGTCCGCCCGTCCGTCCGTCTTTCCGTCTGTCCGTGCGTTTGCATGTATGAACGCAAGGATCTCAGAACCTATAAGAGCTAGAGCTGGGTCCGCCCAGTGCCTACGGAGCTCGAGTTTGTTTCCGATAACTTACTCCGTTTCCAAGCAATCACCAAAGAAGACATGTAGCTTTTAGAATAGTTTATACTTGGTGTTGGAAGAAGAGGGTTCAGGGTATCCCCTAGTCGGGAGCTCCCGACTAGAGCCTCTTACTTGTTTTATATAGATATATGGTACTTCACAGTGCGTTGGCGCTATTCGGAAATGAAAGACTCTAATAATGTTGAGTTTTAAACCCAATTTGCGCTTTCATATGATTTCGCTTGCATATATGTTTGCTTTTGTAATTTGCATTTAATTTTGTTTTATGCAAATTTCCCATAATAACAAATATTGCAATAAATTTACAGCTGCAATTTTGTCGTTTCATTAAAATGCAATAAAAACAAATTAAATGATTGGTGCGAAGCAAATAAAAAATATAATTGCACAGTGTGGAGACATTGCCAAAGAGGCTACCACCACCTCAATTGCTCTTTAAACGACTGATTCGCACCCATCAACGACCTGCCAGAGCTGCCGCTGAATGGGTAACCGAGGGTCCGACAACGGGGTGTAATCAAGAGTGAAACAAACAGACCAGCCAAACAGAGCTCGGCGCGATGGCAAAGGCAGATGGCACGTGGTGTGTCAAAGGGCGATACAACCGAAGACCACGAAAAAATACGTGAAATGACATATTTAGTACGAGATATCCTGTAGTGTTCACAAAGAAGATCTACTCTATACAAAATGACACAAGAAACCAAGAATATAACCGCATAAAATGAATACAATGAGAATATATATACATACATATGTGTTCATAGGGATCATCATCCAACTAGTTCATTAGTTCATCAGCATATAACAAAGCTCAGACCAAATGGTTAAGGTAAAAACTAGGCTAGAGATTTTAAAGCAGAGCCAAAGTCTCTTGGTATGGTACTTATCTGGTACCTGAATCGGCTTTAATGTTCAATTTAAAAATTTGCAAGCAACCAAACGAAGAGTGCGAGAGAGAAGGGGGGATGTCATCGCGTAGGCTCGGCGCGTCTGTCAGCGTACATTCTATAGCCGGAATACCTAATTGTGGGACAAACGCACACTCCCAAAAACGCATACTACACGGTAAAGCACAAAAGCTCATTACGCATACGCCGCGTGACGCCGTGGCAAACAATGCAAGCGACAACGACAATGATGATGGCAGCAGCAACAGCAGCAGCAACAGCAGCAGCATCAGCAGCAGCAACAGCAGCAACAGCCAGGAGTGGAAGCCACATCATAAGCGTTTGAACCGCATTTGCACACATGAATTAAGCATTCCACAAAAGTAACAGTAGCTGCAGTGCTTCGCGGCACATTCCAAGGACTTTCAGCCGCAAGTACCACACCGCGCCACGTTCAGCTGGCAAACACACACTTTTGCACACCATGCACGTCATGACCTGGTCATGTGTGTTAAGCGCGTTGGCGGGAATGGGAATGGAAACAACTAACCTATGACTGCAGGTTCCGCAGTGCTGCTGCCGCATGCTTCTTCCCTGCAGCTTTCTCTTTTTCCATCTCTTTGTCGCTTGTGTCGGATGCGCAGCGGCTTAATGCAACTGCAATTTATTATGGGGCACGGCGGCAGTTCGGGGGCCAGCGTCAAATTGGTTAGCGAAATTTTCAAGGCAACCCTAAATCAATTGTATTGTTAAGACTTTTAAATGAAATTTCCAATTGTCAATGTTATTTTATTTGGTCGCTTTTCCGTTTGCCTATAAATTTCCAGTCTGGTCAGCGGCAGCTGGGCCTTGAAAAAAAATCGCAGGCACACAGAAGTCGCTTCCTGCTGGTTAGTCCCACTAAATTCTGACGTAAGGACATAGTCTAAAGCCAACGGCAATAGCAACAATGACTTTATTTCCGTTTCTTGTGTAGTCCTGCGCGGTCTATTGTCCTGCTGCTACATAAAAATATATATACACACGTACACGTTTGTAGTTCTTAACGTTGGCCTCGTAATTGTTTTTATTTACCTTTTGGTTACCGCTAAAAAATGTGAAATATTTTTTTTTCGCTCGTGACTTTATTCCCTCGACTTTTCCTTGACAACATGCTCACTTACTTAACATTGTTGAAAATATTAGTGTATTTTGCACACTTTTTATGCTTTGTTCTGCTTCGTGCTGCAGCTTCCGCCTTTTGCTTTATTTCTACAATTCTATTTACGCATTTTATTCGATTAGAGTCTCTCGGGCCGAGGGCAATTGTGGCCAGGGCAAAATTGTGTAATAGAGCAAAGTCAAATTGAATTTGCTGCGAATGTGAAAAGCTAAATGTATTGTGGTTCAGAAACCTTCTTAAGCTGACGGCGTTAAATGGCCCAAGACTAAAACTTATTCAAGCCCAGGCTTCAACATAATAACATTTCAGCTAATAGCTTTAGAGCAAAGCATTTCATAACATTCAATCGAACTAAAATCCAAGCTATTGTTTTATACTCCTTTCAGTACAATATTAATGTTAGGGTATTACAAGTTTTCCTCTGAAAAACAGTTCGTCTACATACTTGTTCTTGCTGCTTCTGTACAACAATCATTGGCCGTATGCAAGGAAATAAAATTAGATGAGAAAAACATACTTTAACTTTGTAAAGTCTTAGCCTGCCATCACATATATTATATTTCTAGACTTTTCATAAAAAATGAAAATAAAATTGTGTCAAACTTTGCGTAGCTTTCACAATTTATTTTAGCATTCATATTTAAAATATCTTTGGAAACTCAAGCGCAAGTGTTTAAGTCTATGTAAATAAGATATTTTACAAGTGCCCAAGCACACATACATACATATACGCACACTTACAGTGGTTGGCAAGCCAAGCACTTGAGCAGATTAACAAAATTTCAATCACACTTCATTAGCAGAGACATTTCAATAGAACCCATCCAACGAGGGGTAAATGTGCCGCAACGACATCTGCATCGCAATGTGTACATATAATTCGAATACAGACACAGGCAGCAACCCCAAAGGGGCTCTGTCATCGACCACATAGCAAATGGAATGTTACACGTGTGGCTGGGAGGCTAGATAACAACAGCCCAGGAATTAGCAGTCAAGGACCTGAATGCTACAGATTCCCTCAGCTGAGATGAGAAGAACTGCGGTATACCAATAGCCAATTCCAAGCTCTTAATCAGATGGCAATCCAGGCTTGTGGAAATTCAAAGATGGCAACAAGCCACTGAATACCTATAGGATAGCCCGACAAAACTTGCCAAGACTTTGGCTCCACAGTGTACACTATTCCGAGCTACTACTGCGATAGCTTTCGCGACGAGCAAGTGAACACTGTATCAAATCTCTTTATAGTTAAATGTTGCCTTATACCAAACACTTTGCTCCAAATCTAGAAAACTTTATACTGCCTTCCCATGCGATTCTCAAGATTTTAAGTGATGCTTAAGTTTCTTTAACCTTTTCATGTTTCGAATTTAAGTATTAAATTCCTTTTCTTTCTCTTTGTCTTTCTCTCAGTTTCTCAGACAGAGAGACAGAGATCTCTTTCTTTAACCTACTGGCATTTATTTTTTCTACTTTATAGTTACAAAACGTTTAATACTTTAGCATTTTATATGAATTTGTTCCATTGTAGAGGGGAGCAATCCAAAGTTAAATACCCGCACACCAAGTATGGTTGATCAACGCCATGATCCATGAAAAACCAAGTCTAACATTATATGTTGTTATATGTTCAAACAGCCGAACAGGCACGCGGGCATGGCTAGATAGACTCATATACCTTATAAGGTAGGAGATATCTCTTTCTGAATGTAACAAGCAATGACTAGATATAGACAAACATTATATGTTGTTTCATGTTCAAACAGCCGAACAGGCACACGGCCTTGGCTAGATAGATTCATACATATACCTTATAAGGTAAGAGATGCCTCCTGCTGCGTATAACAAGCATTTGCACAAAACAATATATATTGCTTAACATATATTTACATGCATTTGGTAAGTTTAACTATTTTATTTAAACAATTTAAGCTTGAAGGGAGACGAATAGAAATATAATTACTTCTGTGTTTGTATATATCTAAATATAATCACAAAAACATGCTCCCCAGTGGAATCATAAGATTATTTCAAAATGCAAAGCACAAGTAGACTGCAAAAACCCGCTTCTCCCTCAGGGGTCATGTAAGCAAAAACGATTTTTAGCTTTTGTGCAGTGGCTTTTAATTACTTAAGCTGTGCCGAGGTTTCACAAATATTTTAGCAACGCTTCAAAAATATTGCCAACCACAAAATTTTATTATTAATAGTACAAGAACTGGGATAAGGGCAAAAAAAAAAAACAAAAAACAAAAAAAAAGATGCGGATTGCATAAATTGAGCTTTGAACGGAAGGTGCATGCAAATACTAGAGACTCTTAAAAATATTATGACGAGGGTCGTGGCGTTGGCGTTGAATGTGGCGAGTGTCGGTTGGGGAGGGCGGATGTGTGCATCATGGCTTCACATATTGCCCAGGGCACCACTAAAATATTATTTCATGAAATTTGCTTAAGGATGCAGCAGCAGCGGCAGCGGCAGCGGCAGCCAAAAGTTTGCTTATCCTTGAAAGTTTATTTTACGCCGGAAATAAACCAAATTGCGCTTGTCGAGCGCCAAGAGTGGCGTACAGGGATCTCATGTGATGCATGTGAGTGCGAGCAGTAAATGCCTTTGAATGTTTTTGAATACGATTTATTCGATGTGCGCAGGCTCAGACACATTAAAAGTCGTTGCAGCTATAACTTAAGAGATTTCCAAACCAATATCTCACACATTTTAATGCACATTTTCTTCAATTGTTCCATCAACTGGACGATGCGGCTCGGCATTCGTTGGCCTCGGCCGGGCAGACACTTCACTTGGCTGTAGGCCGTCGGTCGTTGGATGTCTGTTGAGCAGGCCAACTAAAATAAATACAGAATGTTGTAATTTAGCAACATATTTGCACACCAATTATTTTCATAGCACCAGCAGCAGCAGCAACAACAACATGTCCAAAAACAAAAGTAAATTGTTGGCCAGGAAGACAGCTATGGTAGCGTCATGATGATGGCCATTACGAAAACATTTAATTGTTGTTTTTGCCAAATGAATGGCAAACGGCCTGCAGCGACAAAAGTATACGACACAAATTGTGGTGTGCTCATTACGACAATAAGGCCGGTCCGGGCCGGGCCTGCGCCGGGCCGGACCCGGTCGAGTCAATTCCATGCAGCCCATTAGAAACCTCTGGCGTAACAAGGCACAGCGTCATGCATTCGCCTTCTTTCACGCTCGCCTGCACATCTTTGTTGCAACTAAACCCACCTCCAACCCCCGCCCAACTGGACAAAGCAGCCTTGTCAGTTGGCGGAGCCGGCGACCCGCGGCTGTGTGGCCTCAACAAGCAAAGTGGGGCACTCCATTGCGTGCGCCAGCTCTATATTTTTTCCACTAATTAAAATAAACCAAGTGGCAGTAGGGCTCCTCATTGCGCCCAGCATGTTCCTGAGTAGGCATCAGGAAAGTCACACATAGGCTCTCTCTCTTTCTCTCTGTGTCTCTTGCAGTGCGTGCAAATAGCACAAGGTTGCGTGCATTGGGCCGCCGGCAACCAAATTGAAAGTGGGCAACGGTCGCAGCGGTTAAGCGAGCGGACGGATGAAGGGTAGATAGCCCTTGCACTTTAGTTTACCGGCGGCAATTTGCGTTTTGGTTTCATTTGCTCCGGCAGAGGACAAAGGCACGACAATGGCACAATTCGCACAACGTTGCAAAGTAGCCCTTTAGCACTCCGAATATTACGTATACGTTGCAAGGATTTGATGGAAATGCAGCAACTATCTAGCAATTGGACTAAACTACACTGGACTACACAACAGTGCACTTTCATTTCAATTTGACGTTGTTAGCGTCCAAAAACATTTTGCATAATCGTTTTAATAACAACTCTGTAATTGCTTATTCATGTACAAGCAGCGAGCGAGCGGGATCGAAAGCTCTCCGAGCGGGGGGGGGCAGCAGCCCTTGACGGGGCCAACAACAACTTAAACAAAGCACCACGAACGCTTTTTACCCTCCCAGCGCTGGACGCCACAGTTATGGAACAAACTTTTGCTTTTTAAATGTTTCTTTATTAGTTACTGTAATTGTTTTGCGAGTTGTTGTTGGTCTTGTTGTTGTTTTTGCAGTTTTTGAGGGTTCGCCCCAACGCAGGAAACGTCCTGCCAGTGGACAAGGCGCCGTTTGCCGCAATGGTTTGTTTCTGAATTTGTTCATCATTTTTTTTTTGTCCTTCATTAAAGAAATCGAGACTTCAGCCTTGAGTCTTGAACCAGGCCGCAAAGTTTGCACGAATTGCAGCAGCAACAATAACAACTGCCAACAACGACAACTACCAACAAATGGCAACAAAGTTGGTAAAGAAGCGGCTCAGAAATGTTGGGTTTACTTATTTTTTTTTTTGTAAGCTCACCGGAAATGCCTCAATTTTGCGTTGCCCGCTGCGGAAATGCTCGCCGCCAGCAATAAGAAGAAACTACATACAAATACGTATTTATAAATATAGTAAGTATGTGTATGTATATGTGTATGTATGTGTATATGTATATGTATATATGTATGTATCTGCAGCAGCAACCACCAAAAATTGCAACTGTAATTTGCGCCTTTGTTTTGCTGCCTGGCCAGAAGTTTCGAACGCAAAACTTTTGCCCAAAAACCAAACAATGCCAGCCCAGCGTGCAATAACAACAACAACTAGCAAAAACCTAGTCAGATTTACGTGTAAAAATTGAGTTTCTCTATATAAACATACAAATTTGTATGCATGTATGAGTGAATGAAAATTTTGCTGAATCAAAACTAAATTAAAGGAATGCTTTTGGCGACAAAATATTTGGTTGAATAACACAACCAAAAACTTGAATAACTCCTGAGGGGGTTTGTTGGACGGCGTATAAATAGTGCAAAGGATTAGCAGCTTGGATGTTTTCTTTGTTGTGCTAAATTGTTCTGCATGTGTTTGGAGAATTTTCGCAATCAACATTAACATGTTTGTCGAAGCAAGAAATGCAATTTGCTACCACAGACACAAACACACAGACACTCACAGAGTGAGAAAGTTCGCCAAGAGACTTTGCCACAAGCTCCCATCGACTGGGGAAACTTTATTAATTTAAAGTAAATGCTCAGCAACTTTGCACTTCACTCAGTAGCAGGCTAACAGGGCGCATACGTAATATTGCACACTGAATGCGTAGAATTAGCAGAAAGCTGTGTCGCCCCCATAAACCGAATGCATACAGAACGTAAGCAATTGACTAATGGCGCATGTGTCGTATACGCAATCCACAAATCAATGATAACGAAATGACAAAACAGGTAATAGCCGAGTGCCAAGTTAATTGCCGCTGGCAAACGAGACACGTTGACCAACACACTGCTTGTATCGATGTATTAGCACATCGATGAGGTGATGGACTTTAGCCATGCCGTTGACAAGTGTGAGCAAAATGAAGCACAAATCGACGGGGCTGGCATTATTGCACTGACAGTGCCACACATTCCGCCAGTAGCGGCAGCAAGAATAGCAACTGAGTCCAAGCAACAACAACAACAACAACATGACCAGAAGTAGCAGCAGCAGCAGCAGCAGCAACAGCAACCAACAGCAACAGCAACTCATTAGATTAATGACGCTGGTAATGGATTAGCGAGCATCGCAGCCGTCAGAGGACTTTGTCATTGGTGCCACAACGTCTACGCCAACAACTAAACAGCAGTTCGTAATTAGTGACATAGGTCGAGGGACTATGAACGATAGACGATGGACGGCGGTCGTTGACAACACATGCGCCACTGACAGTAGACTGCGGCGTGGCAAAGGCTGCAACTGAGCTGTCAACAGCAGGCAGCAGGCAGCAGGCAATGATTACCATTACAGCTTGGTTTTAAATTTAAACGTGAAATGGCCATTTAATTAAGCACTTAAAGTATCCGCACTTTTAAGCGCCATAAATAAGAATAAGAATTCAACTCTGAAAAATGATTATCCGCTGACCGGCTTCATGGTTAGCGTCCATGCTTACATATATTATCAATAATAACTTTGTACGCATGCCGTTTGCATTTCAATTAGGCTGCGACAGTTGGAGAAACCTTAACAACTTAATATTAATGTATGAACATTATACAACTACGTACTTGGTCACGGGATCGTCTTTGCGTGTGCTGCTCTGGTTGAGATTGTTAAAAGACTCATTTGAATAAATGCCAAAAGGAATAAAAAGAAAATTTGCTTGCCCCTTACAGGAATATATATACCCTATACAGAAAATAGGTTTTACAATTCTTCTACAGCTATAATTTACTTTCATAACATTCGTATAAATTCATCAAAAACCTTGAAGCATAAAGCTAACTCTCTACTAACTTAATTGTTATTACTTTATTAAACTGGACTCAATTTGGAACTTTTCCTCACCGAACCTTTTCTTATTCGCCAATTTGCTTATTTAAGGCATATGCCCACTTGCAAGAGTATTTAAACATTTGTTTCTTGTCTTTTGCTCCAGTTCTTGCGAACGAGCTTGGAATACGCGAACAGCTCACAGCCCACGCTAACACAGTTTGTGCCGTGTCTCATAATTTGGCCAGAATTTATGCACAGTGGCCACAAATGCTAAAGTGATTTGGGTTGTTAACCAATTGAGAGAAGTCTGCAAATGTCACAGAACTACCAGTAACCAGACCCCGCTGCACCGCACACGCTATTGCCTCAGCAGTCATCAAATGCAATACACACCTCTGAATGGCAAGTTCATTTTATTTACACCTTCATCAAGTTAATAATCGTAACGTGGTTTGATGCACGGCGGCTGATTGAAACGTTTGCCGCTTGCATTACGCTGCAATGCTGACTGGCTGCCATCAAAGGTCCTCCGGTCTGTCCACTTTGACAGTTAGAAATGGACACTTGGCCAGCTGCACTTGTGGAACACGTGCCAGACCCTGCCAAATGCTTCTAAGCCCCGTTCGTGTGTGGATCTTGGCACGGTCTGCGTATCATTTTGATAAGCTAATTAAAATGCAGCGCACGTAGCTGATATTTTTTTCTGCATTTGTTTAAATCGGCGCTAGTTTTTTGCTGCTTCTGCTGTCATATTTTAATGTCAAGTGCTGTGCTGTGAACTGCTCCTGGCCAGTGGCGCATTTTAAATGTCATGTTGTCAATCGCCTGGCCTGTCCGCCTCTTGTCAGCTTATGTGCGGTCGCTGGCTAAGCATAAATTACGCCGATCGGGCGGCATGAGGATGCGCGGGGCGTGTGCACAGTAGGTTCCCAACAGCGCCACAGTCGCTGCGACATCGAGTTATTTGTAGCAGGATGTTCATAAGTCGCATTCAGCCTTGAAAGTGAAACCGAAAACAAGGTCAGCGACGTATCGCAACAAGTGTGCGTGTGCCAAGAAAAGTCAGGTAAATGTAAACATTTCAGTTATTTTATATTAAATTCAATTTAAAGAGATAAAGATAAAGATAACTAAATTGTATTAGTTTTTATTAACAACATCTTCTATGCCTTGCGCCTAATTTATAACGAACATAAATCTTACTAGTCAAATAGCCCTAAGAACTCAAGTCAATTCCATAAAGGAAATACAAATAAAATTCCGTTTATATACTCGTATACCCAAATGACCTGAGGCGCAGTCTATAGCACAGTTTAAATGATGTTTATTGATTTTATTATTTATTTGTTTCTTATTTAAACGAACTTTAATGCAATTAATATAGCTATAAAATTCGTGTTGCGGCTGGAAATTTGCTTAGTGAATTAGCAGCCTTTGAGCAAACAAGCTAAAAAATCAGGTTAATTAGTCTATTGTGTGTAATTAATATAATTTAATTTTAAGTATGCCTTTAATCACTGATTTAAATTGCATTGCGGATTCCATCCGGCTATGACATATTCTTTTGTACATCATTCAGAGGTCATTCAACTCTCGAGCGGTGTGTCAATAATGCTTAACGATTCTTTGGACTGTCCCATCTGGGTTTATGTTATTTTTATTATTTCACAGTTTAATCATAGAAATTTCGCGTGAGAAAAGAAAACATTTGTTCTTTAAAAGCTATTTGAAAATATCTCCCAAATTTACATTTAACTATCACCAGACATTTATCTAACCCCAATCTCAGATAACAAGCATATATGCAAACGTATGTGCATAGGAACCCTGCCAAAAGCCAAGATAGCCAAAAAGATGCCAAATGTAACACACGTTCAACAAATTAGCATAACCGAAACGAAAATTGCGCATAAAACTTGTGTTATTACCCGACTCATTTGCCAAATAAAAGCAAAAAACCATCCATTCAAAATTCTCACATATAAATTGCATGAACTTCAGCACCCAGATGGAAGACCCATAAATGGCGCGCCCATAAATGGAGCGAAAGGAAAAAGTTTATAAAAAACAAATAAATAAAAAACCAACTGCAGAACTACTTAAATTTAAATGAAATCACGTTTCAGATTTGCCGACAACATTCTGGACTTTCTCTTTTCAAAAACGTGTAAATAACAATTTTATTGTATGTATTTATAACATTTATACAAAGTTTCAGCCCGGACGGACGGACAGACGGACAGGTGTACACACGACCAAACGGCAGGTGTGACACTTTTTTCTTTTGGTTTCGGTTTCGGTTTCTGTTTCGGTGTCGGTTTGGGATTCGGGTTTCGTAGCGCGTCATACTGACCCACATCTGGCATGATGCGACATCAGAATGCAGTGGGCGAGTGCCAAGGCTCCTGGCAACAGCTCTCACCCACGTCTGGCGCGCTGGTGCGGGTGAGAAGCTTGGCACATCAAGCATTCTGCATTCTACATTCTACATTAACAGAGCAAAAGCAACTGTGCAAATATTTTTATGTGCTCATAAAACAATGGACAGGCGGACAGGCGGACAGGTCCATCAGTCCAACCCCCAGCACAGACAGCTGGACGGACGGACTGTAGTCCAGTCTCGAAGCGGAACAAAAGAATTGGGCTGGCAGTTCGTAGGCTATGAAATTGTCAGCAAATGTGAAATTTTAAATAAAATGATGAATTTATGTGAGCGCTCGACGTGCGTAAAACGTGCGAGAATTTCACAAGCAACCTAACTGGTTTGAGGCGCAGCGGGCGGAGAGGAACATGGCCTGGCATAACGCTTTGTGTGGCGCTCTGTCAAAAACAATGCTTGCATCTTTTAGATATTTATGCCTGCCTCTTCTCTCTTCTTTCTCCACTCAAGTGTTAACTGCAAAATTATGCAAATAAAGCACAGTTATCATAAAAAAAAAACAAAAAACAAACACTTCACATCGCAAACAAATATCGGGGCGGAAACGCTGAGCAACGCAAACAAACAAATTTTTGCAGAATGAATGGCAATTCAGTCTTTGCCCAGCGTTGACTTAGTCCCATTTGAGAGTCGCGCAGGCTCGAGTGCATATACAGTTATTGGGCCATGGCTGGAACTTAAAGACATAAGACTACTAAATGCAAATCTTGGCTAAATATATCGCTGCCCTTAGCTGAACTTAAGTCCTGCGCCAAGCTGCAAGTTGCTTTGCAAATCGGATTGCGGCCGCCCCACTCCTCCCACACCCGCACTGCCTCTGACCGCTGCTACTGCCTCTGGCTGCCAACGGATTACACAACTTCGGGATTGTCAATATGGCTTAAGCTGCTGTCGCATTCTTGCCGCTGCTGCTGCTGCAGCTAACGAGCTGCTTGCGTTGCCGCAGCGCCAAGAATAACAAAGCTCCGTGACGACGGCAAATGCTGCCCTTGCTGCCCCTGCTGGCCCTGCTGCTTCTGCTGCTGCGACAACGGCAATTTTATAATGCCCTCGCCTGTCTGCAAATCGATTTTGATTCCGCACTGGGTAACACTGACAGCAATTAGATTTGGCTGAGATTTAATTATGCGTGCACATTTCAATTAGATTGCGACGCCGACGACTGCTGCTGCGGCTACTTAGCCATGCCATGCTGCCAATTAGAAGATCATGCAGTTTAACTCAATTGGCAATTAGATACTTTGCTCGTACCCAGAAGCTGCATAAATCAACTCAAATTGTTATGGCATTTCATATCAAGCATACGCCGCGTATAAAGACCAAAATGAAAATCCTCTCATTCACCTCGCTAGCTGCTGTCATTTGCATGCTAATAACAACAACTACAACAACAGCAGCAAGAAGATCGACACAACAACAATGACTACCAAGTTGACGACGTCAACGTCGACGCTTTTAAGATTTATTAGCGCATTTGACTTGATTTAGCTTGTTTATGTTTTTGCAGAGCAAAACTTATGGCCGAGCATTATGGCCACAAAATGGACAGCATCGCTGGACACCACCGTGCAGGTGCACACACACACACACACACATCTGTGTGATTTTTAGGTGTTGCTACGAGTGCACGCAACAAGAGCGTCTCATCTATAGCTTTGGCTGCCAGCTGATGTGCATCATAAATTATTTTGATGTTCGCTTTAGTTGATTCTGCTGTTGAAAAATCTGATTGGACGCAGCAGATAGTCCCCGTCTGGGGGCTGCAGGTGTTAAATGTCTTGGGCAAAGTGCTTCACATAAATCCACTGCAGATGGGTATGAGTGTGTGCGATAGATGCGAATTTAAACTGACAATAGCTCATTTAAATGGTCGACATTTGTTTAGGGAACTCCTCCTTTAATTTGATTTGAATTAATGCGCACCCAGTCAAAGGTTATACGCCCCAGCAATAACAATAGAAATTCCAGCCCATATCCTCATCTCAATGCTCACTTCTGCCGCAGACATAACAAACTAATTCCTGCCGCTTCGCACAATCCATTAGGGTCACTTAACGCTACAGTTGCATCATGTTTTGTTGTCGTTGTTGCTACTAATGTTTGTGTCTTGTAAATGATTCCGGCCAGACACAAAAAACTCGACCAAATGCAGCGTCATTCATCACAACAGCATCTGAGGAGCGCAACTGTAACTGGGTCTCCCGTTGGACACTCAGCTTTGCACTTAAACGTCGAGCAACGAACCCAAACAAAAAGCCGCAAATGCACACTCACAGACCCTCATTCACTCATAGCCCGTTATTCACTCCTTGCAACATGACAGCCCTTTTGTTGTTGATTTTTAGTGTTTTTTGTGTTTTGTTTTGGACATCCCTCTCACAAATATTTTGTTTATGCACCCCCAGCAAAACTGTTGAAAAATTAAAATGTTGCTTAACAACTTTTCCGCTTGATAAACGAGCGAGAATACTCACGGCAAAAGGTAACACACACACACCCACGCACAGACAACTCGCACAACAAAGCAGCTCAATTCTTGTTGGACCTTTGTGTGTGTGAGTGTTATCTCAGAGCTTGCTGGAGAAGCGTGCACAACATTTAGTACGAAAATGTCATCGTAATTAAGTCAAAATAATATCCCGAACAATTAGCGTAGCGAATATGCAAATCGATTGTCATAATAAGATATTGTGAATAAATTAATGAAATCTTCGGGATAAATATGGCACAGTTCAGTTTATTTGATGACTCGGCTTTTATGACATTCTACAAAAGTATTTCAATATCCAATTAAACAACTGCAGGGGGTCAAGTTGACGCGCCGAGCCAACAGAGGATGCCATAACTATATACAGTTCAAGTGGGTGAATCGACTGAATACTTCCGATTGAGTGTTCGCTTATTCATTTATTTTGGTTAAGTATAAAATGAATATGTTCAAGTATGCTATTAAGTGGTCATATCCTTTAGGGATGTACAATTGTCTCGGCTATCACAAAAAGGCATTCAAATGCTTCACAATTTACAAAATTGAATAAAACTCTTCGGATTTTGATTAACATACAATGAAATTTACATAAAGTTCTAAAGTTTCAAACCTTTTTCTTATCTCAAAACATTTGTTCACAATTTTTAAAAACATTTGTTGGGTTCAACTTCAATACCAAATCTTGAGGATGAGCCATAGAACTTAGATCTATAAAAAGCTTATTATGAAATATTGGGTAGATTATCATATATCCGAGACGATATTCGAGACAATATTCAAAATATGTGAATTGTGAATTCATTTGCTGTTTTTTTTTTTTTTTAACATTAAATCTTTCGAAGACAGACACAGAAAATAAACTGAAAGCCGACATTTACAGTTTACCATGTTTCTTGCGTGATTTCGTCATCAGCAAAATTATCACAGTGTCCATTGGCTGTTGTGAAAAGGGCGTGGCAGTCTGGGGGCACTCTGTACGGTCATAACTAATGATAATGGCTCACTTAATATGCTGGTCTCTTGAAATTATTTCATTTGCACGACCAACAACTTTTTTACACATGCGTATATTAACATTTAAGGGACGAGAAAAAAGTATTTCAAGCGTTTTAAGAGCCAGCCTTTGGCAATACCGGCCATTTGTGAGTACACAGCCCGGAGCGACGAAAGCAAACAGTTAAGGATAATGAATAATGACAACAATAATAAAACTGTTGTAGTTGGGAAATATAAATGCCAACATTATTAAAGGGTGGGTGGGCGTTTCGGCTGTTCATAACTGTCGCATGTCCATTGAAAATTATGTCATTAAATTTAAATAAAACTGACAAAGGCTTTCCTGTATGTGCACACCGACGCTCTCATACTCTGCATTCATTCATCGTTATCTACTTTTTTTTATATCTAAAATAAAGAAGGAATGAAAAGTAAAGGCCACAACAAATGGTATACAAACTCTCAATAGTTGACGAAGGTCAAGAGTTGTTACGACTTTGAATCGAATGTTTGGTGGGATTTTAAGTGCCGCAACAAAATGAATATCAAGCTGTAAGCCAAAGTAAAAGTGGCATTTATTTTATTTAAAAAGCAACATATTAAATTGACATATATCCATACATCCATTGATATACAGAACAGAAATAATGGGAAAGTTTACAGTTCAAAGAGCATGGCAAATGAGCTGAGCTGCAAATGGCTAATGAGTAAAAAATAATAAAAATGCGTCAGGTGAGAAGCACCTAAAGATAGGGAAAAACGACAGCAGCAGCAGATGGCATGATTTTTAATGAAATGAAATAAATGTATTTATATGTGTGTGAGAGTGTGTGTGTGTGTGTGTGTGTGGTCAGGACAATGAATAACATTAAAAGTGAAGTACTACAGCAGGAAGACAACGCTGCGTATGCGTGACGTTGATGATGCCAGCGACATGCAAATAATTATCAAAAATATATTTGAAATATACTGGCGCACATTAGCGCGCACGTGATGTACGAGTGTCTGTGAGTGTATAAGTGGAGTGTATTTGTGTGACTGTGTGTGCGTGTGTGTGTGTGTGTGTGTGTGACCACAATCTGCAACCACACGCATTTGCTTTAATTAATAAGCCAGCCCCTAAACTTTGGATGGCTTCCGTGTCCACACGAAATGTGTCATAATTTCTATTTATGGTCTAGCATTGTGGGCACGTCCCATTTAATATGATTTAATTTAATAAATTACAACAGCTCCTCGGTGAGCATTTGAAGAATACTTCTCCGACAGGCCTCAACACGCAATCCACGTGGACATTTTAAAGTGAAAAGCTAATTAAGTAATAATTTGCCTCATGCAAAATAGTCCGGTTCACGCGATTTTTAGCCGCGGCAACATACATTAAAGGGTTGAGCACCACACATTACTATACATGTGAGGGCATGTGTGTGAGTGCGTGTGTGTGAGTGCGTGTGTGTGAGTGCGAGTGTGTGAGTGCGAGTGTGTGTGTGTGGGCTTGGACTAGGTCATACCATTCTAAGAGCTAATATGATTACATATATTACATTAGAAGCCCCTAGTCACAGCTCACATGGAGTTATGGTAATGTGCTTTTCGCAATTACTCCTCCATTGTTAAAAGTGTTTTTCAAAGGACTTGTGAAGCATAGGTGGCCAGCCAACAGGTCCTTCAATTTCACAGCAACATTTATTTCAACTCCTTTTTTTTTTGTTATTTTCTGCGAGTTATTGCTACATGTTTCAAAAGCCGTATTAACATTTATCAGCTCATGCAAACCACATTAAGGCATAAAAAATAACACATAAATACGACACTTAAAAATATATATATATATTTAAAATAAAATCGTGTCTGTGGCGCATTGGAACGACAGATCTGCAGCCAGTGTAAACCAACCCACTGACCAACCGCCAACTGACATAAAGTACAATAATCATAGCCCTCTGGACTCTACCAGTCTTATAGAGATAGCTGCATAAGATATAAATTTAATGTGCGGCATTCACAATTTTATGATAAAGATTTAGCAAACGCAAAGAATTTGCCCGCACACCTATGCTGCTGCCTATTTTGCAGGCATTTAATTCATCCGAAAGATACTTTGATGCGCAGCTACGCTGGCTACACATTTGTGTTCAGATAAGGGTCATAAAAAGCAACCTTAAGCCATCGGCATCGAGTCGTAAAATACAATATAATGAAATCAAAAATGCCAGCAAATGAAAGCGTAATGATTTCATCTAATTATGGCACAGGCTGCATCTTGGCTAATTCAGTTAGCCCGCAGTGCGGAAATGCCTCAAACACTTTGTCTGCACTCGTCGACACTTCTCAACGGTCCTCCAGACTGGAAACTTAACAGTCCGCAGCTAAGTATGACAATCTATGACTACTGCTGAAGTTTCCTTTTGGCCTGTGTCCACAGCGGATGGCCAACTGTAGCACCGACAGCACCAGCAGCAGCAGCAGCAGCAGCAGCAGTGGGACGGGTTCTCTAAATTTAGCTACAACTGTTGCTCCGACTGTGCCTTTTATGGTCTTTGATCTCTAACCAAACGCTGTCTGTTGGCTCGATGGGCTGCTTGAGTTGACTATCTGGCCTTCTGACTGTCTGATTGTCGGTCGGCTGTGCATCTGACTGCCCATCATCAGGTTGGTCAGCGCTAATTGTCCTTTGGCATTCCTTCTCGTCATCATCGTCGCCGTTGGCTCTTGGGAGATCTGTAACTTTGCCACTACATAGAGAACAAACAGGCACCTCGGCAATTATAGCTTGTATTTTAGCATCCTTTGTGTTTATATTTAGATCTGAACATGAGCAAACGCCTTGATTATGTTGCTCAAATTGCAGTAATTTGCTTTAAGTAGACACTGCGTGTGACTCTGCCAATAAATGCCATGCTGAGTGCCCCCTCTTTACAATCCATTACTTTAAGTTGCGTAGATCGATTCCAGAGGGCTCATAATTCACAGCCAACCCATAAGAAGATGGATTTCAATTCGTTATGCCTTCAATAACTTATCGAAAAGTAAAAGTAAGCAACATCTGCAAGAGCCGAAGCGCTTTAAATGCAAATTTTATTGTGCATAAATTAATGGAGGTAAACGAGCAGCGAGCAGCGAGCAGCCAACAAAATGAAGAAATCACCTGCTCTCACAATTAGCATAAATGTCTAATAATTTTTTATGCTTATTAATTATGCCAGAAGTTGGCAGCGCGCTATGAAAACCTCAGCGCCAATTTATAATGTAAACAATTTTCCAATTTATGTTAAATCTTGTTAAGTATATGCAAACTGTATAACAACCCACACAAAACCCACTCTCCTGCACACACACACTTGCACACACCTCTGGCCGGGCACATCATGCGAAAGTTCGCGCGTTCTTATCGCCTCGCGGCCATCTCCATGTATCTGGTGCGGCATAGTTTACCTAAGCATCTGCTGGCCGCCTTCAAGCGGCGCTTCTCGGAAGCTGTCACCGCTCGGCTGAAGCTGATAAGCATCTCAGAGCCACGACTTGGGCAGGTCGTGTGTTTCGACTCTCTAACTCTGATTTATAAGAGCTCAAATTAGCACAGCATCTGAGCTTAACTTGGGCATTAGAATATCTTCCAGATAGGCCAATGAACAAACAGATCAAAGTTTAGATATCCAAAATAAATTCAACTAGAATATAAGATGACTTTTTGTTTTTTATTGTTTAAGTGATTCATTCACATGCATTGACTAGGATACAGATCCTTATTGGAATTCAGCTTGATATTAGATTTAAAAAAGTTAGCTTAATGCTTATATGGTAAATCTCGCCAAATATCGGTATTTTCTTTCTCTCATACCATAAATTTTGAAATGCGTCGTTAATCTAATCAAAACAAAGCTGTCAAATCAGTTTAGTTTTAATTACAACGCCGGTTGCCTTTTTTAGCTAACCGGTTTTTACAGTTGATGCTGCTCAAGTTCAAGACCCCAAGCGCAGTTATTCGAGGTACCTACGCAAGTACTCTCTTATATGCCTGTATAATCGAAAAACAATGAGCAACTGCTGCCGGTTGTTCAATTGTACTTCATAGCTATTCGCGCTGGCGTTGGCATTGCCGAAGCCGGCAAATTGTCGGTCAGTGGCACAAATTTTGGGCAGGGTGTGCGTAAAAAAACAATAACAAAAAAATGACAAAACCACAACAATGTGCGAGAGAAGTGCGACACGTCTGCAGCAAGTTTATCAAAATTCAGTCTGCGTCGCGGCTGGGGCGAGTTTTTGCACTGGATTTAGTTTTAATGGCCTGTCTTGAACATCCATATATGTTATATACAGTATAGGTATAGACATATAGCCATATGGGTACAACCTTGCATTCATTTCTCGTTGATTATTGTATTTTGTTTTGTTTATGTTTTCGCTTCTGTTTGGTTTTGGTTATTTTGCAATAATAATTAATTTACGGGAGAACTTTCTATTAGCTGCCGTCATCGTCATCGTTGTCATCGTCCTCATCAGCATGCGTTTCAAGAGACCAGCGGTGAAAGTTCTGACACCCAGCCGGGCAGAGCGACCAGCGCCATTCTGTGTGGATGTGTGGATGTGCCGCCCAAGAATCTGGTCAAGGCCCCAGACCCAGACGCAAGCTCAGGCAGAATCTGGCTCTCAAGTGTTCTTCAGACTCTTTGTGGCCGTTAAGTGTTTGGGTGAATTTCTTTTAATTTTTTGCTTATCTTTGCAGCTTTCAAGTGAACTCTGCCAAAGTCAAACACAAAAATTTACTTAACTGTATCTAGAATAAATTTTGTTATTTAATTTGCTGTGATAAACGCAGCCAGTTTCTGTCATGCCTCAACATGTTTTCTTGATTATACAATTCTGGGCGGGCCTTTCTTTGAGAAAGCCAAATGTCATGACTCACCTGGAGGCTGCGGCACTTGTAAATAACGAATTCTTGTCTTCTTAGAAACTTAACGCACATTTACAATTTTTCTTTATTTAATTGTTATCTCTCTTAAAAAAGAAATGTTTATTGGTTGCCAAAATGGGGTTACAGTTACGGGCTTTTATATTTAAATTTATTCCCAAAAGGTGCTCGGCTTTGGTTGACAGCCCGAGCTGACTTAATTTAGTCACTGTGTCCGCAGCTCAGGCTTACATGACATAAATAATGCTTGCCAAAAGAGAAGCCGAATGCCGAACCAGGAAACAGCTTCTTAAAGTTTTTAAATGTATCGCCCCAATTAGCAGCAATGCAAAAAGTGTTGACAGGAAATTTGAGTATTATGTTTTAAACAACGGGTGAAGCCATGCTTTCCTTTTCACTTCCCAAACAGAAGACGGGCATATTGGCTTTGCATATGCAAATAAATTGATACTTTTCATTTATATTAAAACAAGGCTCTCAAGCCCCATAAACAATGAAACATTCTCGACACTCTCCTTTGGGGGGCTCTCTCTCTCCCCCTCTTTCTCTCAACTTCGATCATGAAGTATTATCATCAGCTGCTAGAATCCATTTTCTATGCAAATTTTCTGCAATATTTTTTATATTAATATTATAATGCTCGAAGGCAATTATTTGGCACACAAAATGACCCGGTTAGATATTATTAATAAAATAAAAATCTTCGACCCCGTGGGATGTACACTCGAATTGGAAAAAGCAGCAAAGACCTCAATGGAAAATCTGTGCAGGCTAAGCACGAGGAGAATGTGAACTGAAAAATGCTTTGCGTTGACTGGAGGAGCGTGGTAATATTGAAAATGTGCGCATTATGATAATTTAATGCGTGTGATTATTGAAAATCATAATAATATTTTTATGGGCCGCACATTTTTTGGCAGACAGACGTGAACTAAGCAACGCTGACGGGGTCGGCGTGTCGATGTCGGTGTTGAAGTGTTGTTCTTGTTGCTGTTATCGTTGTCGCATTATTATTGTTATTACCAAGACACATTTATTTGATCAGTGCCAAAGTGCCAATAATTTGAAATAATTTATTATTTTAGCATTTGTGTATCACACACACAAACACACACACACACATACCCACATCTCTGCGTTCCGCCTGGCTACTTACAAATGCAAATCACGTTCGCGTGTAAAGAGCCAAAACAGCAGCAGCAGCAACAACTTGAGTGGCAGCATCGGTCACAGCCAGCACCTGTGCCATGAGCTTAGGCCTGAGATACAGATACAATGATACACAGATAGGTCGATGCACGGTTACAGATATACGCCCCCGTTTCGGGCGTACATGGTGACAGAAATATTGAAATTTCCTGAATCTAGCCTGAAAACGAAATCTCTGTACCATGCGCAGATAAAAGAGAATTTAAATTTTTTTATATATAAACACTCAAGGAAGCTGTTCGATAAAATGACATCTCGGACTAAATGTGCCTGTCAAAGCTTTCACCGCGGCGCAGTTGGAATTAATTTCGCACAGATTCTCTCTTTTTTATCTTTATGTTTATGACAAAAATCGTCGTGAGGATTTCAATTTGACGGGACTAGCTCAAATCGCTGCACGTTCATCGACGATATGGCAAATTGACTTTCCGCAGGGCTCGTGCGGCTAAGAAAAGAGAAGAAAAAAACGAACAAACATTCGCGCTAGGAGTTTGTGGCTGGGTCAGTGAACCCAAGCCAAATTTAGGCTCCAGCGATTTTATAACCAAGCAGTTTATGTTCATCTAATTAAAGGCACATGAATCACATGTTGCACTGGCTGAGACGGCCGAGATGCCACCGAGCAGCCGCTGAGCTATACGTTATGCAAAACAATAACAAAAACAATAATTTTCCGCCATAAATCACACAAACCGAGAACAAAACAAAAGCCAAAGCGAAATGAGTAACTGCGAAGTGAGGCAAAGTCAGGCAAAACAATCAGCTGAGGGCAACCCCAGCCGCAGTCAAGTGGAGCTGCTGCTGCCGCCGCCGCCGTCGCCGCTGCCGCTGCCGCTGGTTGACCAATCAACAAACGCAAAGACAGCGCCAAAAAAGACCACGCCGCTGACCAACAAGAAGTGGCGCAGAACTTTTTGCCCGCTTTTGGTCAAAGAGTCAGGCGGCAGAAACCAGAATCGAACCAAGAGAGCCGCTTAGGCAAAAGCTGCAAACGCAATTCGCAAAGACAAAACACCGGCAGCGACGCCAGCGTCTTGAGAATCCCCCTCAGAAGCAGAAGCTCGCTTACAATTTATGCGACGCTGGCGTCGCGCCGTCGACAGCGACGCTGGCAGCGACGCAGGGCTTTTGCGCATAAGTGAATTAAAAGTCGCGCAAAACGCAAGCGTCTCAGTCCGGCAACAGCAGCGGTCTTAGCTGCGCCAGCCGCGCAGTCGCAGTCGCTGCCGCTGTCGCCACAAGAACATCATTATCATCAACACTGTCATTATCATTAGCGGCAGCCGCAGAGGCCAAAAGAAATTTGCGCCGACTGATTTGGCTCTGCGAGCGGGACACGAGGGTATATAAGAACCCCGGCCTGCCAGCCATTCAGCAAACTCTCGTTTCGGTCACGCGTGCGCCGTTCCAGTTGAGCTCTGGATTTGTGCGCTTTTATCCTGCGGCAGGATACGCGTAAAGCATTTGTGCAGTGACTTTGCAAGATAACTAGAAACAAATTAACAAAAATATTTGTTGTTGGTGAAAAACGACATGAAAAAATAGTGTTGACAAATGCAAAAATAACGGAAACCAAACTATATTCGAAACAAAAAACTTTACGTGTTTTGCTTAAAACGGTGAGTGAAATTTACGAAAACTTTAAAAAGAAATTTTTAACATAACAAGATACAAATTCTTAAAAAAAAAACAAAACTGGAAAAACCCTTTTTCTTTTCTATTTTGATGCAACTTTTTGAGTTTCTGTAACGAATTTCTAAGCCTAATTGATTTAGTTGTGCAGGAGCTTTTCTAGAATTTGTAGCCAAATGTTTGTTTAAGTGCCAGCACACAGACACACACACACATATACCTACACCTACACATAAGCACTCGCCACATTAACTCAACTAAAATGAAATGAAAACGAGGCAGCCTTTGGGCGCCACTAAAAGGTCCAGTTCTGCGTCTGGCCAACTGAGTGCCCCACGCAACGGCATTTATCTCATTTTATGTCACTCTAAAACCTTCATCAACGGGGCTCCCGCCATAAAAAAAGGACCTAGCTAGATGACTGCTGCGCGCTGTAAAAGCCGAAAGGGCTGTAAGTCAACGCTCGCTGCTCAATCAAAACAGTTAGTGTAAGAGAAAGAGACAGATATAGAGAGTGAGAGAGAGAGAGAAGTAGCGGGAAAAACCTCAAAGTCAAAATGTAGCTCAGAGCCAAACAAAGCCATTAAACTACAGCGCTTTAATAGACTTTTATTGTTGAGCAGCCCAAGACACGCACAACTTAGAGTCAATTTGGTAACAGCAAAAAGAAAAAAAAAACAAAACAAGAAACGGGAAAAAAGTAAATAAAAAAAACTTGCACGCATTTCAAATTGAAGGTCCCCGCGTTGCGACCCACAGAGTCAGGGCCATCTGCATCCCTTAGTCCATCATAGTGGAAACAACAATGTAATGTTTAATTGACACCATTGTTCGGGCAACACTTTTTGCTCCATTTAACAGCATGGATTGGTGCTGCGCGCTGACAGCCAGCGTAGATAACGACCAGTTGGGGACCCCGAGTGTCTACCTACCCCCACCAACGCCCCGCCACGGTAACAACGCCAATGTCCATGTCAGTGGCAAGTCCATCAGTCACTTAGCCCGCGCGACACTTTGCCTTTGCTACGATTTTTAACAGGAGCAGCAGACGGTGGGGGGGGGGGGGGCACACAGTGGGGGCAGTCATCATCATCGACAGTGGCCAGTCAACAATTCCGGGCACGTTGTTCAAATTATTATTATGCGCAAATCGCAAAGGGATCTGCAGAACTCAATGTTCTAGTGTCCAAGTTTGGGCTGCCACTCGACTAGACAAGAGAAATCAAGAAATTTAAATTTGATTCGTTGCGCAAACTGCCCAAGCAGCAGCAGCAGCAGCAGCGGCAGCAGCAGCGGCAGCAACACTGCGCACTCAAGTGTCAAATGTAAGAAAAAAATCATATATATATATATTTTATATATATGCCTGCACTTCAATCGAAGGATTCATGCGCCGCCAGCATTGTTGAAACTTTTTTCCGCTACCCTTCCTCTGCGAGTCCGTCCGTCCACACGACACTTCGTCAGTTCTTGTAATTCGGATTCCTTTTTTATTTTCTGGCTGGCTGTTGCCTTTGCGCTCGCTGTCTGTGTTCAGTTCGTCAATTTGCTTGGCATTCCGCTTTAGTTTTCAGCGATTTTCATAAATTAAATTGTTTGTCGCAGGACAACATTGACAGCGACTGTTCTACCCAACAGCGCTCAGCGGCAACAATGTTGACAACTCGTTTGACATTTGCGCCGATTTATGTATGCACTCGACCGTAGTCTAGTGCTCTAGTGTCTGGTGACTAGGTAACTATGTACATACGTAGCCAGTGCTCAGTGCCGCCCGTAAATCACTCAATGGGCGTGGCATGTTGCGGCCTTGGGCGTACATTGAACGCTGCGAAACGCTGACGATTTTCAAATGTGCGCGTTATCCTTTTGTCTGGCTCTGTCCGACGGCAATTTAACCTGACGAAGCGATGAGGCGTACACAGGTGAATTTCCTGACCCCACTCACACCGGCCTCCCTTCTCCTACTCCCCTGCTGTCTGGCTGGGCCCCAGTTGATTTATGTTTATGAGCTTCATCTGTTTAATTTGAGTTTTGGGAGCGCCGGCGACACCTTTCCCCACAAGTGTCGCCTCCTTAAGGCATTATTAATTTAATAAGCATCAGTGCTTAGGGAATTGAGATATTTGCAGAGCTAAAGCCTTTAATTAAAGCATTTGGTAGATAATGCGTACAGCTGCTTAAGTTACGCATACGCAGCGTGTGCGAAACTTGAAACGAGAACCTTCTTTAAATTCACACGCATTAATTATCACATTTCTTTACTTTCTCCTATGAGTGGCCGTGGCGAACAGAACACCAGCAGCAAAGCAGACTGCAATAAGGCCTTAATTTATTAATTTAAATTCCAGACAACAATTTAATATTTTTTTTTATAATATGTGCACAAGCCACACGCCACAAGCAACAAATAAAAATGAAGAAAAGTGAAATGATTTCTATGCTATTTGGTCATTACGCATTCTGATGGCTATCAACGGGTCGTTGTGCTCGGACCGTAACTGCTCACTTGTCACTTGGCTGGTCCGAAAATTATGCTAATTTTATATGTCAATTATCTGCCAATAAGCACAAGCACCAACAGCTATGCGGGGGTATTAAGGGGTACGGGGCAGAGGTACTGTAAAGCAGTTCTTTTTCTTTTTGTGGGTTACTGGGCCCCTGGCCGGGCCCGGTCTCGGACCCAAGTTTCTGCTCATGTGTAAACATGATTTGTGCCAGTCAAGTGGGCAACTCTTGTTTCTGGGTCTATTGGCTGACATTAGCATATTTTGTGTTTTATGCAAATTAATTGGCTTTGGCCTAAGAACGAAATCACAATAAACCCATAAAGGAGCAGCTATGAGCCCGCCAAGCCAAGTGGATGAGCTAGCCGGCAGCCAATTAAAAAACCTCCATAAAACTGCAACAATTCTTTCTTATTGTTTACGCAGCGACCCAGTATTGGAAATTTGTGATATCATAGCTGGGCCTTAATTAGCTCAGCTCAATCAATCAAGAACAAAGCTTACAATAAGTATACAGATATAAAGATATTGGTGTCAGGCATTCCGCAAATTTGGCATGCCCCGTCAATTGGGGCTGTGTGAGAGGCTTTCTCCACATCTCAAATTCGAGGCACTCGCACTTGGCGGTAATTCACAAAATATTCCACAACAACAAGTTGGCATATACAATTCATTTGATTGCTCGGCTTTGCCCGGCTCAAGGTTTGTTCTTCAAATCATATTAGTTACTGCCAGTTCCGCGCCTGTGAGTACTTTTCCTTAATTACCTTGAGGTTAATCCGATACAAAACTTAAACTGATTTTTGCCAAAGCTATCAAGCACTCATCTTCCTATATCTTACGATTAGGGCTGTTCGTCAATCACGAGTCAGTCAGTCTGGACAAATAGTTTACTATACAAATATATGCACGTATTTACAGAACTGTTTGTCTACACAATGCGCTGCTTGATGCAATTTCAATAACACTTGGGGGGGGTAAAAGTGTATCGAAGCATGCAGGGTACAAATAAACAAACAAATAAGCAAATTGCTGTGCAAACACAAGCAATGCTGCCCTGTAAGTGTCTGTTGGCCTATTGAGCTGGCCTTGTGAACTTGAACAATATTAGCATATTATTCAATTAAACTTCAACTTGAACTCTATAAAATGTTAGTAAACGGCACGCGATTGCCGAATGAGGCAATCGCTTAGCTAATGCAATTGAGGCCATTAGCTGCTTGTATCTGTATCTCAAGTTTGTATCTGCAGCTGTATCTCACACTCTAGCTGAGCACTCAACGGAGAAAGTCAAGTTGTTGACTGTTTTGGCCACACCTCATGAGCTCACAGAAAACAACAAAAAAAAGAATATAATTTCTGATCATGTAATTTTTGTGTGGTTTCTCAGCATTCTCGCTCCATGAATCAGCAATTCGTTGCCTTTGTTACCGTTTTGCAGCTGCTACATATAAGTGCGCCTTGTGGCTATGTGAATGGTGCTTGAGGCACTTGTCGGCTACTGCCGTTTGTCCGACAGTGAGCAACAACTTGCTGGCCAAGTCCAGGGACAGAATCTACGAGTGTGTGTTGGCTAGGAGCAACAACTGTTGGCTACATCGCAAGCGAATTACCATAAAATTTACATAAAAGCTTCCGTGTAAAATTTATTTAAAACAAATAAAAAACAAACTACACCAAATCCTGGACACTACATCTTGCTCAGAGCCGACGAATGGCCCCAATAGACGGAAGGCAAAGGCAAAGCCATAAACATGAACTTCCACTGATGGCAACAACAAAGGCAACAGCTTCAACAGATAGTCCAACAATTGGCAACAGGTGTAGGCCAAGCTGTGAGCCAAGAAACCAAAAGGTTGTCCATTGGCCCGTCCCTTATCTAATAACAACAGCTACTTGACAGCACAAAAAGGCAAGCAGCGGCAGTGTGAAGTGTGAATCGGTCCTCTGAACACGCTAAACACGTGCCCGTCTATTTCGAGTAGGTCTTAAGTTGTTCGGAGACATGGCTGACAATTTGGCTAACCCAAAAAGTCGGCTAGAATCTGCGATTGCACAAGTTGTTGCCGCCGCTCGACCCAATCTGGGTTTAGTCTGTCAATGTTTGTTCGATTGTTCGTTACGTGTTTGTCACGTGCCAGGACCCCGTCTTGTCATTGTGCAAATTTACAGTTTTTCGCAGTTTTCAGGCGAATCGGTTGGGGAAATCTACGAAATTGTCGCACCAAATGCGACACTGAAAAGACAAGCCATTTTGTATTGGGAAGTGCCCCCAGAGAATCAGTTGGCCAACTGGCCAGCTCATGATTAAAGCCAGGCTTATATGCCCTAACTGTAACTACCACTCATGAATACGGCCGATACTAACTCAGGGAGAAAATTAAGTAATTATGCAGTTGACTTGCCTTTTTTGCAATTGCCCAGGCGCTCAGCTCTCTAGGCCTATTTAAGCCGCTTTCCCAGCCCATTCTAGCCAGGCATATGCATGTACGTTCGTGTGCACATGTGCCCACACACACACACACACTCACACACACAAATACCAGTTTCGGGCATTGGCCAAAAAGTGCAATGCCATTTTCTGGGCTGGAATATTGGCCATTGGCAGCTTTTTCCATTTTGCAGACATTGCAACGTTTGTCTTTAACAAAATTATAGCTACGCTTCCACATGCCAATTTCTAAAGTTTGCTCCTGGTCATTGAATCCGGCTAGGGAAACGCTGGCCAAAATGGCTGAATTGTGCCAAAAAGTCTCCATACTGAATGCTGGATGCCTGCAACTGACGCGATATCTCGAGTTGGGAGCTTGCCTGGCAGTCAATAGTCAACTAACTGCATCAACTGCCTGCCAAACACGACCGGTGTCTCTTTTCTCCCTCCCTTTCTCTTTGTCGCTCTCTGCCTCTCTTTCTGCGACACGGACCTGGACACGGACCAATATCGATATAAGGCATTACCTGCTAAACTGTTTGGCAGCATCACAGGTAGCATGTCAAACAGTTTTGCAATTGTTTCGAAATCGTCTCTCGTGCAAATGCAATTTTCTTCAATTTCATTTGGGCGGACATTGAATGTAGTAGCCACTGTTGGGCCCACAACCGGCATAGCATTGTGACAGTGTCTGCCAGTTGGCAGCAGCACCACCAGCGGCAGCCTGCGCCTGGGCCTGAAACTGAGTCTGATCCTAAGGTAGTTCCTCGGCTCTGCTCGTATATATTTAAGAGACTTTAATCTATTACATGGAACGAGTGGCAGATTTGTTTTCTGAAATGTAAGCATGACATTTAAGTTATCTACTACTTCTTCCTGCTTTTGCATTCTGCTACTTTTCCACGTTGCATGGGGACATTCAGGGCGCATTCAGGAGAGAACCTGCCAATTGACAAGTTGGGCGTAAGGGCCTAGGCCATAGCAAATGGGCGTTACTTACTTGTAGCGTAGGCAATGGATGTGGCACTTAGATAAAGTTGAACTGTCTTGTCACAGCCCATTGTGTTTTGTGGCAATTGATGTGAGTCATCGCAGCGACTGGGGCATTGTCTTTGGTTAGATTCGGCAGCAGTGTAATTTCCGGAATGATAGATATAAATAAAGGTTATGAATGCAATTGAGAAGCTTAGCTAAACAAGTGTGTGGCTTGATACCAGAACAATATATATCGTTTAAGGAAATTGAAAATATTAAAAAAATCATTTAGATGGAAGTAAAAAAGTTTTTATTTACCAGCACTTAACAATAAACAGTTGATGACTGCTTTAATAATGAGTGAGTGTAACTCAAACAGTTTAATCTCATACTCAGGAATTGCTCCATTTGCCTGCCAATTACCAGCTGAAAACTCGAGAAATTTATTACACAAGGCTTATGGTCAGAATAACAAATATATCAAAGCCAAAAGCCCCACAAAGAGCCAAAAAAAAACCAAAAAAAAATCAAACAAGTTGCAGAAAAACAGCAGAAAAACGATATGATATGACCAGCATCAGATGAACAATGACCCAATGTTGACATAATAAAACGCATATTCGAGTATGTAACTAGTGAATCAACAGCCGGAACAGCCGGAATGGCAACGGCAACGACGGCAACGACGGCAACAGCCGGAACAACAGGCCGCAGATGCCACAAATTCCAATGCATACACACACAGAACCGAAAGGGCCAGAGAGAGATATGTTATTAAAAAATATATATACATACACGAACATGCATATATACGACACGACGCACACACACACGCACACATAGATGACATAAAGGCAGGCATAATAAAAAGGCGAGTAAAAAATGAAATCATATAAAAGACATCAGTGCGAAACTATGGGATTTAAAAGCGCTTTAAATTGGCTAAGAATATGCAAGAGCATGGCTCATAAAATTTTGCGGTTTCATAACAGAATCGAAATACCAAGAATGCCAGAAAATAATGGAAAAGCGTCAGAGAGAGGCAGAGGGGAGTGGGAGATCTTTAGACTCTAGCATTGATGGAGTAGTCGGTCAGCTGCTTAGCTGGTCCTTCAATGTGACGAACGCTTGCGAACCAAGCGAAAGTTGAAGCTGCCACTCAATACATTTTCTATTGGGGTAATTCAAAGTTAACGATGTGTAAATACTTGGTAGCTTAAAGTGCACAAGCAGCGGCAGTGCCACCGCCTGCGGTATTGCAAAACCAAAACAACAATTATGACAACAGGGTGCAACCACTAAGGCAGGCAGCCAACCACCCAGCCTCCGTCATCCCACCTAGTCACTCGAACCCGGCATACAATTACTTAGGTATGGACCAAAATGATGCCCAAAGCTATGATTTGTCCTGTTGCAGCTGCAGTCCTGTTGCCGGCAAATTGCATGCTCGTTTGGTACACAAATGAGACACATTGTAGCCAAAGCAGGGCGGCGGCATTGCTTCTGGACTGGCCAACAACCACAGGCACACACACACACACACATATATACAACGACAATTACCCTGCAGCAATTTACTTGAATTAACACCCTGGCCAGCGCATAGTCAACTTTTTATAACTTCTTTTCCAGTCTTTGTCCCGAACAATAACAACAAGAAACAAGTAAACTATTAAAATGGGGTGCAACTGACTGCGTCATACTCGTTTAATGTCTAGAAACGCTTAACTTAAAAAGATTTTTATCAAAAGAAAAGTTAATGGAGTTGCAAGAAACTTGCCCACAAATGTATCAAAGTAGCTATTCACAATTGCAAGTCCCAAATGTATGGATGGCCAGCGAGGCCCAAAACCTATATACTCTTCTCGGCTTGTGAGCGAGTATTAAGAAGAATGCATAAATTTATTATTGGCGCAGCGACCATAACGACCACGCCAACGACCTTGAGCAGCACTTGGCTACGTGCTGGCCCCAGGCGCAGTCTTGTAACTGGCCAGCTGCCTGGACGTCAGCTTCATCAGGCTGCAAGACGATAAATTATCAAATGACTCTGCGTAGCCATGGCAATTAGGTCGCTTTTTATTGTTTGAGCATCTTGTGGCTGTTGTTGGGGCCACAATTATAATGAGCCAAAGCCTCAGTCGCAGCTGTGGCAGGCGCAAATTGAATTTAATGCAGGCGCTGGCAGCTTCGCTGAGCTTTAAACTTTGAGTTCCAGCCGCTGCACTCAACGCCATCAGATTAAGGTATTTATAAGTCAGCTCTTGTATATGATCGGGCAAATGCATTCTTTATAGAAGTCCATTAAATTGCGCACCATTAAAAAGCTATACAGCCTCAGGGGCGTAACGCCCTAACCTAATCTATGCGTGAACGCCCTTTAAACCTTAACCACGCCCCCCCACCAAACGTGATTTAATGAGTTTTGTACTCAACCCCACATATGTCTGGCTGATTTATGCCCAACGACTAGGCCTCAACTCCGTTCACAAAACATGTGCGAAAGCGCAGCTCAAATAAATACAAAACTAAATTGCTTGAAATAAAACTTTTGGGGTAACTTTAAGCCTCAGCAACAAGAGCGGGAGGACAGGGACGCAGCTCAGCTCTGGGTTGGGGGAATCACATCAAGTGAGCAAAACAGATTTGTCACAAAACCGCAACAGCCAGTAAATCAGCATAAAGGGCGAGTGCAAGTCAAAACATTTCAGAAATTATGACCCGCCCAAAGGGCAGCCGCAGCAACAGCCGCAAAGACCAGGCGGCTGGGGGAGGCTGTGGCAATGGTGTTGGGGCTGGTTCTGGTTCTGGTATTGGTGGTACATTCAACGATAATTGCCATTGCTGTGGGTGGTTCTCCCAGCCAACAAGAGTTGCCAAAAACTAAAAAAGTAGCAGCACAAAAATAAACACTCTCAGAGTGTGCCCAGCAAGAAGCCAGCACAATTTTAAAAGTGCAATAATTGCTCGTGTGAGGCAGTGTGTGTGTGTGTGAGGCTGTGTGGGTGCGTGTGTGCATATTGCTGCAGTATGTATGTATCAGTATGTAAGTGGGCATGCACAAAAGATGCAAATCAGTCAGACGGCCGGACAATGGGACAGACAATTGTGCAGAGGAACGGACTTGCCGCAACGCTGCCAACATAAATAAGTTGTATGGCTCAGCCGGCGCTTGCACAACGAGCCTTCCAGCAGCTTAACCCCTTTGCCCCCTTTGCCCCATGCCCCTTGTGCTCCCTAGCCCCTTCGCTGGCCAGCAAAACGAGGCGCATCGTATTCATAGCAACAACAGCGTCCAGTTGGATGTCTGCCGTAGTATGTCTGCATATAGGCTTGAGGAGGATGCGACTTGCTGCTGCATTGTACTGTACATCATACAAATGGAGATGCGGTGGAGCCGACGCACAGTTGAGGCACGAGAGCATAACAAACAGCTTGTTGTTGTTTTTGTTGTTACTGTTGTTGTGGTTGGTGCCGCTTGTTGTTGCTAGCTCACTTGAGTAGACAGTGTACCAGCCACTGACACTTCCGTTTGGGCATTGTTTTTGCATTTTTGGACTGAATAAGTATGTACATACATACATACGTGCATTCATACATGCATACGTATACGTAGTCATATATAGTCATAGGAGTGGAGCCAACACTTGTGGTATGCAGTGTCGCCCAAAAACAAAGCAATTAAAAGCTTTAACTTAGACCTGGACCTTGCCTCACAATCTCGTTGCATAAGTTATAAATGTTTCATGGATTATTTATTGCTAGCCAGTTTGATGCTTATTAAATAGTTGCATTTAGAATTTATTTATTGTGCGCAGCACAACAAATTTGCACATTGAATAATAACTTTTAGTTTTTCACACAATTTACATTTTGCACCCCTTGCATGGTATTTACATATGAAATGGATTATGTTTTCCCTATGACTTTTCCGAGCTGCAGATATATTTTTGTAAACAGCCCTTTAAAAGGTTCAACAATGCTCTGGAGCAGATGTAAAGCATAGAACAGAAATAACATTAAAGATAAATAACCCCTCAAGCCTTGTGCATGTAAAGGTAAATAGCCAAAGTTGAATTGAATGGGGCTTAAACAGAGCTACGAAATGCATGAAGTAGGATTTATATAAAAAATGTATAACAGAATAAATAAGCAAAAATTAAGGCAATTTTAATCTCTCCATTCACAGCATAAATTCGTAAATAACAAGCACGAACAGCTTTAAGCAAGACAAATAAGTTCAATTATCTTTTGTATAATAAAGATATGATAAATGACCTACATAATCATTTGACCAAAGCCACACAAGAGTTAACAATAAAATAAAAAGATTTTTAAGCCAAGAAACGAATAGTCAAGCTGATGACCGAAATTGATGTATCGCAATTGCTGATATGTTTCATTTTATCAGAAATGTTTCTTTGTTTTTATTCAGTTGACTCTTGGCATTATTACTATATGTATCTCTGCGTGATATGTTATTTTGTCTTCTTCTTAATCAATATAAAATACATTTTGTTTCTTTACCTTGAATGTTGAATGTTTTGTTAGCTTATATTCTCTATGTTCAATAATAAAAAGACTAAATATTTGCAACTCCAAGAGAATAATGATGAAAACATTTGCCCAAGAATGCGAATAGAAATAAATTCTTTATTCAGCTTGCCAGTTACTTTTTAGCATCTTATTTCTATAGCTCTTTTGTTCCCAAAACTCAAACTCTGCCTAGTTTCACAACTAGTGTGATTTCCCACACTTCTCCAAATCATTTCAAGCAGCCTCCTTTGGTGTAGTGCAAGTGACAGGGCGTTTCAAGGATGTAGAGGGTGTGGATATTGTGGAGTGTGTTCGTCGTCAGGCTACTTATACTTTAGCAAAGCGTTCTGTCATCTTGACAACACATACATACATACATACATACATACATACATACATACATACATACATACATACATACGTACTTTTGCCATTGTCTAACAGCATTAAAGCAAATAAAAGCAAGAAGCCAACATCAGCTAACACTGATGTACGAATGTGAAAAAGCGTTGAAAAATGTGAAAACGAAGCGTTCTAACAGCCAGTGAAATGTCCTTGAGCAATAATAGGAGCCACACACACACACACACACACACGCACACACGCCAGAGGGAAAGCGTGTTTGAGTAAAACGCTTATCAAATGCAGTTAACTAGCTTGTTGACATCTTCACGCATGAAATAACTGGATAAACTAACGCACAGACAGACGTAGAAGTTGATGTTTTTCATAGCATTGGAAGTCAGGAAAATGTAGGAAAATGCTGCAATTGATTTGAAACAAAAATTGTGGCCACCAACAAGCTACTCTCCTACTATCCAGCTGCAAAAGTCATGCAAAAGTAAATGATTTTTAAATGCAATTACGCCAAAGTTGTTATTCATATACAGAGGTTTTTGTGTGCGTGTATATATGTGTGTATTTATCAACATCAAATTTTTATGCCCAGACAAAACATAAAATTTTTAAAGCCACTTTGATTTGCTATATAGGATAGGCCACCGTCCAATCTTCTGAAATTGCGTATGAAATATTTATTATTGCAAACAAACAAAAAATAAAGAAAAATACTTGCCCTGACCCGACAATCTCTGACTGCCTGTCTGGCTGGCTCTCTCGTGCAGCTCCCCCTCTTAACCATTCAGATGAACTTTCATATCTTCGCACTCTACGCCCCCCATTTACACACACATATTTATGAACATTCATACACCGAGAGCAGTCGCATAACTGGCAACATATTTTACCCCACTCGCATACATTTGTGGCCTGGATGCCAAAAAAAAAAGGTGTGTGAGAGAGTCCTGTGATTCCATTGCACGAGTTCTTATTATGCATTGGGTGCAATTGGCCTTTGCTTTTAACCCGTTTTTTCGAGCGATTATGGATCTCTACACGTGCGGGTACTTAAGAATTGATTAGACCATTTAAAACGATGCTAAGGAATTGTCCACAAACATCTAGCGGGATATATTTCTATAGCTGCACTCAAATTTGAATGTTACATTACATTTACTTCTAGTTCGCATACTCTACTTAAAAGTAGCGCATTGAAATAGCCGCTAAGGACGAATTTCTTTTCTCCTTTTAACCTTCTTACTTTTCCAATACTTTTTAGTTGTCCACTTGTGCTTTGCTCTTGCCTCTTGGCTACAGGATAATCTCGGCTTCTGCATGACTGTGATTATAGAAGGTTGCATACTTCGGCGCACTGGCATGCAGACAATGCCAGAAATATGTCCAGCCCATTGCGTATGTGTGTGTGTGTGTGTTTGTCAATCTGTCTGCCCAAACGTAGGATATTTTCTTATTTCAAACTTTTTCTTTTTGGAGACAATACAGGCCAGGCAGGCAGACCAACCAGCCAGACTAGAGTATAACATTTTTCCTACTGCCAAAATATGCAATAAACGTAATTACAATTCCAGCCTAGCTGTGTGTGCTTGCGGCTTGTGTTTGTGTGTGTGTGTGTGTGTGTGTGTGTGTGTGTGTGTGTGTGTGTGTGCGTGGTTGTCGATATGTGTCTCAGTATTGTTCACAGATAAACAAAAGTTTGTCAATTACCTGCCCTTTTATTTCGATTTCTCAGCAGCAGTCAACAATGCATTTCCTCTGCCTGGTTTATCAACTCCCTGCTGCCATTTTCTTTGACAACTTATCTTTCTAGGCTGTCAACTAATTTAATACTCTTGAGTAGCAAATTTAAAATATGTCAAGACATTTACGACTTATGGTTATTTATCTCACAGAAGCACTTAAAGCAATTAGTTTGCCATTTGGCTCGCAATCAAAACAAGCTTGATCACATTTAAAGCTTTCAAGTTATCTTAAATAATTTAACAAAAATATATTTAACAAATATTTCGAGCGAACTTGCTCTATTGAACGCTGCCAATTACAGTTGAACCCCGAACTGAAATCGGAAATGGGTAAATAAAAAGGTTGATTTTGTGAAAATATCTCTAACAGGCAGAGGGAAGGTTGTCCAAGGTTGAAAAAATACACATATTGTCGCATATCATACTCTGAATACCCTTATTTCTACACTGTCTGCAAAAATATCGTTATTGAGATAAGGATTTCAGCGACAACAAGGTTTAAGACCTTCCTCCGTTTCCATACAATTGAATTAACCTCTCTCTCTATTAAAATTCTGTTATACAGAGTATCTCCTAGTCAGACACTCTTGACTATAGTACACTTTGCCTGTTTCTTTGCTAGTTCCTAACAGCTTAAACTTTAAATCTGCTTGTAAATTAAACGCATCAGAATCGTTTTTTTTTAACTATATGATGTTGAGATCTGTTTAACTTTTCTCTAACTGAGTTGGCGAATGAATATGAAATCTTAAACCTATTTGGTATTAATTAAATTTTATGCAATAGAAACAAATAAGTGCGACATGTTGCAATTAGTTCGAATATTTGTTATATGATATGCGCGACCTTTAAAATAAATTGAGAATATTATGTGATTTTATTGAATGAGGGGCTGAAATAGCATCCATTCCAGCTCTGCCTTGTATAGTGTATCAAAGTATTTGCTGCTCTTGCACAAATTCAATTAAAATCGTTTGCTGTGTTGTTGTTGTTGAAGTTGTTGTTGTTGTTGCCGCTCCAGCTAAACAAAAATCAATGGTGTGATATGTATCTAAAGCAACAGCGAAGAGCTATGTTCAACCTTTGGTCGGGGCCAAAACCACAGCTGAAATCCTTGGGCAAACACCCAATAACTTAATTGGAAAAACGCATCAAAGCCGCTTTCAAGAGTTTGTGTGTTGCGCAGAGGTAGCCGCGGGGCGCACTTAGAGAACCGACGAAGGTTTAAAACTTACAATGGTTCTGTCTACTTACTTATATAAACCAACAACTATAATAAATGGCAACAACAACAATAACAATAGAGAACTGTCAATGCAGCTGCTGCTGCCCAGACACTGTGCTTTTGCCCTACGGCAAGTGGCAAAATGAAGGCTATTTTTAAAGGCACTTTGCTTTCTACGCACTTGCCTTTCTCTAACCAGCTCAAATTTCAGAAATGTGTGTGTGGGTGTGTGTGTGGTCGCTGGCATTTTGAGGTGCGCAAATCAAATTGCAACCTGCCCAAAGAGTGAACTTAAAATAGGCGTAAACAGATTGCCTACATCGCTGGCCAACTTGCACCCAGTTCTGTTACTCGGCTGTGGCTCTTAGCTCTTTTGCGGGCTGGCCGCAATACGGAAGTCGCGTTTGTTGCCACAGAGCGCATCCTGTCCTTGGTTTTTGGCGCTGCCACTCGAATTTTGAATTACGAGCTGCTGTCAGGATGCCATTCCCCAAACACGCCCCAACCCGCCCTACTAACTGCCTCGTGTTTAGCCACATCCTGACTGCTTTTGAAAGTTTTATGCGGCGCACTCGCGCAGCAGCAGAACTTTGCAACTGTACATAAATTTAATTTCATTTTATGAGCAGGCCCAACATCTTTGGCAACTTGTACACACACACTCGCGCACACACACACACACATACACACTCACTCTCAATGAAATCTATGCCCAGCTAATGCAATTTTATTTCTCGCTTTGGTATTTTTGCAGTGCACTTGCTGCAGTCCTCTTGCCCCCTTGCCGCACCGTGGGTGCCAGGAAACTGTTTCGGTGAGTTAAGTATGAATTATGTTGTTTTAGTGCATGGGCCTGAGTTTGAAAACTTATTGAAATATGCTGGCAAGGACCAGTTGCCAGTGCCCAACACTTTTGTGCGCACTACAAACTTGTGTCCTTTTAAGCTTAATTGAAAGTTGGAGAGCCAAAACGTTGCCCATAATGCAATATGGCCGGCAGTGTAAAGTTTTCGAAAGGCAGCGCCTTTTCGGCCGCCAGGCAGTAAATTACCAACAGCTGTTTTGCCTTTTGAGTGGTTGCAAGCACCGCCAACTGCATGCTTTCAAGTCGCGCACCTTTGTGTCCAAGTCCCAAGAAACTTTTGTGAGGTCTTGTGTGCCACAACTCGATTGACATTGATCAAGTTGGTGGCCAACGACATATCGGGCTCTTGAGTTTAGAAAATGTTATGCTTGCTTTTTGTCACTATATCAACATCAAACCGAACCACGCACAACTTTTCACGCACAACAAATTTTGTGGAAAACAAGAAGACAACAGCAATAGAAATGAACGCCAAAAATCTTTTGCAGCTGCTCATAAAAATGTCAGAGACCGCCCGCTCACCCCTCATCGTGTAGCCAGCTGCACTTGCAGTTGCAGTTGCAGCTGCAATTTGTTATTTGATTTTTTTCTATGGCCATGCAAAACTTTAGCTCCGAAATGACAGCAGCGAAGGCAGAGGAAGTTGCTCCGACTTTGGAGAGCACAACAAAGTGATAGTGCTGGGTGGGTGGGGTACTTGGCTTGGCTGGCACCACGGAAATAGCTTGAAGTTGTCAGCGCTGCGCAATGATGCACATTAAGTGTCAAATGTCAGACGCTGCCAAAAGTTGTTGACAACAACAAGTAACATTTTCAGGAACCGCAAGCGAAGTACTGACAACTGACGCCGCCTGTCATTGGGAACGAGCAATCCATTGCCTTGGAACGCCTGCTATGTTATTTATTTATTTTGTTTAGCTTCTCGACCATTTTTGCCAATTTTCAAACGCCTTTGTGTAAACAAATCCAGAGCCAAGCAGTTTCTGGTTATTTTTAGGGCAAACACAATAACAGTCTCCAATGGCTGCGCGAAGCGACAAAGACGACAACGTCGTCGCCATACTCAATATTTATTTGCGTTTCCATTTTCACTACCCAAACTGACTGCGAGCCATCCCCCCTGCCCAGTCCACGCTCTGCTTATACCGTCTGTTGCCTCCTGTAGCGGGCGATATCCCATGGAGTTTTCAATTCCGGCTCAAGTACGTGCGTCGCTTGATTTGCAATCCTTTGAAGTTGCACGTCAGTTGGCTGGCGTAGATATATGCACACACACATACGTATATGGAAAACGGGTCTGGGATCGGAATTGGGAATGGGCATGGGTATGGGAATGCGAATGCGAATAGCAATGATATTTTGATGCACGTTTGTCAAAAGTGCGATATGTCGCTCTGTATTTGTTTGCGCTGCAACTTAAGTTGCATTTTGATATTCTTATCCGTGCTGTGTGCAACAAACATAACGACGTCGAATCTCCAATGCAAAGCATTCTGATGCATAATTGAAAATAAATGTATCCTTGCGTGCCCGCGGCAAACATTTACTGACGTGTACGCTCCAGCTCGTTCAATTGGAAAAGTTGTAAAATCAACAAGTCATTGGCAAATAAGAGGCCCGGCGACAGCAACCCATAAAAAACGCATAGTTGGCAAAATACTCTGCTTATTTGCATATAAAACAAGTACAAAATGCATTAACATGCCTGTGGTAAACTATGAAATACCCTAGCCGGGCTGACATCTTTAGTTAACTACATTCGCCTTTAGTAGAGGGTATTATTACCGACGGACCGCGATGAGCGGATGTCAACAATGACTTCCAACTTGCCGGCCAGTGGGCGGGGCAAAGAGGCAGACGCTTTTATTCAATCACACGAAACTGTTGCAGGCAGTGGAAAAATAACTATTTTTGGAAGCGGAAACGGAAGTAAACGTGCAAGAACCAAAATAGAAACAGAAAGAGCAAGCATGTGTGTGTGTGTGTGTGTGTGTGTGTGTGTGCGAGTGTGTGTAAGCTTAAGCACAAAATGTCATGTGGAATAAAACAAAAAAAAAGCATTTGCATGCCACGCAGCTTTTGACGTACGCTAAAAACGGACAGAGGAAACAGAAGCAACTAAACTAAAGTCTCTTGACAAACAAACTTGAAACCGACCAATTAAGTAAAAAAAAAATTCAATTAAAGAGCTTTTTATGCTGTTTCCAAAGATGACAAAAATGTGTCAATGAAATAAACTGAAAACGTGTGTACAGCAAAAAATGTTGCCACAATTCAGGCAGTCAGCATTTAATTCAATTGTAACTAAACATTCTATCGATGGGCCTTTAGACGCATATCAAAAGCTTCACATGCCACAAACTAATCCAGCATATTGAAACAAATTTAATCTTCTGACAGCCGTAATCGACAACATAGCCAAGCCCTTGGCCAAGAGTTGATTTCAATAACCAACTGCAACTGTGTTTTACACAATCCGCCCGAACATCAAACTCAATATGCAAACACAAATATCACGTATACGACCCGTTCTATTGATGAGAGTCAAATAAAAATAATAGTGAATATCACAGTTTTAAAGCAAACGTTTTGACAATTTAAAACCCAATGCCGCTGAAAAACTAAAATGCCAGTTAACTTTTTGTCTGCATGGTTTTGTCGTCCGGCTCGCCAGCGGGAATATTTGCAATTTTTGTGCAAATGATGCCCACCGGAAGATCGGAGCCCAGACACATGATGGCTCAAAGCTCCCAATGCGCCGCCAGCGTGCACAAATGCCCAAAAACGGACGACAGACGACAAACGACATACGCTAAAGCATGACGTATACGCAGAATTAATTTTAAGCTTGTAACGTGCAGAAGTTAATGCCCCAGCTTAACCAACAACAACGCCAGCGACAATAGCTTCTCATAGACATGCAGAACTGAATGCATTAGCAAGCAAAAAAGAACGACTTTTGGGATGCCTTGTGGAATTATGGCTTACGTACTTGCAGAGACTTGAGGGGAATGGTAAGCCTCGAAGTTGCATAGATTGGCGAAGTTATCAAAAAACTTTGCTTATTCCTATTTGCTCTTTGATAAAAGAGTGCTATATTGTAGGAATCTGGCTCACATTTAGGAAGCATATTGAAACTTTTAAATGTCTATAGACCAAAAAGTTGTTCATATCGGAACCTACTTGTCTAACGCTCATTCCTAGATTGACAAACCTATGTAAAATATCATGACGATAAAAATTGAGAGCCTATTTAGCTCAGAGGCAGACAGACGGGCAGACAGACGGACGGACGGACAGACGGACATGGGCTATATAAACTCGACTGTTGATGCTGGTTGAGAACATATACACTTTAAAGGGTCGGATATCGGTCTCTTTGCATGCGTTATGCAAGGATATAAAAAACAGCGCCAAAATTTCATAAAACAATCATCGAAATGTAAAAGCTATGCCAGTTGCTATAAACTTTTAACAAAAGAGCAAACGAAAATGTGCACTAAATCTGCAACAATTATAAATGCTAAAATTATGCACATGAAAACCATGTGAAAATCGAACAAAGCACTCAAAAGGACCAAGCCAATAGTAAATATATTCATGTCAATTGACAGTAATAATCATTTTTCACAATCTAAACAAGCTATACAATAGAATTTAAGTCATAATACGAAGGGTCGATCGATCAACTTCGATTCGAATATCAAGACTTTTGAAAATGCATTTGCAAGCTTCATTTTCTGAACATTTCGATATAACATTTGATCCTGCAAATTGGTTTTGAAGCTTCAGGCTCTACTCGCTAATTGTGTTTGGAAAATTGAAATGATTTCAATTTATATAAATATACAACTAATTGAACCGCCCTCGTAAGCGAGAATAAATTTGTGTGCCGCTTGTGATATTTGCTGTTCTTATTGTTGGTGTTGTTATTGTTGTTGCCATTGCAAATGCAACAATGCTATTGTCATTTTTAAGCCAATTTCCGTTCATTTTGACGCATCCGCTGGACACACTCGCCCACAAGCACACACACACACACACACACACACAGTTGCGCTCTATATGTATTTACTCTTTTGGCCAGGCCTTTTGTTTTTCGGTCATGTCTGTGGCCACTGTTGTTGTTGTTCTTGTTTTTGTTTCTGTTGTTATGTTTGTTGTTGTTGTTGTTGTTGTTGTTGCATTTGTTGTCGTTATTGCTGTATGCGCGGTTAGTCCGTTTAACTGCACAGTTGTTGTCCTTTCACATGCATAGATACAATAAGCTCTTTATATTTACACACACGCACACACACACACACACACGCACATATCTGTGGATTGTAAATACTGTTGCGCTAAATTGTTCATTTCATGAAATTAATCTTAAAGCGAACAAAAATACTAAATAAGTAGAATAGAATGCAAACTGTTCGTAATTGTAATAGAGAAATTATCTAGAATTCAATTGATATAAGCAATGAATTCATTATTATCTATTTAAAACTTAAACTTAAACTTAAGACAAGAATTTGCAGATATGACAATGGCCGCAAGCCTAAGCTTAAGACAATATGCTATTCAACAGTTACCCACAAGATGTTAAGTCTAGATGAGTAAGTCTTCACATTTAGATTATTTTAATAAAGAATCTGTTGTCAATTGCATCTCGCTTGATATATCGGCGAGTCGAGCTGTCTTTGGACAATAATCATCGCAATTAAATTAAGTAATTGCTTACCAGCAATTGAACCGCAACAATTCGGCTAAGAAACGCACAGCAAAAAACACACGGACACAAAACAACCAAAAAGTGCATTCCCGCTTTGTCAAGATCTGCAGCAGCAATTACACAAATGGATACTAATAAAACTGATTGCATCAATGAATTCGTATACATGAAAGCCGAAATGTCTTCAAATATCTGTGCATAACAGCTTGAAGAGAAGTAAATGCAACATGTATTGAGTTTCCGACGTTAGTTTTCCCTGTAAAAAGTCACTAAGCAACAATATATTATGCTTGCTTGGCACCTTGATAATGCTGTATATCTGACTTAGTTGCAGCGTTTGATAGACAATTAGTATAAACTTTATTGAATATAAGTTTTACACCTAAAATATAAATTTAAATGTTATTTTTCGTCTGCTACCTGGTCACAATATACCCAATACAGCCCATTCTTAATGCGTATAACTATAAATAACTTACATATATTTTCTACTCTTACACTTTCCGAAATTTGCACAAAAATGCAGAGAGACACAGGCAGAGTTAATAGAGAGACGGCGAAAGGGTGACAGAGAGAATGCATGGCGTTTTGTTATTATTTGTTGAAGCATTATTTACCTGAGTGAGAAAAACGAAAGCAAATTGTTTGGATACACCGCACCTGAGAGCAACGTATCGAGCTGCCAATTTTCATTCGACCCGCAACGAACATTTTTACCAGATTCCATTTTTTGTTAATTTTGTTTTGGCAACTGTCCGACATACATAAATTCAAAACTGGGACACACACTTATGCTCGAGACATGTCTCTTAACCTTTCAATGCTGAAACATATCCATATCCATATCATAACATTTACAAAACATATCCATGCAAATGTCTTAAATAAATGTTTAACAACATTTAATGGAAGTTAATAATTAAAGAAAAGGCAACGATAAGATAACATAACTTTTATTGAGATCTATTCACGCCCAGGGTCGTATCTTAACTATTTTCAGATTTTTTTTTCAATTATCGAACATTTTTGTAGGTCTAAGTCAACAATACAATATATGTTGCAATAGAATGCATCAAATATGGAGACAAAATACGAAATGTTTGAACAGAGTTCTTGCCTCAGACGTGGGTCAAAAAGAAAGCATTATAAAAAAAGGTCTTACATACACATCTGTTTTTATACCCTTGTAGAGGGTACTATAATTTTGTCATTTATTGAAAAATCGGCATTTGTATGTTTCACTTTGCTCCCTACGTATATCTAAAACATTATCAACAACGGACCACTATATCACATAGCTGTCATAGGAATAATTGGTTGGGAAGTAGATTCTGGTATGGAAACCTTTTTTATTAAGAGTTACACTATGATCCTCAAACATATGCAAAATCTTATCAACATTGGACAACGAAGCACAGTCGAAAGGAAGGTACTTATATGGATATATATTGTTTCGGCATGACGAAGATATCCTTATCCTTTCCTAAGCCAAGGAGCAACTTAAGATTAACACTATTTAATGAAAACATTATTTAGCACAAAAAATTGGATAAGAAGCACTGTTAAATGAATAATTGCCAAGAAAATCAAACTGTTTTTGAAATGGCAGCGCCTTATAGACGCAATGCATACGTATGTATTTCCACAGTGAAATCAACATCGTAAGGTTCTGCACAACACACAAAATTGTTGATGGACTGTCGATAAATTCGACTATTTTCAGTTAGTATTATAATATTGATTGATTTGTGAGCAATTTGGGGCTGTGCCTTGCGCATTTTGTTAGGTATTTTATGAAATCTGTGCGAAAAACCAACTGCAACGCCCTCGGATACTGCAACTGCAATTAATTGTAAAATGCGAACCGCAATGTTTACATTACATACACGAAGCTTGGGATGGGATTGGGATGGTAGCTGGTGGTCGCGAGGCTTGTTAGATACTCACTCACACATTATATGCATATACATGCAGTTGCCGCGGCAATTCGCTGGCCATTTGTTTAAAGTTCGCGGCTCGTTCTCGCCGCAGGCCATGGCTCTGTGGCACATTGTCAACATGATGTTCGGATTGCATAGCTGCTGAGTGGGTTGATGGGCATACAGATGCCACAGTTTGCCGGATAACCATTATAATAAAGCGAGGTTCTTCCAGCGAGATGCCAGCCCCTCCCTGCACACACAGCTGTGTGGTCAGGTGGGCGTTATGTGCGTGTGCGTGTGTGCGAGTGTGTGTGTGCGTGTGTGCGAGTGTGTGTGTGATACACATCGATTCGCGTTTGACATTATGATAAGGTAAAATCGGACGACGCTGACAGCGAAATATTGGATTGCAATGAAATTGCGCGCTTTGGCAGTGTGTGGCCTCAAAAAATACGTATAGCTGACCAGGCAAGTTTTTAATGAGCTGGATTTACGTGGCTTTAATTAAAAACTGTGGGCGTGGCACCGATGTTTGTTTACGTTTGCAGCTGCCTTTTTACGCTTGATATTAAAAGTTCGCCCAAAGGAATTTCATTAGTGTGCCAGATGGGCGTGATCAACGGCTGATTGCCAGCAGCGGAGCGGCGGCGGCGGCGACTGCGGCCCAAAGTATGCAGAGCAAAGGATATAGCAAAAGTTTTATGCTATTATTTGTTTTTGTTGCTATTGTTATAGTTGCTGCACACATGTGTGATTTATTAGCCCATATTCGGTGGAAAGTTCTTTCCTCAAAACGCTGGCGACCCCTAACAGCTGCTGGCAACTTTTTGTACGAATTACATTTGAGTGAGTGTGTGTGTGTGTGTGTGTGTGTGTGTGTGTGCCACATACGGCACGAAATTAATAATGCATAATGAGCTGTAGCCGTGAATGTGCCTTTGATTGAGCTACTCAGGCAATAAACTCCAAAAATGAAGGGATACTTCTGAGCCAATGTAGCTAGAATGTGGGATAGAGTGCATAGAAGGGTATAGGCAAGTCTTTCTGTGTGCATAAAAGGGTATAGGCAAGTCTTTCTGTGTGCATAGAAGGGTATAGGCATGTCTTTCTCTCTGCCTTGAAGGGTATAGGCAAGTCTGTCCGCAGGTTCTTGCCAAATTATGCAGCCATAAGTTAAGAATCATGTCATGTTATTGAATAACGTTGCAGTTTTGCAGGGGAGTTGGAAAATCATTGCTTTCGCCATACGAGATGAGAATAAATAAATGAAAACGATTGCCTACTTATGAGCGCGCTTTTAATATGCAACTTTGTGCTGCACAAGCGGCAATATATATTAAAAATACTGCTGACAAGTGCTAGCAAAGCAGCCAGGGCGTATGTTTAACAAGCCATATTGCCTTGTATTTCATTTTTATGATGACTTTCGTCTTACCACCCGACCCGGCAACAAAAATGTTTATTCCGCGTGTTGCTGCAACACAAATAATTGTCGAGCAGCATGTGGCGTGTGTCCGTGTGTGCGTCGCGGTGTGCTGAATTTTATTTATGCTTATGTGCGTTCTGTCTTTATAGCCGTGACGCGCACATCGCACACACACACATATATCATATATTGCCGCCTCGTCTTGAATTTGATGCAAATTCTCGGCAGCTGGCACATGGTTATTAATATCAGTCACACACAGGCCTTGGCTAGGTATACGAAAAACTAATTGCAAATTGTGGCAGAATCGCATCTAAACCGTTTTCCACTAAAAAGTAAAGCGCCATTTTTTCGTGATATGCTGATGAAAAACTTTAACCGCTGGCCTGGTCAAATAAAAACGATGTCAGCTGCACATGCACAGGAGCCAGTCTTTCATATATCGTGTTTTGTATATCCTGCAATAGACGTGTGTGTGTGTGCGTGTGTGTGTGTGGGGGTATAGGCACAGAAAAAGTTTTGCTGGAGCCGTCGATGCGTTGCACATGCTGCTCTGGCAGCTATCTACGGTGGCTCGTGTCTACGGGCGCGTAAAGTCCATTAACATGGAAGACTAACAAACAGCGCCGAATTTTTAGACACTTCATAAACAACGTAGCCAAAAGGAAAAAAGAAAAGAGCTGAATACAAATTGAACGACAGCTTTGTGAAAAAACCATTTGAAGAAAAATTGTGCCAACAGTTTGCACTGAATTTATAGCCTTGGTTCAAACATAGGGAGCTGCATATGCACAATTAATTGCGTTTGAAATTTCCCATTGAAACTTGTATCAACGAGAAAGCGCATGTCTCGATTAAATGAAAAGCTGAATGTCTTTCAAAATACCAGACAATTTCCTTTTGAGCCGTTTAAATAGTACTAACTTAATCAACTGTAACATCAAGTCAAATTGTTTGATATCCTTTGTCCTTCCAATTGTGTCTTTCAGCTGCAATCGCCTCATCAGTGAAAACAATCGGCAGTGCAGAGACCAAACTGAGGTAAGTTGCTTGTTATCTAATTGAATGGGCTCGTGTAAATAGTAAGAAAATAGACAATTATTGTTAACAACATTGGTCACGCCGTTAAGCCAATCAACTGTATCAACAACACGCATACGCCATGTATGCCAAGCTCACACGCACAAGCGCACACACACACATACACATACACATACACCCACACACAAAAACATTTTCGTATATTTAAGGCTTCAAATTTGGACAGAGAGAAAGCGAATACAGACAACATTTGTGAGCCAAACGGGTCGTCTGGTCAAGCTGTTTGCTATGTTATATTAAATACAATGGCAGCAGCAACAACAAAAACACACCTGCACACACACACATACACACTAACGCCCACACAGAAATAAACAAATATTTAATGAAGGGAAATAATTTCTAATAAGATTTTGCTCCAATTGAAAACGGATATTATATTCGACACAATGTCAACAACAAGAGTGCAATAGGTGCGTGTGTGTTCGTGTTTGTGAAAGGTTGTACGAATGTGTATGCTTGTCTCCTTGTTTGCGAAGTGCATATACATTTACATATTTGGCAAAATTAAATAGAGACCAGTTCTACACATAGTTCAAATGTGTGTGCATTTCGAATATGAATGTGGGCCATGTGGGCAGGATTACAAGTTTTTTAATTAAATATAATAGAACATGCCGATGGAATTGTTATTGTCAATTGTCGTCGCCTAAATACGAGATTATTATTTTTTATTAAATTTACAACATCGACAAATAGAAATTTTAATTTTGTTTGACTACTCAAACACCCTTTGATTAGTTATGCAAATCCCATTGCTCCAGCAACTCTTGGACTCTGTCCTGTTGAAATTGAGTGCCTCAAGACGGGTTCTGCAGTTTTGAGCTAATTCCACATAGCCAAAAAGTAAACGAAAAGCTTAAATTTAACAAACAAGCCCAGAAAAAAACTTGAGAAAAACAATTTTATCAAGTTAGCATTAAAGTGGGCGTGGCCAGCTGGCAGTAAGCAGGCAAAAATTGTATATACTCTGCACATCAACTTCAACCGAGCCTCAGCTTAAAGCAACACACGCACACAGGCCGTCTCTGTGTGTTAGTGTACGTGTGTGTTTATTTTACACCTCAAGGGTGCTGAAATATGGCAACAAAAAACATCGCAAGCTGCTTGCACCCACCAACGCCCACTCACACACACACACACTCATTGCCAGCCCCTACCAGCCTGACTGACAGGCAGCGTGCAAATTTCAACAGAGCAACTTGAACGAACGTGTTGCTGCGGGCCATTCGTGCTTGAAAAGTTTTCTAAACATAACTGCAAGATCTGAGCTGTTTTTCTGTTCTCCACACTTTTTTCTGCACCCATGCACACAATGCAATTTCACTTGGCTTCACATTGTTGTCTGTGTGACTGTTTTTCTTATCATCATCATGGCCAAGGGAGCATGGCCAAGGGAGCCTCTGCCTGAGCATGTACTCATCAGCTGTTGTCGTCCAAACTTTCAAGTCCCTTCAAAACAATACACATTTTTATTTGCTTTTTATATTTTTTAGCCAAACAAAATCTCGTTTTTGTTGGCAATCACAATAGATTTAAATATTAAAAAGATTTTACAAATCTTGTTATTTTTGGCTATCACAAAAGATTTAATCCTTTTAGAAGAATTGTGTCAATATAAAAATGATTTGATTTGACATTTTAAGCATGTAAAAGGGGTATTAAGCACTTGGCATACCCAAAATAAAAACTTAAATTTCTGCTCTGTTATCCGAGCTAAAGTTGAATGCCAAATAACGCATAAATTTGCACAATCAATCTGCAAGAAAGAGCGCAATAAGCCTGAGAATTCTAATGAAATCTTAGACTTCATTCATTCAGATTATAGTTTTCTGCTCATATATTAACATTCTTTCAACGAATGTTTTAGTTACTAGTTGCATAAGCACAGAACGGACACTTTTCTGACAGCTTGTAAAAAGTTGGACTACTTGTTGTCTGCAAATATAATCAACTTCTATAATTGAGAGCATTTGATTATGGTGACCGAAGTGTGTCACGTCATATAACTTTGTCCTTCGTGTAGGACAATTCATAGGCGTAAGCCTCAACACATCATAAAAATAGGAATAAGAACAACAACAGCAACAACAACAAAAACAACAATGACGGAAAATGAATCACCTACGTGCAGTGACTTTGTGAAAACAACAACTAATAAAAAAAATGCCTGTTTATTGTTGTGTAAAACGACAAAGCAAATATTTTGTATGACCCTGACAAATCAGTTTCTCTATTTATATAATGAGCAACGGCAGAAAAACCAGCAAATTGTGACCCAAATGAAAAATTAAACGTGAGTGTGGCTCAATACATTGAGCGTCGATTGATTGCGCCCGGTGGGGAGGCAGGAGTCAAGTTCCATAGTGAAATTCCATTGGGTGGGTCAGGGCGTAGGGGCGACTCAAAAAATAGAAGCCGTAAAAATTCGTAGCAATTGATTTGGCTGCGAGTCATGATGCCACACACACACATATATACACAAACATGCCAGAAATGCCTGTGCTCTCATGGCTGTCCTCTATATACCTACGTATGTGTATACACCTTCGGCACATACACGCACACACATAGTGGCGATGCGCAGGACAAAAAGCGCAAATGTAGCTCGATTTCGTGAGCTTCCTGTTTCGACAACGACACGGCATTTATAAAAATCATACGCACTGTTGTACCAGCAGCACACGACCATGTCAATATATTCTTATGGGCTGTCAGGAGACGCCGCCCGCACGACTCCCGCAAACGTAATGTCAATTTTGACAAAAAGCTGTCGCCTGCTGGTTGTTGCCGTTGTTGCTGTTGTTGCTCTTGCTGCTAGAAGCATAAAAACACGACACCAGTTTATTTGTCCGTAGCTGTCATTAGCACACTTAATCCACTTGGTTGCCGTGCGGCGAGGTGAGCAAGATTGGCAAACTAAACAAATCAAAGGAAGGACAGGACATGGCCATTTTGACTTCGTCGTCTGGGGCATATGAGCGATTGGTCCTAATTGAAGGTGACACAAGAAATCTCTTAGCAGCAACTAGGAATCGCATACAAGACTTGCGCTGAAAAAATTACTTTTAAGTCCGCCTAGATACAAGCACGATGTAAGAGTACACTGCAATTAATTGAAAATTTGGTTAGGTTTTACCTGCAAGCTCGCATCCATCTCAAAATTTAACATTAAGATCCAATTTATATGCCATTTTACGCTGAGCAGCCAGTCGAGTGCAAGTCGGTCGTCGTGTCTGGGCAAAAAAGCACTGCACACAATCAAAAACATCTTGGCAAGCATTCCACAGATCCACAGTTGGCCGGAGTCGAAGAATTTGTGGCTGCGAAATTAAATTGAAAACGCAAATGTAGGGAATGAAGCTATAGCTGATGAACGAGCAACACTTAATCAAAGCCCGGAGAAAAGGCCACATGTGGAATTTCGCAAAAATATACTTATTATACAATAGATTAATTTAAATAATTTTAATCAAACAGGCATCCGGAATACTCTCGAAGAATAGGAAACAGATAAATTGGAGAATGGAAGAAGTATTTTACAACAAAAACAAGCATGTGCATCTTTATAAAGTAGCTTATCTTAGCCCAGTTCTTTTAACTGAGGCATAATACCTCAGATATACCCAGTATATAAATCAATATTTACTTAGGCACATACACGAAAAAAGTAAGAGAAAAAGATGCGAGAGAAATTATGAGGGTGAGATACGTAAACGTATGTTGTAAAGAGAGACAGAAGTTGAATAAGGGATAGAGATTTCTCTCTAGGAAAATAGGGAACATACAAAACTTATTGCAAAAGGCTGAGATTAGGAAACTTCGAGATAGAAAAAGAAGCCGAAAAGCTTAAAAGACTAATATAATAAAATGAAGGCAAATGACAGAGGCAGCTTTCTGATTTAAAAACGTGTTATAGAAATCTGATGGCACTTAAATTCATGAGAATCGCATAGAACGGCGACTAAAAGTTAGGAAGAGAGCAGGAGCAGACGTACATCAGTCATTTCCCAAAACTAAAGAAAGCTTATGTAATAAGTAGATCGTCAATCAAGACAAACTAAAGATTTCAATGCTACCTTTTGCTAAAACACCTGGTTCAGAACAAAAAACTGAGTAAACTTCGATTGCTGCTGTTATAATACGATTATAAAGACTATGCTTGAAATGCAGAAATACTTGAAATAAAGAATTTGCCATATTTAAGGGCCAAGTCGGAAAACAACAGAAAAGTTTGCCCTAGTTACTCAGGTAACATCTTTGCAGAGTCTGATACCGTGCTTTGCGCACATGTACCATATTACACGCACAAATTGCTGAAGCGGTGAGAGTTTGACAGCTCAACTTAAAATGACAATTGTCTGGGCGTGTGTGCGTGTGCGTGTGTGGAGTGTGTGGTGTGGGGGGGCTGGGGGCGTGGAACGTGCGACACAAGGTACACGGCATTAAATTGGCCAATTTGAAAGTGGAGATACTCACCGTAGACAAGAAAATAGGTAAAAGTCACGCCCACACAGATGCCAGCACGCTTTGACTAAGCCGGCCAAGGAGTAGGTCTAGCTGGGCAGGGGCGGGCATCTGCTTGGGTCCATCCCTCGTCAGCGGCAAGAGCAACAAAAATAAAAACAGAAAAAAAGGCAGTTGGAACTGTCAATCAGCGGCAACGAAACAAGCCAACAAACAGCTAACTAATTGGTTGAAATTCAGAACTGAAAAGTCGGCGCGGCGCCAAAGCAAAAAGTTAAAAGATAACCAAAAATTGGCGCTGCCAAAAAGTTTTACGCTTATTACACCAGAACCGTTGCGAAACCCAAAGAATGAAACGAAAATCCAAAGCTACAAGAAACACAAAAAAAAATTGGCATCATGATTCATTAGCAGCAGAACACGCCAAGTGCGTAACTTTTGAGGCAAGTCTATTGCACGGACACCGACTGTTGCCTTTGCTAATTTAAATTCCTTTGACGCCGCAGCCGACGTCGCCGCCGACGCCGCCGCTGACGCCGTCACCGACGCTGTCTTATTAGGCATAGACGGGCTTGACGGCTTCTTAAGCGCCTGAATGATTGACATCAAAAAGGTTTCTTTGTAATTTTCCAGGCTCAGCCACAGAAACAGCAACAGATAATTAAATATATATTCTCGTTTAATGGATATAATTAAAAATGTGCATCATTAGCACAGCTTTGCGCTGATTTTTTACATTTTCTACTATCTCAAGCCGAAGTCTTGCCTTCCCCATCAATGATTTCTGTTTGCTTGGGCAAAAGTGGCATGATTGCGCAGTTTGTGAGATATTAATGTGAAATATGAAAGCCAAGCTAAGGTCTAGCACTTATCGTAGTTAAATATAATATCTAAAACAATATTTGTTTAAAGTTTTTATGTTTTCTCTCTTCTTCTCAAATTGTCCATCATAATTAAAGCAACAACGTTGTGCTAGGGAAATATTTGTGTTTCCGCATAAATAAATGCAAATAAGTAAATAAGCCGCTTACGAACTCATTTGCAGGTTGTCAAAGCGACAGTCCATGGAAATCAAATGTTTTTAGTAACATTTTAAAGTATCTGTTTTAGCCGGCTTAAACAGACTCTCCGACTCTCAACAGTTTTAAACGAAATCTGAAGTCAAATGAGACGATATCCTGGCCCGTCCTTGCCATTGTCGGCCAGAGCTCTGTGACAAGCATCTCAAGCGACAGCGTCAGCTACGCAACAAATCTCACTAAATGCTGTGACAAAAGTAAATGAAATTGCACTAAATCTACGGGGAATTTTCTTCAAAAATGTTCAACCTTTGCCAGAGCCCGAGCTGTGCCCGAAATTGGCTTAGGATTGTGCACAGCATCTGCATCTATGCGTCTCTCTCGTACGCCTTCTGGCGCCCTATAATCAAAAAAGGTACGAACAGGCCTAGGCCAAAGTGATAAACCGTTTCCACTGACATCGCATATAAATCTGCGACAAAGTTGCGTCTTTCAGACCCATGGACAGCTCCAAATCGTGCCGGATTTGTCACGCCGAATTGTTGAAAATGCCGTGCGTTGTTTATTCGCTCTACACCCCCCCTGTACCTACCCCCGCCATCTATAGCTCCTTTAGTTTAGCCAGTGAATTTTGCACAAAACACTGACTGGCTGAAGCAAAAACAACAATATCTGAGCAGCTCGTCTCCGGCTGTGCTCGTAAATCTTCGAGTGGCTTATCTATAACAAAACTGTGTGCTTTTTAATTCGCTGCGAAAAAATATGCAGAAACAAAAGGCAGAACAAAACGGAACAAGAACAAAAAAAGCCATGAAAATCCAGCAAATGTTAATGTTTATTTAAAATTAGGCACATGTTTAGCCTGCTGAAGCTGCTGTGAGCGCATTATGAATGCGAATATTATTTATAGAGGCAACAAATGTTGGCAACAAGACTTAAAAGATGATTGTCGAAATTAGGCTAAGAAACTGTCATTGCAATGAAGAGCGGGAGGATTCGCTGAAAAATTGCTGACAGCATTTTCTTATATCTCAAAAGAGGATATCGTAGGCATGTTTTTTGTATATGAGCTAAGTAACATTTAAATTTTAAGCAATTTTCAACTAAAGACTTAATGAAATATATTTTTTGGCAAAACAAAAGCTGCTTTAGTCACATACAATAATATAAATAATGTATACGAAATTTGCTTATCGAAATTTAACGTCCCTTTTAGTGGGTCATTTATCATAAAGGCCAGACGCGCCAACACAATGCCACTGATTGGAACAAAGCGGAGTGGAGAGCTTATATATGTATGTATGTACATGCATATCTGCGACTTGATAAACGAGATGTCACATAAAACATTTTGGCTTATTACGAAATAAGCGGCCTATATAATGGCCAGCATTAACACATTAGTCGGCACACGGAGTGGGTGTGGGGTGTGGGGTGTGGGTGGGGGGTATACCAAAGCTGGCTGCTGAACTGCAATTATTTTAGTTTGTAATTAGAAAAGATGATTAGCATAAAAGCAATTGTAAAATATATACACGTATATATGTATATATAAAAATAAACAAACGCAGAGTAATTTGATGAATATGATTAGATTTTGACGCGATAAATAATTGCATGCAAATTTATTTAAATGCATATTTACCCACGTAATTGCTGCAAATTTACGTTTCATTTAGCAACAGCGAAAAGCAAAAAGGAAAAAAAAAGGCAGCAGGACACGGCCAAGCAAATGGCCAAATGGCGGCAATGAAAAAGCAGCAAACAGATTATAACTCCCAGCTGACATTGCGGGCTTTATTATTTGGCCATTGAAAAATGCGACGCTCGGCGGGGCTGGGCTGGGCTCCGCGACCCAAGTGGATTTTAATTTTTCAAAGTTAACCCACGGCGTGGGCGACCCTTTATTATGTTTGCTGCTGGTGTCGGCGGGTCGAGTCTGACTGGACTGACCGGGACTTGGCCGGGGAGGCTGTGCTGTGTGCGATTTGGCAGGACTCCATTTTAATGTTTACCTTTCCGAATGTTTGCTGATTGATCCCTTGGGTGGGTCAGCGTTTTGTCGGCGTCGTAATTAATTTTGCTTTTTGATTTGTGCTTGGCAAAAAAGAGGACCATCAAATTGTCACGTAATTATATTTGTGTTAATGATGTTTCGTGCCAGCCATGAAAAGTCAATTAATATTTTGGAAAATTTAGATTTGACATCAACATCAGCGCCAACGGGCGACGTGTCGGCAGGCGGCACGCGGGTTCTTTAATTAAAAATTGCTTGGCCGCAATTTTAATGCATGCTGTGATTTTTAATTTTCATTGAAATTGCAGCCGTCTCCCAAAATCTGTTATATATATATACACACTTTTTTCCATTTGCTTTTGATAAGTCATTCAACTCGAGTCGGGCACGCGACTTTAAACCTTTGCCAGATGTGGCCGATAAATGCCAAATGATTGCTCCATTAAATTATATGAGCGTAAAGTAGCTATTAGCCGCTGCTTAAGTCAAAAACCAGTTTAGCTTTTTTGCCAGTAGCCGTCGAGCGGACCAACCGTAACGGAATCAAAACAATAACAAATACATGGAGCAGTATTCGGGTGTGAAATAGCTGCTGAACGTATGCATAAAGTACTCAAACAAATTGCTTGTCTTAAGTGCTTCCGAAAATGCCTAAGACATAAATGTCATCTTTAAGGCTTTTCCTTACTTTAAACACGTTCATCTTTTAAATATTTGTGACAGTGCTTGTTCGATTGCCAAGTTTCACATGGCGGCGCATTTGTCAGCGTTTTGAATTGCAAACTTTTTTCGCTTAAGCCTGGAACTATCACTCATACATAATATTAAAGGACTTGAGCTCACATTACGTATACGCCATGTTGCACGACAATGCTCGCATTGTATGTGAATGTCTGCCTGTTGCGCTCATTATGTACGTGCTGGAGCTGTCGCTGCTCCATGATAGCTCAGATGGTGCATATTCAAGCCATGGCTTGAATCGTGCAAACTCGATCTCTGAAGGTGCGTGCATCAGTATGAATTACTATTAATGGTGTGCAGAATAAATTGAATTTCATTGCATGACGACGTCAATTAAAAACATGTAAAACTCAATTGCCAATGACGTTTTTAAAATGCAGTCCAGCCATCAGCGTGCACACCGTCGGCTGTGCAAGAAGAGGAGGCGCCTCTTAATGAGTCGGCAAATGGCTGATAAAAATGCAGCGGGAATATGAAAAACGTTGAATGCCAGCCATCGAGTTGGTCCGCTGCTCGTGTCGCTGACATCGGTACGTGGCTCGCAAAGTTCCCGAAACTGACAGGAAACATTGATAAAAGTGGCAATAATGATTCGGTTCGGTTCGATTCGATTCGACTCGATTCGCCCGGCTTAATGACCAGCCATTAAATGAATCACGCCGTGAGCTCTTTTAAATGATTTAATACGCATAATACGCATTTTCAATGGAAAAGTTTTTTAATCAAACTTTCTGGCCCAATTTTAAGTGAAATTACAAATGAAGAAATGAAAAAAATATATAAAACACAAATAAATAGTTTTGCATTTTGTCAGTATGTTGCAAAATACTTGCGGTGGTACTTATTCGCTTAAGCAAAAAGCCCATTAACAATTATGACTTTCCTTTCGCCGTCAAAGTAGTTGAAACTTAAAAGCAAAGCTCACTAGCCTTGAATCGGGCGCGGCACTTTTGTCTAAGACCGCCAACAGTTTGTATGGCTCCACTGTTTCCATGTACATATATAAGAAAGAAGACGCCTTGGCTTTGCCTCATTTCCAGTTTTTACTTTTGAAGTTTTTAATTCTTTGAATCTTAATGACTTCTCGTAATAAGTTTTCATTTCTCGTAATTTCTTAGGTTAATAGAATCTTTCCAGCTTGCTGCTGCAGCTGCCGTGTCGAGTAACAATAAATGAAATGACAGTGGGCAAAGCCTAGCACTAAGAGAAAACAGTTATGAAATTTAAAAGCCAAAAACGTTTAATTAAAGTACGAAACCACGCTGTTTCGCTGTTCCTTCTAATAGATTGCAGCCAATCGCTTCAAATATTTGAGCCTGTCAGACTGTCGGTCTATGGTCGATCCCACTGTAAGTACACTGCTCATTGAAACTTTGCTGTGCTGGCAGCAAAAAACTAAAAATAAAGAAAACCATTATTATGAAGTTGACACAAAGTCAGTCAGGAGCAGCAGCAGCAGCAGCAGCAGTAGCTGCCAGGAAAAACGCAGACGATAATAATGACAACGACGACGATGTTGAGTCCTTGCGCCTGCCTGGAATTCCCAGCTATGAATGCTATTCAAAGGGAAGCGCTAGAAATGCATAAAAGTCGACTACATAAAACGCAGCAGGACCTCAGTTGACATTTATGCGAACCGCAGGCTCTGGCTTTAAGTTGCAAAACGGCCAAGTGGAAAAAGAAAATAAGCCGACTCGAAAGCAATGCAACTCTGAGCCCCGTTAAATACTTCGGAAGGCCAGCTAAGCCCACATCATCGTCATCCTTGGCCGCGGCTAATCGTAAATTCAAAAGCGGCAAAAGTGCAACGCAGTAACAATTAGCTTATTAAATGGGCTTTGGGGCCAAAACAAAGGCCAAGCGCGCAAAAGGAAACGACAGCGCAAAGGAAGTGTGCGTGAAAATTGTGAAAATGAAAGCGACCGGGGCGTCAAGATGGCCAACACGAAGTGAAGTACAGTTAACGGAAAGCAAAGCAAGACCTCAGCTCACCAGTCCGCCGGCCCCTGCTAGGTTTTTTACATGCGTCCTGCGATGTCTTCGCTTCCGTTGTTGCTTCGCTGCCACGTGGCGTAATTCATTTAACTGCGGCATCTTCAAAGTGCTTGTGCTTGCTACCACCCTAAGCTCCTGTAACGCACCCTTGATTGCCAACGACATTTGCTAATTAGCGAAATTGATTTGGAATTTATGATGCGCAAAATAGTCGGACACTCTGTGGGTCCTGTCTCTAATTGAAACTTAATGTTTTGCATAGTTCTTTCAATTTACCGGCAGCTGTTTACACAACTCAAATCAAACTCATTCTTATTGCTGCATATTACATATATTTCAACACTTCCTTCCCTCTCTTTTTGCAGTTGTTGTGACATTTTGGCAACATAAAACGCAATGGCGCCAAAGATGACGCCATTCTCGCTGCTCGACAAAATGGCGACGGCACGGACGCTGCCATCTTCAGCGGAAGTACGCTGGCTCTGCCGATTGCTGCTGCTCGGCGTTTGCATTGGCGCCGCCGCAGCTCGAGGTAAAAAAATAGATTTTATTTCAACAAATTCACAATTTATTTATACAAAATATGCCACGTTTATGCTATGAAATTCATAATTACAGCAAGTATGCTTTCTACTTAATTTTTGAGTATCGCGCGATCTGGCAACCCGAAACTTGTGCAAATACATGTTAAGTTGGCTGCGCCTCGCACTTTGCAAATTTAAAGCTCATTTTACAAAATCCTTTTGCGAATTCACGAAGAGAAGAACATGGTATAAACGTGCTAGGAAATTGATTTATATAAGCGTACCAGAATATGCAACGAAAAATACCATGAATATATGTACACATATACATATATGCATAGTTTTTTCATTCGTTGGTCAAAAGTGCACGCAAAAATTCATTTGGCAAAGACATCAAAGTGTTACCAGCGGCGTATTGCGCGAAAACTAATTATCTGTCAAAATCATATTGCCAAACAAGTGCACAAGCATTGTCCTTTTTTGTGCATTGTGGCCTGCGGCTAAATACACATGCGAATATTAATAATTAAAATGTTAAAAGTGGCTGAAAAAATATACCTGTATAAATATATATGTATGTACATGATACCAAGGCTGAGCTTGCACAGTTTATGAAACATTGCAATTATTGTCGCGTCAATTATTATCAATTTTGTGCGCTACAAATATTGCAAATTTCGCTTTAAACAATAAATGCATATCCCAAGGCTGTGCTAGTTTTTCAGGGCAAACTCATTATTTAAGAATAGGCTGCTTTTCATGTACGTGTGTGCGGCAGGCCTTTATTTGCATTATATTATTGATTGAATTTCATTATGGTAGCTGAGTGGCACTTCGACTTTGACTGACATTTTCAGGCTTCGAGCCCATACTTTCGACTACTTTGAAATTTTAATCAACAATATATCAACATGGCATCAATTCAAATCATGTTCAACTATGCCATAAATATGCAGCGCGATTAAGCAATTCACTCAATGGACAATGTTTAAAAAAAACAGGGACAAGGACAATGAACTGAAATTGAGTCTGTGCCACAGCGCAGACAAAATCCTGCCAATGAAATATGAGTGACAAAATCACACAGCCAATGTCACCAGGGCTTACATGGCCGTTTCGCCAGCGACAAACTAAATCCTTCGTCTCGTCAAACAACCGCGACAACCACAGCAACAACGAATGCAGCAAAAACAAATTTAAGTGTTGAAATGGTGTTGGTTCCACTGTTGAATATCCTGTGAGCACTTGCTTATAATTAAAGGAAAGTCAGTCTTAATTCTTATTAAAATAAATCTAACTTTTGTAGTCTCAGATGTCAATATGCTCATAAGATAGACAGACAGGCGGGTTTCTGGTGAGATGCAGATCAAGAATGAATGTGCTTTAAAAGGTAGAAAACTAATTCAATATATAGCAATTATTGGCTCAACATAATCATACCCATTGGCATTGGTTATAGGGTAGAGGGTATTAAGTAACGACGATAAATTTATCGAAAACATATATGTATGGCACATCATGCATAAACATACTAACATATACATATCAATTCCAAACAGTACTCGATGCTTGACCAGCATCAAAAGAGAAAAAAAATTGCATTTGCGATGCAACGAATGCGGATCACGTGATTGCCATGGATATGCCATGGGATGGCTGGCTGGCTGTTGGTGCTGCTGCTGCAGACGGCGGCCAGCAACTCATGGCAATTTCATAGCCATATTGCGACAATTTTTATTAAAATTTAGAATTTTTCAATTTATTTAGCACTTCTCTCGGGCGCTGTCTGTGACTACGCGCCACGAGTCGACTCGCCTCGACTCTCCGCTTGCTGCTTGCTTTTTGATTTGTTGCAGCTGCGTGAAATTGGTCAGCAAAAAATGGCAATGGACACCGTACGTGATTTGAATTTAGTTTGTCCATTCTACCCATCCTCCCACAAAAAAAACGAAAAAAAAATGGAAAAGTAGTCAGCATTTTGTTTGTTATTTAAGCGAAAAGCGATTGCCAGCAGCTTAAATGCTGCCTAACCCGCAAGTGGCCAGCAGGAATTTAAATTGAATTAGCCATTTCAGTAATAATATAGCCAACTATCATTGCCCCTTTGCATGTTGTGGAATTCCGATGGGCAAAAGGCACTGCGCTGCCAAAGGATCCAATGTGCAGACAGACAATTCCCAGGGGCAGCCACTCAGGCACAAGGAGCAGCAATACACAGTTGCCCGCCACTGCACGCCGGACTCCTCGGTAAAATCAAATCTGCAGTGGCACATGAAACAAGTGAAAGCAAATTAAAAATTGCAAAAACTGCTGAAGCATTTGTTTTGCAGATGTTCCATCTACTTCTTGTTGTTGTTGTTGTTGTTGTTGTTGTCGCTGCTCGCTGCTAGTTGACTGGCCCCGCACTGATGACTGTCAACACGCTGATAAGTGTTACAGCCGTTGGTTGCCAGCTCCAGGCAGTTGCCGGGACATCCTTGTTTGCCTTTCCGTTCGGTCTGCTGGTCTCGCTGTGCAATCCAGTGACCCAGGCAAATGCTAATTTTATTATGACAAATGCGCAAAGTTGAGGCGAAAGTGTCGCATTCCCTTTTTTCATTTTATTGCACAATTTATTTCCTGAAGCCAAGTGAATCAGCAGCTCATTCAATAATCTTTAAGCGCTACCTTTACTCAACTGTTGTCAGCTGTCGTTAATCATTTACGATGCTCACTTCATGCTGCGATCAGTGTTCGCCACCGTCTTACACATCGTTTTAATCGCCTGAGGCTTGAGCACTAATTTGCAATACACAGGCTTCAGCAAATAAAACAGCGGCCCATAACTTATGCGGCTGACTGTGAGCGGCTAATTGAAAATGATCGCACAGAACGGCAACGATAGGCTTGGGGCAGCTGCAGACTGTCGGCGCGGTCAACTAGCTGCGCTTAACTTAAGTAGACATTTAGTTGGCATTACAGCAACGCCCACAGAGGGTGCGGCGGTGAGGCACTGCCAGCACTCGCAAGTCCAGCTAACAAGCTTGTTGGCACAACTTCAACACCATTGCAGCAAGAAATTGTTAAACAAACCGACCGTAAGCCGAGATTGCAACCAGTTGCCTCTGCGCCTGCGCAGCTGTCAGCTCTAATCTAAATAAGCGATTTGTCTGCGCATAACTTTTGCCTTAACCGGATCGCAGGCTCCAAGCAGAGTGTGGCAGGGACTCAGCCAACCGCTTCGAAGTTGGCTTTGCCGCAGCCTGACTAAAAAATAATTTGTATAATTTATTCCATGGAACTCTACTCGGCAGTTCAGGACTTTACAGCATGATAGCTTCTTATGGCCATCTGCCTGGTATTCCAGCGTCGCACTTCAACTGATACTCTTATAAATAATTAACACGTGCATAGTTGCCCCTTGAAGTGGCCAGGGTTAGCATTGCAATTTGAAGCTTGTTTTTGCTTTATTTTTGCTTTTTTGACTTTCTTGACTTTTTAATGGTAGGTAAATTACGCAGCTTCCGGCAGACATTTGAATTCGTTAGTGCAGCAACAGCTGCTAGAGATACATATTACTATTGTCTACCTTGGCAGAAAGTCAGGGTCTAATAGACACATTTACGGCTAAGGACGCAGCTAAGAAAAGAACTTCCGTGCCCTTGGGCAAACCTTTTTGTCAACAATTCACCGAGTTACTTCACACCTGAAAGCTGTCTGCCCAATGGTTAATTTTTAATATAGCAGAGTCTGGCATATAATATTTTTACTTTGGCTATGGCTATTGTTATTCTAGCCGTAGCTAGCATAGTCCCAGCAACAATTATAACAATGGTTGGTTGCAGTAAAGGATGAACTGATTTTACTTAAATGCCGCTGTTCCTTATCCAGAAGTACACTAGGTGTTTGGCAAATCCTGCGTGTTAACTTCCGACAATAAATTATAGACTGCGCTTATAATGTGGCTAGGCGTAAGAATTTTGAAACTACATACAACTAAGCGCTACCCAATTAAGGCATTCATTTCAGCTGTGCGCCGAACAATAATGATTACAATATTCCAGCAATAACAACAGAAAACAAAGGTTCCTTCGAAGCATATAATTACTATCAGCAGCTCGCCACAAGCTATGACACATTACTGAACACATTACCTAATGCATGATTCTAACCGATAATGAGCTATAGACCTGCCTCATTTTTTGGCATGGCTTATGAATTTTGAAGTATATCTTAGCAAACGCAATTTAAGCCGATTGTTTCAGCTCGGAACAGATTCGCAATGCCAACAAAATCCATGCAACAAGAGCAACAGCTTGGCTGTTAATCAATTGCCGCCTGCTGCTCGGCTTTTAGTCAGCTGCCACAAAAGCATTTCGAACAAATTTTGATAATTGTTCACTATTATTATTATTTATTTACAATGTACCCCAACATTGCTGCCACCCCTCGTGCCGCACAGCACCTCCGTTGTTATTCTTGTTATCACTGGAGTTTCATGCAGAGAGCTGTAGACAATAGACTTTCATAGGCAACCGAGTCGCTCGCCTGTCTAGTGTCTAGATTTCTTCCTGCCTGGCATCCCATGGATAAAATTTAAGCAGCGGGTGGGCGTGTTTCAGTGTGCGCTTGTGTGTGTGTCTTTTCATGTTCCTATGCAAAAAGCAAGCGGCATAAACACATACATTCATGCTCACTCAAACACACTCATGCACGTGCTAGTTGAAATTGTATAGAATTGTTGCTGTTGCTGTTGTAATTGTTATTCTTCTTGCGGCATTGTTGCAGCTTAATTGAAAATATTGTAACTACAGCGTTACGTTTGTAAGTGTATGTGCGTGTGTGTGCCTGTAGGTATATGTGTGTTTGGGTGTCTCTGTGTGTGTTTAGTAATCGCTAGCAGCATTTCGTTGCGCCGCACTACAAATGAAATTAATTGAATCCCGCGGGCTGTGCACAAACTCCTACACAAACTCCCACACAAACTTCCACACACACACACACATAGACACACACACACACACACACATACGAGCACACACACATTGTTCCTTAATGCTGAGCAAAGTTACTTAAGCATGCGAATATCTAACTTTTCACGCCTAATAACTGCCGGCTATTGACGTTTCCCTGAGAATTGGCCAACTTGCTGAACACGGTGAGGGAAACAAATGAAATATAACTTTAAATTGGGCATAGTAAAGTAGACTGCAGTGTCAAATCAATAGGTAATGCCTATAAAGTCTTCATTAAGAATGTAGCTCTGTTGATAAAGCCAACCGACATATGGATATATACGTGCAACAATGTAATTGGGACAAGAAAAAACCTTTCAATTAAAGAACTTCAAAACTTGTTTTTACTTTATTTTACTGTTATACCAAAAAAACAAAATGGTGCATATATAAAAGTAAGCAATTAATTGCAAACAAATTGTATTTGGATGAAAAAATACAATTTTATTATTAAATCAAGCTAAAAGGCAAATCAAAAACAATTTCACATGCAACCGATTCAATATTTGTAAAGTTATGAGAGCTGGACATGTATTTATTGCAAGCTTTTACTAAAGACCTGGTATATTGATACAAAATAGTTGACGTTTTTTTTTAAACAAGCTTTAGGCAAACTTCAGGGTTTAAATTTAGAGAACTTTTATTTGTTTCTCATATCAAATAGTAAATTATTTGGCAACATTGCGAGCTGTTGTTTCATTTGTGTTCACGCAATTTATTGTCAATTTTGTCAGTTGTATGTTTACTGAAAAATAAAAACTAATGATTAATTGTAATTGGCTAGAATCGTGACATATGTTCATCAATTAGTCATCAAATAAAAACATTAACTTTTATGTTGATGAATCAGTTCCATTGGGCCATGTTAAGCAGCCAGCTTAATATTACATATGAGCCCGGCACACGGTTATATCGTTAGTTTGGCTGACAAATTAGGTTGCAAACGCCATTCATTACATGACCGGGAGCAACTTGTTTAATATAGTGAACACACCCAAAGGCCGGGCACAAACTGACTGCTAACATGCCATAATCCCGTGCCAAGAACATAAAGTAACCAGCCATAAGCAGGTCAGGCACAACTCCAATGATAATAATGCTGCCGAAAGAGGTCAACATAAAATGAAGTAACTAAACACAGGACACTGACAACGAATATGAACCAAGTCGGGGCACGAACATGGACACTGGCAACAAAGTGGCACGTTTTGGACACAACCGATTCATGGACTTTCGCCTTCACCTGCGCCGACCTGCCGGCTGGGTGCAGTGGATGAGGCTAAGACGAACCACTCTCTACTTTGTCTGAAAGCATTTTTGCTTGCGTCTTTCATTATAATTTTGAGCAAGTCGGTGGCGCACATTGTCTCAGCGCGTGCTCGTGCCCTTTTATGAGTCATTTGCAGTTGTTGTTGTTGTAGTTGTAGCTGTAGTTGTAGTTGTGTGTCTACTATATGCAATTAAATTAAATATTAAACTTAATTACACGAACGAACTAACGCGTCGTGCAGCACGCAGCCGTTGAGTCCTGGGATCGTTGAGTCATTGAGTCGTCGACTCGCCAACTTGTCGTCTCTCCGGGCCTGTCCAATATGACAACGCTCAATAATGCAACATGATTGTAAGAAGTAATGAAAGTCAATTGTTGCGAAGACGAGGCCTGGCCAAGAACGACACTGTCTCTGGCTCTTTTGCCAGTTATAGTAGTAGGTGAGGTCGCCCATACAAAGCTTTTTGCCCCACGGCTCGGCTCTAACCGTAATGACAATGTTGCTCACATTTTGTGCCGCTGCCTCCTGCTGCTTGTTAATTGAATTTAATGTAGTTTAATTGAGACGAACGTGATTCTAACTAAAAGCGCTTTATGTTTAATTTAGCAGCAACCAGGCAGACACGCAGACAGCCAGACAACCAGACAGCCAGGCAGGAATTCAATAGATGGCCGGTATTTCGTGCCAGGCCATCTACTTAGTTGACATGATGGGCACTGATGCTTTTGAGTTGTTCAAATTCAAATTAATTGCTGCCAAGTCACAAGCAATTTCCATTTAAATGTGTGGCAAAAACATTTAAATATTTAATATATTTATGGCAGCTGTCAGCAATTTCTTACCAGTTTATCTACAAAAATGAATTATGCATGCCAATGAAGAAGAAGTTTTGCACCAAAAATATGGCAACTGTGTCACACGCTGCGTATGAGTAATGGTCTTGGATTCGTTGCACTGGTCATCGCAATGTTTTCAAGGACATTTCCAATATTAAAAGCTGTTCGAGCGCAGCGCAGCGCGAAATTCAAACGCAGCTGCCGCCTCGCATTCGAAAGTAGTAAACGGAGCAATACCAGCTCCAAACAGCAAACGGAATCTCCAACAAGGACAGCTGCTGGAATTAGCGTACAGTTTGCTTTTTCATGCCAGCCATCATACGAAGCAACTGTCACAGCATCAGGCGCACTGTCATCTCGCCCAGAATGTCAAAAAAAAAAAATCAAGCTGCATAATAAATTGAATTTCTTCTTGCTGGTCATTTGGAGCATCTAAGGCCGCGGGATAGACACACACTTGTAAACAACTTTATACGAGCTTGTCGAAAATAGTCCACTTGCAAATACCCTGTACACCAACTGAAAGTGTTATAAAAGAGGAGTAATCATTTTCTCAGAAAATATCAGGTTTCTTTCAATAAACTCTTCTGCTGAAGGAAACTGACAGGCAGAAAAATAGATGCTCAAAATATCCCAAAAAAACTTGGGATCAAATCGTTTCCAAAAGAGAGACTGATTATCGGAAGATAAAAGATAGAATAGATAGATAAAAGAAAAAACAACTCTTGGCCAGCCTCTTTAGCTCTCTCTCCTTCTTTCTATCTGTCTCCTTCTTTCTCTCTCCTTCTTTCTCTCTCTCTCTCTCTCCCTGTCGACCGTCGACGCCATCCCGGCCGCACACGTACGTTGTCCAACATAAAGTTAGCGACAAAATGCCACCAGACGCAAATGAAATTACCCCAAGCTCAGAAGCAGCAGCAGCAGATGCTATTGGAGCGACAAACTTGGACAGGAGCTCAAAAATCCAAATATCATATTTACAACATGCAACTGCTCGTACAAAGCGAATACAACTTCCAGCATGCCAGGAATGCAATGGGGAAAAAAAAGAAGGCAAAATGAAAACTGACAACTGCATTTTTATACCCTGAACGCATTGAAAATGTGTATAATGGGTATAATGTTTTTGTGCAGATATAGGTAACAGGTCGATTCCATATTCTTGATCAGCACGACGAGCTGAGACAAGCTAGCCATGTTCACCTGTTTGAAAAATAGCTCAGGACTCAAGAAAGATATAAGAGCTAGAAAGAGCAACAAACTTTGAGTGTAGATTTTCGCATGGTATTCACAGATTTCAAATATTTTAATTCTTACTAATTTTCAAATCTAGAGCCTTACACAAGCAAAGATCGGACTATAAAGGCCGAACTCATACTTAGTATGCCTTAAGGGAAGTAAAGGGAAGTCTATGTATATTTAGAGGGAAGCTAGAAAGTGTATAACCAGCAACTTGTTCTAAGTTCAGAGTATCTAAAGTTTTATTTTGCTACGCTGGCGTTTATGCAGAAACAGAGTGGAAGAGATAGTTTATTGTATTAGTCTGGCTGCAATGCAAGGTAATCAAATCGAGGCTCAAGCCTGCCAGTGAATCCTGTGCAAAAGCCCGATGATAATTAACAACATTTTTCACAGTACGCAACAGAATGTGAAGTTTTGCTTTGCGTTACTTTAAGATAAATATCACATATCAAAAATAAAAGTATATATGTCTTTTTAAAACTTTTCGTAATACCTGTAGCCTTACCAATAAGCAGTTTAATACTCTGAAATGATCTTTTGAGCTCCTCATTGCTTATTCATCTATATTTAAAGTTTAGTTTGGTCTGAAAGCTTGTTGCCCCAGCTGCACATATACACAATGTACACAAATGTGTGTTGCTTAACTGATTGGCATATACACTACAACTTTGTACGCCTCAGGCCAGTAACTAAATTTGATACATAATGCCAAAACTTTTAATAACTCATTAAGCGCCGCTTAATCGCTTTGTTACGTCACACAGAATATGCCCAGGGCGGAGGGAGCTAAGTTACTGATAAAAACTAAAATATATTTAATATTTTTCCAGTTCTCTGTTACTTCCTTGCTCTTTCAAGCCAAACATGTTTGCAATTTATCACTGTGAAATTTAAATTGGCAACACGCCACTTGACAACAGCCCCAAACAACGTTCCCTTCCCCTTGAGGCAACTTGCGCAATTTGTACAATTTGTTGGGCCAACGAGGAAACAAACTTAATGACGGGCATCCTCTTTATTATGGCCATAATAAAACCACACAACGGCCATGCTCAATAAATATTTAATTATAAAATGAATAGAAAAATTCTAATTACTTTTTGTCATTCGACTAATAAGTGGCGCCGGCACAGTGCTAGCCAAAATTCTGCATACCAACCCCCCCAAAAAAAAAATAAAGGCTTCTCGTGAAAGCTAACGGCGAATATTTTAAGCTTTTATAACTACATTTACTATGCCATAATGTGCTTTAATGCTGCAAATTGAAATTTTAACGCAACATACTTACACACATTTTGGCGGTGCCTGCTCCCGGAACGTGGCGTATCCTAAACTATTTGCGGCCATGCTATGCGGTCAGCCTGTGTGGCCGGGCCACGTTACGCCTGTCGCCAGCTGGGCGCCACATAAGTTTGCGGTCGCTCCTTTTATTTCATTTTGCATAAGTTCCAAAGTACACATCATATATAATTAAAATCACAAAACGGTCAATTTCGCCTCAACGACAGCCATGCGAATACTCTGCCTAAGTAATGGACGCGCCAATTTGCTCTCGTGCATGTTACAATACACATATGAATTAAAATTGTATGTTTTCTCACGTTATGTTTGTTGAGTTGCTTTAATTGGGTGAATTTGTTTCACAACACTTAAGGCATTTGATGTGCTCATTGGATCTGCTGTTAAGCTAATTTTCGTTACTCAACACTTGTGCTGGAAGGCATAATATGGAAATTATAGTTTGAAATACCTCATACACATGTACACACATACTTATATCTCGCTTTTTGGATAACTTACGTTATTCAACACTTGTGCTGGAAGGCATAATATGAATCTCTATTTCAGTATTTTCTTTTAGTATTATAATATTTTCATGTATGAAATTCTTTTTTTGTTTTTGGCTACGACAATTTCTTTCACGATCTACCAATTATTGCTTGGTGCAAAGAAATACGTCTTACTTTTTTCTCTGAGCTCCTATTCATATTTAGGAAGAGATTTCTTGTAAATCCTTATTGTAAAAAAAACTCGTGGCAATTTTGTATATCAGGACTAGTAAGGTCCACACATTATCCATAATTAAGTTTTATGGGCCTTGGATTTGGATATTTTGGCACAGTAAATGGACCTGAATGGTTGAGAGCACGCCGGCAGGCCATAAAGCATTGGCTTTGGCTTACACGCTCCAATAAAATTCACATAGTGACTGATGCAAATTTATGCCAATCCCTGGTGAGGTCTAATTTTCAGAGGCGCGCTTACAATGTTTTTGCCAGATTTGCATGCCGCAACAACAATTTGGTTTATAAGGACATGCCCTAAAAAAAATATAAAAAAATGTGGGCATGTGGGTTTAAAAAAAAACATACACAATTCATTTTCCAAATGAATTTGTTCCGCTGTAAGGGCCATAAATGCATTAAATTTATTGGAATGCGCGACAGCAGCATCAGCAGCAGTAGAAGAAGAAGCAGAGCAACAAAAAAAAACTCGCTCATCCATTGAATGACAATAAATTATCAATTTTATTTTGACAACGCGAAAAATCCTGCTCCAAAAGAGAGGAACGAGCGCAAAATGTCAGACGAAATTGAGCAAAATATATTCAGGCGGGGCATTTGTGACAGGAAGTTTCAGTTGAATGGTTTGTTCCAGCGGCCGGTTCTGAATTGCCTGCATATATCCTATACATATATATGTATGTATGTACATATGTATGTATATTCTTTGACAAGCATCGGGCTAAAATGCACTCTGTCGTTGGACGTGACAATATTAATTTATATGCTTAATCGCAATAGCCCGAAACTAAAACGTATATGGCTTGACTTTTATTGCAGACATTTCATCTTCGTCAGTCTATGCACGCACTGCCCCTGATGACGTCGCCTTCTATTGCCCGGAGGAAGGTCTATTTCCCGATGACTACGACTGTCGCATCTACTATCGCTGTGAGAAGCGTTCCGAGCATTACATCAAACCGTACATGTTCGCCTGTAGGGAAGGCACGGTCTTCTCGCGTACCCTGCAGTTGTGTATGCCACCAATGCTGGCCGGTCGTGGGGAGTGCGCAGAGTATATGAATGAAATCGATAGTAGCGTCGAGACCGACAGCCAGCTGGCATTTGATGGGCTCGTCAATAACCAGAATGGACATAATGCGATGCTTAACAGCGCCGTCACACCCGCCGCCTTGAAGCTGCACACCTATGCCACTGCAAATCAGTTGCCCACAAATTATGGACTGACAGGACTGAGTGGTGTTTCAGTCATATCCTTTTCGAGCTCATCATCTTTGCGCTCGGCCGGGGATGAGGGCGTGGCATGCGAGGATGATGGATTTATGAGTGATCCCACTGACTGCACCGTGTTCTATCGCTGCATCTCCAATGGACGTGGCTATAATAAAATCGGTTTTCGTTGCTCGGACGGCACCGCCTGGGATGAGTCTCTGCAGTCGTGCAACCATATGTTTGATGTACGTGCTAATGGCGGTTGCCGCAATCAGGCTGCCCCGCTAAGCGATGACCAAACATCGACACAGTCATCCCAAACGAGCTATCAGAATACCACCTCTTCGTCGTCGTCGTCAAACAGTCAGCAAAGCTCTTCTACAAGCTCCTCAACGTCCTCGTCGTCTAGTAACTCCTCTTCCTCCAGTTCCTCAAATCAACAAGAATCAAGTTCAAATCAGGAGTCTTCCACATCAAGCAGCAATCAACAATCTACATCAAGCTCCAGCAACATACAGTCCTCAAGCAGCACAGAGAGTTCAACCAGTAGCAACCAGCAAGCCAGCTCAGGTTCTTCAAACCAAAGCTCTGGAAATAATCAATCCTCAAGCAATAATCAAAACACAGCAGGTAGCAGCTCAAGCAGTAACCAGAATCAAAACTCAAGCAATCAAAGCTCAAACAATAACCAGAATCAAAACTCTAGCAGTAACCAATCTTCCAGCGCTAATCAGAGCAACCAAGGCTCATCAAGCAATCAATCTTCCAGTGGATCTAACAGCCAATCAAATCAAAATGCTATAAAACCTACTGCGAACGAGTGCGAAGATGAGAACACATATATACCCGATAAAATGGATTGCGCCAAGTTTTACAGATGTCGCTTAGATGGCAATGGAAATTTTGAGAAGGTACCATTTACATGTGGTCCTGGTACTGTATGGGGTCAAGAGGAAAAAGTTTGCGTTCTGCCCAGCGAAGATCAAAAGAAACAATGCAACATACAATCTGGATCATCCAGTAGTGGAAATAATGAAATTGGCAACAGCACCTCCAGTGGCAGCAACCAAAATGCCTCAACAAGTGGCAATCAATCGAGTACTTCTAGCTCCGGTTCCAACAATAATAATAGTAGCAATCAATCTGGCAATCAGCAAGAAGCATCCGCATCAAACAGCAATCAATCTTCTAGCAGTCAACAAAGCTCGTCAGGCAACAATCAGGGCTCCTCCTCATCGTCAAACTCTAGCAATCAGTCTTCCAATCATGGCAACAGTCAAGGCTCATCTTCAGCTTCGAGTTCCAATACCCAGTCGTCCACTTCGACATCCAACACCTCTGGAGTTCAAAATTCTACAAGTTCTTCAAACTCGGGAACCACTACAACATCCAAGCCCCAAAATCCGGACGGTGAATGTCAACATACGGAAACTTATTTGCCCGATAAAAAGGACTGTTCTCGCTTCTACCGTTGCGTTGATAATGGCAATGGCGGTTTCGATAAAATTGCTTTTGATTGTGCACCTGGTACTGTTTGGGACCCCGACTCAAAGGGCTGCAACCATCCAACGGATGTCCAAAAAGAGCAATGCAAGGCTATGGCCAGTGGTACAGGCAGTGCTTCAAACCAAAGTTCATCTTCCAATCAAGGCTCATCTTCTAATCAAGGATCATCCTCTAATCAAGGATCGGCATCAAATCAAGGGTCTTCCTCCAACCAAGGTTCGTCGTCGACTCAGGGATCGTCTTCTAATCAGGGATCGTCATCCAATCAAAGCTCGGCGTCGAATCAAGGATCATCTTCTAATCAAGGATCGTCATCCAATCAAGGATCTTCCTCCAATCAGGGTTCATCGTCTAATCAGGGATCGTCCTCCAACCAAAGTTCGTCGTCAAATCAAGGGTCGTCTTCTAATCAGGGATCATCTTCCAATCAAGGATCGTCCTCCAACCAAGGATCTTCATCTAATCAAGGTTCGTCGTCGAATCAAGGATCATCCTCTACTCAGGGATCTTCCTCTAATCAGGGATCCTCTTCTAATCAAGGATCGTCCTCCAATCAAGGAACGTCATCCAATCAAGGCTCGACTTCCAATCAAGGATCGTCAACCAACCAAGGTTCGTCTTCTAATCAGGGTTCTTCATCAAATCAAGGATCATCTTCTAATCAAGGATCATCCTCCAATCAAGGATCCTCCTCTAGTTCAGGATCATCTTCCAATCAAGGTTCCTCCTCTAACCAAGGTTCTTCGTCGAATCAAGGATCCTCGTCTAATCAAGGATCTTCTTCAAATCAAGGTTCTTCGTCTAATCAAGGATCCTCGTCCAATCAAGGATCGTCTTCAAATCAAGGATCATCATCTAACCAAGGCTCTTCGTCCAATCAAGAGTCCTCATCCAATCAAGGATCATCGTCTAATCAAGGTTCTTCGTCTAATCAAGGATCCTCGTCCAATCAAGGATCGTCTTCAAATCAAGGTTCTTCGTCTAATCAAGGATCCTCGTCTAATCAAGGAACGTCTTCAAATCAAGGATCATCATCTAACCAAGGTCCATCGTCTAATCAGGGATCGTCATCCAATCAAGGAACATCATCCAGCCAAGAATCAACTACTACGACTCAGAAACCATTTAAGCCGGCAGAGAAGTGCGAGAGCGAAGAGACCTTCTTAGCTGACAATGAAAACTGTTCGAAATTCTATCGCTGCGTCGATAATGGCAAGGGTGGCTTTACGAAAGTATCGTTTACTTGCCCACCAAATACGATTTGGCATCCCGAGGCCAACAGCTGTAACCATCCATCACAAGTTGATATGCAAAGCCTTAAGTGTAAGCGGGTCAGCCCTGCCCAACAGACAAGCAGCAGCAGCAGTAATAACAGCAATACCCAACAATCGTCCACTTCATCCTCCACGTCATCATCATCAGGCAGCAGCGCAACACAGCAAACCACATCTTCAAGCTCCCAATCTAGCAGCAGTACAAGCTCAACAACATCAGGCTCAAGTACCTCAAGTTCCACCTCATCCCCAAAGCCGTCTGGTAGCTGTAAGGTTAATGGACAATTCTTAGGAGATGATAAGAACTGTGCCAAGTTCTATCGCTGCGTAGACAATGATAGAGGTGGTTTTAATACGGTGGCCTTCTTCTGTCCCCCTGGAACTGTATGGGACGGTCAGATTGAGGCCTGTAATCATGCCTGGGCCGTTAAAGACAAAAACTGTGGCAACAGCGAAACGACTGAACGGCCAGAGGCTACTGACTCGACGCCAAATTACGGCGATCAATCCTCGACCACGCCAAAACCAGCGGTAAAACCGACTACTTTAAAACCAACGACTCAAAGCACAACAACGAAGAAACCCTCTGCCCAGAAACCAACTACTCAGAAACCTGTAACGCAAAAACCAACTAGCTCATCTGGGAATGTTAAGTGTAAATCTGAGGGTTTCATTGGTGATCCAAGCAACTGTGCCAAATTCTATCGCTGCATAAGCAATGGTAAGGGCGGCTTTAACCAGGTGCCATTCCACTGCGCTGCGGGTACAGTTTGGGATCAGGACCTACAAACGTGCAATCACGATTTGAATGCGTGCAATCCAATCCCCGAAGATGGCGGTGGTAATTCTACTACTGAGTCTGATAAGGGACCTTGTGAAAATACCACAGTTATGCCTACATCGAAACCGACTGCAGAGACCACCTTATCACCCAGCACATTGGAACCCAGTACAACAAATCGTCCAACTGAGCCGGCTACGGAATCAACAACCGAACAGATAACAACCAACCAGCCCACCACTACATACAAACCTACAACAACAATATGGACTACGACGACCAAACCGACCACAAATGAAAACCAGCCCACTACTACCACATGGCCCACTTCCACCGAAGCTGAATCAACTGAAACAAGCACTCAAACTACAACCATGATTCCCGAAACTACTACCAAGGTACCCAACTTGCCACCCGGCACCAAATGTAAGGGCGAAGGATTTATGGCTGATCCCTACAATTGCCGCAAATTCTACCGCTGCCAAAAGACCGGCGACTCATACACGAAACATGAATTCATGTGCGCCAAGAATACAGGTTGGAATGAAGACTTGCAAACATGTGATCACGCTCAAAATGTGCCAGGTTGCGCGGGTCAAACTGAAGCTCCAACAGAAGCTACAACCGAAATTACTTCTACTGAAGCCATCACAAAACCAACCACTATAGAACCGCCAACTAAACCTACAACTGAAACAATTACGAAACCAACCACTATAGAACCACCAACAAAACCTACAACTGAAACAATTACGAAACCTACCACCATTGAACCACCAACAAAACCTACAACTGAAACAGTTACGAAACCAACAGATCCTCCAATGAAGCCGACGACAGATTATCCAACCACTACAGAAAATATTTGGAAACCGACAGACTCCACAATAAAGCCAACTGACGCGCCAACAATGCCTACTGAAATTCCCACTAAACCCACTGGCTATCCAGTCACTAAGCCAAGCACCACAGAAACGTATCCAGAGACTTCAACTGGTTTTACAACATCATTCCCAGGCTATCCTCCTACTACAACGGAAGACAATCCTAGCACTACGCAAGAGCCGACAGTCAACTTCAAGTGCCCTGCTGAAGGTTTCCATGCTGATCCTCAGGATTGCAGCATTTACTATCGCTGTACAAAGACCAATAATGAATATCAAGTATACAAGTTCCGTTGTCCAAAGGGCACAGTGTGGGACACATCGCTGGATACTTGTAACTACGCAGATCAGGTATCTGGTAACTGCTCCTCTGGCAGCATGACTTCAACAACAAACCCAAGTGAAGCAACCACACCATGGACGGAGATGCCAACAAGCACTGTGAAACCAGTGACAACAGTCAAGCCCGAGACAACAACTAACACGCCCAGTACCACAGGTGGCCCGGTTGACCCTACAACCACTTATAAGCCAATAGAGACAACTACGGAGCAGGAAGCCAAGCCTACTCCAGAGCCATCAACCAACTCAAGTGCTCCATGTCCCACGACTACAGAAGATCAAAGCTTGTTTGTCTGCCCATCGGGCTTCCGTCGGCATTCCAAGCAATGCGGCGTATTTTACCAATGCAATGAGAATTCAGATTCAAATCTAAATATTGTGCTCTTCCAATGTCCAAATGGTACTGTTTACCACGAAGCATCATGCCGTTGCGCCAAGCCAGGGCCCAACGACTCCTGCAGCACCAACAACTTGATGATCCCACGTACGCAGCTTTTTGAAGAGGAACCGCAACCGCTTAACCTGGCAAGTATACCTTTATCTATCGAATTGAACAGCTTTACTTACGTAAAAACTCTTTGCTTAGGTGCAAATCCATTCCACAGCGCCGCTTTGCCCGGAGGAGGGCCACTTTGCCCTAAATCAGGATGAATGCAGCCAGGTGTTTGTCAAATGCGGCTACTCCCAGCAAACAGGACATATCGAGGGCCAAATATATCGCTGCCCGCAAGGCTTTGCCTACTGGAATGTGAGCCGCCGCTGCGAGCCTGCCAAAAAGCTAACCAGCTGCACCCCAGCCACATACAATGTGGGCGATAGTGTGCCGCTGGAGTGGGTCAACATTGGCCACAGACGTCGCAATCTTCGCATCTAAAACACATACACATAGCATTAATTTAGAAATTCTAAAAGGCAACGCATTTGTTTGCTGCGCAGGCTCTCGACTCCGAGGTAGCTTGCGCAGCAAATGACGAGCCAAAAGACTAGCTTAGGTTGTAGTGCAATTACAATAAGTTTAACATGGGCTTATAACAATTTCTGGTGACGGTACTTTCCGTGATTTTTCAAACTCCTATTGAAAGAAAACAGCATTTTTTGTGTTCAATTTCCTGTAACAGTTGCATTGGCACAGCCTTTCACACGCACAACATGTTGTTGCTTTTCACGCAGTAGTTGTATTTATATTAAAACTAACGTTCTGAACGCCATATTTAGCTTAGTCTATGCTTAAAGTTTACAATAAATTAAAACATATACAAAAAAGTTTACATGAGCTGAAGCTTAAGGTGACTACGGTGTTTAGTTGTTGTTTTTTATCTTTTTCTAACTAAGAGCCAGTCATTTCTTCTTCTTTGCCACTGGTGGGGCCGCTGGATTGTCGCCCTTATAGAACTCCTTTAGCAACGCCATGGCCTCTTCTGATCGCACACCGCCAGTTATGTTGATCCGCTGACCCACCACGGCAGCTACATCTATGACCGTCTTGCCGCCGAAACGATCATTCTCGCAGCCATAGATAATCTCCTTGACGGCCAGCGTATGCAAGGCAGCAGAGCACATTATACAGGGCTCCACGGTGACTACAACGGTGATTTCACTGAACACCTGGCGTGCCGGCAGGCGCTTCTCACGGCAATAGGCTAAGGTGGCATCGATGCATATGAACTCCGCATGACGTGTTGCATTCCGGTGTACATTCACTTCGTTCCCGCCACGTGCGATTACCTTGTCGTTGTGCACAAACACACAACCAACGGGCACCTCGCCGGCGTCACGTGCTCGCCGTGCTTCCACTAAAGCATCCTCCATAAACGCGGCCATTTGGCATGGAAATATCTCAAAATAATTTTGGGCAAACAAAAACAGACCAGACTACGACGCCACGACACAGCAAGCAAAAAATAACAAGCAAATATCAGCTGTTCGTCGTCACAATGGTTGGCAACTCAGCCGCCAGCAATAGGGTAACACTGGCCAATAGCTTTATCGGAATACAAAATATCTTTATTCTATTTACTTATTTATAGATGTATTTTTTGGTTTGTTTAACTTAGTTAATAAGAAATAGCTTACGCCACATTGCGCATAAACTTGATTAGATCTTGCTGTTCCAAAATAGTCTGCGCTTTTTCTGACCAGTTGGTATTGTGGAGCGACCGCGGGCTTGGATGTGGTAAGCGGATCACAGAAACTGATTGACAATACGACGATCTGTTCAGCACCTTGTGAACATACTCTCCTACTGCCACCACAAATTGTGGCTGCAACAGTTGCAGCTGCTTCTCTAATGCATCCAGGCACATATCTCGAATCTGCTGCTTAAATTGGCCCTTCAGCTCGCTTGGTGTTATGTTTTGACCCTTTTCATCGAAGAATGCCAGGGGGCAAAAGTTGTGGACAAAGCATTGCTGGAAAAGGGTATCTAGACTGCCGGCAGCCAAACGCTCAAACAGATCCCACAATCGCACACCGCTCGGCTCCTCAGTCTTGCAATCCAATCCATTAACAGGGCGTTTGTGATGGAGCACAGACGGCTGCAGCACCTCGCCAGAGAGATGCATCTTATCGCGCACGGTGCGAACGTTTCCAAAAGGTACCTAGATATATTCAAACACAGTAAATGTAACCTAGCAAGACGAGCTGTTTGGTGCACTTACACCTGTCTGGCCCATGCCGTTTGGCCCAGGATTCATGCCTATAAAAATGACTCGCTTGGGTCCACATAAATAACGACTTAAATAAGCACAATGCAACGAAGACGCATACTCGACTGGATTGTAAGTACATATAATGTCCGTGGGCAGTCCAAGCGTGGCAAGTTCCTCATTTAACTGGCATTCAATTTTATACAACTGCATCCAAAACGGTTGGTCAAACAATCCCGAAGTTATTGCATCAGGCTGAATTGTTTTTGACTTCTTCAGGTCAAGTGCTGCCGGTTTGTTCTTCTCCAGCTTTCGTTTCAACATAGTGCACCGCGATTTGATTTTAAAAATTATAAACAATTTAGCTAGTTTTAACACCTGGCGTTTTTGCAGCGTTGCCAACTGATTCAATTTTCAACAGCGCTGCAAAGAAATGCGCGAAATATCTTTTAATCAAACAAGCGAGTTGTATTTTGTAATGTATGTATGTTAATATTAAATGCACATAAAGTTTATTTTAAGATAGCGTATGCGTGAACTCGTCCAGCTTGCTCTCATTGTCCTTCACGAATTTTGATTTAAATTGCTTAATATTCTTCTCTATGTTGCTGTTAACAACAGTGCAAAATATTTTCAGAAATTGCTCCACCTAAAAGCAAATCGGTGAACTAATAAGTATATGTTATCTTCGTTGTCCGTGGCGTCTGCGCACTTACAGTTAGATCCTTTTCGGGAGAGCCCAATTTAACGAATTCACATTGCGGAGCGTGCTTCAGATGTTCCTTCCAAGGATCGTCTTCCGACTCCCAGCCATCTAGTGTTTTACCGCACACAAAACAGGTAGCCGTATCGTTTTCACGTTTGGTGCCAGTCCAATAGAACCCCGCCTCAGCCATCTGCAAGATAATCAGTATATTAACAAAATAGTTTGCTACCAGATTCACAACCCGCTTGCCTTGCCAATGCTGCATGTGGACTTAGATGGAAATGGCCAGTCCTTGAAACTCTCTACGCGATGCTTTTCCAGCAAATTGAGCTCGCGAAATGTGTCGAGCTTTGTTTCATCCATTAAAGATGTTGGATCCATTACTTAGATTGGTTATTAAATAAAAACTATTTTGAAATTATTCTGTACACACAAAAACAAACAGGGCCCAAGCGAAGCGCGACGCTCTTGCCGATTGGCAGCCCTAAAATTTTCTGTTAAACCTAACAGAGAAAATAACATGCGCGTCTGTTAAACTGTTATTAACAGAAACAAGTAGTTAATTCATGAAAAATATTAAAAGTTCGATTATGTTAGGCAAATAATCAATTAGAATAATGAAAAAATTATATTTATTTAAAAGTTAGATTATGTCAGTCAAATTTTATTTTTATTTCAGAAGAAATCTTTTGGTTACATTTGAATTTAACTGAATCCTGTCTGCAACAGGCTTAAAATGTATCGATTATTATAAATATTTGAAAGAAAATAAGACAACACTTTAACATTACAGAACGAACTGAACTGTAACAATTTCATATTGACTATCGGTTCTTTGCTATGAAAAAATCAACATGTTGATATCTTACTCCTAGCAAACATGATTTTGGATGCAGAAACTTATATTCTAGGTTAAAAGTATTCGCGAAGACCCAGACAATATTTTAAATGAACAGAAGCATACTGAATGTTAAAATTTGTTGGTTGCGAATTTTCCAGCACCGTCAGAGTTCTTGTCAACACTGGCAGCCTGGGACAGCTGTTCACTCTGTTTTGTCATTTGTTGTTGTATATTTTTTGCTACACATAAACATTAAATAAATGAAAATATAAAAATAGTCAAAGAAAACGTTACCTGTTTATTGTTTGTTATTGAGTTTTACCCAGATTCTAAACATATTATGCACTGCAGTGGTCCAAAAACTCGCTTATGTTTTACATTCTCCCACACCAAAATTGATTAAGAAGAAAAAAAGAAAGTGCTTGGGCCACAGAGCGAAAACTGAAAGGCCTTGGAACGATTCGCAACCTAAATAAAATTGCATTCACAGGACGCGAGCGCTATTTGGCACTTGGCAATGAAATTGTGCACTGGCTATGAATTCCAGACTTGAAGGCACTCAACAGCTCCAGGGGCACTCCAGCCCCATGGCCACCGAACGCAAGCAGAGTAGTCCCAAAATGGAAATCACAAAACTAAACCATGAGCTCATCGAGGAATGTAAACGCAGCCACGAGGACTCCATCTTGCCGCGCCATTTACGCCATGAGCTCGAAAAGTATGTATGTAGTTGATACAAAATGTTTACATATACGCTACCCAAAAATTGACCGAGCCACTCGTACGTTTTTCTCGTCCGTTGATAAGCACTAAGCGACCAATTACCGTATAATCAATATTTTTGTTGCTATTGTTATATTATTTGTTTGTGTTTTTTTTTTGTGTGCCGCAGAGACAGACGCCTTATCAGCAGTTTGAGTACCCAACTAAATTTCATCCTAATCGCACTTCCTACTCTTTGCAGGCATTCACGTGAGTCCCGGCGCGAGGTGGTTAGAAAACAACGCAATGGCTGTGCGCCACTTTTTATTGCCTGCAAACGTGGCGCAGTAGTAATTGCCGAGTATCTCATAACAATGTGCGAGGCGGACATTGAGCAGCGTGGACACTTTGAGGTACCCGAGGACAATAGCTTTCACCATGTCTCGCCGCTATGGGCTGCTGTCGTATCCGGCAAGCTGTCCATGGTTAAGTATCTGGTGCGGATCGGCTGTGACATAAACGCCACATCCGATTCGGGCTCAACGCCAGTGCGAAGTGCCTGTTATATGACGAACACAGATATTGGTATGTGGAATCCATTCAATATATTTTTACATGTTGCTCACTCTGCATGTTTAACAGTCAAGTTTCTGGTGGAGAACGGTGCAGACATCAAGAAGCCAAACATCAATGGCGGAACATGCTTGATTAACTCGGTGCAGTCCGTGCAGCTTTGCCTGTATCTGGTGCGCAAGGGAGCCGACATCAATGCACGCGACATACAGGACAAAACGGCGCTACACTATGCCATACAGGAGCATCGACTGGACACCACCAGAATGCTTATAGAGCAGGGTGCTGATCCCTTTGCTAAGAGTCGCTACGGTGACGATGCACTGCGAACTGCCTGCCTTAAGGGCGCTCATCAGATATTCGATTATTTGAAAAAGGAATTGAATTATTCAGTGGAACGCATCGCTGAGGCGCATGAGCTAATGGGCTCAACATTTCTGGACGAGCACAATGAGTCTCGCGTATGCATCCTTCATTGGCGTATGGCACATCACATACGCGCAGCCTACACGCCTTATATTGAAAAGAAACCAAAGGTACCTTTACGGAATGCGTATGAAAATGCCGTCGAATTTGCGACTTTAGAGGAGCTTGATAACATTGCCACAGATATGGATGCTATGCGCACGCAAAGTCTCTTAATTTGTGAACGTGTATTGGGTTTGACACACAAGGACATGCTGTTCCGTTTGACGTTCAGAGGTGCCTCTTACGCCGACTCTCTGCAACTCCAGCGGTGCATTGATCTCTGGCGTTTTTTGCTCGAGGTGCGTGTCTCCAATTGGTCCATATTGCATTTCGAGACCTGTTTCGCTGCCCAGGCGTTAGTGCGTCTCATGTTGGATCTGCACGTGCGAAACTCGAGCCACATGCGAAGTGATGCACGCGCTCGCTTTATGCATCAGGATAACTTGCTGCCCAGATTTGATGATGTCTTAGGCGTGTTTCGTACGCTCTCCGTAAGCGCTGTCGAGGTCAAGGAGCTGTTGCAAGTGCGTCCCGTCTTCCGGCGCCAGCAGGAGAACTATGACCGTGTTTTGCGCTGCCTCGCCCATCTCATCTATCTGCTGATCAATACCGTCCACACAGAGGCTCAGCACAAGGTAATATTTCAGGCCGTCCACGAGACGGTCGTTGTTGGTAACTTACGTAGCGCCAGCACTGCCGACACGCTGCTTCATTTGGGGGCCTCCAGACTAAATGTTATCAAAAGTGGTTATATCACCGAAGACAATTTTTCTGATGTGAGTTGTTTATTGCAATTAACAGATGTAAAGCTATTATAAACTAAATTATATTGATGCTTGTAGAAGACTGTGTTTCCCAATGCAGATGTTATTAAATTGCTCATCGAATGCGGCATAGACGTCAACACAAAAAATGAAGCCAAATCGACGCCCCTGCATGTAGCATGCCAGCCTTACAACTACGACAATGAGGTAAGATCAGATTGTACTTTTCACTTCAAACGAAATTTTTGAAGGCAATAAAATATTTATGTAATTTTGCAGATTGTGCACCTGCTGCTTAAGTGTGGCGCGGACATTGACCAACCGAATCGGGCGGAGAAGCGACCCTACGACTCCATAGCCTCGAATCCCACCAACACCATACCGCTACTCAATTACGTATCGCTGCAGTGCTTATGTGCGACGGTTCTTAGCAAGCATAAGATCCGTTATAAGGATCAGCTGCACAAACAGCTTGAGCAATTTGTGCATAATCATGAACCATGAGTAGGAAACTTTTGAACGCACGTCTCTGTTAAAATTGTTAGAACATATTTGTATTTAATTTGGCCATACCGAAATTTTACCAGTGTATCTTCTGTTACTTCTTGTCTGTCTATTCTATATATATCTATCTATCTCTACTATTGTTAACTTATTCGGCTAAAAGCAATTCAAAACTCAATAACGAAACACACAAAAAAAAAAGAAATAATGAAAAAACAATGTGTAACAAAAGCAAAAAGTGTAAGCGATCAACGTGATATTAAATCTGTATAGGAAATGAAACTGAATCATTAATATTTTAGTAAACTTACAAAATAACTTAACAGAGAAAATGGCAACAACTAAATGTTCTGTGCCGATGTTCAACTAGTTTACAACAACAAACTATACACACATTATCTAAATTCTGATATATGCCTGAAATATATATACATATACAAATACATACTATGTAACTGTATACACATACGACTAGAATAACTAATTTATCACTTGTTAACAAAATGAAATTAAACTCCAAATGCAATATTGTAAAATGTTAGTGGGCCAATATGATAACTCACCACGCTAGTTGGCTTTAACAAATGAAAACTGCTTTTAAAAAAGTTGCCTTCCCAATTCCACAAGTGTTTGCTTAACAATCCACTTGCTTCCTTTTGAATTAACAATTGTATTAATCCTGTGTGTCAGTATTGACGCGTGTTGATGGCAGCAATTGCAACTTAGAATAATATATATGTATATATATATATACATATACGCAGAATTAAAATCGAATCTAATCAATAAATGCATAGTTTACAGTTTACAGTCAAATATAAATAAAAAATCACCTTTAAACGTTATTGGGACATCTCTTTAGCATAGTCTGATGTATTTCAAAATACTTAACAATACGTGACCGTGGATGCCAGGCCAGTGCCTAATCGGGAAGAGTTGCTTCTGACCTATATGAAGCTCTGCCTTTATTAACGTGCTTAAATCACAATACTTATACATAAGATGGGCAGATATATAATACATACATACATAAACGCATACGCAGCAACATATGCAAATTGTGACTGATTGACTTAAATTAAAATTCGAATATTTTGTAGGATATCGTTTGAGACGACACTATTTAGGAAAGAAGTCAGCATTCAAAACGCCGGCCAAGCCACGAGCATCAGCAGAGCTGTGAGCGTTGGCAACCACGTTGTGCCCAAGGATTGGCCACCGTTGCGCAAATTTGTATAGCTATCGACAATGTGTATCTTCCAGCCCATGTTGCCGTGCGTAAAAGAATTATAATAAACGGTGTCGGGCCACGTTATATTGGGCGTAATCTCGAGCAGTGCCGGGGGCTCATCGCTGCATATGTTTAGAAGGCTGCGATTGAACTTCTTGAACGTGGGAAAGTTGTCATCCAAGCGACGATCGTAGTCCTCCGGATACCGAGATAAGCAAAGTGGACCCGCTGCGGTGGGCTTGGGACGACCACGTCGGGTAAACTCCACGCCAGCTAGGACGCGAATTTCGCTCTGCTTGGCATCCGAGAGGCGATCATAGCCGCCCTGTGGATCATCCGTTATGACCAGCGGATGATAGTGTTCCGGCGAGTGTGGATTGTTTCCGCCACGCACTTTAAAGGTATAAGTCAAACCGCGCTTCAAATACAGTTCTGGTATCATATAGCCATTGATGTACCAGGCCAAGCCGCTTGAAACATGGCCCGTCAAGCCTTGATAGCCACGCAGACCGCCCGAGGGGCCGAGATAGGCATTGAAAGTGCGTACAGTGCTATGCAAAAAAGGAAAATACATATAAGTTATTTATGATCCGATCGTATTTATGGAGCAGCTTCGCTTACGCATCTGTGATTCGAGCGCGCTCCCATAGCTGCACTGGAGTTTCCATGCGTTTCGTAAAGCTGAAACAATCGTTAACTGGCTCTGTCGTGTTAAAGTCAATGACTATATCGCTCTTGGGATAGTGGGTATGAAAGGCCGGCTCATTGTTGGAATCCAGCTGGCCAAAGGCCCAAATCACATAGTTGCTCCGATCCAGAAAGATTTCCTTGTCGCCATCATCAGCTGTAAATAAATAAACTTGTGAGTCAAGGCAAACACTATTAAGCAATCGAACACCTACATGACTTGAGTGTGCGCCTAAAGCTTATGGTATTGATGCCATCCTTGCGGGCATATGTGTTCAGCTGAAAGCTGTCCAGGCCGCCCACGACATCATCGCGACAGACGCCCTTATTCTGGCCCAAGACCTGTACGCATGGCGCCAGCGATGTGATATTGTAGTCCACTGTGTAGCCCCTGATATCATCTATATAGGCCACGACCACATCGGCACCAATCATTTGACTGGAAACATCCGAGCCTGAGATGCCAAAGGACATATAATCCGTTTGGGCCACCTGACCGGAAAGTTGGAACGTGATCTGCGGCCCGAACACCTCCCACGACACTTGCAAGTCCTTGTGCAGCTGCCGGCAATTGGGCAAGGAGAACTCGTACGGCGTAATCTTCACCAGCGATGGTGGCACATTTAGACCATCCGGTATGAGCACGTGTCCATAATTCTCATTGTCGGCCACATCGTAGACGCTTATCCAATCGATGTCAAAGATCGTCTTGTCGCCCGGCAGCTCCAGCTCAATGGTTTCCTTTGTGTAGGTGCGTATGGGGTCGAGGCTGGAGTAAAAATTGCATTTAGAGATAATTGCAGCCGGAAGGGTTAATGGACATATGGATAACTCACTAGCCGCGCTCGTCGGGCATCTTGCTGCCCCGACTCGATGGCTGGGCGCCCACGCCTGTCCAGAAAAACGTGCGCTTGCCATGCCCATCATATGTAAAGTCCTTAATGCGTATGGTCTTGGAGTCCAGGATCTCAATGCTGCTGCTGCTCACATTGTGGTTGCGCTTGGAGAAGGTGCCGCCCGATTGGGGGCGTGGCGGCTCGAACTCTTCGGGTATATAAACATCGCCAAAGTTGTTCTGATTGTTCAAATCGTAGACCGCGAGCCACTTGATCTCGGTCATCTTCTTGCGATCGGGTAGCGTTAGCGTAAAGTCCTTGTTATGATAGCGATCCAAAATGTTGGTTCTGCCGTGGGCCGCAAATAAGTTTAATAAGAAATTAGATTAATTATCAATGTAGATAGTTTGTGTATCCGGTTTTCACTCACTTGCCATACTCATCGGGCACTATGAAACCTTGCGGCCCGGGTCGATTGCTGGCGCCGGCCCAAAAGAACGTATCCGCCCCGTTGCCATCGTAATTAAAGCCCACTATAAGAAACGTGTACTCATTGACGGCGTAAACGTCGCCAGACACCTGATGATGATACGAGTTCAGCTTGCCTAGATATTTGCCCCGATACGGACCATCCTCATCATCGCCCTCAGCACCTAAAGAAGAGAAAAGTCAACAAGATTATATTCCAAATTTTGCTCATACAAAAGCTCTGTTTTCGACTGAAAGATATGGCAGCTATTCATATGATATACTGGCTCGATCTAGCCGATTTGCATATATACATATATGTATATGTCTAGTGCCTGCTAGCATACATTATAAAGCTTAAAAGCTAAGTGATTAGTTAGCAAGCTTCTATGAATGACAAATTAAAACAAGAGTTTCTAGTCGGAAGCTCCCGACTAGGGGATACCCTGAACCCTTTTCTTCTTCCAACACCAAATGTAGATAGAAATACTATTCTAGAAGGAACATATCAAGTTTGGTGACTCTAGCTCTTATTATTTACCAAAATTGCTTAAAAAACAGAATGTTGGTATAGAACTGCGCATAGACTAGGAGCTTCAAGTCAAGCTTTCAAGTCTCTAGCTCTTATAGCTTATGAGATCCTTAAGTTCACGGACGGACAGGCAGTCGGACATGGCTAGAATGACTCGGCTATAGATGCTGATCAAGAATATATATACTTTATAGGGTCGGAGATGCGTGCTTCCGCCTGTTACATACATTTACATTTTGCACAAAAACATAATACCCCTTATAGCCTTGGGTGCAGGGTATCAAAAAAAACCCCTCTGCAAGTGTATGAAGGCCCAATATTGTAACCACGCAACAGAGGCTGACTAATGCTTTGGTATTTCATTTAATTTACTGCCACTGGGCCAGAGTGGCAGTGGTAGCCATTGTCTCTGATCTCCCAGTTGCCGTGAAACCGGCAGCCAGCAGCAGCAGCCAGCAGTAGTAGCAGCAGTCAGCAGTAGACACGCATAGACCCGTTTCGCTAGTTTCCGACGAAAGTGAAATTATTTTCGCTGCTGTTGTTATTGTTGTTGTTAACGTTTTTCTTTAACGTAACAAGCAATAAAGTTTCTCTTTCTTTTGCCGTTCATTACGATTTTTGCCATAGACATACTCTAAAATACATATGCATGTACTTATATGTACTCACATGCAGCTGTGTTAAAGCCAAGCAGGAAAAGCGTCACAAGCGCCAATAATAGTTGTTGTCGTAGTTGGCGTCGCTGCCGCAGCGCTGCTGCAGCCCGCCCACTAGCAGCGATAGGGACGGCACAGTCGCCGCAGTGACAAAGAACGCGTTGTCTTGTCAATGTCATTGCGCGTTTGCGTTGCACTCTCTCGCACTTATGCTCTCCCCACTCTCAGTTCCACGTAGATAATTTGCAAACCGTAGCTAAGCTTCGTTCAGTTTTTTCAGCTTTCACACTCTAAATAATATTATTAATTAAATGCACGCACTATCATTTTAATCAAGTATTTTCTATGTTGATTTTCTTTTGCATCACTTTTCTTGCTTCCGTGACGAATTCTGAAGTTGTATTTGTTGTTGCGTACTTTTTTCTTAAGGTCGTTTCGTCATTCGCATGCGTTTTGCCTGTGTTATTATTATTAAATCGTCCAAAACTGGTTTTACGTTACGGCTCCGGCGACCGAAAACCAACAGAAGTAGCAGCGACGGCAAAACGAACTGCGCGCTTAAGCTTCTCGAAATCAACTGGTGAGCGGCCGTTAAGTTGGTTTCTTGTGACTGCTTCTGCGCGCAGCTTTCGGCCGTTGCCAAGCCTTGCTCTCTTGCGCGCTCAAAGTTTGAAAGCCGCGCGTGCGCTGCATTGCAATGAAGGCAGCATGTTATGCGTGTAACGGTTTTTTTCGTTAGCACTATATGGAAAATGCGAGGTGGGAAATATATGTTTCCAAGCTCTTGCGTGTTTAGCGAAATCAACATTAAAAGCTTTAAATTAACCAAAAAGCTTTCAGAACAATGTACAATTAGGTGCTTTATGACAAGTTTACAGTGTACACGACTTTTTTCCCATTTCATAGTAAAACAATCGTCAAGAAGTTGATTTTCTTGCTTGCAAAACTAAACTTCGTACTTTTTCTTTTATTTGATTTACCATTTTTATAGCAATTCAATAAATCTTTTTAAAACTAATCAATTGCAATTATTTTGTTTTCTGTTTTTTTAGCAATCGCAACAGTCGTGTTACCGACTTGGGTTTTAGTTCATTTTATGAATGGATTTAATTATAACTTTCTTGTGTATTTTCACTGCAAAAATTGTATTGCGATTTTATTTACAAAAAGGCGTCTTTAGATTTTATGATTAAAATGTCCGTTGCCCAACAAAAAAATAGGCCTTAAGTTGTTGCAAACTAAATCTTTGCTGAAGAAAATTGTCACCACAATTTGTGTGTATGCGTGCGTGTCTGTGTGTGTGAGTATGTGTGAGACTGTGTCTGTGTGTGTGTGTTGCATTTGTCTGAAACAAAATATACATTATATGTATTAAAAATATAATTTTCACTTAAATTTTAAACGAATTTCACACGATTTTATTACAAACAAATCCATTTTTTCCTCCTTTTTTGATGTTTTTTATTATTATTGATTTTTTTTGGGCTTAATGCTTATGAATGTAACTGTTATTCTTCTTCCTGCTTTCTATTACTGTATAACTAGTTCATTGAAAATACATATTATTTAATACATAATTTATTTCATAAGAAGCACATTTTTTGTTTTTTTGTTATCATTTATGCGTTTACATTCCACTTTTGAACTCGCCTTCAATGCTTGCCATCTCTTTGCATATATGTATATACACATAGTATATATATATATTTATATACTTCATTTATTGTTTAACATTTTTAGCGCACACTTTTGTTAACACTAGACGCTAGATACCCTAAGAAAGTCAACCGGTTGTGCATGACGGGACGGTCAACAGGTTGAATTATGGAGGATAAACTTTACAAAACAAATGTGACTGTTGAGCTATGAAAAGAAAATCCACACCAGATCAGGGTCGGAGCCGTGATGAGCAGGTGAGCAGGTGAGCTGGTGAACAGGCGAGCAGGTGATTAGGTGATGGGGGAAGGATTGTTGGTCTTGGACGCATGCACGCAAAGTGTAACTAAACAATAAAAATACTTAGCTTATAACGTAGCGTATAAAAATAAGTGGGCTTTAGCAGCAAGACATTAAATTATAGAAATTGAGAGCACTAATTAAATGTTTAACTTAAATTGTGATTTTTTATAAGCTTTCTCATAAATATGCATTATTTGTAAGACGGCATATTTATACTATATATTTTAGTTTGAATTAAGTTTCTTTGTTTTTGTTTTTAGATTAAATTTAAGTTTTTAGAATGAGCATTTTAATTATGTTTTGCGTGATTCTCATGAGCGATAACAGATAAGGGGGGTAGGGGGAAACGGCATGCGCTGCGCTCGAGTTGATTTGTGTTGAGATTTAGAATTATATATTAAGAGGTATGTGAGCTATATTAGTTGTTTTTTTCGTTTTTAACAGCATGGAATGAACTTGATCGAAAACGAAATTATAGTAATATACAACAAAACAAAGCGCACAACTTTTGTGTCTTTAACTTTATGATTTCCGATTTTGCTTTTAAACTTAACAAGCGAACATAAAACGAACGAGCTTGATATTACAATATGCATGTGTATGTGAGTGTGTATGTGTGTGTGTGTTTTAATGTTAATATTTGTTTTTTGTTTGTTTATTAGAAATACTTGGGCGCGTAATTATGTATACATATAAAAAATCTTGGGGGGCACTACATTGGATAATTCGATTGTTTCTTTAATTACGCTACAATGAAAATTAAATTTCTGCTTCACCATTTTCTTTTAATTTTATCTATGTATAAAAAATGTTTATTTATCTTGTATCACTAAGGAAAATGTTACAAAGCTTTTGCTATGGCATTTATGTATGTGTTTATATGTAAGTGAGTGTATAAGTGTGTACATGGGTGTGTGTGTGTGTGTAGGGGTCCTGGAAAAACGTTAGGCAAACAGTTGATGGGAAATTTGACAGCGCTTTTGAAACAAACCAATCGAATAAACATTTAAATGAGGCGAATGTTGCCACTGTTGCCAAGGCTGTGCCGAGGCCCTAGTTATTGGCGTGGATGTGTACAATGCTTGCAATAGTAGTTTTAGCTAAAATTTGTCCTGAAATATGAACAGATTATTAGTCGCGGCCACAGCGATGATATTCTCCTCGGGATGCCAAGCAGTGTGCAAGATTTTCTTATTGAAGTCCAGACAGTCGACGCTGATTTCATCCTTCTTTCGTTTGCCGCCAGTGCAAACTTTGCGTGGCTTAAGGACTGTCTTGGGCTTAATAATGTCCCTGGAGGCCTCCAGCGTAACATCCTTTTTCGAGTTACGATCGAAGACCCTGAAGAAGTTATTGTAACTGCCGGTCATTATGGAGCTATCCTTGCCATTCCAACAACACTCGAACTTATCAAAGATGCAGTCGTTCTCATACAGCGAGCACAGCTTGGCGCGTAGGTATTCATGAACCTGCAATAAAAGCACATGATTATAATTCAATTTGGGAGAACCAAGTTTTGTGACTCACCGGATAAGTCTCAATGGGTTTTGTCTCCATGTGCAAGTCCCACACCTTGATGCTTAAGTAGTCTCTGGAGATCATGTAGCGGCCTGAGTTACTTAGCTTGACATCACTTATGGAGCTGATAATCTCACTGAAGAAACTACGATTCGTTGGATTTTCGGGCTCCTCGAATTGTTTGCTATGGCGATCGCAAAGCGCCGCCGAGCGCATATCACATAATCGTATTGTGCCCTTGGAGCTGGAGTAGACAAACACATTGCATTCGGTCGGATGGAATTCGGCTGCGGTAATGACTTCCGTTAGCTCTTCCATGTTGGTTGGCTTGATGTCAACAATATTGTAACTCTGATTGACCACCTCCAGATGCCAGAGGTTAATACGCAAATCATCGGCCGATAGGAAAGTCTCTTGGTCAGAATTAACGCTAATTGAATTGATGTGATAGGTGTGTGCATTGGCAAAGGTGCGACGTGGCGAGGCCTCCACCATAAGCGGTACTTGCTTCACTGAAGGAACTCGTAAGGCGGTTACATTTTGTGGATCTCTAATCAGACCGTTCTCCTCTTTTGTGTTGTAGCCCTCGAACGACTTATCGCGCTCACTGACCTTCCATAATTTGACCGTTTTATCATTGGTGGACAGCAAAAAGTGCACGGGATTCTTTTGATGCAGCCATCGTATCTTATTGATTTTCTCCTCGATTTCCAGCGATTTAAGATAATCAAATTCAGGCTCGTGCGATTGGAATGTCGAATAGACATTATATTCACCGCGTCGCGGATTGGCGCTTTTTGAGGCGGGATCACGCTGAAATTCATAAGAACAAACAATTTTATAAACAGAAATAACTTTTATTTCATATATATTCACCTGAAAGATGACGACGCGACCTCCTTTATCGCCCGTGGCCAGCAGCTCGCCATCGTGATTGAACTCCACGCAGGATATGATATCCGCATCGGTGACATCATCGTCCAAGGCGCCCTTGATCTGTGAGAAGCACCAGGACGCCTCTCCATTACCTGTCGACGAAAAGAGTGAAACATGAAAAATAAGACACAATATTCAATTTCGCAATATTCCGTCACAACCCATTGCCGAACTAAAAGTTCGAAATAAGTGCTTGTCACATCTGATTTTCGCTCTCGGCCAGACACAATCAATAGCTTTAGCTACAACTGCCAGAGGACAACGATGACGTCTGCCCTGCTCAAATATTTACTAATGACGCCATTTCCAGCCACTGTCGGCTTTCAGCTTTCAGCTTTTGGCTTTAAATTGCTTTAAGCACTGCCGCCGGTCAACAGGATATACGAGCCTAACATATACATATAATATATATATATATTATGTTCAGCTCCTTTCTGCACTGTTTGCCAGCCACTTTTTGCGATTGCTGCACGTTGTGTAAACACAGTGCATGAGGTTTTCATTTCAAAAATGTGTTTGGCTCATATTTTCCATACATTGCATCGTCCTGTTTCTGTGAATTGTTACAGTTGATGTGTACCTCACATAGAGCCTGATACCATCGAATGCCTCTACACAAGTGCTAGTTAGTATTACAATAATATGAATAGCAAATGTACAATATATTTTTATAGTTAGCCACACAACCAACTGTTCCTATGACAAAAGACAGAGGCAGAGAAACATGGCTCGCGGTTCGGATCAAGAATATATATGTTATATTGTATGGGATTGCATTCTTCCATACTAATAAGGTATAGCATAGGGTATATTCAAGTCGTACTTTATCTGCTGATGCTACTTCGAAAGGTTCATACCCTCGCCTGGCCTGCCCAGAGATTGTCTGTTTTACATTTTTTCTGCCTTTCAAACTGACACTCTATGCTGATTACAGAACATGGCTTTTCAAAGCGCCACTGGCGACGTCATGATTTGATTGACGAACCCGAGCTGCGCTCCAGTGACAATAATGGGATCAGTCAGTTAGTTAGTCAGTCAGTCAGTCGATTATATGGTCCGGCCTTTTAGTTGCTGGCATTCGTAACGATTACGTTGACAATACGAACACCCGCCGACCCAACGACCCGGTCACACAGTTTGGCAGTCATTGAACTCATTTCTTTGTGCTTTGTTTGTATAGAAAGTGCTAAAGATATGTAATTGCAAAACTAGAATGAGCACAATAGCTAGACTTGAATATACACATATATTATATATCTAACAGACGGCCAAAAACTGTAACAACAAATAAAACGGAGCAACACGCACACGCACCACGAGGCGGCAGACTATTTTCCGGGTCAAGGCAACCAAACATGTTCCAAGTTTTAGATAATAATCCGTAAACGAGGACAAACCAAAAATTTCCCTTTTTCTCACACTCACAAAATGAGCAAATAATTAAATAGTTATTCGCTAAATTGGGAAAGAAAGGTTCTTAGTTGTCAGACAAGGCAGTAAGAAGCATCTCCCGTCCGGATGAAGTTGTCTTGATTAAGAGGATGAGCTGAATCGAACTGACTATGGCCATCAAATCAGATGCTCGACTATATTCCATAAACCGTACGTAATAAGAGTCTATCATTTTAATCGATTGTGATATACATAACTAAGGTTTTGATGCACACATTTGGGTGCCATGGGCTTTATGTGTTTAGTTGTTGTATAGAGGAAAATTGAAATGTTTGTTAAGGTTGTTTGGCGCAGGGTTTAGGGTAGCGCCTAGTCCTACTTGATAGTATTTCCTAGCAAGCCTGAATGGAGGCTCAAGGATCAGCCACAAATTACTATCCTTGTCTGCAGAAATCAGGTCTTTAATGTGTAACAACAGCTTTGAAAAAGGACCTTATCAAAGCTACATTGGTTCCTGTTTGTGGATGATATCCAATAATATAGATATGTATTATATATTTTAAAGCTGACTCTAACTTTTGAAACTAGATAACCTTGAACGGCTAAGTGCTTGGCATTAAGATAGCTAATTTTGGTATGTCTATTAATATAGTTGGAACGGATTTTTGGTTTTTAGCCCAATTTACTATGCCTCAGCGAGCCCACACACACACAACACACACACGCACACTCATTCTCGCCAGCCAACTAAATTTTACTCAAATATTGACACAATTATTTAACGCAACCACGCGATGTCACGACAACCACGGCAAACCCGCCGTCCTGGAACGAACGACCTAGAGCCAAGCGCCCTCTCATGATTGTCTGCTTCTGTCTCGATAAACAGAAGCTAAAAAGAGGGCGGAGGAATAGAATTTCTATTGAAAATACAGTAACAATGTGTTGGTGTGAGTGTGCCTTCTCGTGTACATGTTAGTTGGAAGCATAGCTGAGTGAACGTAACCCATTCGGCCATAAGCACGGAGACTCCAATATCTTAAGATGCCGAGCGGTTCTTTGTGACTTAATGACTGCGTAATTAAACACATTAGGCAGAAAAACTATTTTAAGAACAAAATGACAATGGGCTGATAGTATTAATAATATATTTATAACTAGCATTTCCCGGTTAAATTTTCACCAGGCTTAAGTCCTTATTCTGCTCGCCGTCTTATCGTGGGGTTGAACCAGTAACCAACCAGCCAACTTTGTGTTGACATTACAATCAGAACAATAGAAAAAACTTTGGTAACTCCCATTGACATTGCATTTCTTTGTTGTTCTTTTTATATAATGATTACGCTTTCTTATTAACAAATGAAAAACTAATCAAAAACAAATATAAGAAATTAACAATTGAACTGGCGACCTCTCACTTGTTAGTCCGACGCTTGACTACCCTGCTTGCAAACCAGAGTTTTCCCCACTTGCAGGTCGAATATTTAAAAACCCTTTCTTTGTGTTCATTTTCAACCCAAAAAGAAAGTTTTAGTTAAAATTATACTTTTCCCCTCCCTACTACTCTCCTTTACTTTCCCTTTGTTAGTCTCTCTCTCTCTCTCTCTTTTCAATGCCCCTCGGTTTTCTTACTTACTCGCTCACCTTAACTAAATCAATGCGAAAGTCTACAAGCCGTACTTCAATTTTTAAGAATCGCAAAGAAGGGCGATGTTTTTGAGAATGAGTGGAGAAAGAAAGCTGAAGTTATCAAAATGGGTGGATAAATAGTGCTGAATTACGTCATAATCTGCGTCATTTTTATTAATACAACTAATGTTCATTGACTTTTAGCTTGTTTTCATTTAAAAACTTGTAATTAGGAACTGAATACAATTCTTATAAAAGTGATGTTATTTTTCTCTCTCTATATCTATCTCAGCTGTAAATCCCCCTTTGCACAAACTTTGCTGAAGTGCATTTCACAAAATGTGTAAATAAAAGTTCGTTAAAACTTGTACATTGATTGCAGTCAATATATGTACGTATTTGTATTGCAGAGAATAAAACTTTGTGTCATGTTTGTCTGGGCGCGCCTACCTCGACAATCGCCTAAGGGCAGGGCAATAAGCAGACCGAGAACTAGTTTTTTGAATCAAACTAAATTTACACAGAATGTGTGACTACACAATATAGGATACAGATACAAATTTATCTATATGCATATATATATGTATATTATGTATCTATCTATTTGTTGACCGTGCTCCCAATGTCTGTACTTGCGCAATTGATTATGATTTAATTATACTGTTTGGCTTTTTAAATATTGCAAATGCAATTGAGCAGTTCGTAATTTTCTATCAGTTATATCAGTCAGGGTGCAAGTACGGGGTTTAAAGCTGAACTAAACAAGTACGAATGTTCTAGTCGGCAGTGCACGACTAGGGAATACCCTGAACCAACTCCTTCCTTATAAGATACTTCATCCGTATATACTATTCTAGAAGCTACATGTCAAGTTTGATGACTCTAGCTCTTATAAACAGCATTTTGATAACGATTTTGATCGATTACTTGGAAACGATTTATCGAATAACGGAAACAAAATCGATCTGAGCACACACTAGGAGGACCTACAGCTAAAATTTCAAGTCTCTAGCTGTTATAGCTTCCGAGATCCTTAAGATCATACATACGGACAAACGGACGGACGGACGAACATGGCTAGATCGACTCGGCTGTTGATGCTAATCAGGAATATATATACTTTATGGAGTCAGAGATGCTTCCTTCTGCCTGTTACATACATTTGCACAAGCACATGATACCCTTTTTACACATTTTCAATGGGTTCAGGGTATAAAAATGATAGCAAATGACTAAAATTGCATTAGAAGCAAAAAAAACAACCAATCTTTTCTGTGATCAAATATCACTCATACATTCTCACAAATTACCTACTTTATAGGTATGAATGCGCGCACATCTGGTTGTGTGTTTTTTTTTTTTTTTTTTTGCTGGCTAGTATATAATATATCGTATATAATCGTGCACGTAGCAGGGGCAATTTTCGACTCTCGCTCAATTGCAAAGATCAATACTAGCTGATACACAGAGCTGTTTATGTACTAATAAACTAGAGCTCGGCTATTTTTTCTTACATTTGTTTACTTCGCGTACAATTTGTTTAAACGCTGTGCTGCAACAAATTAATGCAAAAATCAAAATTCAAATCAAATCACATCACATGCGAGCTAAATATACACAAACACACACACACACATTTGCATGTGTATTGGAAAGTATTCCGAGAAGACGAAGCAGAACTAAAACAACTTACCGGCCATGACAGTTGAACAGCTTTCGTTGAACGGCGCGCGCAAGTTAGCAGGAGGCAGCACTCAAAAGTAGCACTAGCAGCAGCAACAACAACAACAACAGCAGCAGCAACACAACCAATCGCACACAACAAAAAAAATAAGGCCAAGGAGTTGCTTTTGCGCTCTCAAACTCACTCTCTACCACTGTAAACGCTCTCTGGTCTACTATTTTTATGTGCGTGTGTTGGGAAACGTGCGTTTTTTTTATTGTTGTTGCTGTTGTTGATGTGGAGGAGTGTTGAGCGCGGTTTCTTTTTCCGAAGGAGTTGAGCTTGGCATACAAAAGAGAAACGACGAACACAACGGAAAGCAAAAGCAAAAGACAAAACCAAAGTGCTTAACTTTCGTAGCTTTTGTTTCTGCCCTTTTTTTTGTTGTTGTTGTTGTTTGGTTTATATAAATATATATGTATATTGTTTTTTTTCTCTCTGCTTTTTGTTCCTACAGTCGCTGCTTAGCACAACTTAAGCACGTATACGTATTACTGGTGACGACAACGACGTCGACGACATGTGGGGAAGAAACTGCAAAGTATGGGAGTTTTTCTTTTGTACATACGCCGACAGCTTCATAGCGATGACAACGACGGCGGCGGCGACGAGCAGCAGCAGGAACGGCAGCCGCAAGGCCTTCGTCTGTATATATATGTGCGTGCGTGTGTGTGTGTGTGTTCGTTCAGCCGGTGGTTGTGCCAAAAGTTATCTCGAAATTACTTTGCACTATTCTAGGCGAATCGCGGGAGCAGAGCACTACAAGTGATAAACGAGGCACTGTAAAACGATATTAACGCGCCCGCATATTTGCTAAACAATGCGATTAATATTATTTATTTTGTGGCACAAAACAAACACCAACAAATCGCCGTGTAGACGTCTTCTCTTGCCGTTTACCTAACGCCTTACGCCTTGCGTTCTGTTTTATCGCATTTTCTTTGCAAGTATATATACACATGTATTTCTTTACAATCTAACCTTCAAAATATATATTCCTTGTTTAGCACTAAATCTTACAGCACGAATTGCATATTCATATTTATTTTGACATTCAGTTGCAGCTTTTGGCGTGTTGAACCGTTGCTTTGTTATAAAAGCGCGCTGTCAGAACAGACGGCGTCGCTGGCGACAACGCACAATCAATATTCGATTAAAATGCGCCTCGTACTTAATGTTTTCTTTATTTTTATATACATTTATTTGTTTTGGCTAAACACTGCACAGGCTAACGCGTCACGACAAAGATTATCAGCTCAGTATTGTGCTCGATGTTGAGCTCGCATGACAAATATGGCAAAAATGACAAAAAAAAAACCGTGATTCTAATGCTGCTCTGTTCAGCTGCTTCTTCTTCCAGTTTTTGCCGCCTCTTTTGATGCACTGCTTCGTCGCCGCCGTCGTCGCTGCGTTGCGTCGTCGTTTTTGCAAATGCGGCAGCGGCGGCCAAGATTTACGCACTTTTAAACTATGTACATCATTGCAATAATACAATTTCAATGCGGCAATAACACTTAAACGCGTTGTTAACAATTTCAACTTAATTTATGACTAATTTGTTTTGAAAATTTCAACATAAAAATGGAAGTACAAAATGTATTGCAAATTTCGCACTTTACAATAGCAGTTTCTGGCCACTAAAACTGCCGCAAACGAACGGCGTTGCGCATTCCAGCAGTGTTGGTCAATGTGCATTTTCAGTGCTCTAAAATGCGATAATCTACAGCTGTCTGGGTTGTCGCCTATCTATTCGTACATGGCGCGCAAAATATTCAAACATAAACATAAATAAACGAATTGACTTACTTTGCGGCCTTTTGGCACCGTTTATATTGATGGCCGTATTTAGCATGTTGCCAATTTTTGTAATGCTCGATTGTCGCATGAATGTGCGCGGCGGTATAGGTGGTGGCTGTGGATCAGGCGGCTCCAGCACTGGACTTTGTCGACCCCAGCGACCCATTTTGACTTGACGTCTGTGTTTTGCTGTTACAGTTTGCGAGCTGTAAATGAATAAAATGATCGAATCTATTAACATTCATTTCGTAGCACAATCGCACTCAAATACACTAATGCACACAATCAGACGTATTGTATAATGGATATTTACTTAAAACTTGGTCACTTTAGGCCTTAGCACATGAGCGAATTTCGTGTTTTTCAATTTGTCAGCCAATTAACACCTGTCCCCGGCGCGCGATCCTCTTGCGCTCTCCCTCACACTGGATTTCTCTTTCTGCCCACTTGCACTTATCACGCAAATGTCGCCGACTAGATTTATTTTTCCTTCTAGATTTTGCACACAAATTAATTGTGCAAATGTGTCTGTCGTTTGTTTACATTGGACATTACGTTTACGTGCACGCCGCTTACCAAATCCAAAAACAACTTCCCCCATCTGCCTAGTCTATGGCTCGGCTAATTTTCAAAGCCCCCAAGTCAGAACTCAGGTACGCCCAGAGGTGTGTCTGACGTCGGTTTAGCGCTAATATGCCATATTTTAATGATTAGTAAGATTCGATTAGATTCGTAAAGGAACTACATTTGAATCAAAACCAGAAAGTTGATTGCTTAACCTTTTTTGAGTCTCCGAAACACTCAAGGGTCGTATAGGAAAGCACACTTAAGTTTGGGAGTGTGCCTTCTATGCAACAAGTTGATCCGAGGCATGCGCCCTAAGATGAACAACAGAACAACGTGTGAACAAGACGAAAAAGAAAAGAAAAGCAAAGAAAAAACGAAAACATGGGATTCTAATCCAATTAATGGGCCAACGTTGTCTCAATGTGTTTTGTTGTTGGGAAACGTGAGTAAGCGCGTGGCGAACGCATTAAATGAATTTTAGGGAAAATTGGCTTTTTCCTTGCAAGAGCTCTAGAGCTTGGCGTCGTTAGAATTCTCGAATGGGGAAATGTTAAATGTCATTGACGTTCAAAATTAAACATGCACAATGCAAAATTAAAAACAACAACAACGACAGCCAAATTTGTTATGTTGAATTTTTGAGATATAGAAATACAAAATGTAAATGTTTTTTTCTCTCTTTTTTTTCTGTTTGGCTTAGTCACATTCACAAAACAAAACAAACAGCGGCAAATTTTTAAGAAATAGCAAATTATGCTGTCATTGTTTTCTCTTTTTCTATACTCTTCCACAGTTGCAGCATATAGACTTGTAACAAAGTTTGTAACATGAAAAAAACAAGCCTTGTGTTCCAGAATCTTTGGTGTTGAAGACCGCACTAAAGAGGAAATATAGAAACTTTAGACCCAAATCTTCATACATCTAAGGAACTCAAATCTTCTAGTTAAAGGCTAAGAAAATAAGGTGTCTACGAATACACCTCGGATTATACATCTTACTCTAGATGAAGCACGAATTCTGCACATGGAAATAATGAAAATTGCAAAGTTCTTTCTACAAATGTATTTCCGCATATTGACACACTTCTAAAGGATGTTTATGGCTTGTGAAAGCTAAATTATTTCTGGTTAGTCGCAAAAACAACTTACCCATTTATGAGAAAGGGTATATCGAGCTTCGATGTGTCTTTACAAATATGTTTCACAAAATGTGGTGAAGTGCAAGAGACAAGAGATTGCGATCAGAGCAAACTCAACGGAAGGAAAACGAAAACAACAACAAACGAATAAAAACCAAAATTAAATTATTTTTATTTAAACATATGTGCGTATGCATGTACATATGTACATATTTATATATTGCTTAGCAATAATACAAGCATTGAAGGTAGCCCCCAGTTTCAGTTTTGTTTATTTTTAAAAGAATGTGAAGGAAATGCTGAAAATTCATTAGCAAACACACAAACACACAGACACACACGCACACACACACACACACACAGCGAGCGGGGCGCCTAAAAATAGGCAGGACGACAATTTGAAAGTCCAGCCGCACGTGCAACACGAGACCGACTCCTGTCCCCCCATGGCTCCCGGCCCCTTTGCGTATGCTCTCGTGTGTGTGTAAATATTTTTGGATGCTACCTTTAAACATGTCAATCCACTCAATCCGCAGTTCGGGCCTTTTGAATGTGCTTCTAAAGCGAGTGGGAGAGAATGGAATCATTTATATTTAGACGATTTCATCAGAGCGTGAGCGCAAATCGTCTACAAACCAGGATGTGCCAACGTATGTTTTGCAATCAGTTATGACCAACCCCAACCCCCCGGCTCCGCTCACAGTCAATGAATGATAAGGATAAAGGAAGGCGGAAGGCGAGATCTAGTTTTGCCGGTGGCAATATCATATCTATCGACAGATAATAATCAAATATCTGTGACCCAATATTGTTTCTTATCATGTTGTGTGAGCTGGTCGTCTAATTAATGCACTAAATAAATAAATGCCGAAACTAATTAAGCTTTTGGCAAAAACAAAATGGCATTTGAGCTGTATTGCGCACATACAATTGACAGGTCTTAAGCTAAACAAATTACATGCCAGTTATCATTATGGAGTTAGATAGAGATAAAAGCGCGTGTTGCGCTTGTTTAGCCAAGCAATTTGAATGAATTTGTTGTAATTGATGCAAACAGCTTAAACAAATATTTTTTGGCATAGAACTTAGCTGGTGACAAAATAGCTGCCATTAATTGTTGTTATACAATGAATTTACGTTTTGAATTTATATGGCAAATACAACTGTTGCTGCTGCTTATTTTTTTAGTGAAACAATGTTGTTAACCTCAAAAGCCGCCAAGAACGTCAACAACTAAAACTTGGATCGCACGTACAAAGCGACGTAGCGTCTAACATGGCGGGAGGGGGGGGGTGTGAGCTGTACGGGGCTTGGGCTCTAAAACGGTATGGGGTTACCTTTGTTATGTTCTGTGTATATGATATCATTATGCACACACAGACACACACACACACACACACATACGCATATATGAAACTAAATGCACAAAGTTGCGTAGGAACTTATTACAGATCCGCACATAACTTATTAGCGGGTTTAGCGTAGTTTGGCGAAACTTGCCAAAGTTTTTTGTTTTTGGACGGCATTACATATTGAAACAGCTGTATTGCCATAAAATAGAAGCAATAAAAGTGACAAAATCACACGCGCACACAAGATCTCTAAAACAGATCTCTCTAAAATCTTATGAATATTTATTTACTTATTAAAACCTTTCTGTCATATTTCAAATTGTAAACTACCTGATGTAAGTGTCAGATGATGCGTTACAATTGAATCGATTTTATCGCCTGTTTCTTCTTATCATTTGTGGCTCTTTTCTTTGAATTTGTCTTTTTCTTTTGTATTGGATTTCTAAGAGGCTTTAAGTGTTGTTTGTTTTGCTATTGCCCAAAGTTGTATGTGTAACAGTTAACGGTAATCTTCTTGCTGTTATCAACACTGTTTTATTGTTTATGATCACTTCCACTTTAAAATTGAACTTGAAAAGGAGAGCTAAGCGCGCATCGCACATACACACATACGCCGTGCGCTTGACAAAGGCACTAAAACTGATTTAAATTTTACCCAACTTGGACGCAACGCAAATCAAAAAACCGCAAAAGCGAAACAGTCAACGCGGCGTCGTTAAAATTAGCACTAAACTCGCATGCGTCGCCCAGCGAATGTGCGGCCTATGATTTCTACTAGCGTGTACAGTGGGGCACAGCTTAAACGAATTTATTAACATATGCCAAATTTATAAGAAATTTGTTTATGCATCGAATTAGTACAAGAATAATCCTGCTTATTTGGAACAATTTTATTATTTTTTATAGTAAACCCAAGTTATGTAATAATATGCAAATCATTCTTATTTATTTATTTATTTATATATATTTTTTTTATTTTGTTTTCTTGAGATGGAAATACAGATGCAGTTATAGCTGATATTTTCACATTATTAAAATTGCACAGATCATCCAAAGGGAAATCAGCATTTTACCAACAATTTTCCTGTTGCTTGGTTTTTAGTAAGTTTTTGAAGCTACATTTCACTGTGCACAAACGTGCGCTCGCGCGCTCTCTTTCTCTCTCGCATTCTCAATAGTGGCGCTCGCCACCTGCTGTTGCAGTGTTAGTACGTGTGACTGTGTATGTGTGTGTTTGTGTGTGTCTGTGTGTGCGAAGGGGGAATGGGGAGCGAAGAGCCCTCTCTTTCTTCCTCAGCATGTGTTTCTGCGACCGTGAGGAGGCTGTTCATGCTCTTTCTTTTTGAAGATTTTTGTAAAATGTAAACAAAACGTTGTGCGAGTGAATAACTGATGTTATTATTATTGTTATTTTATTGTTGTTGGTGCTGTCGCCGTCACGGTATTCTTCTGATAAACGCTAATTTGCATAATGCTGTTGCGCGTTTATGTTCCATGTTTACTCTAGAGTCAGCCATTAAATGATAAACTAAACGCTGCTTAAATAAGAAAGCGATTAGGAAGGATGCCGTGCAACAAACGACTTTTACCACATATCTCTAAAACTTTTGGTTAACAAATTAATATCCTTATTTAGTATATTGTACTTGAGACGCAAATGATTGCAATGTGTACTCCAGTCCTCGATGCCATGATGGAACATTACCTCCACTACCAACAACTGCTCGTATAGCACATCCCAATCGATGCCGATGGTGGCAGCGCATGTTTCCAGCATCCAGCGAAACGAACAGGGGAAGATCGTACGCAGTTTCTGCTTACTCGTGTCACCAATCCTTGTTATATATCCGTGCAGCAGCCAACAATCGAAATTGGAAATTTTTAACAAAAGCTCATCCAACTGCTGTTGCTCTACGCCGCCTTTAACTTGATTTGCATCAGGGCTTTCCGGCTTAGGCTGAGCTGACGCTTCTATTTCTTCTGACAATGCCCGCATTTGGCGACGAGGCATCTTTAGCGGCACACGCAAAGGATCCATGTTGCGCTCATCGAATGTTTGTATGGCTGCCAAATTGTTTAGCGACACCTCCTCATTGTTCAGAGTTAGTACATAAGTGGGAGTGTCGCGTAATTTCCAAAACGGATTGTCAGTCTCTAGGGCTTCGCGGCGCTCGGCGCGTTCTCTCATTTTATTTGCATATTGCCGACCATAAGATGCAACAGGTTGACGAAATACAAAGCCGGGTCGCTTTTCCCGCCGCCGTAGTTCGTCAATCCAGGTCTGTGTATCTATTTCACAATTAGCGCGCCATTCCTTCTGTCGATTTGGTTGTCGCGGCAGCGTCTGGAAAATGCCTGTCTCCTCGTAATCCTCCTGGCATGCCAACTCCTCTACGCGAAGGGATTTGCCACGCACGGCTAACTGCTGAGCCAACTCTGTGGTTTGATTTTTAAACGGCGCGAGTTGGCGCTCTGTGTGATCTACTTTCATAAAGTCCGGAATCTGTACACTCATCTCGCGCTGCTGCGCTTGGCTGGCGTAGAGGAGAATGCGCTTAAAGTAGCTGTGGGCTGGGGTTAAGGTAGGTTGAAACTCTATGTGATCCTTTGTTGTACTTTCGGCACAGGACTCGCCGAATTTGTTTTTCAGCAGTGTCTCAAAAATAAGACAAATGTTCTCGTTCACGCGCTGCATGGCCGGAGTCATCAACATCTCGTTATAGTTATATTCATGCTCCTTCTGTTTCTTCTCCTTCTTCAGAAAGTCGTCAATTTTGCGCCCACTCTGAGTAGCCGTACCAAATCGCTGTGCAAAGCTTTCGCTATAGTGAGAAACCAAAATTTTACGTAACTCCACAAACTCCATCCATTCGGTATAGACAAAAAGCGGCGCCACCGACTGCAGGTGCTCCTCAGTCTGCTGCTGAAGCTGTTTATTAATTAGTATGGCAGATTCTGATATAGCGCGCTCCTTAACATCATCCAGGCCAAACAACAGCTTTAATACGTATATGATGTAGGCCATGACACGAGCCTCATAGCGGGGATATACATGTAGTCCGTAAATGGGTTCAAAGGTAGGTGGCAGCACATCCATTAAACTGCAGACGTAGCTTGCTATTAGCGGTGGCAAACTCAGTTCTAGTACATAGCGCTTTGTGAGCGCTTCCAGATTTGGTTTTTGGAAGCCATTCAGATTAATGAAACGGGACATGTGAGAGATCTGCAAGCGCATGAACTGAAAAATGATGATTTAGAATTACGCTTAACACTTGCCTCTATATTTAGTCTGATTGTGCATAAATAATATTTACTACCAAAATAATCCTAGTGCTCGTACTTGACTATGTTGGATCACTTAAATGGATTTCAAGCTTACCTTATAGCGAATTTTATCCCTCTGATGACTAAACTCCATCTGCTTGATCAGCGTCTTACCATGCATGGCCACATTGTCAGGCAAATAGCTCAGCATATAGCGACTGGTCAGATGCTCCTCATCAATTAATCGTAACAGATCCGTCAGCTGTATGTCGTCTTCGACTTGGTTAAGCGCTATGGCCAGCACAATATACAGTTTGGATATGTTTAGACAGTAAATATGCCGATCAAAATTGCTTAGGACCTTCGCTTTGGGGCGCAGGCCATGACATTGCATGCTGCCCGAACTATCCGCGCTGTGTTTGTCCAGATGCTTAAGTGGCATTTGCTTTTTCAGGGATTTGCGCGCATTGGTCGACCATTGTAGTTGGAGATTTTGGTTAGTTCGCAACGTGGATTCAGATTGGGCGCCCTTCTTGCCGTTATAACCCGACTCATCCAATTTGCGCTGGAAAAGAGAAACGAGAGCAAGACCTTTTGATGTCAGTGCCGTGTAGATAGCTAGGTGATTGATTAGCTTTGGTAATTTGTTAAGTCGTTTGCATATGCTTGAGCCCACTATAAATACCCAGCTAAGCCAGGAAAATATCAGTACAGCATTTTGTCTTAACCATTACAACATTAACATTTTCTAAAATGGCTCTGCGTTTCGCTCTGATCTTCCTAGCACTTCTTGTGTTGGTGTACGCACCGCTGCCCGCATCAGCGGCACCCCTAGAGCTAAACGAGGGTAAGTTTTGGCGGCTGAGAAATGAGCTGATAATATAATTGTCTACCCACAGCTGCTCTGGTGGAGGGTAATATCGTTCCTGAAGTCGGGCCGACACCATCACCTTCGGTTTCGGAACCAGGCAAACAAAAGCAGCGCACCTTCTTCCTATTGCTGCCGCTCCTGTTTCCCGACCAGTATTACTTTTAATGTAAGCCACAGACAGGCCACTGAGTTTACTATGATATAGCGTTGAAAAAAGTAATAAAGTTTAAACTCTTAGCATGCAAGCACCTTGGTCTTTCTCCATTCACGCCAGTTGGCGCGTTCATCCCCTTGATTCTGTAGTTGTTTATCCTGGCGTTCACGCTTTCGCTTTGTCTTCTTGTAATTATAAATGATGCATGCGTCCCTAAAAGGCAGCGAAATTATGAACAAAATGTACTTGAATGTTTAAGCCTCTTCCCTTACCTGGCCAAGGCACGCACATTCAACTTTGGCAAACCGAGCTCATTGCTCTTGCTGAAGGCCACCTCCATTCGCCCCATGTAGGCAGCCCATATCTGCAGCGTCATTAGCTTGAGCTCTGGCTTGGCGCCCATGTTCAGCAGCTCCTCCAAAAAGCCGCGCAGCACATAATTGTAAAACTCCCAAGATGTTATGTCGTTATCCACTTCCTCGACTTTCGGCTTCTTGATGGTACGTTGCGAAGCGTGCTTTGAAGTGTCGTTGAATGTATCTTCGGCGCTGATTTCCACAGCTCGCAGTTGCTCCTTCTTGGTGCCGCATTCGATGCAGTAGTAGTAGCCTTCGCGTTCCTGGAACGTGCGCTCGCCACATACGTCGCACTCCATATTGTCTATTTCCATTATTTCTGTCTCGTCCATTTTGTCTTACAAATATGAAAAATCAACACACGTGCGGGAGCGACAAGTACTATAATAACAAATATTTTGATATGTACAGGGTACACTTGCATTATATCGCTTATCGATAAAATGCCGATAGAAATTGCGCGCAATTTAAAATAAACTACTAGTATTGACAGCCGTTGTTGCTACAATATTCTTATCGATTAGGTTAATTTAAGGAAAAGTTAACCATTTTGAGAATAATAATAATAATAAAAAGCATTATAAAATAAATACAAAGTTAATCAGTATTTAGCGGCCAAAACAAAAAAAAAGAGATTAACTAGAAACCTTTACCTTTACCTTTCAACGAGCAAAATGCTGACATGGCATTACACAACACTAAATCTGCAAAACTGCTCGCGCCTTTTGACCTATCCCAACGTTTCAAATGTGCTGAATAGGTCATTTCCCTAATTAAATTGCGCCATTTATATAAGCTGAATGTGCTGTGCGTGTAAGACTTAGTCGCTTAATGGATAACTAAATTTAGCTGGCTGCCTACCAGTAATGACCAGTATTAAATTGCCTTGCCCTGTCATAGGGCGCGAAAACAAAAGCTAAAAATTTGTGCGCGTGGAAAGCTTCTGACTGCAATAGGCAGTCGCTCACAGACAGTCGGTTAGTGCAAGTGCAGCAGCGGACATGTGTTCACACGACAACAATATAATTGCCGAGCATTCAGAATTGGATACTACTTTTGAGAATGAGCAGGAGCTGATATTGAATAGGGAGCAGCTGCAGGTGCAGGAACTAAGCGATTGGTTGGACGCAAATCCGAACATAAATGGTTGTAAAGCCTATGCGAACTTGCACTTTTTCCTGCGCACCTGTAAATTTGACGTTGAGCGCGCTAAAAAGAAGCTTAAAACCTTTTACCAAATGCGTGCCGATCGTACCGAATGGTTTGACAATTGCGATCCCATGTTGCCCGAAATACAGGAGTTGCTTGCCTTGGGCGTATTTCTTCCCGTTGACGGCGTCGATGAGCAGCAACGAAAAGTTGTAATTATTCGGACGGCGGCACACGATCCCAAACGACACACACAGAACAACGTGTTTAAGGTAGAGCTGATCAATCCGTATGTAAAATAAGTGAACGTGTAATGATCTCTGACCTTTGCCTTCTTTTAGACAAGCAAAATGATATTGGATTTGCTATTAAAGTTTGAGCCAGATAACTGTGCACGTGGTATGGTTGCCATTATGGATATGCAGGGGGTCCAATTAGGTCATGCTCTGCAGCTGAATCCCAAGCTGATCAAGCGTTCCGTTGAGAGCTGGACGGCGTATCCGTGTCAGCCCAAGCTTTTGGAGTTCACTAATACGCCTCGTCACGTCAACATTTTTCTAAATACATTTCGGTGCCTGACCTTTACTTATATAATTATATTTTTATATATATTTATATTAATATTTTCATTTTAGCGTATTTATGACGCCAAAGATACGATCCCGTGTCGCAGTGCGCCGCGAGGGCACCATGGTAAAGTGCAAACAGTTGCCAACAGACTTGGGTGGTCAGGGACCCGGTTACAAAGAGCTGGCCATTAAATGGAAGCAATTGGTCGAACAGCACGCTGACTTCTATTTGGAGCAAAGCAAATACAAAAGCATAGTCAAGCGATAAGCGTCTGATTAACCAAAAATGATTAGAACTGCAAGCAGACATACTTATAAATAATATACGCATATTTTCAACGGGCGGATTATCATCGGTAATCGGTTAATGTGTACAAATGGCGTTGCTTAGTATTTAAGGTTTCGTTCGTGCTAAAAATGCTCGTTTTATAATGATATGTATTTATATTGCACACTTCAATGTTTGTATCATTTTAACTTTAGATAAGTGTACTCTTTGTTGGGAAACTTAGCCTTGTTGTTATCGTCCACATTTGTCCAATGACCATAGACTCATTTTATCACCAGAGCTCTTTATTAAAAAAAAAAACCCAACATATCAATACGACTTTTTGAAATAGGATAAACGGGTTAATAAAAGTATATCTGATACGAGTATTACTTCATTATATTCTCGATTTCTTTATTAGTATAAAATAGTATATCAAAAATGTTTATCAAGTCTATAGTTATTATCATTTAATGGGGCCATCGAGTGCCGTCTCATGTTAAGGGTTTGCATTGCAAAAGACTTTTCATCCGTTCATCGATATTAATAATAAATACGTACATACATACAAAAGAACATAAACAAGTTAATTTCGCAGTTTGTGAACAGAATGTTGTTTATAAGCGGGATTTGTTAGTGTATCAATGCGTGCTGTCTGTTGTTTTTGCTTTTTAATATACATACATATATAAATATAAATGTGTTTTATATCTTAAAAGTACGTGTCACATATAAAAATATATAGTAGATGTTGGTCATCAATTCAATATCATCACCAAACAGCGCACTACCGAACAGTTTTAGTGGGACCACATGAAGCACTGAACAAAACTTAAAAGCTATAAACGAGAAAAGGAAAGGCGGTAACTAACTAAAGCGTAATATATAAATAGCGGCCGAGTGCAATTGAAAGTAAAGCGCAGTCGCGCCCGCCCATCACAAGTCCAATTGCAAGCTGCCGCTATTGCCACCACTGTCCACCGATTGCAGTGATTCCTATATCTGCCGTTCGTCCTTTGCCGTCAACTTATCGATGAGCTCTTGCAGTGGCGCCAGCTCGCGTCGTTCAATCAGATTGAACTCTTGCACAAAGAATATGAAATGCTTAAAGGACGTATTCAAATGGGCCTCTTCGCCCAGCGTCACCACCTCGGAAAAATGCTGATGATAGATGTGCGCATAAACGCGAAACAGACGCTTCAGTATAGTTTTAGCGGAGGCAAGAAAATTCTTTGGGAATGGTACACCAATTTTGGATGGGAACAATGTTTCATCGTCCAGCTGATCCTGTACCCAGGTCATTAGATAATCAATATACTTGGGTGCGCTGCATTTAATGGGCTTCTTAACTGTTAAACCATCCGCCCAATGGTATTCGTATTTCGGACCAGCCGACATAATGCCACAGCTCTCCTCCGTACAGAACTCTGTTATTGTGCCATAGAGCATATTAATCTGATTAAAGAAATCCACGGCTATGGGGAAAGGAAATAATAACAAATTAATTATGATAACGTAGGATATATTTTTAATACTCACTGTTGACGGCCACCCATTCGTTGAGATCCTCGCCATCGGGCAGAGCGACTGCATTCCGCAAGTTTCCGGAGCCAAGTGTGGCGGCTGCATGTTTCATGAGATCATATTGATGTGTGCCCTCCGGTATGTTCTTTTTCGGTTTGAAGGTTTTGCTTGAACGGGAACCGCTAAAGTCGACAAAAAAATGACGTTTTGTATTGGTATGCCACGGCAAACAACCCCAGGCAACTACAAGTGGTGGAGCCATTGACTCACACCCACAACATTGGCTGAACAAAGCACGAAAAAGGGTAGAGCTCTTTGTTCGCCACTGGTTGGGTCTGTTTCAGTTGCAAGTGCAACAGTGTTTTCAGTTCACACGAACATACTTTCGTGTATGTAAAATGAACATTATACGCACATATGTTCGTATGTATATTCCAGTTACTACATATATATATACTTACAACAAAAATTCCATTGCCATACAGTTATTGTTGCCGTTCACTTGCCACGAAGGTAAACTTGTCGCCAACCTCTTTAGCAATATGCTTATTTCTTGGAAGTTGAACGTCTTGGACGAGTTGAAATTCAGCGTAATGTTCAAAAACAGTTTTTAATTAAAAATCTTTACAATCAAAAGAATTGTTGGCAGGGCAAAGTGTAGGGCTGGCAACAAATACCGACAACATCGATATTTCGAACTCGATAACCGATATGACCAAACATGTTATGCACTTACGATTATTTTTTGACAGCGGAGTATGCGTTGCCACATGTAAGCAAATATGTATGCGTCAGGTGTGTATACACTGGAAATGTTAAAGTATGTAGACACTGATCGTTCTGTTTAGCACGTGGAAAAACAACTCGCCTTGGCTTCTCGTGGAGAAAAGATAATTTTTATTAATTTGACGGCATATTTACGCCTTAAATATGGTAATTATATTTAAAATATTGTTGCGTATACATACATAATACATAAATATGTTAAATATGTCGCTTTCACACTATCAAAATTAATCTAAGTATGAATTATGTGCGGAAGCACCAGACAACGTGGAAAGAAATGCAGATGTTTAAACTAAAATTGCGAATATTGTATTAATCTGTATTCCTTCACACTTGCAGTCGAAACTGTACGTGCTGTATGAGCATGCGGCAGGCTTTGCGCTATTCTCCGTTAAGGAGTTTGAGGAGGTGTCCATGTTCCTGCCACAGGTCGAGTCCTCCGTGACGGACCTTGCTAAGTTTAATTCGATTGTGAAGCTGGCGGGTTTCGCGCCTTTTAAGACGGCTATTGCTGCGCTCGAAAATATTAATGCCATATCTGAGGGCATTGTGCCGCAGGACTTGCTGCATTTCCTCGATGATTTCTTTGCCAAGTTGAAGAAGAAGAAGTGCACCCTGGGCATTGCGGATGCTAAGCTAGGCGCTGCTATCACCGAATCTGTGGGGGTACAGTGTAGCCACTTTGGGGTCGTGCCCGAGATACTGCGTGGTGTGCGTTTCCACTTTGCCAAGCTGGTAAAAGGTAAATCAACCTGCAAGTCTTTGCAATATCAAATACCTAATTATGTCCTCTTACGTTCCCAGGCTTTACTGACAAGTCAGCTGGTGTGGCACAACTGGGTCTGGGACACAGCTACTCCCGCGCCAAGGTCAAGTTCAATGTGCATCGATCGGACAACATGATCATTCAGTCGATAGCGCTGCTGGATCAGCTGGACAAGGATGTAAACACGTTCTCTATGCGCATACGCGAATGGTACTCGTATCACTTCCCAGAACTGGTGAAAATTGTCCCAGACAACTATATGTTTGCCAAAGCGGCCAAATTTATTAAGGACCGCAAAGATCTGACCCAAGATAAGCTTGAGGAGCTCGAGCAGATTGTCATGGACTCTGCCAAGGCGCAGGCCATTATCGATGCCGGTAAAATGTCCATGGGCATGGATATATCCATTGTGGATCTAATGAACATTGAGCTCTTTGCCGAGCGCGTAGTCAAGCTCTCCGAGTACCGCAAGAAGCTCTCCACATATTTGCACAACAAGATGAACATGGTCGCACCGAATCTTCAGTCGCTCATTGGCGATCAGGTGGGTGCTCGCCTCATCTCGCACGCCGGCAGCTTGACAAATCTGGCCAAGTATCCCGCATCGACAGTACAAATTCTGGGCGCCGAAAAGGCACTCTTCCGTGCGCTGAAGACGCGCTCCAACACGCCCAAATATGGTTTGATCTATCATTCGTCGTTCATTGGACGCGCTGGCCTCAAGAACAAGGGACGCATTTCGCGTTTTCTGGCCAACAAATGTTCGATTGCTTCGCGTATAGACTGTTTCCTCGAACAGCCGACCAGCGTGTTTGGCGAGACGCTAAAGCAACAGGTTGAGGATCGCCTGAAGTTCTACGAATCGGGCGATGTGCCGCGCAAGAACATTGAGGTAATGAAGGAGGCCATCGAGGCGGCTAACCAAGAAGTTGCAAATGCCCCACAGTCCGACAAGAAAAAGAATAAAAAGAAGAAGCGACCGGCTGATGCTGATACAAATGGGGCTACCAATGGCAATGGGACGGTATCAGCCGAGGCAGCTGCCGACAATGGCAATGCTGAGGCTGACGGTGAGCCCAAGAAGAAGAAAAAGAAGAAGAACAAGAACAAGCAAGCCGTGGAGGCGTAAAAACTTATGTGTAGGGGATTTACACATTATACATTGCTGCTTAGTTTTAAGTTCACAACTTTATTATTTTAACTTACAATTCTTTTCTGTATTTTATGATACACCGCAAATCAAATAAACATAAATACAATTAAATATTTTTTAAGATCATTTTTTATTTTCACACATTGGTTTTATATACATACACATAACTGTTTAATTATTGCTAATGTTTCTTTTTTTTTTTTGATTTTATTATATCATTTTTTTGTTTTTTTTTTGTAACAATTTTAATGACAATTCAGCCGTCCTCCAAACTGTTGCGCTAAAATATCGCTTTAGTACAACCATTAATTATATTTTATTGCATTTATGACGAACATTTAAACACGCAAAAGTATTTAAATTCCGAGTGGACAACAGGACGGATATGGAATTCTTCTTTTTTTCGGGTATCGGTTTTGAAATTTTAGAGGAAAGTGATTAAGAGCTCAGACTACAATTAATAATACATTTCAATATTGGGAATTATAATTTGTTTCAACAAATAATCAGGGTTTGCATATACAAGAATAGAGAAAAGGGTGTGCGTGCGTGCTGCCGTGTGTGTGGTGTGTTGTGTGTGTGTGTGGAACGTCATTAGGCTAACAAATATCATTGGAACAAATCAAACGCTGAGGAATTATTATTATTGCTGCTGGGCTGCTGATGCTGTGGCTGTTGCTGCTGGAACGCACCGAAGTTGGCAAATGCCGCTGGCTGTGGTGTCTGCATCTGTGGAATGTTTTGTTGCGGCGCCCCAAATATATTGGGGCTGGTAAGTGGTGAGGGCGTGATACCCGGAAATGCGCCACCCGTTTGCACATTGAGCGGCGCCTGCGTCTTGGCGGGACTCTGCGTTTTCAGCGCATTCATCGATGGTGCCGGCGCATTCGATTTGCCAGTTTTGCTTATCAACAGATTATCCAAATCAATATTCAGATTGCCAGCCTTCAGATTACCCGACCAGGTGGCGCCGACATTTGTGGGCTGTGCGCTGGCCAACGCCGTGGCTCCATTTGTATTGATATTGTTGTTGTTGTTGTTGTTGCTGCTGCTGGATATGGAAATCGGCTGCAGCAGATTGTCGCCCGTGACAGCAGCAATTGGTGGCAGCAAGTTATCTGCAAAGATCGCACAAAGATTGCTCATCAAAATTGGAGGAAAACATAAATCGCCAGGTATCTATATAATTAAGCAGGTGGATGGGTGTGTATGTGTGTGTGTGTGAGGAACTGTGTGCGTCTAATTTTTGAAAGAATGTCTTTATGTGATGAGTGTGCGGCACGATTGGAAGCATTTGTTAATAACAGGCGCATGTAATTCAATCAGCTAAGTGCAGTTTGCATAAACAATTGTTGGTTTCTTATAGTTGTTGTTGATGTTTGTTTGTTTACCTAGTGAGTCCGCGGCTGTGGCACAATGCCCGGTATATTGAGAAAAGCTTTCATATATATATATAAATATATTTCAGATATTTGAGTTGTCACAACAATATTGAATTTGTAAATGATATCCAAATTGTGCGTTTGCAAATATAAAATATTTTAAGGGAAAAAGGAATAGAAATAAAGTAGAAATATTTGTACAAATCATATCTATAAGTATCTGGCAATTACCTATGCCTACGTATACATACTATACACATTCCTACGCATGTATATTTGGCAAGAATCTGTTTCGAAATTTATTGCGGTTTTGCTTTACATTTACTTTTGCTTACTGAAATGCATTTTAAGTTGCTTTTAGTAGTTTGATTTAGGCCAATTTCATGGAATTCCCATGAGTTCTATGTGAAAAGTTTCAGTATAGGCCTAGTAACTACTAGATTCCGATTAATTTAGATATTTATGTGATTAGTTTATATAAGGAGCAAATTTTAAAGCAAAGTTACGCAATAGTTTTCGAATTAGGAAATATCAACTATATGTACACTGCGCGTCTGTATGTATGTAAGTATTTATAATAATAAGGACTTGTTCATTTGTTTTGTGTGGAAGCGAGTTTAATAACAAAGCACTTTTTTATAGACTTCCATAAATGTGGACTTTATAGCACTTATGACAATAGTTAAGTTTAAGATTATTGGCTCTGCTCCAGGACAGCTGAATCGAACAGCTTGTAGCAAGTGTTCAAAATTTGTTCGGCGAGCTCGCGGCACTCGTCCGACGGTTCGCCGCCAACGAGCGGTGAGCGCACAAACTCCTCCAGCCAACGCTTGAGCTCGTTGAGCGATTCGGCAAAATGGACAACTAGGAGGTGGGCGGGCATTGTGACCAGAGCAATGCCCAGCAGCTGCAGCGTGCCCGCTCGCACACGTGCCTCTGAGCTGAAGCGCACAAAGGCGCAGAGATCAAAGATCTCGCGTGTCATGGCCGGCAGCAGCGGACAGTTCTGTGAGCACATGACCAGCACGGCCAGTGTGTGCAGCATATTGATCAGGAGCAGGGTGTCGATGTCATGCGAAATGTTATCATATTTCACATAAAGCATTTGACGTGTCCGTTGTCCGCGCACTAGACCAAAGAAAAATGTGCCGGCAACGGCATGGAAGGGATTCGCCTTGGCCTGTCTCTCCGGCTCTGCTTTGTTGCTCAGATAACGCTTTGTCTTGGCACGTAATCGTTCCCGTATAATGCGCTGCGCGGCAGCCAGGCGTGCAGCAGCCGCATCGTCGTCCGAATGCAGCTGGAACTTGCGCGGCTGTTTGGCTACGGACGGCACAATGTCCAGCAGCTGTTCACCAGTTGGCGGCTTGTATTCATCACCCGCAAGTTCCTTGGCCGCTGCAGCCAGTACCTGTAGTATAAGAATGCGAACACTGGCCGCATACCGGGTGTTTTCTGTGTGAAATTCGCGACAGAGCAGCTCCGCACAGGCGCCCGGCCTGGCTACACATATGGCCACACAACACCGGAATTGGGTGCACTCAAAGTCCTCAAAATAGTACTGCATATCCAGGACTATGAACAGCTCCAGCAGTTCGAGCGCCAGCTTAACATCTTGCTGTGCCAGCTGGCTGCGTATCAGGTGCTCGGCGGTGCCCAGCGCACCTTCAAAGATTTGGTAGTTAGGCACTTTGGTGCGCAACAGGTGTAGCAGGTCGAGTAGAAACTTGGGCCGTTGTTCCAGGCTGCTGGAAGTGTCACTGGACATGTCATATGGCTGCAAATCATCGTCGTCCTCGTCAAGTGGCTGTGTGGGTGTCTCATCGTCATCCGAGTCGAGGTCTAGCTGCATGGTTGCAACATTTTCAGTTTGCAGCTTGGACTGCACGACTGGGACTTGGGTCTGTTGCTCGTGATCTCCCATAAACTGAGCCATGTGCAGCTCGAGGCGCTGCAGCAGCTCTTGGCTGGGTCGCACATCCAGTTGCGCTTTGCTGGGATACTTAAATTGCTCCAGCTTTTCGAGTTCTTCGATTATGCGCCAATGCGGCGTTTGCTCCAGGGCAGCATAATCGAATTTCAAACAGTCCTCTTCAGAGCCTTCCGCGTGTATCATGTGATTGTACAGCAGCTCCACGGTCTTCATACCTACATAACGCTGGCCCACGTCGGGAGACTGTAGATGATGACTCAGGCCGTCGTGCAGCTGGCGTTTGTGATCTGGCTTCATGCTACCATTACATTTGCCAGCCAGTATTAACAATTTGCAAATGGCCAAATGCTCTTGGGTGCTCAGTTTCTGCAGGGTGATCCGCTTAGACCAAATACCCAGCAGTTGTGTGAAGAGCACGTGCACCCGTGTGGGTGCCGTCACGTTGAGGTAGCCCAACAGCGTGCACAAAGGTCCATTTTCTGTGGGCGCACGCTGCAGCGGCAGCTTCTGAAGCAAACAATGTTGCCAGTGATCCGTTTCCATTGCGGCTGGGCCCAACAGCACGTAAAGATTAAGCTGCGCATTTAGTGCGCTCTGTGCCACTTTAAAACAAACCGAAGGCTCCAGATCGCATATAATTTTCTGCAACACGTTGCGTGACTGTGGGACAACCGCAAGATCCTCGAGCAAGCGCAACAGACTCTCCAGAGTGGAAGCATCAAAAAAATTGTTGACCACACGAGTCAGCAGCCAGCTAAATGGACTTGGATCGAAATATCCCGATTGATCTTCGCACTGCAGCACGAAGTGCAGAGCCTTGAGCCATTGCTCTAGAATCAGGTGTCCGTAAGCCATGGGCGCAAATAACGCGGGCAAATTCCGTCCCATTTTATTGGCCACCAGGCCGGGCAATCCAATGAGGAGCTGTATGAAGTGCATAGTTTGTTCATCGTGTTCCTCCAACAGTCGTTCCGGCAACACTTTAATGGTGCGCGCAAAGCGTTTCAATAGCGCTCCACGCTGACGTGCTGAGTGCAGCAAACAAATGGCCAGGAGGCACTCATCCCGCAGCAGAGCGGCGAGCATAGAGGCAGCCGTGCCTGGTACTCGTGCCAGTTGCTGTTGTAACGTCTCAAGCGCAACTTCCGTATAGCCAATACTGTGATCCAATTTAAACATATTTAAAACATCCACATCCTCAGTGGGCTGTGGCCAATCCTGTGTAAACAGTCTGCTGAGCTGCGTGAGCAGGGCAGCATATTCGACATTGGCCAGTTGGGACCAATCAACAACACGGCGATCAAGTCCCACAAGCTGCTCAGGCGTTGTGTATCCTGGCAGGGCTCCAGCGTTGTGCAATTGACGTAACGTGGCAGCTACAAAGCTCGCATCTGCAGCGCTCTGCACGCTCGGCAGGTCACGTAAATCCGCAATGGCCTTCGACAAGGCCAGGCGTATCGATTCCGATGGCGGTGGCAGCGGCAACTTTGCGACTTGCTGCATTTCAACAGCTGCGTTGAAGTTGAAAGGAAGAAAAAGAGAACGAGTGCATCCGATTGGAATATGTTGACCGTTATGTGTGGTAGCTAGCTTAGCGGCAAGAGATACAGAGAGTGAGGAGAGGAAGAGTTTTGTACACAAAACGCTCGGTCATGCAAACGTTTCACTGGGCGCCCACTAAATACGTAAATGATCTATGCTTGAACAAATCCTAATGCAAATCCTAATGACTAGTTGTTAGTACTAACTTAATATACAAACTCACCCATTGGCATGCTCTGGTGAATCGATAAATCTCCCAATCCGGCCAGCAGATCAGTCGCCGTTGTTGCTGCCGTTGGCGCAGCTGCTGGCGTTGCGGCATTGAACAGGTCAAAGGCATCATTAGCTGGCGTCGCCGTCGTCAACAGATTGCCATCCAGGGCCGACGTTGATGATGCTGTCGCAGTGCTGGAGCTCTGGAATGCATCAAAATCCGCAAATTCGTCATTGCCTGCCGTCGGCAGTATGCCCGTCGATGGAGGTGATAGACCGCTGCCAAAAGCAGCCGCAAAATCACCAAATTCCTGCGTTGGAGCAGCGTCAGCAGCACGTGGATTGAAGTCATCATCGTCATCAACAATAACTGCTGCGCTATTAAGTGTCTTCTCGCTTTGCTGCTGCTGTTGTGGTGGCGTCGAAGCACAGGTCTTGAAAAGATCATCCAGCAAATCATTATTGTTACTCGGCGTATTGCTCTTGTTGTTGTTATTGTTGTTGTTGCTGGGCGAGGTGCTACCCATAAGATCAACGCTGTTTGTGGTGGGCGTGTCACGATGCGTGGGCGAATGAATACCGGCCGCGTTCGGCGTCTTGCCAAAGTTAGCAGCAGCACCCAAGTTGATTTTCTTTTGTGTTGGCGGCTGCTTTGAGGCGCCAGCTGATGTCGGCTGCTTAGACACCGGCGAGCTGACAGCCTTTGAGCGTATGTTCATGTTGAGGTTTGTGGGTTTACTCTCAGTGGCCACCTCAGCAGGACTAGCACGGTCATTGTATCGATAATTGCGTCTGCAATGGATATAGTTTAGTTGGTTAACAGAAGGAATTAAAAAAATGAATATACTTGCCTGGGACTGGGTGAGTCACTGTCGGAACCTTCGCGCTCGCCATCATATTGAGTATCCTCGTCTTCGTAACGGTCCGCTGAGCTCTTATCGGAATCTAAAATGTAATCAAAAACATTTCAATAAACAAGGCTGAAGTTTCTTCACTGAAAACCAAATCAATTTGGAAATATTGACTTGTATTGTTATCAACTACTTACACCAATTGTCACCGCGATTGTTGCGCCAGTCGCCATCGTTGTAGCCACCGCTACTGCCACCACTGTATCCGCTGTAGCCACCGCTGCGGGAGCCCATTGCATCGCTGCTCATGCCAATATACTTGTCCTTATTCTTTTTGGCTTTCTTGCGCTCATCGCGCAAGCGATCATCGTCCTGAATAAAGTCTATAAGCTCTCGTACCTTATGCCTAACATTAATACCCTGGTCCTTGCCGCCCTCGTCCGTAAACGTGTAATTTTCCAATGAACGCAGATCGTAGATGTGCTCCCGGGACGAGGTAACCACGCGCTCCGAGCCATTACGTACCAAATAGTTCAACAGCAATAAGCTCTGAAATTTATTAATTTGGTTTGTTAGAGTATTTATTAATATACAAGAATCTGTTGACTCTACTTTATAGGTCCGCCTCCAATTGGTTTTATTGTCCTGCAGCATACGTTTCCAAAGCATGGACATGACCTCTGGAAAGGTTTCGTAGGAGAATGTGGCATGCGCCAGCTCCTGCATGAGCGGACCTGTCGGACCCCACGGATCATCGTTGGTCGCCTCGCGCACCTTGCCCTCAATTTCTGTGTAGTTCATTACGACATTGGTGCTGAACATCAAAAATAAGAACAGAAAATAATCTTAATTAATCGTTGTGCTGCTTACAACTACATACAAAAAAGGGGGGGAAATAGCTGCAGTCAAGAATTATTTCAAATAGAAAATACCATTGAAGGTTTGTATCAAAAAACGTGTGCACAAAACAGCTAAAGCCCGCATAAACATGTTATATGCATGCAGGCTTAATCTTAAGAATTGATTGCGCACACTTCAAAACAACTATTTTCTCACTTTTACAAGAAAATGTTGTACTATACAACAATGTTCCTAGAGTGAACTAACAGACGGTATATTTATTTCTCAATATAAACTTATCATGGCGTTAAAATTATATTTTAGGCGAATAAAAACAACAGCTGCCCAGGGCCTTCAACTAGAAGTTATTTCTAATATTATAAGATTTGAGCAATTTTTCTTCTTTCAGATATAAGCTGGATCAATTTCTACCCTTACTTTGATATAGGGAAAGTTACGGTCATCTGAACTGTCTTGTCTGTTCATTTCATCTCATTGATAAGCAACTATCACTTCTTATCATACTTGTTCCATTATTGTTCGCTAGGTGTGATTGCTGATGGACTTTTAAACGTGATACAACAAAAGGTGTGAACTGTCACAACTAAGTCTTATCAGTTTACAGATAAGCACTTTTCCGACTTGGAGAATGCACCAAGGGATTTACAATTGGCTCAATTACACGTTCGGAATTGTGTCAACAAATTGGGAAAGCCTCCAGAGCACGCAACGGAAATGGTCTACACACTTGTGGAGAAATTCGAAACACGAACACGCACAGAACGGTCAAATGACTTCGATAGTGAAATATTATATGATAAAGGCAGAGGTAATTAATAAGCTTTCGTAAATGGAATTGAAATTTCTCTGGAAAGTCGCAACTTGGAAGCACGAATGTGGGCACAGCTGGAATGCATATCTTTTTTTGGAGCAAAACGTAAGGCAAACAAAATGTTTTCTTGATAAACTATGTATGAATGTATGTATGTGGGCATATATGGGTATATATGTATGCATATAGCATTTCCATGCATATGTATACGAATTGGAATTTCTGTCAAATGAGCTCGAACCGTACATTCAAATCCGACAAAATGAGCAACCTTGAAAGCAACAAAAGCGACCGACGGCAAACAAAGCACAGCGTTAATCGCTCTTCCATAAACAAGGAGAATAAGCAAAACTATATCACTTTTGGCACGACTGCAGTTGTAGCACCTGTATATAAAAAGAGACAGGTATATGGGGGGTGGGGGTGAGTTGTTGTTGGCGAAGGGCGTGGGAGTGTTGGTGTTCTTTTAAGTTATCTTTTATTGTACACGTCTTTAGAATATTTATTATGCTGGACAACTTACACTTTGTCAGCCAGTTCGCGCACTTTCCACATGCTGATGAATTTATCAACCATTTTATCTTAATTTTCTGCTTTGGAATTTTTCACACAAACTTGCCAAATGACTGGCTGACAAAACTCGTTTTTACTTTTGTTTTGTAGTGTGTAGATTACGTATGCATATATATTATTACATGAAGAGCTCGTTTTGACGAGTTACATGTACTTGTATAAGATTTATTTCAAGCCAAATAAAAAGTATAAAATTTAAACGAAAATGCAAAATAAAATCACTGCTCTACAGGCAGAATTTGGTGAGCTGTCTCTCGTCAGTGTTGTAAACTGCAGCAGTGCTGCAAATGGGCTTACTGCTTTCAGTGCTGCAAATAGGTATCGATAAGAAGAAATGCGTATCGATAGGTTGTCAATATGGAAATTGCACAGCACTGAAGTAAGGCTACCGTTGCCGTCATCTGTGGAGCTGCAGAACTTTAGAAATAGGAAAGTCTAATAAGTAAAAAATAAATTAATCATGAATCATAATAAATATGTATTAAAATTTACTGTTGAAACACGATATATTGACACCGTGACGTTTACAACGGCCACAGTTTTTCATGCAAAAAATGTAAACAAAAAGGTTATGTAAACTTCATTGGTCTTACAGCGCGAAGATTAGCCTCCAGCTCTCCACGGAATCACTAGGAACATAAGTGAAAATGTTGGGACTACAACGGTTTGCCGGCAGCATTGTCATACAGCTGTATCGACGCGCCACATACAGCAGCAACGCACGTGCGGCGAGCGCAGCACTTGCAACAGCGGCTACTAATGGGCAAGGAGTGGGTTCAGGAACGTCTGATGAGCCGGAGCCTCGTGCAACACCAGCGGATGCGAGCGTCAGGAAGCCAAAGGTTACGGGTGCGTAAATAAGTATCAATCTGATGATCTTATTAACATATTACCCATTTTCAGGGCACATGGTTGCTGCGGCGTTTGAATCGTTGAGAAATGAAACCGAATCCAGCGGGAAACCAACAACGAACAAGTCAAGTACTGCCTCTGTCGCAAATAACATAGATGAACGCATTGTCAATGCCAAAACTGTGAATGGTCTGTTGTCCATAACGGAGAACAACGTCGCATTTTCCCGTAAACATGCCCTAAAGATTGTTTCCATATTGGCCGAATGGAGCACCGCCAATCGCGTAAAAATATCCGAGTTTGAGAATGACACGAGGTTCCTGCGCGTTTGTCGAATGCTCGGCCGAACTGTGCCCAAGAATGACGCCAGCGGTAAAAATAATGGCAACACTGGAGGCTCCACGAACAGCAACTCATCAAAACGCATTTCCGGCTTTCGCACGGACGACCTAAATACAGTTCTTGGCGTGGCAGGTGACGATGAGGCCGCCAAATTAATAGCCAGCATAAGCCTGCCGCAAATGGTTAAGGTGATGAGCACCCTGGCGCAGCGCAAACGCCGTAGCACGCCCTTGCTGCGTTCATTAGCGTTTAACATTAGCAGCGCCTCGGAGCAGTTGGATCTGAAGCAATCTGCCGATGTGCTGTATGCCATGTCCACGCTGAACTTTCAAGACTCTGTTCTCGGTGCAAAAGTGTGTGCAGATGTGCAGGTTGCACTGCCAAAGAATTCTGAAAAATCGGCCGTTGTGGGCTCTGTGTTGACCAGTCTGGGGATAATGCGCTATCGGGATTTGGGTAATAACTAAACGGCCTTAATAAGAGTCAACTATTACAATAATCAAACTTTTTAAATTACAGACATATTAGAATCGTTGACGCAGTGGTTACTGAAGAACAGTGAAATCTGTCGACCTCAGGATCTTAGTGCTTACTTCTTGACAGCGGCGCAACTCAACTTCAAAAGTGCACATTTGGAGGATGTGCGAAAAAAGCTGGCGAAATCAATTGTTCGCGAGGATTTCACGAAGCAATTGGATTGGCTGAACTATGTTTGGTCACTGACAATGCTGGGGCTTGTGGAGCACAGTCAATTAGAGTCGGTGCTGAGGTTGTTGTTGCAAGTGCTTTACTTAAACAGACTAATCTAGCTAGCTCTTCCTTGCAGGGCGGACTTCCTAGCTCAATTGGAGAGTGAAAAGTCCGGATTAACGCCAACATCCAAAATGAGGCTGCTGAACCTTAACAGCTATGCGCAACTGTGCGCCAGCGACTATAAGGGCGCGTTGCTGCCAGCCAATAGTCCTGCCTACAAAGTGCCTATGGCGCACACAAAGTCTAAACAGATTCTTGTCAACGGAATGTTAGACGCGTTAAAGAGCCTCTTGCCTTCCAATAATCATGTGCAGGGCTCGGTTGACAGCAAAATGGGTTTCTTAATTGGTAAGTGGGACTAAGTACTTAACTGAAAGAAAGTTTCTATAATCTAAATTTCAGATGCTGTATGCCAATTCGATGCTAAACGAAATCCACTTCCTCTGGATAACAATAATCCAGATGCCATTAGGTAGTTACCACAATAAGTGACCCTTATATGCAACTGATTTTAATATCCCTGTTTATAAATGTATTTAGAATCGCCATAATGGTAATTGACTTTCATGACATATGCCATGGAACGCATCGCAGTGCAAGTGGTACAACGAACCTGGCGTTCGATCTGCTGGAAAAGAGTGGCTATCAAATCATACCTGTGCCCTACAATGAGTTCAGCACCAGTGACAAATTACTGAAACGTGTTCAGTATTTGGAGGCGAAGTTTAAGGCCATTGTTAGTAGCAAATAGTTTCAGTTATATCCAAATTTGAATTGTTTGATTATTGTAATTTTATAATTAGGCACTGAATTAAAGTAAACTATTCAAATCTAATAACAGCTGCATATAAGATATAGAATGGCCGGTCAGTGAGTAAACATCTTTCGAATATGCTCGGATAAAACTTTTAATTTGATTAAATATTTCAACATTTTTTTTTTATTCGATATTTTGTTGCCCAATTGATTTATTGCGCATCAAGGTTGCTGCTGCGCTGTTTATTCATGCCTACCTTCCACCATTGTCCTGTCTCTTGGAACTCTGTGGCCACAGCTGCCAACGTGTGGAACAAATTGCGTGCCAACATATGACAATTGCTAACGTGCAATATAAACTTAGGATCGTAAACCTTTTCCATATCTTCGATCTTGTAATGATCGCGCGCCTCACGCTCTGTCAGGCACACACTGTTCCATGGGGACCAGTCGTCGCTTTTGTTCCAGCGAGGTAATCTATCAAAATGAATGAATTAAATACAAAAATCTTCCTAATCAACTCTCCAAATGAACTAACCGCAATTCATTCAGGTTTTCCGACTTGCTCAGCGCCGAGTGGCCATGCCAGATTTTGTCTATAATGTGACGCACATCATCCTGTTGTATGACAAAGGCAAAAGATGTTGCGCACTTGCGTTTGCGCTCGTCGCGCTGAATGCAGCGCAGAATCTGTTGATAAACTGTGTTCTCTGTGGCCACCAACTGCAAGAGATTCGCATTAGTAGCCCAACAAAACAATTAGCCTTTAACCTACCTTTAGGTAATAGCAATGCTTGCATGTATCCACGTGACTCTGCCGGGTGCGTACCGCAAACTGGGATAAGGGCTTGACCTTTTTGCAGACGATGCACATGCGCGAAGGTACCTCTGCCACAGGATATAGAAATTCGTTGAATCTAGTGAATACATCTATGCATTGTTATTTACTTACTAGATGGTACATCGCGTTTTTGGAACTTAATCAGATCAAAGAATAATATGTTCTGGCGCTTGCGAAGAATTTCCACATCGCAAGACTTGGTGTAAATCAGAAGATTTTTTTCTCGATCAAACAGATCAAAAAGCTAGATATTCATTAGCTAAGTTGTTATTGCCATCTCTATATCTCAAGTTCTTACCTCAGCAAAGTTTGGAAAACACGTTTCCTCCATAAGCAGCTCCATGACACGTTTTAAGAGCTCCAGACGCTTCTCCTTATTGTCCGTATTACGTAAGTCCTTGTAGATTTCAGTTAGAAATCGCACGCGCTGCGTACGCAGCAAATCTAAATGTATTTTGGTATCCTTGTAGCCAATCCACTCGACTGGCTTTCCCATTTTCTTCAACAGTTGATCATTGCGAAAATCCTCCATGGCCAAGAAAACAAGTCGGCGCTGTCGTTCTACACCGTTCAGCAAACGGATTTCCTTGTCGAGCAGAATGTTGACCTCGGAAATACGTGCAGGTCCATCATAGTTGGCTGCGATGCGTTTAAGTTCCGCTCGTTTCCAGCGCGAGATTTCCGCAAAGAGCAAATCAAAGTCATCGGTGGTGCGTGGAAATTGTTTGATTAGTTCATTGCGTTCCACCCGCTGCTCCACGCACTGTTCATACTGCTGATCCTCATCCAAGCGATTCTTCACCAGGCGGCTGGTGAAAAGAACAATATTCATAAGATTTTGATTCCTGTACTTGATCTACCTACCGATACTCCTTGGCGCGTATATGTATGTATTTCCACAGTATCCAGCGTCGCCAGTTGCGCTGTATCAACAGTACCTTCTCGAGCTTGCGCTCCGCACGTTCCTTTTGCGCATAGGTCTGATATTTGCCGGGTATGATTACAAAGTCCGTGGCCGTGGACACGTACCTAATGTTGATGTCATCCAGAAAACATTGCACGGATTGTTCATGTGCTGTGTTCTAAAATGATGGGACTTAAGCACAGAAGATTTGTATACAATTGCCAAGCAGCCGCTTACCAGTGTCTTCTCCTTGTACTCCCAGGTCTGCGTGTCGCGTGAACGATAGCGTCTATACTTCCATTTATCAAAATACGGTCCAGTTTGAGTAAATGCATCCAAAAATATTTTGCCACTTATCTTGTCCTTGTAGCCGCACAAAAAGGGCTTGACAATCGCTGAATTCTCGATCTCGACGATAATGTTTTTGGGCTGTCCATCTTCCGTATCCTCGCCGGATATATGCACAGTCAGGTAGTCGGGCAAACGGTATTTTCTGTGCAGTGTAAAGGTATACTAAACAATCGTTCATTATATCCGTTATATCCGGCAATACTCACTCGTAGTACACACTGAGACTCAATGTGGGTGGATCGTTGCCATCCGTGATATTTGGATCGCTGAGATCCAGCTGAAAATCGTGTATGCCAAACTCATCGGCAGCTGTTGAATGAATCGGGGTTGTATTGCAGAGCACACGACCCCCTTGCTTGACAATCAGCAGCTCCGGGTCCACTTCGAATCTGCGCGATAGATCCTGCTTGACCTCGGCTATGGTCATGCAATTGGGATAGACTTGGGCAATGAAATTGTCGTTGGATATGCAAAACTTGACGGTGACATTTTGTGCCACAACGCAGACATCTTGCGACTCATCCGATTCATTGCTGCGGGGCTTGTTTTCAGGTCCGCATATAGCCCTAACCTTTGGCTGCTGCGAAGGCGCCACATTCAGCTGCATGTTGCATACATAGGATGGGGGCGGGGGCGAATCCATGTCGCTCATTTTGGTCGCTTACACAAAAAAGAACAACAAAAATATAATTGTATATATTAATGCGTTTTATTCGTAATGCTATTCTTTGGGGATCTTTAACAAAATCCTAAAATCAGTCCGCCTGCTGCGTTCGTGTGTGCTTGTGTGGGGCCCTTCAATGAGACTGTTGGGTCAGGACGGGGTGTGGGAATTCGTTTGTTCAATAAATCTGTTGCTTGGCGCCCTGTTGTGGCAACGTGCCCCATGCCACGCCACATTTTCCGCTTAGAAACCTACGGCCTACTGTTTATTATTTAATTGCGCACAGTTTTCTCACGCGCTTTTTAAATGAATTTTATTTACACGAGTTGTTTTTTGGCCAGTTTCTTGGAGTGAAAGCGCCGCACATCTCAAACTTTTTCGGGACGCACAAGCAAATTTTTTTCTAATTGCCCTTATTTCGTTTTTTTCGCCAACTTCCACATCTTAATACCGCACTTGGGGCCAAAATGAATCTTAAAGTTGTCATCATTCCATTATTTATTGCACAACGCTGGAATGGATGCTGTGTGGATGCCGACGGTAATTACTTCTTCTAAATGGTTTTTAAGTCTTGTTTTGCTTTTATCTCTGCGGATAAGTGTGTGCAGGCTGGAAGGCAGTCCACACGTGATCATGATTGCCGGCCATGCCAAGAGCTGTGTGTCAATGATGCCGCTTAATGGGGATATGTTCCTGATTCATATACAGGATTCTACATGATTAGAATTGCTTGGGATAAAACCTAGAACCAAAAGATATTAGCATCAAATTTGTAAGCTCTAGCATTCTAATAGTTTGTCTTACATTTAGGATATTTGAAGACCTTATTGAATAAGTTACATTCCTCAACAGCCTTTATCCTATTAACACTAAGACTAAGGTATATATTCGAGCAACTGCGATCCAAAAGCCACCTATTAAGGTTGACAAGCTGACAGCTTGGATGGAATGGAGTGGAGTGGCACTTAAGGAGTGGAACCCCTAGACAGCTTATTGAAATCTGATATCTGAGCAGTCTCTTTTCAGTCGAAAATAAAACTCGCACTGTGTTCATTCAATTAATAAATTATGTTTTTATTGTAATAGAATTTCGATTTAAGATTAAGAGGCGTCAGCGCTGACTTGCGATCGGCACGCGCCACCTGCAATCGGAAGGGGCGTCCATTGAAGTAGTAGTCCCTGTGGTGCTGCACGCGCAGCAGCTTGCTCTGCGTGGTCGTCGAAGTCAAAGGAGTCGCTGTGCTTGGAATCGAGCTGCGATCGGGCTCGCGTTCGCGATTCTTATCGGTGGTCAGCTTGGGCGAAGATGTGGTCGAGCTGGGTGTCTCCTGCAGAATGGGCTTGATTTTCATGGGCTGATAGTCGTAGCCTACACCGGGTATATAGCGATACGGTAGCGGTGGTATGGGTATGAAGTAGATTTTCGAGTCCTTCTTGGTTTTCTTTGTTTTGCTGCCGCTTTTGTTGTATTTGTGCAGAGTGAGCGGCTTCGAGGTGACCAGATAGTCCATGTAAATGTTGTCCAGCGCCGGTGACTGCACCAAGAGCTTGCTGATCAAACGTGGAGGCGTGCCGGTGCCGGTGCCTGCAACATCTGTGCCGCTCGGCTTTCGCATGCTGTAGGAGTAAGCGCTGCCCGGCCGGGGCGTGGCCAGGGCGAGCAGTGCCAGCAGCGCAGCCAGCGCGTAATGTGCGTAGGACAGAGAGGGCATGCTGCAAAAAGTTAGAGGAGAAAGATGGAAATGAATATACATGTATGTATATGTATGTATGTCAAGGCAAGTTTATAAAAGTGTCCACAAACTGGTGATCAAGCGCCCACGCCCTGCATTCAAATCGCAATTGTTATGAGATTTGATTGATGGACTAATGGCTGCCAAAATATAAATAATAGCCAAAGTCGAGCATTACAGATCCAAATCAAGCAATGGCAAGCATTTTTTTTTTTGCAAGTCACAGAAGCCGAATAATTCAATAATAAGTAAATCGGCTGTGCGCATCAAAGCGTGAAATATTTTTTTCATTAAATGTTTGCCACTTTATTGTAAAGTTTCTCACGTTCCAGACGCAAACCAAAAAAAAAAAGAAATATATAAAAACTGATTTCGAGAGTCTTGATTTGATTTACTTAAATGAAAGCATTTAATGCACGCTAATCAAAGCGCGGACGCCGACGTCGCTGCCGCCGTCTCCGTCGCCGTCGCAGTCGCTGTCGCCGTCGACGCCTGCTGAGCAATTACGCTAATGAGCATGGCGAGCGCCATCTGGCGGCGCATTTCAACGCCTGAGTGATTAATGAGCAAGTAAAAAATAAATTGATCAATAAAAAAAGCAAAAGCCAAATAAAATCGAAGAGCAAAAAGAAAAAAACCGGCGGCACTGGCAGCCTAAACGGCATCAATTTAGGATCGAGACAAGCGCGATAACGTTAACATGCTTGGGGCAGGGAGGTTGCGCCCCCACCTGCCTGATTATGCAAATTAAAGATACGTATCATAAATAATAGCGATTTAGTATAATCCAGCTTAGATTTGCCCTATGCCTGGTCTCTAACGAAATTCGCCGCAGGCAAATCTGAAATTTGGCGTGTGGCGCCCTCTATTGACCTTGCAGCGAACGAAGATGAAACGACAAAAAAGAAAACAATTGGCAACAGTTGATAAATTGCAGAAAGTTCGCAAATAATTAGCTGGTAACATAGAACGCTGCCCAAGCACGGCCCGCATGAAATATGAGCAGGGCGGAAAGAAAAGCCAACGCCTTTTCAGCTTTCTTTGGCTTGGCAGGTTGTGGGAGTGTTCGCCATTCTATCCATGTAATTTGATATCACGAATTATTGCGCAGGCAGCGATCTCTCGCTCGCAGTTGGTGATGTTCTTCATCGCTGCTAAGATAACCTTAACATATTGTGAACAACAATTTTGCACTAATAACAAGAATTTCGAAAACAAGCGCAGAAAATCTCACGGAACCTCCAGCCTGTGGCTATCAGTACTTTTTTTAATGATCTATTCACGAGACGTTTTAAATGATCTTTCTTGTTTTCCTTTTTCATTTTTTTTTCTAATATGAAAGATTGTTTGTATTTTATTATCATACTCGAAGCAGTCAAGGTCGCCTTTGTTTTATGCCTATATCATTTGTTGAACCCGACTAATTAAGTCACAACGCGACCACGCTAATCGCTGGCAAGAGTGAAAACTGCTCGCAGAACGAAAGACTTAGGCAACGAACTGGCCTGCTGTGCTGTGCGGCATTTATGCATATGCAGCAACTATAATTAATAAATTTCTAGCAGCTGTCAACTGCAAAAAAATGTGTATTTGTTTATGCAAATTGATGAGCATTTAAATGGCATTTATTCAAATTGCACTCACTTCAAATGGCTTTGGCTGCAGCTGCAGCTGCGTTTGTGTTTATTTAATTTATTTGCCAATTCGATGCGCAGTTAACGATTCTCGAGTGTCCTTTGCGTCGTTGAGTTGAAATTTAATGTGTACTTAAAAGCGCATAATTTATTACTACGCCTCTCAAATATTCAAATTCTTCTTCGATTATTCGACCTTTGCAAAGTGTTTCTTCTTGCACTAGGAATCTTGAAATTGTCACGATTTTATCACGATTTGATTACGAAATTATATTAGACACGCGTCTTCCTTGCATGTGCTCCTGGCACTTTGTTCCCGACGCGTCGTCAGCCTTATAGATCTTAAGCCTTATACGTAGCTTAGCGCGCAGCGTTTTTTTTTGACGTTGTGGACGCCTCGAAGAGCGGCAAATAAATGAGATCTGCGGACTATGTGTAATTTGTTTTTTTTTTCTTTCTTTAAACCAAAATCAGTGTGCCGTGTTTGCCCGACGCTGCCGCAGTCGGCGTCAGCGCTGTCGTCTACGACGTCGTCGTCGTCTTCGTCGGCGTGGTGCTACGTCATAAACTTGGACTTGGTCGAATGCTCGGCTGTAAGAGTGAGCGTTCACTTGCCGGCTCAGCTCGTTGCGATGTGTGTGAGGTCCGAGGCAGCCGAGACAACGATCTTGATGATGAACCAACGCTAGCGAGCCGAACGAAGTGCATCAATTTGCTTCTTTATTGTTTGCGCGCTTACTGTTACAGTTTGCCATTGCACTTTGCGGGTTTTGCTTTGCCATTTGCTTGACAAATTCAACGGGCCGAACAGGCGAATTGATTCATTTCAATTGCCGCCAGAGCCGCCAGTCAGTCCGCCAGTTGGAAAGTGTCTGAGCACGCTGGAAACTCTATATCATCAGCCGGCCAGTCATATACTTTTGATTTTGATTAAATTACCAACTGGCCACTGGCCACTGTTGGACTGGCTTTTGGCTCTGCCCCTGACTCCGTGGCCGTTGCTAACCGCTTTTGTCTTTCCGATTTGTGCACAAATTAGTTACAAATGAACCTACGACAACAAAGGCCGCTGGGTAACATGAAGCCGCTGTGGAAATCAGGTTGTTATTGACAGGCCACCGCATGCCACACAGCTGGAGCCGAACTTGGAGCTGGGGACTGGGTAATACAATGTGCGTGTGCCGCTTAAAGGGTTCGCCTTTTCGTTTTACCCCCTCTCTCATTTTTTTTTTTGCGTATTCTAATTGGCGCCACAGGCGTTACCAGCCAGCATAATGTGTGAGCTCTTTTTAAACGCCATTGCGTGATGTGTTGACGTTTGGTGTCTGTGTTTCGGACTTGGCTTATTGGCCAGGTTAGTGGAGCTCTTTGTTGACCTCTGCCAGAGCTTGGGTTGACTGCCAAGCTTTGACCCAGTCTGTCTATGTAATTAGCAAAATTTATAGCCAACTTCCATTTCTTTTGGTGCTACCCAGTTTTATAGCAGCTTATTAAAATAAGTAAGAAAGCAAGTTTGACATTTAAAAGTGTAATTACAATGTATTATGTAAACCCATTTGCTGAGCGTACTTTCTCATCTTTCACCAACTAACGCAACACTAATTGGCTATCTTTTCTAACCGCAAAAACTACATGTATGTCCGCATACTAAATCGGAGTGCCCATCTAATTTAAGTGCAACCTTTTGTTTTGTTGTGACCGCACTCTGTACAAACAAATGACATAACCGCAAATATATCATTTGCCATTTGTTTACCAATGCCAGACACCGGGACCAGGTCCGAGTCCCACTCCAAGCCTCAATGGAATGGCAATCAAAACACCTTTAAATATTAATTAGCCTTGCCGTCAGCATCAGCATCAGCAGCAGCTTCCCCTTTCAGCAATTACGCGTAACCAATGTACACAAAAGTGTGTGTTGAAGTGCGTAAACTCTCGCATAGCACCAGCATCAGGCAGAGGCAGATACTATACATATAAGCATATCTGCTGGATAGTCTAATCTAACTAACTGCACGCATCTGGTAGGTACAAGAACAACAAGTTCTACCTGGCGCTGGCATAATTGCTAACGATTAGACAACACAAATCACGAACGAGCTGTAAACGCCAGCACCAGCTATGGTATCCCATATCTGCATCAGCGTAGCGCTCCGTGCGAGCTAAGCTGGGAATTATTAAGAGTAATATGTTTAATGCTGACGGAAGCAATATAGATAGATAGTCAGAAGCACGAGACAATGACAATGCCACTGGCAAAGGCAGTGGCAGTGGCAGTCGCAATGTGGCAATGGCAGAGGGTGCCAGCTGTATAAAGCTCTCAGCTCTCATAAGCCGGGTAAGGTGAACTAATCAAGAAGACGACGCGTCGCCTGGTCGATGCTGCTGCTGTCCACAGCACGAATTTTAAGCTACTGCAATAAGTGACAGGCAGGGCTTGCGTGTTGGACTACTGCATGAAAAATGTTTTATTTTTTCCGAACAACTGTTTCAGTCTGACAGTCTGCCGGCCAGTTATATGTCTAACGTTTTCATTAGCCAGAATTAAAGTTGATGGCGGGAACACCCACCCACGACTAAGGCCATCTGTACGTCACTTTAAGGAGATGATATGTTCATAAATATGTGCGCCTAATTATGAGTAGTTTCACATTTTATTGTCGATAAATTCGCAAGTTCATTAAACTCATTCGCCGGCAAGCGATTAAGCTGAATCAGCCTAACTGGCCTCTGTCTTAGTCGTTGTCTAAGTCGTTGTCGTTGTCTTTGCTTTTGGGTCTCAGCTTGAATTTGAGGCGTTTGGCGCTTGGCATGTGGCCAACGCCATTTAATTGCCACCCGACTTTCGCGATGTGCACTCGGAATGAAGTTGTCATCTTTGGCGGCTTATGCAATGCTAAAAATCTCGATCCGTCTTTTTTTGTGTCGATTTTCTGAGTAATGGCATACACTCGATTGGGGTCAGCGATGGACGCCAATTACTCTGACTCTGACTTTCATTGAAAGTTAAATATTTGTAGAGCAGACGAAAGGAAATGCAACGAAAGGAAAAGAGCAACGCTTAATTTGCAGCAGCAAGAGCCACAGATACAATATTTGCCCATCGCAATGGATTTGCCATGCCTTATAGCTGATACCTGTAAATGGGGTATGCTGCGATCTTAGCACAGTTAGAACTCTAGGTATTAATCCGAATAAACTACGATGTGAAGTACGCTTTAATTCAAAATGGGAAAAATTTCAATTTGTATTCTACAGGGTATGACTGAGTCGGGCATCAACTGCAATTTGTGCATACATTTATTTATTCTATTATTATTATATTTGTTGTTGGCTTGTGTTTTTTTGTGAAAGTGCCAAGTGACCACAAGTAAAAAGGTTAAACTGGGCGCCGAAGCGTGCCCTGCACTGCACTGAATAAGCTGTGAGCTCTGCTCGTCGTCGTCGAAACTGGGCTGCTGTGCATCGAGTTAAGTAGAATCTGTGGCCCGGCAACGAGGTGATTCAAGTCAAACAATAATGATAAACAATGAACGCATCCAGCAGGTGGAGAGAAATGTTATGGGTAGAGATAATTTATGTTTTCAAATTGAAGAGTTGAGGCCCAGATTGATTTCTTTCCGGCATATAGTATAGTGGTCACTTTCACACCTCCCACATCAGGTGGCATCATTAACGAATTGCGCACTATATCTCAATCAGTTTATATCCGCACTATAGGCACAAAACTTTCCAATTTCCTGACAATTGGAGCAAGCGATTGATAGCCAAGTTTTATGGCCTTTGCAGTTTTATAATTACAGGAGATTTCAACACGTCGTCGGAGCAAAACTTCTTTGGCTTTTCGCAATTAGCGAACAAGAAATATGTTTTATTACTCGAAAACGAGTTGGCAAAAAGTGAACAATACAACGAGTAAAACAAGCAATTTAAGCTTTTTCATTTCATATTTGTTTTTGTGTTTGTTGTATTATTGGCAATTGTTTTTAAATAGATTAATTAGTCGCAGCAATTGAATGAAAAAGAAATCATTTGAAATGAACATAATTGCTCTGGTGAGTTTTACTATTTGAAGCCGCACCAAGCCCGTACTCATTATTTCAATTGGCTTTTAATTTTGTTATTGTGTATTAAGTATTGCCTTTTTGCCGGCTTAAATACCTGAGCCTACGGCTCCGAAATGCTTCTCAATTGTTGTAGATTCCCGCTTGTTCAATGCCTCGGCGACCTTGACGCAACGGCAACGGCAGCATCTTGGGGACCCTCTCACGGTCAATGTCAATAAACTTAATTTCTGGCGAATACATCCACTAAGCTGCTTCCCCACATCCACATCTTGTTGACACTTAACTTGTTATCAATGTATCTATTTTCATTTAGTTTATGTTACTGCCTGGGCTGGTCATTAAACGTACCCTGTGGCGCAACAGCCACGACCTGGAATGGTCATAAAAACTTTTAGATTCAATTGAAGTCAGATAAGCATCTCACCTTTAAAAGCGATTTAAAATTATGTAGCAGCGGTTTGTTTATAGATTGAAATTTAAGCTTACATCTTTTTTAAAGCCTATAAAATAGGTTGATTCTTTGTTTGGTAAAGCATTTAACTAACTTTTGAATTAACAGCATTAAATCAGCAAATAAAAAATGCAAAATATTGAATCGACGAGGATGGGATTCGAACCCACGCGTGCAGAGCACATTGGATTAGCAGTCCAACGCCTTAACCACTCGGCCACCTCGTCACGTGTCGGGGGTAGTTCTAAGGTTCTACTTGATGTAGTCGTCGAGTATGCAGTCTTGTACCTCGACAAAGCAGTTCAGTAGTGTATAAAGCAGTGTACTAGAATCGTAAACTATAGCAAGCAGTGTATACATAATTTATTGCAATTATTGATTTCCAAAATGTACATTTATTATCAGCGAATGCCTATTAAATTGAAATTAGCGTGATAATACAAATATCAACTTTATGTTTTACTTTTTATCATGCTATTTTTAATAGAAATATTAACATACTACATTAGCACTGCTTGCGTATCAACTAAGCCGTACATGAAAAGAGTAACTGGGTGCCAGGGTCGCATATGACGAGGTGGCCGAGAGGTTAAGGCGTTGGACTGCTAATCCAATGTGCTCTGCACGCGTGGGTTCGAATCCCATCCTCGTCGAGTTATTTTTTATGTTCAAATCAAAATAGTAAGATAATTGGAAAAAAAGGTTAATTGTTTTTTTTTTGACAATATTAATAAACATTTAAATGAATCTAATTAAAAATATCAATGTATGAATTTCACAAAAAAGCCATTGCGACGAGGATGGGATTCGAACCCACGCGTGCAGAGCACATTGGATTAGCAGTCCAACGCCTTAACCACTCGGCCACCTCGTCATGTTGCCTGCCGGCGGCGCAATGAGGCTTCTGAACTCTTTAACAACGCTCTGTGTATTCTTTGGGAACAATTCTATGGCCAATAAACAAACGATAATTATGTCAATGAAAACGCCGTAAATAATTACAAAAACAACAAACCCCGCTAAGAGGTTGCCCTGGCTGGCAGGCAACAGAAAAAATCACCTGTTTGCTGTTAAAGAAGTAGCCGAGTGCTGGCGCGTGTTTTGCGGCTTCTGTAGTGCAATCTAAGTGTTTCTATTATTCGGCAATAGAGGTGAACTTTTACTCTTATACCCTACACTGGCAAGGCATATTTGTTATCCAATGATGTTATTACATGTACTACGTAATATAATGATGAGTTGGTAAGTTACTGAAATCACAATTACATATTTATTTTTTTTCAATATTACGAAGGTGTCTTACCTATATGTGATTAACATTGTGAGTCTTGATTTGAAAGGGTATTGCGACATACGAAAGACACAAATTGAATGGACACTCTTGCGTATTGTGTTTACAGAATCAATTTGTTTGCTCAAGTACTGTAGAACGCGCAGCTTTAAAGGGTTTTCGTATGATTCAGATACATACATATTTGTAGATTTGATCGTGCCGCTGTCTGACCCAGTTATATTTATTATTCATTTTTATTGATTTTCCTGCTCGCATCTCGCGATCAAAGTTTGATGTACAAAAACAAAAGTAGTTTACTTTAAATGAGCTACTCCCCTGCTGGTTGAACTGGTGCTGGCTACTGTTGATGCCGCCTCTGCTGCTGATGAGGATGATGATGATGATGATGATAATGATTTAAGATGAGCTCAAGAAGTAACTGGCCTAAGTATGTGCATGTCCAGTTGGCAACCGTTGCCGTCGCCAGCGCGGTGTTAATGAACCCTAGTTCCTGATATCTGATAGTTGTTTACGTTTACGTTTATGTACGTTCCAATTGCCGGCATTTACACCTAGTGCGATACATCGGGTTCGTTAGGAAAGTGTGCCCAAGTTAAAAGATGCGCAGGCACGCGTGTTTATATTTAGCATCTAGTGCTGGCTACTATCTGCAGCAGCACAAAAAGCCCGCTGTCCGGAAATAGTCACGTGCACAAGGACATTCCAAGGCTAATTACGTTGGCGCGTCGCCTGCGTCGTGGCGTGGCAGTGGCAACAGTAGCGCGGTCATCACTTTAACTTGGCCTAGCCTGGCTCACCCGTTCATTATTGTTGTTGCAGTCTCTGTACATAAGCCCTCTTTGTGCCCCCTGACGATCCTGTTCTAGTCGCAGCGCAATCTGCGGCATCCAAGCACATACAAACGTGTACCAGAGGTATCTTTAGCTGTATCTGTATCTTTGCATCTGCGTGGTTGTCTCCAGTTGCAGTTACAGTCTCCGCTTAATTAGCTATGTAATTTATTAATGCCCTAATCTGTTGGAGAGCAACGCCTGCAACGGCGACGGCGACGGCGCCGGCGCCAACGCCGCTGGCATTGACAAATAAACAAATTATTTATATTAGATTATTAATATTAGCAGACATTCAAGTGCTGCAATTCAGGGAGCGCCTCTTCATGTTTACCTGGCCGTCTATAAAATCAGCATAATTATATGAAGCTCTCTCTCTGCCTGGCAAGCAGAGGATTGGCCCAGGGCAAGGTACAAGACAAGGGCTTAATATGCAGCTATGACTGGCATTAACTAAGAATTATGCAGACAAAAAAGATGTACACTACATGTGTGCATGTATGTATGTATCTATGGACATATGCACATGTGCGCATGTACATTGATGTAATCGCACAATTATGCCCAATTATGCAACAGCTGCTCGTGACTGGGCTGAGTGGGGCGTAGCTGCAGTTACAGATACAGGTGCTTAAGCTCGGTGCTAAGCAGAGTGCTTTGTGGATATCATTGACTAATGAGCGTTCTAATGCCACTTCCTCATGACCCCCCCCCCCCTGCGCTGTGACCTTTCTGTTACATCAGTGTCATAAAAATTAAAATACATAATCGCGGGCGTTTGTGCTGGGCGCTAGTTACAAGGCAGTCAGACATCCGATCCCGCAATTAACATTTCTGGGATATTTTTTGTTGCTTTCTTTTTTTTTGTTTAAATATTTTTGCAATTGCATGTGCATGTCGAAAATGCGAGGTTGGCACTTGGCTGTGCTGCCGCGGGGGCCATTGACACTTGAGGGTAATTATAATTATATTTGTGTACATATGCTAACGTTTGGGCTGGCTGCAATTAGCCGATTTATCAGCTGAGAGCGACCCCACATATCTAAGCAGATCTCACAATCAGACGGAATAATGTAAGCTGCTTTGGCAATGCAATCAGCTAAAAACAGCAGCAACCGCAGCAGCAGCAGCAGCAGCCGACAGGCTACGCTTTTAGACCGTTTCTGTCTACTTGGGCCAACTCGCCTCTTGGCTAGTTCTGCGCATGCGCGGCGGCGACGTCGACTGCGCCATTCTGTTCTTAGCCAATATAAAGCGCAGATTCTTAACGCTCTCATACCCATTGCCAGTTCAACGCATCTGCGGTGCAGTCCAGCCTTTGTTTCGCTCGTGTGCAGCTTGTCAGGATTCAAATCCAGCTCGTACAGTCAAAAGTATATCAATTGGGACTTATTGGAAATCAGTGTATGAAAATTGTGAACAGTTTATAGTATATTCTTTTAAAATAATTGTGAAAATTGTGATCCGTCTTTTGGAAACGTTGATAGGAATACCTGATCTCATTTTATCCAAAATGAAATATATTTGATTAACAGGAATTTAAATATGAATAAATATAAACTTTTTAATTAGTTTTGACTTGGATTGTCTCAAGCTCTGGCTGCTCTTATTTCTGAATATAATATGTGAAATCTATAAATCTCCTTGCAGCTAACCTTGCGTAATGGCAAGTCACATGTGGATAACGTGTCTGCGCATACTGCTGCCCCTGCTGCTGTTCTACCCCTCGTATGCCGCCAATCTCTCGCCGCTAGTCAAGAAGCAGACGCAATCAAAACAACCGCAGATATCGCAGTCGTCGCAGCAACAGCAGACATCTAGCCACAACCTTGGAGCTGGGCAGCAATATGCGCCGGAGTCGGAACTGCCTGCAGAGCAACAGGATATCAAGAGCGAAGAGGAGGATGATCCGCTTCAGTTGATGCACGAGTTCAAGCAGGATTCGCGATTGCCGGCATCATCCTCAAACTATGGCTGGAATCCGTACACGGCAGCTGCTGCTGCAGCCGGCGCACCCTTAAATCCGTATGAGAGTATGGCTCCAGCTACTCCGGCCTTGCCCATGCCCAAGATGCTGCCATTTATTGGCTACGCACAGCCGCTGCTCATACCCTTTCCTCTGTACATAGCGCCCGACATGTTCTATCCCTCGTATCCGGATTCCAGTAATAGCCTGGAAGATGTGGTCATGTCGCGCGCAGCCGGCGAACGCCGTCCGCCATCGTCTCATTCATCTCGCAACTCGCCCATATATTATGTTCGCCTGCCACCCACTCCATACATGTTTGTGCCCACCAACCTGGCACCCACTCCGTTTGGCAACAGCTTCTCGCCGCTGCTGACATACCAGCCCATGCCCACATTCTCCACCTTTGGATCGGTCTTCAATCTGCCCGTCAACTTTCTGTCAAATGGCAAGCCCTCAGGAATTTATCAGATGCATGGCGCGCCAAGCGACTTGGCACCATTCCCACCTGGGTTCGGCAGTAGCTTCAATGTGCGCCCGCCCACACCCAGCAATCCGTATAGACCTATGCCGCCGGCTCCGGCTGCTGGCTACGGACATGGCCAGCAGAGCTTTGGCCTGGCAGCACTGCCCGCACCGCAGCAGGATTCGAAGTTGACCTCTCTGAAGCGCCCGTTTGTGTTCAATGGCCGCCCTGAAGATATCTATATACTGCCCAACAATCTGAACTCTCTGTACAATTACAACGAACAGAATTACTACTGATAGACCCTACAATTTTGGGTCGTGTCCGCAACTGAAAGTATTACTAAATGCATTTAAATTAAATATATTCAATAAAATCGATAACAAAAACGTAAGTAGGTGCATTTTGGAAACAGTTGCCAGGCTATTTATCTTAGAAAGTAGGAAGTAATTGCTCACGTATCTTCCAGCCTGGATCATAAAATCTTTGAAATCTTAGACAAGCAAATTGCTTATCTACTTGTGAAGCGCTTATCATCTGTTATCACAAAAAAAACACAATACTTTAATAAAAGACAACTTGTAAAAGTTTGTATTTAACTAAAAAGTGGTATGATAAATAATGTACGTATATAAACTTATTGCTAAGAACTTAGATTTATTTTAAAAATATGTATTATGTATGTTCAATCGCCAATAGATGCCACTTTTTGCTTCATTTCTTCGATATACTTCACATCCCCCAAGTATTTGCTCTCGCCAACAAGCTGACCCGTGCTCATATTGAACTCGTAGACAATTGGCACACTATTGGGAATGTTGACCTTTTCGATTTGCTCTTCAGAGAGGCCTAAAGAAATAAAAGCAAGTCGTATAGCTAGCTGTTCAGATCGAAAGATCCATGTTACGCACCTTCGATGTGCTTAATCAGGGCTCGAGCCACAGTTCCATGAACGACGATCAAGACGCGCGTGCCTTGGAGCATATCTTTTTTGATCTCCTCCCAGACGGGACTGACGCGATCCACACACATGCGCATAGATTCGGTGAGGGGAAGTTCATTGAGTGGCAGATCTTGAAAGTCAGAGTTATTGCAGATCTCGTAAAAGTAGAGATTGGAGGTCTCGATTGGAGGTGGCAGGCCGTCGTAGTTGCGTCGCCAATGCTGTACCTGTTCCTCGCCATACTTATTGGCCAGTTCCCGTTTGTTAATGCCCGTCAAATTGCCATAGTGCCGCTCATTGAGCCGCCAATCCGATACAATTGGCAAATAGGAGCATTCCAATTCGCTCAATATCAAATCGGCGGTACGCTTGGAGCGACTCAGCCTCGAGCAGTAAACCTTATCGAATTCCATACCGGCGCTTTTCAAATTAGCTGCAGCGATACTGCGCGCCTGTTCCACGCCTGTTGTGAACATCGAGATGGCTATCAGTATACATAAAAGAGGCAACTTTTCCAAATGCCGAATACTAAATACCCTTACGGACGACGTGCAACATATTGCCAAAGGAGCCAAGACATTGGCTTGCATAGACACAGACCGACAGACGGTTCAACGGATCAACGTTACACGTTTCGTGATATAACTATAATACTCACTGAAAGGGTATAAAAAACATATTTGTTATAACTATCGCAAGCTTACCACCCGCACTGAGCGGCGCATCGTGCCAGCCACAAAATAGATTCTTCAGATTAAACTCGCTCTCGCCGTGGCGCAATAGTACAAGGCGATTCGATCTTGCCATGAGGTTGTAACTGAAATGAAAAACAGGTCTTGTTATTAGTTAGCTTTATAAGCATTAAAGCGCCGCCAAGATATTGAAATTATGATTTTTTAAAAATTGAGTTAGTGTGTCTATCTGATTCCGCAGCGCATAATAAAATTTCAATGCTTGCTTGGATTAAATAATTTTATCTAAACTTTATAAACACCCGATCTGCAAAAAAATGCCCTAACTACGTACTTTATATTTTGCTGCTGCTATATTCAGCAAAGGCCATTTCGATTGTAATGCTTAGCAAATTTTTTGGTTGAGCCACGCGGCTCGACTTGATACTTTTTGAAACGCACATACCGCACATACTTTTGGCTAACGTATCCGAAAGATACAGAGAAAAGGAATTCGCGCTCACATGCCAAAGCCGAAACAAAACAAAACGAAACAAAACAAAACGCAAGCTCTGTGGCTATGCTTTAAACTGTTTTCGTTCTCCGTGTTTTGCTCGTCATATTCGGCGTTGTCGAGTTACCAAATTTTTGTTTGCTTATTTTGCGCTTCTCCTTCTTCTCCCTCTCAAATTGTTACTCTTGTTGCGGTCGCTGTCGCTGTCGCTGTGTCGCTGCCGCTGCCATTGCATGCGCCTACATATTGGCATAGTTTGGATTTATATTTTGTTATTGTGTCGTACGCTTCGCACACACTGGAATAGCGCGCCAAAGTGCCGTTCGTCTATGCCGCGCCGCCACTGCCTTCACCCCTCCTCTCACATATTGTACTTACGCCTGACGCTGCTGTCGCAGCTCCCTAAGCTCGCGCATTTCTGTTATTTAGTTTTACGAGTGTTGTTTGTGCGTTTTGGTTTTGATAAGTTTTTTTTTGTCAGTTTTTTTGCGTTGTTATTGTTTTTCGTTTTCTTTCAATATTTTTTGTAATGCCAGTACGTTACATTTTTTGCTTCAAAATCTTGAACATCACTTGCACTCGCATCGACTAGTCTCTCTCACACACTCTATCCGCTTATCCGTTTGGCTTGCACTGCGTTGTGTTGTTTATATCACTTCTGCCTGCAACTACGATTGTTTTTCTATTGGCTGCGGTCGAGTACTGCGCACAATTCTTATTGGCAAAATATGAGCTGCTACTTAACGTCTCAGTCCACAGGCGACGTCGCTATCGGCGTCGACGATGTTGATGACTACAGTACAACAACAGCTGATGCTGAGCCGGTTGCTGTTGTTGTCTTCCGCAGCACGTTGAGAAAGAGCGAAAAATCAATAAAAGTTTTATTACGCACACTAACCGAAATTTGAAAATTGTAAATAATTGTAATAAATCTATATATGTATATATAATACAGTTGTTTGGCCAACTGAGAGTTGAATTAAAGACGTTGCATAACATGTACTTTGAATAGGTGCTAATAATTAAATATGATAAATTGGTCTCATTCAAATGCAAATAGATATTGTTTTAAATATTTACAAAATGAAATGCGTAAAATGCCTATAGCCCTTGTCTAAGTTTCTCTGATAATTTATCAATATAAGTAATATTGTATTTATTTAATTAACTTTACCGCAGCCCAAACAAATCACTTTTGAAAAAGCTTTATTTTTATATAAAACTAAATGTGTTGCATTGAACGGATCTTAGTATATAAAGAGAGAGAAAGCGAGAGCGAGAGAGAGAGAAATTTGTCAGCTGATCGGCAACTAGAATACACAAATTAAACGGTACAGCATTCAAGACAATGTATTTCTCGGACATTTGGCTCGACTTTGAACTTGATCTGTTATATTATTCCCTTGGCAAGTCTCCAATAAATGCAATCACAGCGAAAGCTTTCTCTACAAAGTGCTGCTAGCTAAGAAAGAAATTCGGAGATTTAAAACATATCTAAGCAAATCAATATACAAAAATAACTAATCGGAGCTATTCACTGATATCTTGTTATCTCTGTACCCCTATGTATTTAAAAACGTTTAGTTTATTTATAGATTTGGAGTGTGTCTTACATTCATTTAAGCTGAACATTTTAACATTTTAATATAAACAAACTAACATTGACATCTCTCAAGAACTGCAGCCATGAAAAAGTAAATTTTGGCATTCGTTGAAAATAAGACCAGAAATGTCTTAACAAAAGATCAAAGCAAATAACGTTAGCGAAGCTTTCAAAATAATAAGGCAATTATATTGTTTTTTGTATATTATCTTATGGAATGTTGTCATCATATATGTTTGTATATACCTATACTATTAGTATTATAACTATTATTATTGTTTTTGTTAACATAATCAGCCATTCAAATGGCTTCATATATTAATGTGAAAGTGGGAATTATAAAATTGAATAAATTTCACACTTGATATATTATAGGTGGCAATATATATCTGTAAGGGCATTGCATAGTCGGTGCTTGCACGAAAACGTATATAATTGTAATCGTAGTTTTATACAGATAAAGATCAAGCTTGGATATTTCGTAATAGTTTATAACTGCATGTCATCGCTATAATCAGAAGTTCTTCAAGATCTTGTTCTTGGAAGCAGCTGAAAGACATTACGTACACACAATATGTGGTGTAGGCGTATATCTGCCAACTTATCTCAGTACGGAAAACCCACAAGATTAATGTATTCGATCCGCACGAATCGAACAGACAAAACTCTTGTATACTACGCAGCTGAAAGTCTTTCCAAAGCCGATGTCAGGTCCCAAAAATCTGCCGCCGTCGCGGCGCTTAACTCTGACGAAGGGCCGATTCCGTATAAAGGTCTTAGCCAGCCGTGAGCATGGCTCAGTCTGCAGAGCAACGTGCGTGAGCATCTTTGTTGGTAGTGCGTGGGTCCAACAATTGCACATATCAATTAATGTATCTACATACATAGACATTTGTAAATTTAAGTGCGTGTGCGTCTGCGTGGTACTTGAAGAATGCATTTTCCGACAATTGGCGATTTCTATCAGCGTTTGCTATTTCTGCTGCCGTTCTCAGCAAGTGGGTATTATTATTTTTAACAACTCTATCTGCGAATCAACCAAGTGTATCCAAAGAATATCTCCGATTGTCAATCAAAATTTTGAAGATATAACAATGCTTCCGCCATATGAAAATGTACGGCATACATATGTACATATGTATGTGTGTTATATGAGTTTACGGCAACGTTCAATGGGTTTTACGATCTGTAACGGCATCTTTGGCCGAATTTATGAGCCATCTCTAATCTGTAACATAAAACTGTCAAATTGATGCCAGAGAGCAGAGCAGAGCAGAGCACACACATCATCTAATGGATGGCAAACAAGCCAGTGGCTTGTAAATAATAACAATAATTAAAATCGCATGCACAAATGCTTCACAAAGACCATCTGAGATGTCACAGCAATGTTATTGTTTACAATGATTATATAAGATGGCGTAAATATCATAGCCTTTTTTGCCATTTTCCCCACAAATTGTACAATTATTGTACACTTTGGGGCTGCAATTGACTGTACGTGTTGGGAACTGAGTCAAAACAGTTATCCATTGTGGTCGAATACCCAGAGATTACCCAACTGCTCCTAAACGTGCAAGAGCCTCAAAAGGCAAATGATGCACACAGATTATAAATAAATGAAACAAACGCATCATTTACTCTCTATTAACATACTTCATATGGATGCTGGTCATCGACAGAAGAATTGTCTTAGTGGGCTCGAATTATTGTCTCAGCCGAAGAATCTAGTGCTATCAGGGACTTAGATTGACATTAAAAATAGGTAAAAAGGATATGATGTGTTTGTGCAAATGTGTACGTAACAGGCAGAAGGAAGCATCTCCGACTCCATAAAGTACATATATTCTTGGTCAGCATCAACAGCCGAGTCGATCTAGCTATGTCCCTCCGTCTGTCTGTCTGTCCGTCCGTTTGTCCGTAAGTGAACGTATGGATCTCAGAAGCTATAACAGAGAGACTTGAAATTTTAAGTCCTTCTAGTGCCTGCGCAGAACAAGTTTGTTTCCGATATTCGATAACTTGTTCTTCTCTTCTTATTGATTTGTGTCTGAAGCTTATCTTATAGAATACAAATAATAAGTTTAAATGTATCAGAAGATGAAGATTTATTACAACTTTTTGCGGTTTAGATTTGCTGCCGGAGGGTCTACGCTTCAGCTACGACGAGCCACAGCAATGGAGACACATTTATCCACAATGTGGCGGCTCCTATCAATCGCCCATAGCACTTAATACGCGCAAATCAGTACCCGTTAGCTTGCCGCCTTTGAACTTTGGTCACTACGAGGAGCCCTTCGATGAGCTGTTGAGTGTCAGAAACAATGGACATACAGGCATGTACGAGGCAGTTGGATATATGCATTACACTTTCAAAGAACATCTAGTGTATCGTTCACAGTTGAATTCAGAGTTCCCACAACAGTGTTGGGCGAGCGTCCGTATCTCACCGGCGGTCTTTTGGGTGACTTCTATGAGGCCATGGCCGTGCATTTCCATTGGGGCTCCTCTCAGCGCAAGGGATCGGAGCATTTGCTTAATGGACGTCGCTACGATCTGGAGATGCATATCGTGCATCGGAACACAAACTACCAGAGCGATGAGGAGGCCAGAAATCAAACCGATGGCCTGGCCGTACTAGCTGTGCTCTTTAAGGTGGTCCGCGTAAGTGAATAGTGTCCTGGCTATAACCACATTTCAAACGGAAATCCTGCGTGTTTCTTGCAGACCAACTATCCGCATTATCAACCTGGTCTGAGTGAGATCCTTGGCTCGCTGCTACACCTGGGCGACTTTAACAGCAGCTACACGCCACCCGCTTTTCTCACACTTGGATCGCTACTTGGCAATTTGGATAGGGGCAATTTTTATGCCTACAGGGGCTCGCTGACAACGCCGCCGTGTTCGCCAGCTGTGCTGTGGCATGTGTTTGCCGAGGTTTTGCCCATACCCCAACTGGAATTGCCAAAGTTTTGGCAACTGAGAGATCGCCGCGGACGACCGCTGTTAAACACATTTCGACCATTGCAGTCCCTTGAGGGGCGGCAGGTATTTCAACGCCGCCCTTCATCGGAATACATCTGGTTATAATAAATGCTAAGAATCTACTTTAATATCGAATTTATTGCCGAAAGGAACATTTTGACCAGGATAGATTTAATAATATTGTTATGTGTTTTGTTTTTTTTATGTTTCTTACTTGCGGCCACTCTTGTAGCGCGATAAGAGTGCGGCAATGAATCCCAGCTCTAATGCCAGAACGGAGAAGCGCATCATAAATGGGGGTTTCAATACAGGACGCGGCAGCATGGACACGGTTTTGGTGCTCGCCTGCCCAGCCTGGCATGTAACCGCTGTCCGCTTCTTCGGCAGAATGACGGTACGCATTAGATCTGGTGGAGGGCGGAAATTCACGGTGTGGTATTCGTGATCTCGCACATCAAAGGGGGGCCGTGGTATGCGAATGCGCGGATTTATCGGTGGATGGTATGGCTTAGCCGCAGGCCTACTCTGCTTTTTACTATCCCCTTCCACAATATTGACATGGCGGCGCCTGGGCAATATTTTATTGTCTCTGACATATGGATCAATGCCTTGGTAGTTGACCGGTCGCTCTTTTGGCTGCGGAGAGGCTGGGCTACCCTCTTTCATGATGTTAGTCAGCTGTTTGGTTATTTCGGAGTCCTCACGTTTCGACTTCTCTTGGTGCTCATCTTGTTTCCTCCAAAATTCTTTTCTGGCTAAATTATACAATTGTTGAGATTTTAACTCTCTATCTACCATAGGGTCTTTCGATCCTCCTGACTTTTCGACGAGTGTTATCGTCTCCACCGAGCTCGGTTCTTTATCAATGTTTTCTTTTGGCCATTTTTTAGTAAACTGTGTCTCCTCAGCCTTTGGAATATCTGAGTCTGGCGAGCCTAATTCCTTGACCTTCTCAACTTTCGTTTGAACCTTCATCGAAGGAGGTGGTGGGGAATGTGTAAGTTTCACAAACTCTTCATCCTTGGGCCATTCAGCCCTCGTCTTCACCGAGCTCGGTTCTTTATCTATGTTTTCTTTTGGCCATTTTTTGGTAAACTGTGTCTCCTCAGCCTTTGGAATATCTGAGTCTGGCGAGCCTAATTCCTTGACCTTCTCAACTTTCGTTTGAACCTTCATCGAAGGAGGTGGTGGGGAATGTGTAAGTTTCACAAACTCTTCATCCTTGGGCCATTCAGCCCTCGTCTTCACCGAGCTCGGTTCTTTATCTATGTTTTCTTTTGGCCATTTTTTGGTAATCTGTGTCTCCTCAGCCTTTGGAATATCTGAGTCTGGCGAGCCTAATTCCTTGACCTTCTCAACTTTCGTTTGAACCTTCATCGAAGGAGGTGGTGGGGAATGTGTAAGTTTCACAAACTCTTCATCCTTGGGCCATTCAGCCCTCGTCTTCACCGAGCTCGGTTCTTTATCTATGTTTTCTTTTGGCCATTTTTTGGTAAACTGTGTCTCCTCAGCCTTTGGAATATCTGAGTCTGGCGAGCCTAATTCCTTGACCTTCTCAACTTTCGTTTGAACCTTCATCGAAGGAGGTGGTGGGGAATGTGTAAATTTCACAAACTCTTCATCCTTGGGCCATTCAGCTCTCAATTCCATTGGCTGTTCCGGCGTTTCTTCCTTTGTTGCTTCCTCACTTTTCGCAAGTGCTTCCTTATGTGTCGGCTGGTTTGAATATTCTTCTCTTTTTGGCCACGGTAGACCGGGATCGGTTTTAAGCTTTTGCTTGGTTTCTAATTCCTGGGACTGTTGTGATCTATAAGTTGCCAACATTTTTCTGAAGTCAGAAATATCTCGATGTTTGGGTTTGTCTGCCGCATCGTCGTTGATCTGCGTTAATTCATCGAATGCATTGTCAAACTTATTGTTATCCAACAACCAATCCCATTCTGAGCTAGGCTTAGATACTTTTTCGTCGTGTTTCATACTGGCTAACATTTGTTGAACCCTGTCTTCCAAATCAATTCCTTCAGTTTCTATCTCACACTCTGCATCAAGGCTCTGAGACATTCCAATCGAATCGTTATTGTTCTTATCATGTACGACTGCGGGTTCTGTTGCCAACGGAAGCGCTTTTTTCTGTTCCTCCTTAACAAGATATTTTTCTTTTATATTATCCTGATCCAATGCCGTATGTTTTGCATTTTTGTCGTGTATGATTTGTATTAATTTTGGATTTTGAGTTGCTTCTTCGTCACTTCTTTTCCTTTCAATAGCTGCAGGCACTTGGTCCTCTAGAATGGTCTTCTCCACAACCGCTTCTAGCTTCTCCATGAATGCAGTATCTTCGCGTTTTTTATTAGATTCCAATGCTAAGGTGCGCTGATTCTCGTCGGATGAATTCCGGTCCACGACACTGCTGTCTGTCTCTTTTGTTCTATTGTCCCTTTCAATCTTTTCCTTGTCCCTGGAATCATCGCGATCACCGCGGTCAGTCCGATGTTTGTAATTAATTAACTTTGTTTTGTTATTCAGTTTTTCCTCAATTGTTTTGGGTACCAAATCGTCTAGAATAGCGTTTTCTTCTCCCATTTTTGAACTGTCATGTATAAATATGTTTCGTGTGGGTTCCGGTTGTGCGGTGTCTTCCCCAGATAATCGGAGCTGCAAAGAAATATTGTCTTCTTTCAATGTTTCTTCGCGTTGTTGATTATCAGATTTGTTTTGTTCCGCTGTGGGTTCCACTAAAATTTTTGTTGTGATATTTTTCTTCTGCTCCAATTCAGAGTTATAAATTTCAGCTTTTTTGAGATTTGGACGATGTGTTTCTTGATTCAATTTCGAACTCTGTGGATTTTGATCAGAAGAGCGCAATATCAATAAGGGCTTATCCTCAAAATCAGGCTGAATTGTGTTTTTCGAATCGTTTGAGTCCAATTTAAAGGCAATAGGCTTGAGTAGTAGAGATTCCGGTAGCTTTTCTTGGATCTCCAACTGGCCTTTTTTCATTTCCTGCGGATCGTATTTGTCTTGACTATAACTGTTTACAAAGTTGTGATTCTGCCAGTTATCTTCGCCCAGAAGTTCGGGCTTCGACAGAGGAAAGGAACCGTCCATCTGACGGTCTTTCAAGAAAGCTTCTAAAGAAGGAACTTTGTCCAATGCACATTTTTTCGATTTAATACTTATTTTATAATCGTATCTGTAGCCTTCAGGAAGCTTTATAAATTCCCCAGATGGGACCTTCAATTCCATCCAATTTAAATCTCTTTTCGAATCTGAATCCCTACTGTTAGCAAAATCTTTGTTTAATCCCTCCAAACTTTTCTCGTTGTCAACAAGTTCTTTCACAGATGTTCCGTCCTTCACAACTAATTTAATTGAATCAGTTTTTGATTCATCTTTGTTTGATCCCTCCAAACTTTTCTCGTTGTCAACAAGTTCTTTCACAGATGTTCCGTCCTTCACAACTAATTTAATTGATTCAGTTTTTGATTCATCTTTGTTTGATCCCTCCAAAATGTTCTCTTTGTCAACATGATCTCCCACAGATGTTTTGTCCTTCACTTCTGATTTAATTGAAGTAGTTCGTGATTCAGAATCATCTTTGCAACTGTCGTTGGCTTTCTCCAACCTTTTCTCCTCAACATTACTAATGGAGCATTGATCATTCTGTAAGGCATCAATTTCTTTCTTGCTGATCAAATTTAAATTGTTTGAAACATTTGGCTCGTCATCAAACTGTCGCATATTGAACGTAGAATCCTGCTCATATAGTGTTTGTTGCATTTCCAATTTTTTTGCATTCTGCTCCTCTTGACTCTCAGAAAATTTACTGGATGATCCAGCCTGCTTAGCATCTTCCGCACAGCACATATTTTGGCTCATTGTTTTATTTTGTGTTGCGTCTTTAGTCATAATAGGCGCTTTCAGTTCCTTTTTCAGATCGCTATTTTTCATTTTACTCGCAACGCTCACCTTTAATGCTTTATATTTTTCATTCAAGGGCCTCACGTGCCGTTCAATTAGCTCATTGAAGCTGACAGCAGCCGACGGTTTTGGCCCAACTCTTTTATCCTCTCCGGACTGTGACATTACTATCGGCTTTACCCTCGGTTCCATAACGAATTTTGACTTATTATTATTTGCGTTATCATTGGGAATTAATTGTGAGCCAACTAGGACGGTGTCAGGTGTCTCTGTTATACCGCTTGCCGCAAACGATGGACCCTCGACCGATTCGTTAATCTCAATACGAATTTCCGGCTTATCCTTATGTGAGCCTAATTCAAGGGAAAATTCTGCGCAGCCACTATCGGGCTTGGGTTCATCAATAGCTCCAGTTGCGATCTGCGACTTTTTAAGAAAATCGTCTAACTCCTTAGAGTTGCTTTCAGTTTGAAAATAATGAAAATATGGTTTCCAAAAGCGTTGCTTCTCGTCTTCAATGTCACAAAGAATTTCCTCTTCACCCATCTGATCAAAAGTAGTGCCATTTAACGCAGCAGTTGCGTACTCGGGAATCGTGTCAGCTATATTCTCAAGAATAGCGTCTGTTCTATATATGGATACCGGTATTTCATCTCTTTGCAATTCGGTGACCGAGAAATTGCTGGTAAAAGATGGAATATATTATTACAAGGTTTAAACATCATCAAAACTGTTGTGCTTACCACAAGTCCGGATGATTACGGAGGGTATCTATGATGGCCTGTGGTGGTACCTCCTTCTGACAGATCCGATGTAATATCGAAAACAATGGATACCTTTAAAAATAAATGACGAATTTTACCGATTTGATCATATATGGTATAGTTGCAAATAACTCACATTTCGTGCAAGCCTTCGTTGTCCAAATACGCAAAGACCTCCCGAGCAACAATGGGACCAAGCAATTTGCGACCCTTCAGAAGACTTGCCTCAAATTCTTGTATAGTCTTTTGTGAGATAACAAAGTTCTTTGCAAAGGTAACGTTTTTGTCACCTAATAATAAGCAAACAAGAGAGTTATTTAAGATAGAAAGTCGCTTGAAACGAAAAATGCGTCGTAAAAAGTAGTTAACTGTGTGAAACAGAGAGAAAGTGGGTGGGGAAGTGAGTCGAAGGGACAAAAAAAAAGAGCGCGAGAGAAAAATTGGGAAGACATCTCTTGTAAAGAACCACATCAAAAATCTATTCAAGTGTACAGGATATATTAGAGAGGGGGTACTTACTATAGGCAGAAGCAACCGAATTTGCTAAGCTACAGCTTTCCAAAAATGTAGTCACCTTGGTGGTCGGATTGAAATTCTTGATAAATCGCATCATTTCCTTTAAGCCAAGATGAAGGCAAGCGATTTTGGCATTTTCACCCAGGTGCAAGCCATCAATAAAGCCGGCACTTAGCGCAACTAAATCCTTCAGTGTGTTACATAGTTCCACTCCATCAACATCATCAACGGTTAACACCATACAATTTTCGGTCTGCAACAGACAATTCAATTGATTCGCATGTGCTTCATTGTTGCAGCCAATAGTAATTTCGCAGAGTTTTCCCTGTGCCATTTCCATGGCACTGTTAGCATTCATCATTGAATAGCACGGTATCTCCAACAGGTGGGAAATTGCGTGTGAATAAAGTTCGATTTCGCCATCTCTAGTGTGCTCTAATCCCTTGACTAACGAGACGGCAAAAGCGGTGCTTTTTACATTGCCAGCTAATAGATTACAGTATGGTTTTAAAAAGGTATGCGGCGTAGCAAATATTAAAATATCAGCATCCTGTGCGGCTTCAAGCAGGTCGTTGACGGCAATCTGTGTGTAGATATTCTAAGCAAGTGGTTTTATAGATTTAAGGGGGGGACCCTACCAAGTTTGTGGGCAGTCTTATTCCAGGCAGATACTTAATATTCTCGTGCTGTTTATTGATCACCTCAGAAAGATAATTGTTCTTAATAAGCTGATCGTAGACATATATGTGCACTCGGGAGTCAAATCCGCCAGTGACGACATTTTCACACACAGCAGTGGCGATTGCAGATCCCCTAAAATATATCAATTCTCATGGGACTGATAAAATAAAAATGAAAGTATCTTGAGGACCTACCATTCTTCTGCACCAATGATGCAAACCTTTGGATATTTTGGCATTGCCAATTTGTAAGAATTCAGCGACGAGATGGAACCAGAAGCATTAAACCTAAATATTTCTGTTAAATAAAAAGTTTGAAAAAAGCCAAAAATTTTGAATTTTTAATTTTTATAAATTTTGTGATTTAGACGTACGAAATGTGTCAAGACATACTAATATTGTGTTTAAGTCGTGTGCTGACAGAAATAACAGGGACAGCTCCGTCAAGTGTATGCCTGGAATTCGTAAACAATCCCAGATGAATTATCCATAGCCTGATCGTTAGATACTCTCACAGTTTTGGCGATTTGTTGTTTTTCCTTTTCCTGTTGGGCTTCTTGTTCTGAAATGGCACGCAACTCAAATTCAGTGATGATTTGTGAAATGCGACTTTTGGCCTCAGCTGCCAATTTGGGCGGCAGACTCTTAATGCTGATGCATGCGCTTTCGAAGAACAAATCATAGCTGTCACGTTGTTGCATTGGCGCAGGTTTCGTTGCTCTTGTAATAGTGGATGATTCTTTCTCTAGCGACTCTTTTGTTGCCAGGCTTTGAAAATAGTCGTTTAACAACGTGCGATCTCGCACTATGCTCTGCAAAAGTTCCTCGCGATTTACCAGAGGCTTGGCTTTCATGCTAGGACGCCTGAACGCCATGGTGCAAATAAGGGTTCGTTCTCATTCGTGGCTGGAAAAGAAATTTACATATTATTTTATATAGGTATCACGGATATGTTCACGCTTCTAGCTTCTTTAAGTGCTTACCTCAACGTCTTCATAAAAATTATTTTTTATTGTCGGGGTTTGTTTACAATTAGCCGACACCGGCCAATAGAGATGTACAATGCCAATCAAAAACATATCGATAATTTGTTACATGCGATGTATCGATTTTTTTTATTTTAAAATACGTGCATGGGATAAATCACTTGTATCCACTTTAATTAATCTATTTACAATTTCTGTACAAATTAGACCTAGTTATCTTATCAATATATTTGCATCATAAGCCCGGCTTTCAATTTTATGTCAGATTACCAAATTGCGGATGAAGGTGTCCGGTGGCAGCCTGCGTGACCAGATGAGCACTGTTTGCTTTTGGCGTCGTCATTGGCAGCTCTGTGCCCGCGATATGTCCATTTTCACTATTATCCTTCAAGGCGCGCAGCTCGAGCTCACAAATAAGCTGCGACACTCGCATCTTTGCCTCTGCCACGAGTTTCGGCGAAAGCGCTTTAACACTGGAGCTTACGCTTTCAAAGAACAGATCAACATGATTTTTCTCTCTTTGGGGCGGGTGTGGTAACTGAACTCCAATCAGCTCTCGGAAAGATTCCATTAGTTCGTTCTTATCCTGTTGGATTTGCATTAACAGCTTGAGGCCCTCTTTATTAGATGAATTGTTAGGGCTGCGATTGGATACCGATTTGCTGATCGCTGGATTTGTTTTAGGTGTATTTGTTTTTGAGTGGTTTGAAGCCGTAAGCGCCGCTTGCGTTGTTGCAATCGGTACAGTTTGTGCCAGATCCTGTGCAGATCCTTCACTTACTTCAAAGACTTGTGGGCTGCGAATAAATCCACATAATATAATGCTGGCAATACATGATGAATACGCACCTCTCTTCGATAACACCATCGGGGGTGATTACTGCAGTTGCCACCGCCTCCAAAAGGTTATTTTCGCGAACCGTAGGCACGGGCTCCTGTTTCACCGCTTTTAGTGCACGTTTCCTCTGGTGGTAGTATTTACTTCGCTCTTGACGTACGCTTAACTCCTTTCGCACGGCACCTTCACCTTTGGTCACCAACGACTCCAAATTTCTTTTGTGTTTTGTTGTGCGTTCATGTCGGACCAAATGACAACGATTACAATCTAGGCGACATTGACAAGCTCGGCAGAATGGCTTGTTAGGATCATCGGGGGAGCGCCTCAACCAGGGATCGAAGAGGCTTAACCACTTTTCACAAAACTTTTGGCTATATTTCTGCTTTCGACATCCAGTTCTACTATTCAGCTTCACTTTAATCTTTGCCTCTTTCCTAAACATACTTGAGCATTTTAATCGGGTTCCTCAATGTTTATAATCAAGCCTTACCAGTCAGAATCGGAAGTATTTTCGGAGAAACTCATGATATTTACGATGTGCTCCTTTATTATGGTTTGTTGTTTTTCTTTAATTTGTTTATTTATTCACGAAAAACATCGATATATCTTGCGATAGGTACGATACATCGATTGAAAATTTCTTTTCATCGTTTCAAAACCGGGCACACGGACCAAATCTCCAATAATTCCAAAATATAATTATGTAAATTGAGAAATATATAATCAAATGTTTGCTTAAGAAAATTAATACAAAAAATATACGAGGTATTTCAAAAAATAGTCTTTAACCTAGAAACGTTTGTATTGAAGGACTATCTCACAGGCGTTTGTTTTTATTCCGAAACTACTTTTTGTTTAAATACTGTTTACAGTATTCCCAAATAAATAAAGAGCCAGTCACATGGACATTTAGAGAGCGCACGACACCGAACTGGGGGATTTCCACAGCATAGTCCAATAACGCTATTAGATCCACTGGAATGCCATGTTTTTCATGACTATAGGAACAAATTTAAAAGATCGTTATTATACACGAACAATTAGATTTCAGTTAAAACGACTTACCCCAATACCAGTATACATTTTTCGGGAAATTTGAAATCTGCAAAACTAATGCTATGAGCTGTTTGCTCAGCACCAACAATTTTGTATCCCATCGATTGTTTCGCAATTAAATACTCGCCAAGTCCGGCCGGCTTTACTTCAATAATATTTAGCGTCTTTTCGGCTGTCATGCTGGAAAACAATCGAGTCAAGTAAAGTTTTAAGCAACAATATAAATTATATACAAACCTCAAATTCGTGAAATCGCTTTTATCCACAAAAGACTTGGCACCCAAGATCAACGTTTTAACGCCCAATACCTCACAGGTGCGCGCCAAACCACCAAGATTAGGCAACTTATCTATGAGGGAGGCAACAACTATTAATTCCCGTTCACCCAATTGTCCTTCAGTTTTGGATAAATCATTATAGTTATATATATCGTTGATGGGATTCACTTTCCGCTGTACATTTAAATTTGTCGTCTCAAGTAGACAATCAGGTAAAATTGTTATTGGATTCTTTTTCGTTTTAAAGGCAGTTCGAGCCACTTTTACACTAGCTTTAAGCTTATCACAGGTGATCTGCAGTTTTTCATACTCATCAAATGGCGTATTTGTCATATACAAGATAACATCAGCAGGTAAAGCATGCTCAGAAAGTACTTTCGGTAATAAGAGGCGCGTTTCGTTTTCCAACTCGTGCAACTTTGCCCCCAAAGTCGTTTCAATGCTACCCTTTATTACACCAAGTATAGGCAATTCGATACTAGAAATTTTTAAACAAATTAGTTGAAATTAATTAAATACTGATTAAACTGATTACCTGCACTTTTCACACTTAACTGCGAGACTGTGTAAAACCAGCTGAGCGAGAAGACGGGTTTGATAGTGTGCTCCCATTGTGAGTGGCAAAAGCCGGCTTACAATTTCTTGTAAATGCTGCAAGTTTAGAGACTCCCAATTCAGAAAACAATATATGTGAATAACAGAAATGATTGACACTTGCTGACTGGGCTTGAGCGAACCCAACGACAGCATTCGCTCCAACAACTGAGGAAAGCCAGGCAGCAGCTGAGCCACGAGACATTCATACATATAGCAGATGTTTAGTTGATCATTGGGCGCCAGCACTGCGTCCCACAGATCGTCGGACCACTGGAGTCGATCTTTCATCATTAGGAGTGCTCTGGCGACGCGTATTTTTATTCTATGCTCTTTGCAATTTTCATAATAACGAGGTTTCCTATCGTTCAATTCTTTGTTGATTCGCTGCAGTTCAGCACAGATGGCATGCACTTTATCCCCTGATTGTTGTTTCGAAAAATTTATATATCTATTTCGTAATTTTATATCATGGAATGGTCTGTCAATAATGCTGTCGGTGTATGCTGCTTCAATGCTGTGAATAATAAAGAAATATATTTAACAGTTTGTACTAAAAGCGTGCACTTACCGTGCATCTCCTGTGCTGACCTCGCCATCTAGTATGCCTTGTACAACCAAGGAATTGGCCACTTCTCTGGGATTGATTAAGATGGACCAAACTATCCAATCATAGCGGTTAATAATAATATCTGTCAAAAGTTTCTTATTTTCGTCATCGCTCAAAAATTTGGCCGCGTACTTAACAATGCTCACAGCGCTGGGTAAGGCAAAGGCAAATCTCTAAATATGCGTTTATACAAGGATATAATTGGTTTCACTTACGCGTTTTCACAGTTTGGATGCTTTTTTGAAAAGTTGACCAAAGTTGAAAGCACTTTTGCCTCATCTTCGATTCTTATAGCACTTAACTCCAATTTTTCAGCTAAATGATGAAACGTTGTTTGCGTGCCACATTCGAGAAGATCGCTTGGCTGCAACTGCAGCTGTTTCATTGAAGTCCAGCTTATTATGTTAACCCGAACAAAGCAATCCACGCAGTTCTCCAGCACAAAAGATTTCTCATCCTTCGTTTGGCATTTAAGTTGCTGCAGCAAATGTTGCTGCACTTCCTCAAGACTTGCGATAGTTTCAAACATTTCAGTATTCACATTATACCGAGAGCTATAGAAATCCAAACATATTTGCTTTAGGTCTGGATCCATGTATTTCAGACTAAACAGTGGAAACAAGCGCCACCAACCGTGTTCCGAATTTGGCAATTTGCTTAATTGCTTTAAAAGTTCATATGCTAAAATACTAATGCAGGAGTTGCAAACAATAATTTCGTAGCAACGTTTGCTAAAGTGAACAAACTCTTCGCTAATGCTCTCGCAATCTCGCATTTTTGTTGTTAAACGTTGATGGTCATCATAATAATCATCGCTCACGTTGAATAGTGTCTCAATGAAGACCATATAATCGCCCAGTGTCAAACTGTCTATGGTGGCCTATAATAAAGGATTAAGTTCTGTTATTATACTTGTTCAAGTGAGATATTGCACAGGTAATGTTTACCTTAAATAGCTCAAACACGCGCTGGCCAGCTTCTTGCCGCAACTCTGAGTTTCGTAATGCGCGAACCCGTGAGCTGAGCTGCAGTAGCACTTTTTTGTTAGTGAGTGCAGCTTTCTCCGGCTGCATTACGCTCAGCCAAAAGTGCAGTGGAACGGAGTGCCATGGCACTGTGACCAATGCTGCCAAAAACTCCTGCGCTTCGTCTTTGTGTGACATAAATTTTTCCATATCTAACGCTGGCAAAAAGTTACTTTCTACATTGTACAGCTGTGTTCGGTTGGTGGCTGCCAGAAATTCGTGCAACAGCTTAACGAGGCATAATTTAGATACGTCGAAGCGGTTAAAGAAATAACTTAAGGTCCAGCGAAGAACCAATATGTTATTATCCTGCAATAGTCGGACGTACAAAATGCGCAACCAGATCAGCCACTCGTCGTCTTGTTTGCTTTCCGCAACTCGGGGCAGCAGCGTGCTAAGCGTGGGCAGCACCAAATGCGATTGTTGCTCTTCCAGCGTCTCCATTATGACCACATAAGCGTACCAAACATGCTCGTTGCATTGAAGACTCTTGAGCACGCGTGTACTCAGCCCGCCAGAGCTATCAGTTGCTTGCATTATCGTTAGGAGTTTCCTTAAAAGGAAGTACGCGGATTTCCGTTGTTCGCGCTCTTCCGACTGCAGCAAACTTTGAATGACAGCATACAACTCGGATGAGCAGGCGCACTCCTCGCCCAGTTCACGTGCAAAATCATCAAAAAGCTGCACGAGGATTTGGGCTGCATGCGGCTGCCGCTCGCTGCTCAAGCTTAGCGACCAGAGCTGCCGCAGCAGGAATTTGCCATCAATGCGAGGAAATTTGCGTGCATGAATTTGCACACAGACGAGCACGTTGGCCACCAGCTGGCGGTGCAGACCATGTGTACTGCCACCATCCGGGCTATCGGCGATGACAACGGAAATGAGTTTGTGAAACACCTTGGAGCCAAATCTCACGTTCCACTTATTGTTGTCCTGCAGTAGGTTATAGATGCACTGCAGCACACGCTTGAGGGCCAATTCATTGTGCTTGTGCAAATCAATCAAATCATATAGCACTTCGTCCAGTTCGGCGATCTCACCCAATAAGTTTTGGTTTTGAATATATGTCTCAACTGCCTGGACAACCGCGTTCGTTGCTGTCGCCGTAGTTGCTTTTGTTGAGGGTAGTGACATTTTTAATTATTTAGCTACTTGTTAACAATTTGTTTGTCGTCTACTTCTAATTTTGTAATTACAATTTAATGCAACCTGTTGTTATTTCACAAATCAACTCAATGCATGTATTGTTTATGTATCGAAAATAATTAAGACAATCGATAGTTATACAGCTGATCTTAGGATTACAGTCTGGCAACGCTGTGCCAACGTGAGAGATAGGTTCGATACTCGATTACCTTTCAACTGATCTGTTTCCCATTGTCTGGCAGCGTTCCTTTAACGTAAATGAACTTATAGAAATGGAGCATATAGTTAAATAAGAAGATATTTAGCACCTTTTGTCTACAATCAAGTTTAGATTTATATTTAACAAAGTTAGATATAATATTGCATTTTATATAAGTAAAATAAAGTTTTAATTAAAACCTTTTAGGCTTATACTAAAAATATTGATCCCATTAGTAATTTAGTCTGTTCTATCAGGCTTTCTACACCTATTTGCCAATATCGTCATTATTTTTATTTGCTTCAGCTAATATGGCCATGCACCTTTTTAATTTTTCATCATCAGTGGATGGCTTGCCAGTTTTGGGTTTCTGCAACTTTTTCCGTTTTTCGGCCAACTTTTTACACCTTTCGATCTGCTCTGGCGTTTTGCTTTCAGCTGGCTTCCTTGCACAACTTTTTCGTTTTAGAGATTTTTTCTCTTCAGCCTTGATGAGCCTTGCTTTCGCTTCGGCAGCTTCTTTGCATTTTTCTTCCTCAGACTTGTGCTTAAAGTACAAGAGTCGAAAGGATATCTTTTCTGCCTCCAGGGCATTTACAATCATAAGTGTCATCGGCTTCTGCGCATTTACAATTTTCATCTTGGTCATTTCCTCGATGCCCACAGTCAATATACGCGCAAAATCTTTGCAACCGTTTACCATTTCCTCAGGTACAATCGGGAACACTCCGCGAAAAATAATCGACTGTCTTGCCCTTCTTGGACTACCCGTAAGAAAGACAATCGGACATTTTGGTCGAAACTGACTAACAAGCTGTGCCACAATCGGACTTGGGCTAGCTATAACTATGGCATGGGCTTGGCCCAATGTAGCAATTTCAGTGATCCCCGAAGTAATCGCCGATATGTTGTCAGACATTGTTGATTTCATGCAGCTTCTTAAATCGTTTTGCAAGCGCTCATACCATAGAACGTTTTCCACCTTTGCGCAGATATTCGCCATGCACTTGATGCACTCCACAGGATACTTGCCCTTAGCCGTTTCGCCGGACAACATTACACAGTCGGCGCCATCAAATATGGCATTGCCGACATCAGACGCCTCTGCACGTGTTGGTCTCGGCTTGCCTATCATAGAATCCAGCATTTGGGTGGCACAGATAACGGGTTTGCCCACCTTGTTGCATTTGGCAATTATGGACTTTTGGGCTAGTACGACTTCTTCGGTGAGAATCTCGATCCCCAGATCACCACGAGCTACCATAATACCGTCTGACGCTGCAATGATAGAATCAATATTTTTCATACCCTCGTGATTCTCAATCTTGGATATAATTTTAATATGCTTTCCATGGGGTCCCAGCACGTCACGAATTTCGGCTAGAGCTTGAGCGTTACGTATAAATGAAGCAAAGATCAGGTCTACGTCGTGCTCAAGGGCAAACTGCAAATCGCATACATCCTTGTTCGTAACGCTCGGCAAATCGACATTAATATTGGGAAGATTGACACCTTTGCGAGATCCAAGTTTTCCGCCATTCCGCACCTTGCACACAACCTCCTCGTCGCTTACTTCCTCGACAATCAACGAAATAAGCCCATCATCAATAAATATCACACTCTTGGGCTTAACGATCTTGGGCAATTTGGGATAGTCTACATAGATAACATCCCTGGTGCCTGAGGCTTCCAAGCTTTTGTTAGTGGATAGCTTGATTTTATCTCCTTGCATGAGTTCAATTTCGGCCCTATCGCTACCTGTTAGCTGACCCGTACGTATTTCCGGCCCCTTAGTGTCCAATGCAATAGCCACCGGCTTATACGCGCTTATCTGCTGAGCATAGCAATTCACGGCCTCCCGCACTGCTTTTATTGTCTTAGAATGATATTCATGTGAGCCGTGGGAGAAATTCAAGCGCACCACGCGCATCCCAGCATCGATTAGCTTAATCAACGTTTCTACTGTATTTGTTGCAGGCCCAATGGTACAAATGATTCCGCTCAGCGGGTAAGCCAATTTGGGCGCATTAAACTGCAGTCTAGACTTATAATCCAAGTGCGAGGCAAATGGGCCGCGATCCAGACGCACCTTTGGCTTACCTTCCTGCATGTTTCAAGGGAGGTTGTTGTTGTTGTTTTTTGTTTTTGTTTATCACTTACAGTTTTGGCCTTGGCATCATTGGAGTAGCTAGATGAATCTACAGGTGCCCATGGCGGCAGACTGTGCTTAGGCGCAGACGCACGAGGTGCGTACCGCGCAGTGTATGTAATGAACAGCGAAATTTTGGCAGATTAATTTGTACAACGCACTTAATGACAATTTTGAAAGATTTTTAATCAAAAGCTGCTTTTCACTACGAGAGAAAGTCCCATACCGTGTAGTTACAATTTATAAATATTCCAAATGAAACAAACTCAGTAACATCCTCTTGAAAGGTAAATCAACGCCAAATGTCCCCCAATTTGTTGTTTGTTTTCTGTAATACGGTTTAGAAAGCTATGTCTACTATGAGCCAAGAACCGAGTTGAAATTTTAAACAATTCTAGTGAATGAAACCCGAACCTCGACTGACTAGGATATACCGCATTTTTCGAGCCGTCGCAACATAAATGGATAATATATATGATAATGATAAAAAAACCTAAACAAATCCAAGATATGCTCTACTTCACAGATGATAATGATATTAGGTATGGTAAATTGTTGCTTAGCTGGGTTTGGGCTCACCGTTTAAATCGGCAGAAGAATGTATACATATAGTTTTTATTAATCCTTGTTACTATAAAGAACTCTATATTTAACAATGATAAATTATTCTGCATGTTTAGATTTGTGTATATGTGTGTGTGTGTGTGTGAGAGAGGCTCCACGCCTGCGAGCGATTCTGTGGCGCTTTGGCAGCGGGTAAATGTATTCAATTTCGATATCCAATAATCCGTATATATTTGTTGAGAATTTTAAATAAATTAACTTGGTTAATAACAGTAATTTATGCAAGCACAGGCGCTTAAAACGCCAGCACAGTGATGCATGAATCTCCAATCACAACGACCGGGACCGGTTTATTCGACGGTACTGCAAGATATGTTAAAGAATTAGCCAAGACTTCTTTGGAAATTTTAGTGTTAGCTTTACTTACACAATACGAATGGTGTTGGTGAAGCCGGAGCCCTGCTTCCAGCCGGTGACAATGACCACGGCGTCGCCAGCTTTGATGAAGCCGTTCTTTTTGCCCACCTGAAGACCGAACTGGACACGCACATCCACATCCTTCAGCCAGTCACCGAGTGCGGGCTCTGCTAAATGGATTGCGTATTAGATTTGGGAAGTGCAGCTTAGGAATGTGACACTTACCCTTGTAGACAAGTGGCACTAGGCCACGATAGAGATGAGCCTGGCGAGCGGTTTGTGCGAAGCGCGTGACTGCAATGATTGGGCAACGGGGGCGATACTTGCTCACCAGGAAGGCGGACTTGCCGCTGGTGGTGATCACCACAATGGCGGCTGCCTTGGCCTTGTTTGCAGCCTCGACAGCGGCAATGGCCGCCGCATGAGGAGCATCCAGTGTGGATGCTGAGGCACCACGCACCAAATCAGCGAAAAGATTCTGATGCCAGAGAGCAGCTTCGGCCTCCTTGCATGTCTTGGCCATGGTCAGCACACACTCCAGTGGGTATTCGCCCTTGGCGGTCTCGCCGGACAACATGACACAGTCGGCACCATCGAGCACGGCATTGGCCACATCAGAGATTTCGGCACGCGTGGGACGCGGCTTCTTAACCATGGACTCCAGCATCTGGGTGGCGCAAATGACGGGCTTGCCAGCCTTGTTGCAGCGTGCAATCATGGCCTTCTGGGCCAGGAACACCTTCTCAGCGGGTATCTCAATGCCGAGATCGCCACGAGCAACCATGATACCGTCACCGGCCTCAATGATCTCATCCAGATTGTGCATGCCCTGCTGGTTCTCAATCTTGGAGATGATCTTAATGTTCTTGCCCTTTTCGCCCAAGACCTTGCGGATTTCAGTCAGAGCGGCAGCATTACGAATGAACGATGCAAAGATCATGTCCACATCCTGCTCCACGCCGAACTGCAAGTCCGACTTGTCCTTCTCGGACACAGCTGGCAAATCGACTGGCACGCCGGGCAGATTGACACCCTTGCGGGAGCCAAGAGCACCACCGTTCTCCACTTCGCAGGTGACCGAGTCCTTGGTCACTTCACGGACCACCAGCGAGATGAGTCCATCGTCGACAAAGACACGATTGCCCGGCTTCACAACGTTGACAATGTTCGCGTAGTCCACATAGACCACTTCCAGGGAGCCCTTCTCGAGGAATGCCTTGTCGGTGGACAACTTGATGGTCTCGCCCTTCTTCAGCTCAATCTCAGCAGTGCCACTGCCGCCAATCAGGCCAGTTCGGATCTCAGGACCCTTGGTATCCAGGGCAATAGCCACTGGAAGCTCATATCCCAGCTTGGCCGAATAGTTCTTGGCAGCCTGTCGCACATTGGCCACCGTCTCGGCATGGTATTCGTGCGAGCCGTGCGAAAAGTTCATGCGCGCAATATTCATGCCGGTAGCGATCATCTTCTCCAGCATCTCCACACTGCGGGATGCGGGACCGATGGTGCACACAATGCCGGACAAACGGACATGGGGTACGGGCGAGTCGAACTGCAGGCGGCACATGTGCTCCAATTGGGTATCAGCTCCGGCAGCCATGTTTTGCGGTACTTCGTTGGGCTACGATAAATATGGTAGAGAGAGATTATTATTGACATATTGATTGCCAATTGCCAAAATAATTATCGTTGTCAATGAGTTGGGCAATAAAATTGTGCTGACTTCGACAGTTTATGGTGCCTAATATCGATATGCCCACACTCGAACCGAAAGTAAACAGTGCGAGATGCGGTAGAATACGAGTGAATGTAGAGGGAGGGGTGGAGGTGGTGGGGGCACCCACACGCACGAGAGAGCGCCCGCCAGCAGACGAGAGAGGGAGAGAGAGAAGGCAAGTTGTAGCGCCATGGTCTATGCCAAGAGACAGACGGAGCAGATTTTATGCATCGGCAACGGCGCGACGCTGCATCTGCGAAGGTCACACAACTATTGCAAGTGCAGCAAAACAGAAAAGTAGAGGAAAAAAGTTGCATAATGGTAAAAAAAAAGAAAAAGAAAAGAAGGAAAAATGAGAAACTTTCAGTTTTGATACAGGCTGATATGCATATCTTTATAGATACTGTGGATTACAGAACACGGTCGGGGTTTACCTTAAGCTGCGGTGCCTCGTCGTAAATTGTTACGTTAACCATTTTGTTGCCTACTAGGTTGGCGCTGTATAACCAACGATAATTATAATTAGAATATTGCCCAACACGGATGATACGCACAAAACAAGAGCTTGCGATGCGCTGTATAGCAAAAATGTTTGCGTTGAAAACCTAAGCGCTCTGAGGTTTTTCACACACTGGCACAGAATGCCCGACTGATTGACGGTTCTTGGTGGAAAATTTTGGCAGAAGCATTCAGAATGTCGGTAGTGCAATGAGCGCAAATTCACGAGACTCTGGTGAAAATGAATGCCTAACGAGTGTCTCGTCCGAGCCGAGAGAGCGGCGCCAGTGGTGCAAAAAGGCAAGCGGCAACAGGCCACCCCTAATAGCCGCCCAAGCACGATAATGAGAGGCAGCACGAAAAAGTTTATGTGAAAAAAGGTGCGGAGAGCTTACAAATTAGCTGTGATTGGTGTTGCCTAGCACGAAGCTGGCGATTAGTCAGCCGGCTACTTGATCGGATGCAATAATAAATACTTGGGATCAACGCGAGAGTGTAAACAAAAAACTGATCGTCAGCTGTTTGGGTCTGAAAATACCTACACATATGTATATATAATAAAATAAATGTTTCCAATAAATGTTATCAGCTGACGACACGGAAAAAGCCGCCACTGACCTTGAATTATATGAAATAATCTCCATACCGTCCGTATAGGACGCATGCTCTCTCTTTCTCCCTCACACCCGCCACATGCTGCGAGTGCGTGGAACGCGCCAGCTGCGGGGGTGCTTGACGCGTGATACGCACAGCACTAGAAAAGCTTTAGCTCGAAGAGCTTTTACGAATCATAGCAACAACAACAATAGAAAGTTCTCTTTAAGTGAAAGTGCTGGCACTTTCAACAATTTCCCAAAAGGCTGTGGGTCTCTGCCCTTGAACCTGCTTGCGAAGGACATTGTCACAATAACTGGAGCACGAATAAAAATTATCGTCGTTGGAATTTGACTTAGCGATCAATTTAATTAATTTAAAAGAATAAAAGCCGGCTACTTATTATCAGCGTTTAATTACTCATCGCCGCATCGTGGGATTTCGGCTTTTGATACACGCAAATTTAAGACCCACATACATATTTTGTTTGTTGTGTATGTATATGTAAGGCGATAAAGGTGTTCAATTTAAGGTTTATAAAATATAGACACTTGGTGATTATTATTGCATTTCCCAATGGCGTGTTTGCGTTATATGTGTCCAAAAGAGTGAGTGTGTGTGTGCTTTCGTATGGAATGACTTCTATTTCACCTTTACATATTTGTTACCCGCGCGATGGCCGGTCACACAAATGAGTAAGTGTGCTGGGACGTACATATGTATGTGTGTGTGTGTGTTGGATCACTGTGTTCTCATAATACGGTTAATCGTTTGCATCATCAACAAACAAAAGCAACAACGTAGCTAGCGCCAATTTGCTTATTTATGCAAAAATACTCTTTTCAGTTTCGGACAAAATTTATCACAGTAATGTAGTATGTATATACAAATATATGATTATAAATAAATCAAAAATTACCTTTTGTGAGTATTAAAAGTAACGTTTGGGTATAGATGTATTGCTTCTCCTGTTTTGGAATTAATTTGCTTTAAATGCACAGGCTGTGTATACACCAAATACGGGTTGCGAGTTGCGAGCGATCTGTTTTGCGACTAAGAACTTTTTCGATATGCCGCAATAGAAAGTTTAGGGAAATTCGATATCGAAAGTCCATGTAATCGATACATTGCATACGATGTGGAGTCTATCGATATATTAAATTGAGGAATATCATGATTGCCTCAAGTTTTGACGGTTTAGCTATTTTCTAGACGATTTGGGCTTTTTTCAGAGGTCAGTTAAAGCAACTGGTTTAAAATATGTTAGTTTGACAATTCGTCACTTTTATTGGTTAAAAGACATGTACAAATTGATACTTGCCTAGTTTGAAGCAAACTGATTGCAGAATTTATAAAAATATTATATAACATTTTGTAAATTTGTAGAAACATATTAATACAAAATTTGGCAAATTGACACAGTGATTTTTTCCTGTGGTTTTATACATTTTGAAGTTCTTCGATCAAGGCATTGCATTTGATCAATGCCATATCCTGTAAATAACTAACTGAATCGATATGCAACAAGCTATGCATTTGCAGTTTCGCCTCCAAAAAGTTTATCTGTGCCTTAGTTGGTCGGTGTGGAAAACCTAGAAGCGAAAAATTTGCAAATTAACGGTTACAATAGGTCAGATATTGATAACAACTAACCTTCAATTAGACAAATGCTGGTATGACAGGGCACTGTCAAGTCGGCTGGATAACGGCGAATATCCTCTTCGGTTACAGTGGACACATTCGTAAATTCAACGTACATTACGTTGTAAGTGCAGTTGACCGGATCCCTTTTTATTTCAGTCACCCTGGCGCGATACCATTCGTTTTCGAACTTAGCAATCACGTATTCCTTGAGTCTGATAAGTACAAAAACAAGAGCGAACAATTAGTTTCGTGATGACCAAGCCTTGTAAAAGTATACCACATTTGCGAAATACTACTATATACATTCAAAAGGATTTTCGGCTGTCGAGTTTGCTAATATGTTAAAAGCATACTATTTTGTCAAAAATTGTAAGTAAATCCTAAAGTTTTCACCGGATCACTTAAAGCACAAAATCGGGAGTTGTCATCAAAGTAGCTTGAATACTAAGAGACTAGACTGCACAGAAGCAGGGGCAGAAAGAAAATTGGTGGATATATCGACAGGGGTTTGTCCAAAGCTTTAGGTACTTACACAGGCCTATAGGGCTGCGAGTCCTTGAATTCCGACAGACGAGAATGCAGCTGGGAGAAATCACGCGCATATGTGCTATCGAAGGCGCCAATGATGCCTCGGGATATGTTCGCATTGTCCACAATGAAAACATCGAGTCCTTCCCTGTTCTTGATAACAATGCGACGGATTTCAAAGGGCTGTAAAAATGTTGAGAAATCAGCCAAAATGCTTGAAACAGTAAATGCTACGTACAGCAACTAACAAAGGTTCAACACCAGTTGTATCAATAGTAATCGATGGGATCGGGCTCTGGTTATCAACAACTGTTGCTGCTGGCTTAAAAGTGGTTTCAGTTTTCGTGGGAATGATCGCTTCACTTTTGACATTTTCATTTTTGCTAGTTTCGAATGCTAAAGTTGGAATGTTTTCCACTGGTACATTATTAAATGGCACATTTTCTTTCGGTATCTCTTCAGAGTTCTTTGATTCCATATCTAATTTATAATAAAACATTGCCTTATCTTGCTCCTGCTTCGAATTTGGTGTTTGATCCTTTTTCAATTTCTCTTCCATAGCTTTTACCAATTGAGCACTTTTTGTGTCTAATTGGGGCCTCTTTACAATAGAATCTAATTTAAGTTCCTTGTTGTTGTTGTTGTTGTTGTTGTGGTTCTGCTGAGTGCCTTCCTTGAAGGGCGTTGGCTTTTTATCAAATGATACCCCTGGGATACCAAAAACTTGCATATTCGAACTGAAATCGAGTATCTGCATGTTCAACGATTTGAGCGTCTCCACATGCACCAATTCAATTTGCAGATTGCCGACGTGGTTTATAACAAATCGTGCTCCCTCGAACTGTTTAAGAAACCCATTGAGTTCATCGCTTAATGCAAAGTTTGGCACGCCCTTAAGCTGCAGCTCCAAGCTGTGGCAGGGCAGTTTCAATAGCTCGTCGCTAATCTCGCGCATTTCAGTGCCATTTCGTGGCTTGGCGAAGCCCAAATCCAAATATTGCAGACGCGCACACTGAATGGTGCGTAATGCAATTACTTTGACACGCTCAAACCGTCCATTGTATTTGGCCAGCGCATAGCCATTAACCCTAGGTTTCTGTATTTCCGGCAGCTCCTTGCCCAGTAAGTTGATCTAAAAGCCAATTTATGACAAATTAAATAAACATTTATACATATGAACATATAAACACTCAGACCTTCTGACAGATTTCTAAATATGCCTTCTCAGCGGCTTCGCCAGCGTCGCGTATAAAGCAGCGATTCGGCGACCGAAACCCCGTCATGTAAACAACGCTTCCATTCGCAGGCATGGCCACATGAGGCGGACCCTTAAATTTCAAATCCGTTTTCTTTAAAATGCTGTTATTTGAGCTGTTATTTTTATTGCTGCATGCCGGCTTAGCGACAGCGACGTTTTTCACTGTTGCGTTTCTATTGGTGGTGCTGATTTTATTACACTCTTCTATACTTCCGTTCGCAACGGCATCAGCTAGCGGAGGGATAGGTTTTGCTGATTCATTTGATTTTTTAGTTAGCCCAGCTTTTGTTTCAACTATGCTGGCAACATCTGTGTTGACTGCCGAGGCGATATTTTTGACAGCTACTTCGTGAACAATTTGTTGAGCTGCAGGCTTTGGGGGTACTTCCATAACGCCAAAGGCGGAGCACTCTAGTGGATGCACCAGAGCAGGTACTGAAAAGCATATATACCTATGACGTTGCCAATCGTTTAGCTGACATTTCTTTGTACAATAAAAGTCGCCGCATCGATGGCAAACAAGATTCGTTTTGGATCCGCAAAGCACACAGAATCCACTAGGTACCGGAGTTACAACATTAACCTTCTCCATTTTCTGACCAGTGTGGCCTGGAAAAACTGTTTCGCTAGCAGCTCCGTTTCTACACTGATTGCGACTTCGCCACACACAATTCAAACTTCCAAAATTTTCTACGGACTAGGGATGTAAGAAGAAACATCGATACTTTTTTAAAACTGTATCGATTTATTTCGTGTTGGCGATGTATCGTAAGTAAGCCAACGAATTTTAAAAACTTCAACTTATTAAATGCAATAGGTAAGGTCTTTCTGTCAAAATCTTAATTAATAGTTATAGTGCAATTGCAATTAAGTTTTTTGAAACCAGTTCTGCGACATATAGATAGTAGTAGAGAAGATTGTTCCGATTTTTCAGTCACAAATATAAATGATATTGAAAATTTTAAAGTTTTACAATGGTGAGCTTTCCGCTTATAAAACTGGGCGTATTAGCTGTCAGGCAAATAAGTAAACCCATTGTCAGGATCATCAAGCAAACTGCCAATTCGAATCAAACATTTAATAGATATCTAGTCAGTACACCCGCACAAAGTAAGTACCAAAAACTCTGCTAAACGTTTACAATTCAGCTTAAGTTTCGATCCTCAGTCTACCATTGGATTGGGGTTAGATCGAAAATGCGCATGCTAGGCATGAAGCAACCAAAGTATGTTCCACCATTAAACAAAACAATGGCTATTGAAACGGGAAGTGACCTACTTGGCGAGATATGTGTGTTTTCCATATGTGTAAGCTTGTTGTGCTTGGAGTTTTCGCGGTAAGTGCAGTGTATCGATGTGAGGCTTGGTAATAAAAATTTCATTTCATTTTCATCAAGACAAGCCCGCAATGACAGGTTAAAGCAAGAAAAACACCGGGACGAGAAGGAAAAACTGAAAAACGAGATAGAATTACTAAATGAACAAGTTGTGAACCAGACTTATGAGATTAAAAATCTTAAAGCCAAGCTCAGGCAATTAGGTGTTACTGCTTCTTAAATAAAAAGCGACACATGGGTATTACAAAAAGGGATTCGGTGTGCAATAATACGTATATTTTTTTCTGATTTAATCAAATGATCTTGCGCCTTCTGTCAAACACGATAACTCTGTTTTTAAAACACTTTCAATAAATTTCTGTTTACAAAATGGTCATCGGTGCATTTCCCCTTGGAAAAATTGTCATTTTAGGCATAAAACAAATCACCAAGCCCGTTAGCGCAGCCCTTAAGACCTTTGCGGTAAACAATTCAATGTTTAGGAAGTACTTGTGCGTGCCGGCCGGACGATTAATAAATTGTTTCGAAGCAAGATGTAAGTTGCACATGTTAAGACTTCCTCAAGCCAAGCGGATCCCTCGACTATCGGAAAAAATGGCAACAGATTTGGGAGCAAACTTTCTTAGCGAACTTTTTACACTGGGCTCAGGAATATATCTGATATATTTGGAAGTTTCCCGGTAAGGTTTGCTACGATGGAATGCATAAGATAAATTTATTTAATATTTGTTTACAGGCAAGCAAAAAATGAACAGAAAAAACAAGATATACATAAACATAAACAAGAGCAACTAGAGAAGCAAATAGCTTCATTACATAATACGCTTGACTGGCAGAAAACAGAAATTAAAAAAATGCATCAGTATTTAGACGAATACTACAGAGAGAATAAGTAGTTAGTTTTAAAAATTCAAACTCGAATGTTGTTTGTTTAACTCGTACTTACTCGTCTTATCGTCTATCGACTATCGGTTATCGGACAACACGCCGCTTAGAATACAAAACAGCTGTTCTATTGCTTTCCTATTTGCCAGCCCTAGTCGCTTTCAGTTTTCCGTACCGAGATTTTGTAATACAAAACAGCGTAAGAAATGGTTATTGGAGTATTTCCAGCCGCCAAACTTGGCGTGTTGGCAGTCAAACAAATAAGCAAACCCATTGCGAATGTGTTAAAGTCCAATGCAAAATCAAGTCCATTTTTTAGGAAATACATATGCATGCCGCCGGCTCAGTGTAAGACCAATTTTTGTCTATACTTAGATTAATATGATTAATACACCATGACTATCATTACAGTTTACAATTGGGTGGAGGTGAAGACCAAGATGTGGGCGCTGAATCTTGGCCGGCCTGTCACTGTGCCACCATTGACCGAAGCCATGGCCATTGAGCTGGGCGCTAATCTGCTTGGAGAGTTCATTATCTTTGCCATTGGCGCCGGCCTGCTGATATTTGAGTACTCGCGCCAAACCATCAAGGAGAACAAAAAAAATGAGGCTTTCCAAATGGAAAAGATGCAGCTGACCAATACGCTGACTGAAATCAACTTTCGACTGGAACGTCAGGATGCGCAAATACGAGAAATTACGCGCGTTCTGGCGGAACTGGGTGAGTTATTATATTGCTCTTATATAAACATATGACTTGAATGTTGTTCGTTTTTACTATTAGATTCACGTAATATCTTCCGATGGCATAAGGAGCCGCTGCCGGAGTACGTGCCCTTTGACCCAAATACTCCAGATCAGAGCGCCAGCGCAAGAAATCCCAAAACATACGAGGGTTTTTATGATCCTACCGGCGGCATGGCATTCCGTGCGCTTAACTTTCTAGAAACACAAATCTTTATCGATGGACGCGATCGAAAGGGCAAGCAGGTGCTCCAACATATAAATGAGGTGGCCGTCGAGCTGGAAAAATCACTTAAAGAGGCTGTGACCAATGCCGAGGTGCCAGTGAAATTAACGCAATGACGAACTCTTGAACTGGAGCAAGACTTGGGACTGCTCATGTATGCCATGTCACTGGGGGAGCAATAGTTCGCTGCATAATGCTGCACCAAATGGATAACTGATCACTGCTTGATTTGAACAAAATGAGTGTTAACTTTACATATACATATAGATAGGCAAAAAGTCAAGTGTATATATGACAAACATATGTACATTGTAATTGTATTTATTAATTTTTATTGTTACCGAAGAGAACTACTAAAGAGAGATGTTTAAAAATGATTTGTGAAGAAATGTTAAATGACGCATGCTTGCCTATCCCTGATAAACGAACGCCTGCAGTTGGCGCAGCTCCTCGGCACTGGATGACAGTTCGCCCAAGTATTTGTAGAACGATGTGCAAATGTTATAGAGGCTGCGACGCACTGCGTAACGCAAGTGATTAAAGCTGTTGCTGGTTGTGCGAAAGTTGGGCATGCCGTTGCTCAGCCTGTCCAATTCACACTTGAGACGATGCAATGCCTTAATGATCGCCGGTAAGTCGTCCTGCACCACACCATAGCTATCCTCAGTGATTGAGGCGACGCAGATATGCGCTAGCGCCTGTGATAGCCAGATAACGGGCAGCGCATTTTCCAGTAGAAATTCTGTCTTGGCGCCTTCCGGCTCGCAGAAGAAATAAACTATGCCAGGAATACGACGCAGCAGCTGTTGCAACAACTTCTGCAGCTTCATCGATGTACGCTCGCACCAATTTGGCACATGTCGTATGCTATCCGTGGGATTTGTATTCCATTCCTGGCTAGGTACATCACGTGGTAGCGAAACAACAGGACGAATGCCATGCATTTGATTGTACTGTCGAAGCAGCAGCTTTTCGGCAAGAAGAGCGGCATTACTGTCGCTGTGAATAGATGCAAAGTTCTGTTCGTTGCCATTCATCAAGCTGATCTGCCGCATTGAATCGCTAAGCTCTTCGGTAAAATTGCCCAAGATGCTGACACATTGGTCGCAAAGGGCACGCCAGTTGGCTGGCCGATTGCCTGGCTCGGTTAGCTGAAAGATTTCCGTGCGCACCGATGAATTCTTGCGTTGTGCTTCTTCGTACAGAAAATTGGCGGCTAGACACTGCACTACATACACATTCAAGACGCCCAGACCCGCCACAACGGTGACCTCCTGCTCACTGCCAAGGGAAACTCGATTGCGTGCAACAACCATCGGCAGTTTCTCTGACAGCAGCGTGGCATAAAAGCATCGCATGAGATGCATGTTGCTCACTATCTGAGCGCTAAGCAGCCAGCCATAGAATAGCAGTCGTCCATTGCTAATCACATCGAAAATGCCCAGCAGCCGATCGTCCGGGCCCACGTTGACTAGAACACTCAGCCTGTACTTCAGAAAGGCACCGAACAGCCAAAAGATAAACGTGTAACACAGCGTGGGCATCACGGAACTGAGTGGTGCCTTCAGCAGCGTGCCATAGAGCAGCTCACGCAGCTTTTCTGGACGCGACTGTGCAGCAAAGTCGAAATCAATGGATGCCTCTTCATGCATGTACTCGGTGGCAAAGTAGTAGCAGCCGGCGGATAGGCCCATGCCCAGCAAAAATATGTGATAGGAGTTCAGACAATCCTGTCCATAGCACTTATGCACAAAATGCCTGTGGGGAACGCCCAGTTATAAAATAGCTAAGAGTCGTTTATGTAGACATACCGATAGTCCGTGTGCAAATAACCCGTGTACAACCAGGCAGTTAGGTAGCCCACGACCAAATGAGCGAATAGGAACAATATTTTGCGTGGACCATTTTGCAGCAGCCAGCGATAGCGTGTGGGACAGTAGCGACGCTCGGCGAGATGCTGATGGGAAAGCGTCATTCCGTAGAACACAACGGCGCCAAGTAGGGGTATGGAGGCAAACCACGTGTAGAAGCTGCACACCAGACGCAATGATCCCATTATCCAATCCAGTGGATGCAGCAATTGAAAGTTAACAAGCAGCAAAAATACGGTGAGCAGCAGAAATTGCACGCCCACGCTGAGCAATACGGCGCGCACACATCGGCCAAATAATAACAGTTTGCATGTCGTTATAGTCGCGTTAGACATTGATCCGGTTTCTTAAAAATACTAACTTCGTTTAATTTATCTGTTTAATATACAAATTAACGTTCGCAGTTTGTGAAATAAAAAAGAACACAGCAATTGCCGGCTCCGCGCGCTTTGTTGTTTTCAGTTCAGAGGTGCAATGCAGTAGGCAATCGATTTCGATAACTTTGGAATAGGAATTGATAAGCTGTTAAGCGGTGGCATGCTTTGAGAATAGATTACAAAATTCACAATCTTTTAATTTAACCCATTTATTTATATTTTATCCTGTTTTTGTTATATATTAGTGTTATATAATAATGGAAGCTTTTTAAACGCAACGGGCCACTTAATCTAAAGTACATAACGTTGCGTAACGTAAGCGCAAAGTGAGCAACGTAGCGTAATGTTTATATCGATAGTTTAAACAGGGATAGTTGCGATTATTATCAAAATATGAAATATCGATGGTTGTTGATATCTTGGTGCTTCTAACATCCCTAGTTTCTACTAGTGAATGGAATTTTGGGCAGTCGAAAAATTCCAAAAACAAATGCGCGCACACGCAAAAGTGAAATAATTAGCATAATCTCGATTCGTAAGTGGCTGTGAAATTCAAAGCCTTTGCTTTGATATTAAAGCACTTGGCCCTTCAAGGTGAACAAAACAAAATGAAGAAAAATCTATAGTTATTGAGTAAAATAATTCGTGTGCGCGTACGAGAGTCGAGTGTCGAATCGTCGTTCGTTCGGTTGTCAATGTTGCGTGTATAAAGCCAACGAATGAATTCGTTGTAATTAATTCACATTTAATTGCTGTTTGTGCATAATAAAGTTAAATCAACGTTTAGTCAAAACAATTTTCAAATGCCCTTAGCTGGCAGTTCAATATGTATATACAAATGGTTTGTTGCATTTGTGTATGAATGTGTGTGTGTGTGTAGTAAGTGCAGCAGCTGCCAAAAAAAGCGCATGTGAAATGCAGATAAGCATTTGAGGTCACTCCGACGTTTACAATTGTGTGTGTGTGTGTGTGTATGCTTGTTTCCCTTGGATATATTCTTATTATGATCATTAGAGCAGAACCCGAGGGCAGGTGGTGTCCACACATGAGCGGACAGACAGACGGACGCACGCATTAATTATATACGTACGTGAATTTACATACACATGCACAACATTGCTATGCAGGAATTTGTGTGTGTACATAAACATATGCATGTAGACGCACACACACATGCATGCTATTAAAAAGTGACAACAACAACAACAACAAGAGTCGCGTCTGGCAAATTGTTCTGCTTTACGCGCATAATAAGTATTTAAGCAGAATACTTTTTTTTTCATAAAACAAAACGTTTCGTTGGGTTGCGTTGAGCGTCGCTCATTCTGCCTTTGTTCCCCCCACCGATACCCTCCTCACCTATCACCCCAGTTTACTCTCTAGCCATAGCCGTTGCCGTTCTTGTTGTTGTTGTCTACTGTCGACTGCGACGTCGGCGGCTGCTTCATGCTCCATTCACCTACTTTTACGCGTTGCGCGCTCTTCGCTCTCTGTTTCTGTTTCTGGCAGCGAGCGACGTTCGTTTTCTGAATTCCAAATGAAGTCATGAGCAGCAGATTGTATGAAAACCAACAGCAACAACGAAGGCAGCAGCTAAACAACAAGACAAAAGTCGTTGTCGCATTATTACAACAAGAAAAGCTGTAAAAAAAAAGTGAAATTAAGTGCTTTAAAACGCGCGACAACAACAGCAACAGCGGCAGAGACGGCAGCAACAGCAGCGGCAGCAACAGCAGCGGCAGCAACAGCAGCAGCGGCAGCAGCAGCAATATGACATGCTTGCGTCTCGTTTACACAATAACTCAAATTAATTGAATATGTTGGCAAATGAGCAAACCGAAAATTACGTTAAAAGGTGAGCAGCAAGCGCAAAAGATAGCAAAAAAAAAACAAAGGCTTGACAATTTGTGCAGTTGTATAAGTGAGAACATGTGTGTGTGTGTGTGTGTTTATGTTAACGGCCAATTTATGCACACACATACACATGCGTATTTACACGATACGCAATTCAAATTGCACACATACAAACAAACATGTCCAAGCGCCACGCACACAACGTATTAATATAAAGAAAACAAAGAAAATGCACAATTATTTTTATTCCCTCGAAAATTTCATTGTACCCTGTACACAACTTGGGTACCAAAAGCGGGTATAATGATTCTGTACAGAGGTATAAGACTACCAGAAAAAGTTATTTACATTTATTCTTTGATAAGAGTCGATTTAACCATGTCCTCTTAATCTTTAAGAGCGATACTTGAATAAATATCTATATTAATCTAATATTGGGCAAGAAATATTCTTGCAAGAGACACAAAGTTTCATTTCTGGTTATAGCAATCAATATTACTTTTTGATTCCTTAACCAACTCTCCCATGATTGGCACATCGAATAACATAAACGCATATAAATGTCAATTTTCCAAATAAGGACATAAACTGTTGCGAATGTATCGCAAGGAAATTCGAAGCTGAGTACAGGCTATCTTCTGGTCGGGTAAACTTGATCAAAACACTCTTGCCTAAGATTTTGGATATGATGGACTTTTTTTGTGGAAATTCCATGTGTACCCAGTTGTGACTCAGCCTATGGAAAGAGGAAATATTTAAAATATATGTTTATGTGCCTTTGTTTGTGTGTGTGTGTGTGTGTGTGCGTGCGTCTCGCTTCGCTCTCGCTTTTAAATCCAGTTAACATTGCTTTCAATTTGCAGCCCACAAATCACGCGCTTTTAAACGGCTGCTGTTATTAACATGGCTGCCGCATCCGCTGGCCAACAGCTGCAACAGCAGCAACAACAGCAACAGCAGCAGCACAAATTGAATATTGTTGGCAATGCGGAATCGGTTGCTGGCGTGCTGCAGGTGAACGAGTTGCAACAGCATCAACAGCAGCAGCTCAACATGTACAAGCAGCAGCAGCAACAGCAGCAACAACAGCAGCAGCATCACCACCAAATGTTGCAGCAACAGCAGCAACAATTCTATCAGCAGCAAACGAAATTTGTATCGCGGGTCGTTACAAATGCCGCAATGCAACAACAACAACAGCATCAGCAGCAGCAACAACAAATCTTACCAGCTGGTTTGGTAAATGGTAGCGCCAACATGATGCAAGCCACAAATGTTGCCGGGCAGCAACAGCAACAACAACAGCAGCAACAACAGCAACAGCGCCACAGTCAACACATTTTTGTCTGTCCAGCCATCGGCTCGCCGCTGCAGCAGCAGCAACAGCAGCAACAGCAACAACAGCAAACCAAACAGCGTGCTGCACAAATAAAGCTGCCTTTAAAGTCAGCAGCAGCCGCATCAGCAACTGTTGCTGCCACGCACTGTATGCCGGCAACAATTGCATCGCGTCAAATGAGTCAGAACAATCAACATCAGCAACAGCAGCTCTTTGCAAAGAATGTGGCTAAAACCAACAATGCCAACAATAATGCAAGCAACAACAGCAGCAACAGCACCAACAACAACAGTAGCAACAACAACAACAATAACAGCATTAACAATAGCAACAACAGCGCAAATTTGGCTCCAGGCTGGCGTCGACTAACCAACAACAATGAAGTGGCCTACATCAGGTGAGTCTTGCTGTCTCTTGTATCCGTTCCTCTCTCTCTCTCTCTCCATCACTGTCTTTGTCTCTTACATGACATTTACAACATACCCCAGCTAAAAGTCAATCTGTGTATTGTCTGGCAGTACATATTGGAAGCCATAAAAATGTTTTCTTGCCAAACAGGAAATGCTTGTTAAAGGGGTAGCTAGGCAGATGGGGAACTCGCGAGTGGGTGGCTATTTGAGTTGCTTGATTTTGGTAGCAGTCACGTTGCAGTACAAATGTTTTGTCAGATTTACTCACATTTGTATCCCCCCTCACCTGGACTTTAGCAACAACATGCAACAAAGAAGAACTCGGTGGTGCCCGACTAGGAGATACCCGGCCATAAATTGCCGATCTAAGCTGTCGATAGTTCCCTTCTAAAAAACTTCTATGTTTATTGTCCGAAAGTTTTTCTGTATTCTATGCTAAGCTTAAAAACAGATAATTTGGGCAAGAAATCGATATTTATCGGCTTTACGGCATGCGCCAAAGCTTACACAGTATCCCAGATATGCTGAACAGTTATCGATTGTAGATTGTCTATCTTTTATCTAACCGATTTTTATTGATCGATTAATTAAAAAAAAAACGAGACATTTTACCATTTTTATTATTACCATTGTTTATTTGTGTATGTATGTGGTCGCAGATATCTTGAATTGCAACCAACACTACCCCCTTTACGCGTTTTCGTGGAGTACAGGGTATTTGAAGTCGAGTGGCTGGCATTATTGGCCTGTTCTCTTGGCTCCGCTGTGTACACAGCGCATATTTACCTGAGCATTATCTGCGAGTTATCATCAAGCCGACATAATTACAAACACAAATACAATATTTACACAAATATGTCGAAAACAAGCCCCCGTCTGTATGTGCCCCATTGCCCAAGTACTTTTAATTGTTCTGCTGCCGCTGCCCAAGCGTCGTCTGGCTGGGCACCCGAGTTGCTGGGTGCAGGGTGCCGGCTGCAGGGACGGCTGTACTGGGGCAGTCTTTGGCACTGGGCAAATAGTTTACGACTTTGTGGCCGCCTCCCTCCCTGCCTGCCTGTCGTTGTTGTCATCAGAGTTGGATAATCGTTGATTCTATAAATGCCTGAAGTCGAGCGCTTGACTGGCTGTCATAGCCTGGCCTCGGGCATTGCATTTGCGATTGGCTTGTCAAGCCACAGGAAACGCTGAAAAAAGATGCTCCCCTTCTTAGAAAACCCTCAAGATTGTGCAGAATATATACATACATGTATATATATATATCTGCTGGGTGGGACTGAAACAGATTTAATCAATAGCTGCCTTCAGAAATATGCCTTACTATTTTGAACAAGAAAACGCGGTTGTCTTCGGAATGTCGAGGGCAGAGTCCTTGTAGGCTTATAGCCAGACTTTAGACCTATTAGTATTATGGGATATATGTCATACATACAATAAGCCTAGTTACCAAATGTTTCTGACAGCAACATTCTTCTTCTTCTTCCTCTTCTAGCTAAATCGGTTTAGAAATATTGATTCTTGAGAATTATGGCAGATTGTTTGGACTTCAGCCTTGATTCCACATATAAAAACTAAACAATATCCCAAACGGTTGGCCAACATTTGATGCTTGGTATTAGCCATTTATGGAATAGGGTTTGCATGCAACAGCGACCATTTACAGTGCCTCAATAAAAACATAATTTTATTATCTGTTCCTAGCCAGTGCCCATTCGAGACATTTCAATTGGCCTGGTCAGGCCTTGTTGCGTGTCCAGCGTTTGTCATTGTTCACAGCAGCTGCAACTGCCGCACTGTCGCGTTGCGTGTTGCTGATGCTTTTGCTGTTGCTAGTTGCTCAAAGTTTTGTTGTTTTGTGTTGGTTTTTTTCTGTTTTATTTTTATTTTGCCCTTGCAAATTCTTGTAAGCTTTCGTTCATTTGAACAGAACGGAACAGATAAGCAGCATTTGCTGAATACAAGTTTGTGCCACGGGGGTTGGGTAAGTGGCAAAATGAATACAATCTTTTTGTTTGGCTGCCCCGCCGCGTGCATTCACGCAGCTCTCCAAGGCTATTTTCTCGGAAAGAATGAATGTTGCAATCATTTCATAAAGCGGCGATTGTGCTCAAGGATCGGCAAGTAGGGCAGAGGGCTTAGCTAAATCAATAATTGTTGCGCAAGCCTTTTCAAGTCGTTGACTGCGCGCCGTGACGTCACAGAAGGACACGACAAACACACACACACTGAGAGAGATTTGTGACACATGCACACTACCAGGTCAAAGCGAGGGACCGCCTACTGTGCCGCGTCAGAAAGCCAGAACGACACACGGACACGGACACACATAAATCATAAATTAGAACCGGCAGCTGGAATGGAGGCGACCCAAGCGCCCCGCAAGGCCGCCAGCCGTTCATCTGGCTGCAACAAGAATGCGGAATAGTTTGCCAAAGTCACACCGCGACAGTCAGACAGACAGAGTCGGACAATTTTTAATTTTCTTTACGGTGCGGCGGGCCCAGTCCCCGTCGCTGCCATGAGGTCTGTCCATCAGCTTTGTGTTCGCGTTTGTGTGCGTCCGCTTTTACTCACAGCGCGTAGGTTGCATAAGCGGTCGGCGGTCCGCCGTCGTCGTCGTCGTCGTCGTCGTCGTCGTCGTCGTCGTCGTCGTCTTTGTCTATGTCTATGTCTACCGCCTGCAGTGTTTGGCTGCAGTCGACCTGTGCAATGCGCACTTTTCCGTCAGTTGCAGATTTTCTGTTGATTTTGGCAACGCCCACCACACAAATTTGTCGCTGATCGTTTCGTGGGAATAAATATTGGAGAATAAATAGGATAAACATTTTTATCTGTTTTTCTCAGTTCGATATTGGGCATCAAAGTTTAACTTAGCTTAAAATAGTTTTTGCTATAAAATTAGATTGAAAAATTATTAAGGAATAAAACTCATGTTAACTTAACATAGGTATGAATTCATGTTTTCATATTCATGTTAATAACAGTGTACGTAATGTTAAAAGAAGGTCCTTAGCCATAGGCCCTTCCATTGAAAGGATTGCACAATAACAAAATTTAATGAAAGCAATTTAATTTACAAAGGGACAATCGCTGATTTACAAGTTGAATCCTTACATTTAACGTTGCAACAACAGACAAGTTTCTGCTGTCACCTGACCTCTGCTCCGCTTCGCAATTGTGGCAGAATATTTTAGCAGTTTCGGCCCGCTTGCCGTTGGCCCAACGCTTGGCGTTGCCTTTGCTATCGCTGTTCGGGCTTATTAATTTAGCAATAGGCCCAGTCCGCGCATGCCCCTCCGCTCTGGTGTCTCGGCAGCCGCGCCGCATTGTGGGTTGGCTCGAGGGTGCACTTCAAGGTCACAGAGGCGTAAAACTTTTCAACCTTCTCAGACAGAGTCGCGTCAGGGCGTGCTTTGGGGCGCATTCAACCGGCCACCTTGGCCACTTGACGCTCTTTGTGCGTGTCATTTATTAAATTATTTTAACTCGTTAGCCCAACGCCTTTCAGATGAGACTTCAGCTTTACAGCTCGCTCGTCCAACGATTCACGTTATTAGCGCATTTTGTGTAAATACAAAATTAAATGAGTCAAACGAAGCTCCAAGCTGGAAAAGACTATCGCTTGCGTGCTGGTCGTAATTGTGGGCCCTTAAGCCAGCCGTGGGCCACGCCAGCTGCATACAAATTGAGCTATAAGCTTTGGCGTTGATGATGCTTATTGCCAATACCTCCCCACCCCAACCTGCCCCTACTGCCAATACTCCTCGCATAGTCTGCCAATTGACTTGCCATCGATTTTAGCTTACAGCCAAGCAACTAGCTAAAAATAATTAATAAACCAAACCAGTTTTAAGTCAACCCTTTCTTTTTGCTTCTTCTGTGAGGCCCATTGATGAGAACCAATGCGGCGTTGACCATGGGCCCCGATCAGGCCCTAGCCGAGGCCCAAGCCCAGTTCCAGTCCCAACTCATCCTGTGCTGCTGCCGGGCTACTCAATTGACAATTCTCGCATACTCGTTTAACTTGCAACACGCTTGTTGCTGTTGTTGCCGCTCAATTATGTAGATTGTCGTCTCTGTGCAGAGTTGTTGCCGTCCTTTAGTTGCGTTGCGTTGCGTTCGGTTCCGTTTAGTGCCCCTGCCGCTTTTACACTTTATGCATTATTCAGATTTCCCACACGAGATGAAGAGCCGTCGCAAGCTTCTACCCCTCACTCAGACGCAGCTTTTGCTATTCAACATTCATTTTTATTTTTATTTTTATTTTTTTTTTGGGCTCAGATGCCTCGCTGGGCTCAAGTGCGGCTCGACGTCGTCATCATTGGCAGCGCCCTTGATTCCATCAACATGCTCACACTTTATAATTAATAAGCAGGCAGCGTCGTTTTTTCCACTTTTTATTCTTTGTTTTTTGCCATGTTTTTTTAACCCCAATGCGCAAAATAAGTATAAAGCGAGCAGAACTTTTCAGCATTTGCGGTCATGCGTGGACCCAGGGTCTGAACAGAGTTGAGTCAAAAAAAGGAAGAAAAAAATAAACTGGATGCGCTTTTTGGTTCTGCGCATATTTTTGAATGCTGTTCAAATTTAAATCTTTCCTTTTTTATAAATTTCATTGTTGTAAATATGAAATGTGCGCAAAACGGATTACGAATGTGGTTTTCGGTCGGGTTGGAATGCCGAATACCCTAAAAGGCAGCTAGCAATTGTTGCAAAGCGAGTAGAACTAGATTTCCGAGATCGCATGACAAAAGATCCGTTGAACCAGTTGGGAAAACTAAAACATTTTTCGAGATTCAAGTTTCGTATCTCAATGATAGAGTTAAGATAAATGTACTTTGTATTTTATAAAGACCAAAATTGTTCTTTTCGGCTTTGTGTAGCTTCAGACTCTTCAGACTCTGCCTACTTTTGAATGAATATCATTAAATATAGCATAAAATTAAGTGCGATAATGTGTTTACACAACAATATTTTAGATCCAATCCTAACTAAATAATGAGCGCATTTCAAATGATTTGTATGCCCACTTCTCAGCCGGATCATCAAATCACGCGACTCAATTCCACGAGTGTTCGGCTCGGTGAGAAACTCACGTGGAGAGCGAAAACTGCGCGTAAAAATATATAAAAACCAGTTTGAATTATGCGCTGAGCGGCGCGCACTTATTTGACATGCGATCAAAACGAACAGCGAACAATTCTGATTGGTATTAATTTATGTATGTGCTCACATACGCATACACACCGACACACGCGCACACACATGCAGAGATGCAGACATGTAAGAATATGCGAGCGTTGCCAACTATCGTTTAACATTGTCATGTTAATGCGAACGGGCGCGTCACTTGCCCATTATGTTAATGAGCTGTTAGTTAAACAGCCGCGTGTTGCTCATGCAGCCTTTGCACTCTGTTAACTGTTGGCGTGGCTGGGGTTAATTGCCTGCGCTGGGACGGGCTAGTTGAGGCCACAGTTAAGCTATTGCTGACGACTTTGTAATTGGCATTTACATAAAACAAATTGTGCTATTAACTAATAAATAATGAATAAACTGATTTCCACGTACACCACCTTCACTATTTATGCATGGTTATTATTTTTATTGCAGTCCAACGGGCAAAACACTGCGTACACAATTCCAAATCAAGGACTATTTGCTTACACAGGGTACCTGCAAATGCGGCCTGCCGTGTCCGCTGAGGCCGGAGTACTTTTTCGATTTTAATGCCCAGGTAAGTCAGCAGCAAATCCAACTAGTTTGTCTCATAATTGTCTGTAAATACCAGCTGAATTAGCTGGCAGCCAAAGTCTAAAGCCTGAGCTAAACCTAATTGAATGCGCATTGAGCTAACTAGCAATGAGGTCTAAGCAAAGGCAGTGGAAGGGGCAGCGGTAGGGGCACACAGAAAACGGCATTCAAGCGACTTTCACTAAGCGTTGCAGCCATGTAACTGCCGCATGGCTTTATATACACACAAACACACGCACACATACACACACATACCCCACCGCTTGGGCAACAGATGAACGCAAAATATTTGTAAAACCAGTTTGACAACAAATCGGCTATGTCGACGTCAACGTCGACGTCGACGTCGACTGCATAATCATTTAGCCAGCTTTGAGCGCTCAAAACGGGCGACCATCTGCCGCCGCCGTCTTGCTCCGGATTGACAGGCATTTTCATCTTGATGTGTGTGTGTGTGTGTATATTGAGAATCGCAGTGAAATCGCCAGCAATAAGATACATTTCAAATTGGAGCAGCGCAACTGCAACGGTAAATCACATACAGAGTACAACAACACTACGTGCAGGCGCTCCGCTTCTTCCACAATTTCTTTGTCTTCATCTTTTTTCTGGCTCTTGCTCTTGGTCTGCTCTGCCTCTTGCTCTTATTGACTTTTCGTTTTGCTTGCACCCAGTCCCGGTCCTCGCCATTCAGCTGCGCCTCGACTGAGGTCATTAATTTAAGTTTATGGTTTTCTCTTTGGTTTTTGCGTGACGTCGGCGCCAACGCCCGTCCGTCTGTTCGCACTTCTGTCCGCCCGCACACAATCAATGTCCTTTGCATCGCCCACACACACAAACATACACACACACACACACACACATGTATTACCTAAACCTTTCTAAACCGCACATCTCCACATCTCTCCCCCCGTGTCGCTCTCGTCTTTGTGGCTTTCGTCAATCGATTTTTCGGTGCAATGCACTTATAACTTATCCTCATTGCCACTCCCCGCACAAACTTCGCCCCGCTTGTGTGACTTGCAGGCTGCGCTGCAGCTGCTCAGCTGACTGCGTGCATATTATCAAAAGGCAGCCGCAATTTGTTTACTAAACACTTTATTGTGCCACCGAAGAAGCCCTCCGGCCGCATCTGGCCCCTCGCCACACCAGGCTGACCACAAAGTCGTTGACTGTCTTGGCTCCAGCTGCAGATCTCTCTCTACCCTTCTCACTCTGCCTCTTTCTGCCTCTCGCTTGCCACTTCCCTTTGTCATTCTCTCTCCCTAGTTATGTCTGTGTATCTGCACATCGTTGTGGCAAAATGGCAACTGTGCTTTTTCTTTTTTGCAGCTCTTGTGCTCTTGTCGACGTCTCTTGGCAGCACATTCACCTAATGTCTGGACGTTGAGCCCTCCCCGCTCCTCCCTCTAGGCGCTTGGGTATCGCGTTTTGGCAATGATTGATGTGCCTTCATAATGAAGTCTACGCTTGTTTATTGGTTTGTTCGCTTTTTTGTTTTGATTATTGCCATTTTGCTGTCGCTTAAGTTGCCTTTGTGTCTCATGCAACGAGGTGTGGTAGGTTAGGGATTGTTTCTTGCTTGTTGGGTGAAAGTCGCCACTCGAGTGTCACACTCACGGGGCGCCAGCGTTACGGCGCATTAGACATGTTCCATAACAACATATCGTATAACGCCATCTTGCTGTCACGCTGCGGAGTTTGTGCTGCAAATTATGATATATGTTAGTTTTCCAGATCTCTTTAGATTCATGTGTGTGCATGGATATTGTATATTGACTGAAGCCGAAGCCGAAGCCGAAGCTCGAGTGTCTTAGTTAACTGCTATTGGAAAGTACTTTAACAAATATTTGTTTGTTTATTTATATCTGCAAATGACGTCTTAGTCAAAGTTGAATCAAAACTGAAAGTTAAGCTTAGCGATTTTGCTGTTTAGCCAAAGTTGTATCAAAACTGAAAGTTAAGCTCAGCAATTTCGCAGCTGAAACTACTTTGACCAGTAGATAGTTAGTTATTTATTATTAAATTGCCAAAACAACTGGGTAAAATAACACTTATAATCAATCTGGGATAACCTCTTTTAATTGAATTTATGAGAATCGCATAGAAGGCCAATATAAAATAATTTATTTTCCGATTAACGGAAAGTATGCGTGTTTGGCATTAAGTACAAGAGAACTTAAATTTACATGCAGAAATATGTTTATATTCACATGTACATATTTTCGACCTTATAATATTTATTGCTCTATTTAATGGGCATTGCTTTGGAATGCGCAACTGCTTGTACAAACACACCCAGATGTGTATATTGCCTGTGTTACTGTTTGCGTATAAATGATTGCTGTTCAACATGTCGTATGCGCAGTATTCATTGCGTATACTTAATTCGTTAGATATTCAGCAGAGAATAAACACACACAAGTTCCTGATTCGGTCAGCTAAACAACTTTATTGGCCTTCGAACGTGTTCTGTATCTCCCACACAAATCACACACACATTTACACAGTTTATACTCACAGAGCTGAACTGCAATTGACGCTAATTAAACAATTATTTGCAATTGAAATTTCCAATCGTAACGCAAAGTGCACGCGAATAACGAAATGCTGCGCCTTACCGATAAGTGCGAAACAATTGAAATTGATTTTGCCCCAGCTGACTTTAAGAGTACATAAGCATGTATATATATATTTGTATATAAATATATATATGTGCACATATATATCTATATATATACCTTAAGTATTCCACTGGGTTCTATTTTGAGCACGTTGAACGCAATGTGTGTAACGCAAGTTGAACAAACAAATAAAACTTTGGCCCCGGCCTCAGATCGCTGTAGCTGTCTGTAAGTCTGTCAGTCAGTCAGTCAGTGCGTCAGCTTGACGCAAGCTCAATGCAAACGAACAAAAGAAACAACAACAACAACAACAATAACAACAATAACATCAACTGAAACAATAAGCAAACAAACTTGAGAAGGTCAGCGTCGAACGTCGACGGCAGCTCAAAATTTACAGCTCTCAATAAAAATAAAACCAAAAATTAAAACGCAATGGGGATTGTTGTTGTTGTTGCTGCTGCTTGAGACACACACACACACACACTCACAAACAGACACATAAGCCACAAAAGTCAAAATGATGCTATTTAAATGGCCCTGCGCCCAAGTTTGTTTTCCAACGGCTGAGCTGGTTGTCTTTCTTGAGCGTGAAGGCTGCCCGTTGCCCCACATCGTCCCCACGATTGGAGATGTCAGGGCCAAGTTGGTAGCACTTGCCTGGCCAGTGCCTGTCCGAAACCGAAAGTGAGCTGCAGTCAATCCCAGTGAAGCGCTTTAGTCATTTAACCCCCCGCCCCGCTCTCTTAGTACCCACTATACAAAATTTAACCAAGCACGTTCAGAAAGTGACGCTGTCGGTGTCGTTCCTCCTGCTGCTGCTGCTGCACTTTTCGGCCAATTTGCATTTATAAACATTTGCTGAACGAACAGCGCATGGTGAGAGATTGCCGGGGCGGAACGTGCAACAACGGGTTGACGCAAAACGCAGCAGACAATTTAGCATATTCATGGAACAACAACTAAAACAATTAGCGCTGGGCCAGCGAGCGGCAGGTGGGCCGAGGCGATGTGTCAGTTGTGTTCGCATACCCAGCACAAAGCACGCAATAGGGTATGCTGCCACCCAAGCAAGCCAAAGCATTTGCATTTCAATTGTAAGTAAATAGCTTCGCAGATTAGCTAAAAATGCTGAGTGAAAGTCGTATCTAGTGCTTAGTCAAGCATGCCCTTCGAATCTATTATTTGAAGGGTATCGCTGGGAGTGATGGGACTCTGCAATTTTAACGCATTGCTTGCTGCTGTTTTTGCCCATTTCTGTTTTTGGTACAATTTGCACGTCACTCCAATTGCAAGCAAGCAGGAAGAGCAATTGGCGCGCAAATTTCAGGTTCACTTTTGGCCAAAATTGAATTTCTTGCTGAGGTTCGAGCTGGAATCGTTTTTACTGCTGTTCAGCTTGGTTTGCTTTGCTACGCTTGCCACGGTTGGCGCATCGCCTTTTCCTTGCCAGTCATTTACGCGGGTTTTTATAGAAACTTCATTAGTCCAAATTAAATGTTGTACGCGCCAAGAGCAGACAGCGTGGCATTACGAGGGAAAGGGCGTGGAGTCAAATGAGCTGTGCCCCGACAGACGTGCTGCAGTACGCCATGATGGGTAAACTGCAGAAACCCATCCATTTTCCGTTGACTTCGAGGCAAGACGGAACAGTTTAGTTGACTGCATACTACAGAAAGGTAGAAAATAATAAGGAAACTGAAAAGTTCAAAGGTAAAGACTGAAGTAAATAAAGACAAAGCAAATGTTCTGAATACAGGAATTTACTTAAATCTGCTGTTTTGATTGGAAAATTCCAACTTTTTCCAGCTAGCTACACACAAAAATGCTGCAAGCTTGCAACATGCCTCCTTCTGCGTCTCCCGCTGCTGCGACTGCGCCTCGTTGGCGTCCATTAAGCAGGACATTGCATGTGAGCAGAGCGATTTCCGTTGCGGGTTACGTCATGCATGGCATAGTGTCCAGTGCGGCACGGAAATCTTGGAGCACAGCAATGTCCTGCAGGATAACTGCAACGCAGCAACGCAACGTTGGCCACGATGTCGACGTGACTGAGCGATTACTCACATCCGGCAGTGTCACAAGTTCCTGTCGCGAGTGCGCTCAAATGCACCAGAGTAAGAGTAAAAGCGTCAGCTGCAACTAAAGAAAAATGGCTGGTGTGTGCTTGAGAAGGGTGAGAGGGAGGGGGGAGTGGCAGCGAGTTTATGCTGCAACGAAGAAGGCGTCAGTCTACATGCGACCACCTCATTGTTGTGCAACGGCCAGGATTAACGCTGTCGGTCGTCGGACGTCTGGCGTCGAGCGCTCGACGGTCATTATGATGTTAATGAAATCCAACACCGGCCATGCACCTGTGCACAAGCTTCACACCTGCCCAACGGTCGCCACCACCATTATAGAGACCGACCAGGTCTCACTCTTCTTTTTGTTCTTTTTCCAACCCCCCCGCTGTCTGCGCATTTTGCTTTAATTTCGTCGCAATTATGCATGCAAAAGTGCAATGTTTTGTTGGTATTTTCATTTTTACCTCTGTCGTTTGGCATTTTATTGCGTGTTTCACATAGGCGTCTCCCCTGTCTCCCCCGCCCATCTCCCTGCCACTCATTTCAGTCAAATACAGCGACAGTTAATATGTCAAATATATGCAAAATGCATTTTGAACATGCCATCTGTAAACACACATAACTTTTTATGTATTTGCCCAGTAAACAAGTCTATACATAAGGATAATGTATAATTATACATGTATTAATTAATTACACTCCCTGTCGCTATACCCTGTATCCAGAGCAATTGTTAAACAGGGCATAACGAACTCTTGATTACAAATGTTTCGAAATTCATAATAAATCTTAACAAGCCTTTCCTTCAATTTGCTAAAACTTAGCTTGTTTTATGTATTTGATTATGTTTTGAAATTCTTTAATCCAAAGGATTTCTTCTGCTTCTTAAATTCTTACTTGAGTGCAAAAAGAAAGCTTCTTCTTTAACAATGGATTTTCATTGATATAATTTCTATTCCAATCGAACCTCTGGACTGATATTTATATCTATTCCACATTTGGGAATGATATCATATTTGCAGGAATTGAATCATTGCCGAAACAGAAACTATTTTATGCGGAATGTCGCATCGATTTGGGATTTACCCGCAAATTAATATGTATAACTCTCGGTATTTTAATAGTCGGTTTATATCCTTTGAGTTCTAGTTCATGCTCTTCAGCAGACGCGCATAATAATAAATATTGGATGATTGAATGATATGGTTAAGTGAAATGCAGCTTTTCAGCTTGTTGTTGTTGCCGCTGCCACATGCATGGCTTTTGCCAACAAATTATTTTTCCATTTAATGACATTTGTATTATCGTGCATATATGTTATAATTTTTTGAAAATTCTCACAATGGCTCGCATTTAATTTCGCAATCCAGCTTGGGTAAGGGACCAGGACTCGGCTGCTATGTGAGAGGATTCTGTCTGTGTTGCATTTCGCATGTCATATTATTTACGAAGCTGACAGTTGGAGTCCCAAAATGAGGACCCTGCTGCAAATGCAAAATTTGCCACATATTTGCGTATGCTTGAATTAGGGGGGGCTCTGTATGGCGGGAAGTGGGGGCAGGTTGGGTTAGAGGAAAGAGTCGGCTCTGAGGTTTGTGCAACAACTCGAAAGCTCATTGTCTAGGCGACGCAATGGGGAGCGGAAGGAGGGCAAGAAGTTGATTTGGTTTCATTGCGTTTGAAATGTTGAAATTATATTTGCTTTTTGTGGCAGCCTTTGCCAGGCAGTCGGCCGCCCTCTGACTAAGTGGCAATAGCAGCCGCAACAACGGCAATATGAAAAGCCACAGCAGCAACTGAAATATGAAAATACACAGAGCAAAGACAACAACAACAACAAGAATCGTCTGGGTTGAGTGTCGTTTGGGTGAAGTCATCCACTGGGAATTGAATATTCGGGACTGGAGATTTGGAAACGCCCAAGAGAGTTTGTACAATGCCTATCTGGCTTGGGCGTGGCAAATTAATAAACTTCAATGTGTGCCGCCTCGAGATAGATAAATGTATTTCAAGCTCTTAACTTGACTATGAACTGAGTGTCTTTATTAGGAAAATTTGTGGCATACACTTGAGTGAGTTGTAAGAGAGCGAATCGAGTTGAATCATTGTTGAAAGTTAAATGGATTTCTGATTTCTTGAACAGCTTTTGTTCGCATCATTTGTAGTTGTTATGCAGTTACAATCGACTTTTAAGGCAAGAGCACATCGGTTCTTATGCACGTTCACAAAGTGAAATGAGTATATTAGTTTTGTGCAAACTGCGTTCTGCTGCTCATCCGACTAAGCTTAAAAAGTAATTGAATTTGGAGAATTGCTACTTGGAATACATATTCGTTTAAGATAGATTAGAATTCGATTCTATATCTACTCGAATTGTGCGAGGGCAAATTCGTAGACTCTATAGCTTCACAGTTTTGATCCTTGTTTTGAATCCTCGAACGACCAATGCAAAAGTTCTACTTTTCTAAACCGTTTTTAGACCGTGAGCGAGTATTAATGCAGTCGGTCGCATCCGGCTGCAATATTCTTACTTGCTTACGCTGCTTCTGGCTAAACGCTTTAATGTATTTTTCATCCAAGTTTGGACTATGGAATTTTCACTTGGGTTCGCTCGTTTATTCGTTGCGAGTGCTTTTGCGCAAATTGTTGACCAAATTGGTAGAGACTCGTTTCCAGCGCTTAAGCGGCCAATGAAGCAATTGCCGTCCACTGATTGAAATGACACAAAAGGCGCGGCCAGACCCAAAAAAGGGTCGCAGTCATGCTTCGAGGCGTGCAAATCGATGCCCCCAAATGACTAATTTGCATAAATTCCTAGCCTTATGCACCTGTTGTCGATTTGGGGTCGGGGCAGGGGCGTTGCTATGGCGCCATCAAATCTTTTGATGTACTCAATAAGCGCAATTTGCAGCATCTGATTAGATTACATGTGTTCGGTATACTCGAATGGGTCTGTCTCAGGTATCTACTTACAAAAATGCTAATTGGACGCTTGCTCCGAGCTGCCTTGCGACTGTGTGTGTATGTGTGTGTGTGTTTGTTTGTTTGTGTGTTTGTTTATACTGCATTTTATGTGCTGAAGGTTACCTAAGCAAAACAAACAACAGAACAACATTTAGTTGGGCTGACGACTAAGCAATACCCTATATTTTTTTCTTAGTAAACATTTCTCGACTGAGAATCTTTTATATTTGATCTAATAAGATTAAATTAACTTTATCTTTAGAAATATGATAAAGTGATCTATATATGTATATGGAAAAGGTTAAATTTTTCTGTGTTTATATATTTTTCAATCCCAAAAAAATTCACAACTTGGTATGCTGTTAAGGGTAAAGGGTATAATGATAAGCTAGTGTCAGGCTTTTATTGCTGGGATCAATTGTATAATGAAAACGAGAACTAAAAACACCCGTCTATCATATAACTGTAGGGTATAAGTAGCGTCGTATTGGACGTCGTTGGACGGCAAACTTGGACGGGGCGCTTGTTGAGTTTTTGCCAATGCGACTCACGTTTTGTATGTAAATTAATAGCAGCACCCCAGTCTATGTATATCCCAGCTGTGTGTGGTTGTGCCTGTGTGTGTGTGTGTGATTAAAATTTCGATTTCAAATTGACAGCAAGAATCGCAAATGCGTTGTCGACGGCGCCACAATCCATTATCGCAGAGCTGTTGAATTCTAATTGCTAATGTGGCAATTTGTTGCATTATGTTAATTGCAGGTGCCCAACATGCCATTAAAGGTGTCGCCAGGTAGCGGACAGGAGACGGTAAATGCGACAACCATGTCGCTCTGCTCGCATCAACGGCATTTGCTCGAATCGGAGAAGGTGCACAGTCCGCAACCCGTCAAGGATTTAATGATGGCAACAATGTCGGTGACAGCAGCAGCAGCAGCAGCAAGTGCAACATCAACAGCAGCTGTCACTGTTGGCGATGCGTTTACTGCGCTGATGACAACAGCAACAGCAGCTTCAACAACAACAACAACATCAACAGCCACAACAACGACAACGTCAGCAACTGCAACAACGGCAACAACTCTTGAACTGGCCAACAAAGGTGAGTGCGCGGGCTGACAGCTAAAAATTCTGCAGACCAACTTTAATCAACGATAAGCAATAACAACAAATAGCAGCGCTGGCTTTAAGCTTAGTGCTTGACTGAATAGGGTTGACACAGTGCCAAATAAATAATTAAATGCAAAGGCTTGTACTTTAATCAGCTATTGTCTGTGATGCATAATTAGCCAAGTACAGAGTCCTTGGTAGACCTAGATCAAGTTGCCTAAAATAATCATAATTAGTCAACTGTTCCTGTGTTTGTCAGTATCATAGGCTTAGTTAAAGATTCTGATTGATAGTTGGATGATACTCATACTGACCTTTGAACAAGTATCCAAAGCATAAAAAAAAGTTAGCACGAGTTTGACTTAATATCCTTGTTGACATTTGCCTTCCGGTTATGTAGATATGTGAGAATATCGTGGTTCGTATTTGTTAAATTTGCGGCAGTTAAATGATATAGAGGTCCGTTGTTAATAAGAATGAGATCTATGCACATGAGGGGGATTGTGAAACTTATAAATGTCTAGTTTGGTCAAGGTATTTTAATAAACAAAAAAGTGTTCCGTACAAAGACCTACTTTTCGACCGATCGTCCCTAAGACAGCTACTTAGTGATATACTAGTCCGATTTCGATATAAGACGTTCTGACTGCAACAGAAAAACGGACATATGCAAAGATTCAAGGCTTTTTTAAGCCTTCCTTTGAGGAACTATTTCGCAACTCGAAACAGACAGACGAAAATACGGACGGACGAACAAACGGACATGGATTTATCAACCGGGTTGCTGATGTTGATATAAAATATATATACTTTATGGGGTCGGAGAACTGTTCTTCCATGCATTACACATTTAATAAAATTATGAATTATTTTGCCAAGGACACTTTAACATACAAACTTTTTTATGCAAAGTACAACTTAATTGCATAGACTGAATGAGGCAAACATAAAAAAACCTTAAGCTCTGCTATACAAATCTTGCTAATTATGGGGTACATGCCAATTTCAATGCCATGACAACCCTGGCAAAATGGGCAATGGCAAACGTTCCCAGCGGTAGCAGAGCCTTTGCTGCGCACTAAAGTATGCTAAAGCAAAAGAATTGTGAGAACTGCATATTTTGCTCGATTGCAAAAACGACGTCAACCTCTAGAGAAAGTAGGGCGTGACAAGGGGTGAGGCGGGAATGGAAAGAACAGTTGAAAATAGTGTAGATACGTGCGATAAGTGCAGGCGAGGCCGAGAAAAGTAAAGCAAACCTCGCGAAAGGCAGCACAGCAGGAGCCAAAAGCACACGGCGCAAACAAACAATGCTATGTACATATGCGCATACCTATCCACACGTACACACACACACACACACACACACACACACACAAGCACACATGCATAACGGATGCAATTGGAATGTGCTTGGCATGCTGGCAAGTGGAAAACACTGCCTAGACAATGATAAAGTGAAAAAGCACACATTGCAAGTGGAAGAAAGGGACAGAGAGAGAGATAGAGGGAGGGATAAAGGGAGATAAATAGATGCAGCGGGTGGAATATATAGAGAGAGAGAGATAGAGCATAGTATTGCAAAAAGGATGATACGCACACATGTTAAAAGCAAAGCAACAGAAAAAAAAGGGAAAAAAACAAATGGATTGGCGAGTTCAACAAGCTTTAAGCATCAGCGCTTTGAGGACGTAGGCGTGGCAACAGCGTTGCCTTGACAGCAAGTGCACTTGCAGCTGCCCTCCCCCGGCACCGCTCTCCTAGCATTGGCTTGCGTCATGTTTTTTTTCCGCACGCTGTTTGTTTGCATTTCTGTTGGCCTTTGTGTGCGTGTGTGTGTGTGTGTGTTTACTTCGTCCTTTGTGCGTGCCTGTCAAAGGACCTGACCATGTTTGTGCAGTCAAAAGCCCGTTCAGGAATGTCGCCTCATCTGCCCTGCCGTATAGCTCAGGGCAGCTGCACGGATCTGGGCATTTGTAAACATAAATATTATGTTTATTAAATACCCTCAACTGTTTAACATTTCCACTTCAGAGCGCCCGCAGCAGCCAGTCGTGGCCGACAATGGCCAGGGGCGTGGGCGGTGGCAGGGCAGGCAAAGTTTCTGGCAACCAGCGCCAACTGTACGAGTTTAGGCCACAAAGTGCCTAACGAAAGTGGCTAGAAACTTTAAACAGCATTTTTATTGCCCAAATCCGTGTTAAAAGTTCCTAGTGCTGTCTGAATTCGGTTGTTAGGGCGTTGCTCGAACGCCATGTAAACTAATGTAATTGATAATTTTGGAACGAAATTTATTTGATTAGTTGAGTAATTGCAAACAAGTTCGCAATTACAATTATGAATCTTTAATAAATTACTAAAATAATTAAACAACAGTTTGCAATTACAATAAGATTATTCAATCAGGGAATGATTGTTTACTCCGCAAGGGAATGTTATTTGCACCTTTAACAAATAAATTACTTCTAATTACTTAAGTAATTATAAAAAAGTTTGCAATTACCATTCAAAGAGTAATTGACTAAAATTTTCTACAGTTCTGTAAAGGAAAGTGTGTTCCCTTCAATTTTCAATTACAAGAAAAGTGCGCTAGTCGGGGGTGCACGACTAGGGGATATCCTGCACCTTCTTCTGCCTCGCTATTTATAAAATGAATGTAATACTATTCTAGAAGACACTATCCAAATTTTGTTGACTAGCCAAAGAGATTTTCCCCAAAAACAGGATTTCGATATCTTTTTTTAACGATTCTTGGACCCTGGGCAAGTTATCGATTATCGGACTGCGCGGGCGCTAGAAGGTCCTTCTTCTAGAGGGTTCTAGAGGACCTACGTGCAAGATGGACTCGGCTATTGTTGCTGACCAAGAATATGTATACTTCGGTCGGAGATCCTTTCCTCCCTTCTCCCTGTTGCATACATTTGCACAAATAGATTATACCCTTTTGCTGGAAAAGCTTGAAAACTTTTTACTGCTGAACATATATCGCTTACACAGAACAAACACTGTAATTTGTATACATTGAATTGCTTAAGTAGCTATAAAAGCAATTTTCATTTAAAATCGGTAGAGTAACTAAATAGCTCGCTGCAATTTAAAGTACTTTGTTTGTAAAAACCATCCCAAAAGTGTTTGTTCTAGTTAAGGGTCCGCTCTGTAGTATAAATCTGTTTGGTCTCTTGCGCCCTTTTGATATAACGTCTGGCTTTCAATTCTGCTTTTGTGGCATTCAACCCATTTGGATTTCAATTTGAGATACGACAAAACTGTTGCCGCTTTGCAGGCGAAGCAAAGCAAGTCACACGCACAAAAAAAAAAGAAGGTATTCTGAATGCGTTTGGGGTCACCTTTAAGCGCTCGCCACCCTCTACCCCGTGGGGCTGACACTTTGCTGCTCCGAAGGTGGTGCTGTGGCGGTGGCTGACCACCCACGGGGCGGGGGGGTTCATTTGTGCATGGTGCTCGGCAGCTGGGCAAACATTGTTAAAACTTTCAAATGAAAAGGTTAATTGAAACAAAAGGGACTTGACGGCAAAGTTTAGCCATGCGCGTCCGTTGCGATCTGCCTATCAGCCACGCCCACGCTAAACCAGCCAACTGGCCAAGGGGCCCAGGCACTCACTGCCCTGCAGCAGGGGCAGCGGGGGGCATTCGAATTGCTGCGCGAAGCAAAAGTTTGCTGCGTTTTAGAAATTTTCGCGACTGCGGCTTACACGAGTGTTTGCATGTGAGTGGAACGGGAGGGACAGAGGGGTGTTCACAGGGTTGGACTTGCACAGCGCCCAGTTAGGCGCCCTTTATTTAATATAGTTATTAAATTATAAAGCTGTATTGGGATTGGGTTAGGCTTACGTAGTCTGTGACTTAAATGACATTCTCCTGCTTCGCTCGAAAATATGAAATGTTGGATATAAGAAGTTTATCTTGAATGTAAGGGCTTATACCTGTTAGAACTCTTAAGCTAAAAACGTATTACGACAAAGTAGAAAACTTTATCTTTAATAACCTTGACAAGAAATTCATAACACAAAGACTTTCTGTCTTTCCGATCTATTCTATCTATTGAGTCCACACTGCCTAGGGCTATACGAGCTCTTATATATAAAATTAAGTTATCGTAAAAATGCTATATATCTGCAAGGGTATTTCATGTTCCAAACAACATTGGATGCTCTTTTTTTGAAAGCATTTTCTTAGCTTTTCTAAATGTGGCAGGTAATGGCCGCAGCGAAGTGTTTGTCCTTTTTATTTCGCATTTTAATTAAATTTGCCATTATCTGAGCGCTGAACCATCTGAACCTTACTTTTCCCCGCAGCTATTTCTAGAACCAGTCTCTAGTCCCCTTCCAGATCCCCGCTCATAAGTTTGCGGTGCACGTTTTCGTGTTTTGATTTTATTGTCGTTCGCTTTCGCAGACATTTGGTATTTGGCGCTTTTGTTGTCTGTTTTCGTCAAGTGGCAAGCGGAAAGTGGCAAGTGGAAAGTGGCAAGTGGCGACCTTTGCGGAACGCCCTTTGCTTGCTGGGGGACACGTTGCGGGCACTTTAAGGACGACGCACTTTGCATAAGCAACGAGACTCTCGCAATCTTTACTGACTTTTCCTTTTGAATTGTTGCTACATTTCAGACGCTGATTGCCTCAAGTATGGCAACAACACCAACAATAACAACAACAACAACAACTATAAACTGGCGTGCAGGACATCATATGCAGCAACAGTTCCAGTCGCAGGCACGCCCATATGCACAGCAGCGACCGTGATGCAAACTAGTCAAGCAACTGGCATGGACAGCGCGCCAAAGCGAGCAGTTCCTGCTCCTCTTCCAGTTACAGCTGCAGTAACAGCTGCCCCAACGCATGTGATAAAGCCCGCGAATACCGCGTCTAACCCTGCTCCTCTTCCGTTAGCACAGCAGCCCAACTTCAAGGATGATCCCGCGGGCTATCTGCAACAGCAAACAACGCTGCTGCACAATACGCTGGGCGTGGGCTTAGATGCTAAGCCTGTCACGGCTACTTCCACGGCCACGGCCACGGCTAGAGCTCTGCCCCAAGAGTCTATTGTGCATAGTTCCCAGAATCAGCAGCAGCGGGAGCGTATTCGCCGTCTCTCGCTCTTTGCCGGCGGCAAAGTGGAGCAGGAACCGAGCGCAGCGTCTAGCCCTGTGCCACGTTCGCTGCACGTCGATACGGCAGCTGCATTTGCACGCCCACAGAAGCCCCAAATCACCAGCATTACAGTGGTGCCAGCGCCGCAGGAGTCGCCAGTGTCCAGCAGCGGGCCCGAGACAGAGAAGCGGCCCGAGCAAGTGGGCGCCATCTCAACCAGCCACGAGAGCCCACGCCACAGCCTCTCTTCGCCCACGGACTCTATAGACTCGGCCAAGAGTACGCCCTCCGCCTCGCCAAAGCCCCAGCAGGCGCAGCTTCAGATGCAGATGCGCCAGCCCCAGGTCCAAGCACAGGCAACGGCACAGCCCACAGCACAGTTGCGTCTGATGCGTCAACAGTGTCAGCCCGTGGTGGGTGCGGGTCAACGCCAGTCGGTGGCCATTAATGGAACAACTACGCTCACACGGAGTATTGTCACGACCACGGCGGGCATCAGTCGACCAGGCACCACGCTGAGCAGCGCCAACTCCGCCGTGGCTCACCTGCAGTCAATGGCGAGCAACGCTGGCGGCAACCAGCTGATCATGACTTCTTCCGGGCAACTGCTGGTCATACCCTCGGCCAGTAAGCAGCAGGCAACGGCTCCACAGCCGCAGCGGCAGGCGCAGACTGCACAGCTGCACGCCCAGCCTGGCGGCGGTTACATTGTTAGCCAAGCCTCGCCAATACTCAACACCAACGGGGCCAAGTTGCTGCATCATCAGATAATCAGCTCGCAGGCCAGCCAAATAAGTCAGATCAGCCAGGCGGCCACCGCGGCAGCGCCACAGACTGTGCTGCTCAACACATTGCCCAATGGCGGCTACATCGTCCACCACCAGCAGCAGCAGCAACATCCGCAGCAGCAGCAGGAACAACATCAGCTGCTGGGTATGCCACAGCCAGCGACCCACATTATTGCCTCGCCCGAGGCTAAGCGGCGGACACGTAAACGCAAAAGCTCTGTGTGCAGCACACCACCGCCGCCGCTGGTTTGTGGTGTTAACGGTTCGCCGGCAAAGACGCATTCGCCACAGATCTCACCCAGCATACCCAGCCAGGCGCCAGCGCTGCTGCAGCAGGCAGCAAATGCCGCGGCGGTTGCAGCTACGGCGCCCCCGCCACAGTTCTCGCAGCAATTCCAGCTGAGTCCAGGCATCCAAGGCATTGTGGTCAACAAACCAGCGACGGCGGCGCCTCAGACGCAGCAGCTGCTGTTACAGAACGGACAAATACTGCAGCAGGTGAATCTTATTGGCCAGCAGCTACTTATGCCCGCCGGCCTGGTCATGGGCCCGGACGCAACCCTGTTGCAGATACAAAATATGCCCACGACAAGTCTGCTGACACACCAGGGACCGGTGATGCTGCGCACGCCCTCACCACAGAACAAACCCTCCTTTATCTCGCCCAGCGGCGGTGGCCAGCAGTATATAGTGGGCGCCAATGGACAGCTCAGTCCCATTGGCCAGATCTATTCGACGCCCATGGGCCTGGTTATGCCCACAGCTCAGCAGAGCGGCGCATCCTTTGTGCAGGCCAGTCCCACGGCCACCATACAGATTCAGCAGCAGCAACATCCGCAGCCACAGCAGCATATAAGCCTGCAACCACCCCAGGCGACCAGTTTCGTCTCGGAGTCGCACAATAGTCGCCAGGCAACCGCCGCCAGTCCGCCGGATACTACCACTTGCAGTCCGCGCAGTCCCGAGCGACCGCCCAGCCATCGCAGCAGCGGCAGCGGCGACATGGTCAGTCAGCATAGCTGTGATTCCAACTAGGATCTTGCATTTATATTAATTCTCATTGTTTTTCAGGTGCAGTGCGTCTCCAGCTCGGAGCCTGATGCGGCCATTTCTCCACAAAGTGCTGAGAGCCGCCAATCGCCCTCTTCCACGGATTGCGAGAGGAGTAAGTGCTAATAGCTATCCATAGCAGTTCATTGATTAAATCCCTTGTCACCTTCACAGGCATCTGCAGCAGTAATTTGTTTAGCCAGCCTGGCAGCATGTATAAGCCCTCGGAGCCCAAAATTCGACGTATTCACATCACATCGCAGCCGGCGCCGACGCCGACGGAGAGTAACCACTCTGTGGGTCTTATGGGTCAAGGTATGCGTTTGGCTAGCTCCACAGCCCTATCCATCTCATCATCATCGTCAACTTCATTGTCAACACCATCAATAACAACGGCGGCATCGGGTCGCCAAGCGATGCACCAGCACCAGCACCCACACCAGCCCCAATCATCAACCTCGAACAGCCACCACAGCGTCTTTATCCATAATCAGAAAGTAGTTAGCGTTGACTACCAGGGTAAGGCCTTGCCAGTGTCCTAATGCCATCAGCAACCACTAACTGCATCCATTCACTAACTGACCCACACCGCCACCGCCACCACGATCACTCACACACCTGATGCATGTCAAGCACTTGTCGCACCCCACGCATCCCTCTGCACTCTGCTTTTGTTGTGTGCTTTCTGTTCTGTTTCGTCTACCGCCGGGTATCGGGTATCGGGTGTTGGGTACTGGGTATCGAGTATTGAGTATCGGCTACATTAACCAAGCCGCTGCCTCCAAATCTCTATGTAGAGTCGCCCACCACCACGCAGCTGCCGACCATTTCGGATGCACCAGCGCTCAATGAAGCTGCACCACTCAAAACCACCTGCCGCACGCCCACCAAACGGGCACGTCGACCACACCGCACGTTGGCAAGAAATTCGCCAACTGGCGCTGTGGCACTGTTGCCACCGCGAACATTTGCCATTGGTGAGCTGATCTGGGGGCCGGCACGTGGACACCCCGCCTGGCCTGGCAAGATAGTCAAGATGCCCGACGGTGTCTGTACACCATCGCAGCAGTTCGATCACGTGTGGGTGCAATGGTTCGGCGGCAGCGGCCGTTCCAGCTCCGAGCTAATTCCGGTCAACTTGTTGCAGAGCCTATCCGAAGGCTTGGAGGCGCACCACAAGGCCCAAAAGGATACCAGAAAGTGAGCATCACATGGGAAGTTGGGTGGGTGGGAAATAAATATGCCAACTGGGACTGAGAGAGAGAGAGGTTTGAGCTGGGATCGATGGGGTGTCCAAGTGTTATAGATTCCGGTGCGACGCAGAATCGAATAGATTTGCCTTAGACTTTAATTGATTTATTTCTTTTTTAGATCTGCACCAAAAAGCACTTTTCAATAAGTTATTTCTTAAAGTAGAATTATTATGCAATGATTTTTTTAAAGTAATATGTAATATTAATGTAACACGACAATTGATACGAAACTTTTTTTATCCAGTATAATCCCAGCTTTTTGATATAGACATTCATTTCTTCAAGCATATTTATCTTGTTACATATAAATATTTTTGATCATGTGGCGATTCGAAAATTATAATTTGTTTAAATTGCATGGCATCCTCTCGAAATTGCCTTATAATTTGTTCGGAAAGTTCTTATATTCGAGCCGCCACAGTATAAGAGAATTGAATTCAGATATTTTTGCAGTATATATTTAGAAATTTGTATATTTAGTATTTGAATTTTGTTTGCAAAAGTTAATCATTTTGTAGCATTTGCATTTGCGTATTACTCGTACTTGTTGTGCAGTGTAGCAATGATTGGCATTCAAATGCATTTTTAATTAGTTTTGACTTTAATTTGTCCAATTCAATTTTAATTTTGCTAATTAATATTCTTGTTTCTTTATTTTTATTATGCGCTGACAAAAACAAATAAATCGCAACGTGTGTGTATGCGTATGCATATGTGTGTGTATAACAATATGTGTGCATAATCATCATCATGATCATCATCATCAACAACAACATGACAACCACCTCCTACCGAAAACTCCCCAAAACCACAACACACTCGCACACACACACACACACGACCAACCAACCACCCACCCACCAACACCACAATGTACCAACCAACCAACCCACAAAGGAGCCGCAAACTGAACTCGCAACTCGAGCAAGCTATACAAGAAGCAATGACTGAGTTGGATAACATTTCAGCATCGGCAACCACAGCATCAGCAGCATCCGCATCCGCATCCGCAGTAATTGGCCATCAGCTGCAGCAGCCCACGTCAACGAACAATGGCGGCCACGGGTTGGCGCGGGGCAAGCGCACAGGGACGTCAAGTGGGCAGGCGAACGTTGGGGGCGCCAGCATGACACTCTCTGCTAGCACAGCGGCCACCCTGAGCGGACTCTTCAATCAGCAGCGTGCCAAGCCCATACGGATAGCGCCCGCACCGCCAACGGGCTTGCCGGCAGCATCGAGTGCAGCGTCGCCGGCGACGGCGGCAGCAGCGGAGATTCTGAAGCTGGCCAAATGACCAGCGCTGTCGGCGCTGCCGTCGACAGTAACCACAGCAAATTATACGCTCGTTATTGGGCACAAGTAGAGGCAGCTGGCCACAAACAGTATATACATATATATCAATATATATATATGCTATATACACGCATCCATACTTAAATGTGTAGTTAGATATCAGCCCCAACTATCTGTCGCTGTTTACTATAATTTTCTATCGAATTACGACTCTGCTTAGTTGCGTCTGTGCGGCGATGCCACATCTTTGAAATAGACAATAAAACAATATGAAAATGTTAACGGAAACGAAGTTACAAAGAGAAAAGAAAAGAAAAGAGAGAGAAAACGCTTAAACAATAAGAAAACAATAGTTTTTTGTTGCTTTGTAAAGCAGTGCGCCTGCCCAAAGCGCGAAACTCAGTTGTTTTTGTTTTTCTGTATATATTTACATAGAAGGATAGAAGGAGGATCGGAGCGATTGCCTATTTTATATCATTATAATGAACAGATTGTAAATGTTAGGTACATATTTATTTATTGCGTATCAAGTATATAGTTTGCATAGGTTTTTTGTTTTCGTTGCAATCTTTAGACTTAACTATTATTTTTATATTTAGATAGCATAAGCCGATTTTTAGCCATTAAGTTATAAAACCAGCCAATTTATGCACATTTCGATGAGCTAATTGTTTTTGGCCCAATTCAACATATTCTTGCAGGAGAAACACATTAATCAAAAGCATATAACTGATACTAATTCTAATTTTGAAATACTTAAAGAATGGGAAATATCAACAAATTATTTACGTTAAAGCAAAAAACTCGAAACACTCAGCTAACGAGTTTGAAAACCTAACAAAAAAAAGAGAATTATATTTATAAATTGTTATTATTTATTTAGTTAAACTATTGTAAAATTCTAGAAAACAAACAACAAAAACCAATTGACATTTAAACACGTAGCGAAAATCCACTAAAAGAAACAATAAATAAATGCTAAAATATTCCCGAAAAACCTCAAAGCGTTTGAAACTTTGAACCTTTTTTGATTCCAATCTATTCTATGGAGCTTCACGAGTCGAAAATGGTATATTTATCTAGAATTGGACTGCACAAACCCGAGTTCTATTCATTTAAAGCTTTGAAAAACTTTTATTGAATCTGAATATCTCGGGAAAATTAAGGAAGATCTTTACAATGTTAATTATATACTTGTACGGATAAACACAGTCAATTGACATTCGAAGCAGAAGTTCTAAATTTAGACCCTTGTGGACTCGTATAGAGTCCAGCACTATTGATTGACACTTAAAAAGACAAAATTCTAAATGAATACCATATTTTTCAAAAATGGTAAGTGTTTAATTTTCAATTTCCGGAAAAATGGGATCAGTTTCGAAATCAAATATTTTGGATCTAATCTGGGCTTTACAAGTCGCCAACGTATCATCTTTACAAGTTAGGACTTTATTTATCCTTTATCTATCTTAATCTTTATTTATATATCTACGGCGAATGAAGTCAGAAATTAAAAATCATATCCTGAAATATCCAAATTGATATTTGGCTAAAACAGTAAAGCTTAACATATCAAAGTGGAAATGAAGTCTGTTCTGAAAGCAGAAAGCATATGAAAAAAAATTCGAGTAAAATATTTTTAAAATTTATTTCAGTTTTAAATAACTTGACAATAATAGTTGTATTTTTGTTTTTTTTTTCTGTTTTCGTAGATCTTATATGCTGGTAGACCGGGTTAATTAATTGCAAATAATGTAATAATTAATATTTATGTAATATTAAACTAACTCACAATCATTTGAATTAAGTATTTTAAGTATATGTATCTATATACTTCTCGCATTCCCCACTTGCCAGTGTTCCTTTCATATAAATATATGTGTATATGTGTTGGTGTGGGTGTGTTGGGGTGTATGTTGACGAAAATAAACTAAACAAACAGCGCCGATTCTAGACATTAAACATATCCTAAGAGAAAATGATTCTGGCTGCTACATAATTTATACAAAAACAAACGCTGCGTTTGCACTTTGTTCTTTTTTGTGGACCCTCCCCGGAGGTGTCATAATAATTGATCTTTACATATGATATCGATTTACGGGGTTAGCTATGGGTGTGTATGTAAGTGTGTGTGTGTGTAATGGCTTGCATTAGCTTACATCTCACGCACTCGAAAAATAGTAAATTAATTACAGATTATAAGCAAGTCCATGGCAAATGACAGACAGCTTGCACATGGAGCTGCATTTCAACTAGCGCTTTATCGATTTTCTTATACATGTATTACATTTACAATTGTAGTTTTCTTTTGTTTTTTTTTGTATATATTTTCTTTAAACATTGCAGTCGTGTTTGAAGATCTATTTTGTATCTCAAGGTAAGACTGTGCACATTTCTGTGGCATTTACATTTAGGTTGGCGGCGTCTGTATCGGGAGAGGAGGACGCATTATCAATATTATGCACGATTTGGTTATCATTACAAAACAAAACACGATTGGCTGATGGATGAGACAATGCACAGGATCTAATGGAGCAGCGCGTGCAGCAGGCGCACAATATTTACTTAACGATTGGGTTATTTGTGTAGAAATTGTCTTCCATACAAAGTCAAGTTACAAAATTTCTAAATAAGACTTTAGAACTTAAATTAAGGTTCGCCATTAATATATTAATATTACTGTAGCTATAGTTGTAGCTGTAGCTGTAGTTGTAGTTGTAGTTGTAGTTGTTATTGTTTGCTGCTCTCCGCTGCGCTCTGCTGCTCAATAATGTTTGATTACATTGATTGATGACTGTTCTCATTGTGTGTATACGCATATTTGTAGTTGTGTGCTTGATTAACGTTGTTGCTGCTGCTGTCAACAATAACCAAATCGCTGTAATTCTCATCTGGACAGACTGTGCGAGCGCTCACGGCTGCTGCTTCCGGACGAGAGGGGCTGCTTGCTGATGCCCGTTTCACCAACCCGCTGATGCGGTGGCAACCTGTCAAAGAACGGATGTCGCAGGGCCTCACCTGTGAAAATCAAGTATTTAGATCGAGCTCAAAGTAGTTTTAAGCAAAAACTCACCTAACGTGATGCGCGACGAGGGCTCGTACTCCAGCATCTTTTTAATCAAGCTGAACAGCTCGCAGTGATCCTCGGTGTCGCTCAGTTGACAGAGGAACAAGGGCTTGCAATGATCGCGCACATAACGTCCTGCACTGGACTTCTCATCCCAATCTAACTTACCATGATAGAAGTACTTTGTTTTGGTTTTGCTGTAAAGAGTGTGATTGCTACACATTAATTGATTTCGATGAAGAATACTGCGCCTTGAGTTAAAAAAGCATGAGCTGCATTGTATTACCGTGCCATGCGATATGGAATTTGTCCCAAGATGCGCTCCATCATGGCCAGATGTTCGCGATTGTCATGCGTCTGGAATAGCGTGATGCCCAAATACAGCTCGAAGAGAATGCAACTGAATTCAGTGAAGAGAAATTAGACAAGTGTTTTATATATATACGGACGGGTCGCACTCACCCGATGGACCAGACATCACAGGGCTGTGACCAGCCAAGCTCCAGTATGACCTCCGGCGCGCGATAATGGCGCGTCGAGACAATTGTGCTATGGTGTTCATGATCAAAAGTGGCCGAACCAAAGTCAATTAGGCGCACGTCTGTGCTCTTGACGCGGCGCACTTCGCGATTCTATTGAAGAGCATACGATAAGTACAATATATATAAAAGTCAAGTGTGGTCAACTAAGCGTACAAATTGTACATACAATTTTATGATTATAGTGAGACGTGTAATCCGAATCAACAAACAGTATATTCTCCGGCTTGAGATCTGTGTGGGTTAAACGATTGTCATGCAGAAACTTGACAGAGTAGCATAATTGATAGGCCATGTGGCGCACTTGGTCCAGAGAATACGGCTCATAGTTGTTCTCGCGCTGCAATTACAAAATTTAATCATGAGACATTGTGCTCTATTCGAGCTAGAGGAGTACATACCAAAAAATCGAAAACACTCAGTCCCAGCATTTCAAAAACTATGCACATATGTCCATGGTAATCAAACCAGTCAATCATTTTGACGCACAGGCTGCAAAAAGGGAAATAGATTAATTAATCTTAATGCAAAGACCAAAGATCTTCAACTGCAGACTTACTGATCACCATGCGGATCTTTCTGTGCTATCTTCTCCAAGGCATTGATCTCCAGCTTGGCAGCCTCGCGATATTTCTCAACATTCTTGATGATCTTCAGGGCCATGCAGAAATCACTGTGAAAGACATTCAAATATACATATATATAGGCTGTTTGGTCAGAAACTGTTGGAAGGGTTTGCTTTGTGGTACTTACCGCTCCATGTCTTTGACCTTGACCACACGTCCGAAAGTGCCTTCGCCCAGTGTGGCCATGATCTTATCTGAAAAGTGGCAAAAGGAGGCAGATTGTAGTCGGGAGGTTTTCAAGTAAACGAAACGCCAATAATTGTTAATTATTTACGCTAATATCTAAATATCTGTAACTGGGCATCTTTCGGATTTTAAGTAAAAATACCACAAAAATATGCTCTAACTTTGAACTGCTTTTATGGAAATGTATGCGGAAAAGTTTTCAGTTTCAATATTATTTCATTAATTATGCGCCAACAGTTCCGGAAATTTCATTAAATACTCGAGTGTCTGCGTGAAAGTGTGTGTGTGTGTGTGTGTGAGAAACTTCAATTTAATTATGACTGGCAAAAGGAAAATAAATTTGTAAGGCTTAATTCGAGTTGAACTGGAAAATTAACTTGTTTCTTTTCTTTTAAACTTTCGGAAAATTTAGCTTGTGAAAATTGTGTGAACTTTTTTGTTTAGGGTTTTGGTGCGCTTTTAAAACGTGTCTTAAAGGCGCACGCGATGTGTTGCGACGCGACGATTTTGTCGAAAGATAATTAAGAAATAATAATGAAAAGTTGGATAGTCGAAAACTATAACAGTTACGTGTAGACTTATTGTGCGGCAGTTTTTACTCGATGTCTCTTTTTAAACTTGAAAAGTTTCTGGTAATCTCTAAACATAAACATATAGAAAAATTAAAAACGAAAAAATTGTCACGAACATCTGTGATGGAGAATGTCTCCGTTGTGGTATATTAAGTGACCATCAGCATCATCTTGAATGACGGGCTTTGCTGTCTGTTATGGGCGTTGGAGCGTTCGACGAGAGGTTGGCGTGTTGGTGGGTGTTGGCGATGGTGTTGGTGCGATTGCAAGGTGCATTGATCCGTCGTTTCAGAAGGGGGAGGGGTGGCGACAATGAAGGCGACGACGAGGACGACGACGACGAGGACGTGGACGAAGACGGCGGCGACGGCGAGGACGACGACGACGACGAATATTTAGCGAGTTATGTTTGAGCGTAATTGGTAGTGGGTTGAGAGAACGTTGTTGTTGTTGTAGCAGGGGGCGTGGTTGTTGTTGTAGTTGTTGATGGCAGTTACACAGACGAATACATAAGGTGCGTGTGTGGTTAAAGTATGTAATTTGAAAGAGAGAAAAAGAAACAAAAAAGAAAGAGAAAAAAGAAAAAAAAAACACATTTTATGGGTCGCCAGACATCCAGACATCCAGGCAGACATCAGGAGTTCATCAATTCAACACATTATCCGCCAGAAGATCCCGCGTTGGCACCACAACAATTCCGATTCCGGATATCCAAATTTTCATCATATCACAAATATGCGCCATTCACAATTAATCCGCACAGCCCAGACATTCCATAAACCAACCATTTACATCATATCATCATCATCATCAAGTTGTTTGTACATCAACCCATCATCATCATCATCATCATCATTGTGATTTTCATCATCATATTCAGAAAAAACACGAGAAAAATACGTTTCGTTTGTTCGATAAGAAAATTAGTTCGGACAAATTTTTTTTTTTTTTTTGAGAGATTTTGTGTTTTACATAAATGGTTAATATGTTTTTTTTTTTTTAAATATAAAACATGTACAACAAATATCATATAACATCTTTGTATATATACACATATATATGCATGTATACACATATGTAAATACGGGCATATGCACAAAAACAAAAGCTTTTGTGCCTTGGGCAGAGGAAAAAAAGGTATTAAAAAAAAAATAAATAAACGAACCATAAAACGCATGGGCAAAAACAAATTGCATTCGCTTACGTCTACATATTGTTGTTGTCTTTTTGGAACATATTTTGTATACTTTTTACTTGTCTTTTGAATATTTATATTTAAATATACATATATATTGATTATTGGTGTATGGTAAAAGAAAAACTAAGCATTTAATTGGGAAAATATCGAGAAATAATTAGAATAAATTTGATCAAGTTTCCTTACATGCAGGGAGAACGCATTAACATACGGCTGTTAGTTAACATTGCGCGCTGTTAGTTAGCAGTACTGTAAAGTGTATTCAGGCTGGTTGGGTGGCGGTTGGCAGTGGGTGAGTTTGCAGGGTCGCGTTGCAAGAAGCTCAAGCTGCATAGAATAATGCATCGAGTGGCTTACAAAGGTCGAGAGTGTCTTTGGAATGCGTGACCTATGGAACAGCGCCGACGAGGTGGCACTCTTTGACAGCAGATAGTGATCGTGCTGCTGCAGATAATGCGACGAGGATGTCGACAAGGCCGACGACTGCTGCTGCTGTTGATAGGGATCCAGTTGCTGGCGATGCGGGTAGAGCGAGCTGCCCACAGCATTGGAGCGCCGGCTACTGATGCCATAGTTATCGTGCAGATAGCTCGATCCGCTGCTGGGCTTGTAGCGCTCGAATTCGCTCAGCACAGCAGCTGTGCGGGAGCTGGCGCCCTGATAGCGCAACTGCTGCTGCTGTTGCTGCTGGCGACGCGTGTCCGCCGCTGCCAGGCGCGCGCCAATGCCACCAAAGGCTAGCGCACCGGAGCTGGACGAGTGCAAGATATTGCTCGGCTTATATTTGGACAGGTCGTTGTTGTTCCGATCTGAGTGGAGCAGAAAATGACTTTTGTTGTTGGCGCTGCTGCTGCTGCTGCCGCTGGCTGTCGCTGTCGCTGCCGTGTCGTGCAGAGAGAGGTTAGAGAGAGCAGAGGGGATGGTGGATGAGTTCGTGTTGTTGTTACTGTTTGTTGTGGCTGTTGTTGTTGTTGTGGATGTTGTTGTTATGGGAATCGAAGTACCATTGATGGAGTTGGTGGGAGTGTTGGCCTTGTCTGTTGTGCTTTTCGTTTTCTGTGAGGTTTCAGCTGTGTTGGTTAGTTGGACACCAGTTGTTCTGTTGGGCTCGCTATCGACTTCATCAGAGCTACTCTCTGATGTGGATGAGCTGCTTGCATCGCTATCATCGTTAGTTACTTTTTTGCTGCGCGACTTTTTCTTGGGCGCCTCCTCAGCATGCCCTGCTGCTGCTGCCGTTCCCGCTGCAGTTGCTGCTATTGCAGCAGCCTCCTTGGCTGCCTGCTGTTCCATTGCTTCGGCTTCTGCCGCCGCTGCGGCTGCTGCTTCAGTCTTCTTGGCCTCTGCGGCGGCTTCTTCCATGCGCTTGACACGCTCTTTAAGCTCGCGCCGCCTGCGCATGCGCTCCTCGAACTTCTTAGCCTCCAGGAACTGATTGTCTTCGCGCAGCAGCATTAGAATGGCGGCATTGTCTTCCGATGAGCGATCGTCGGCTAGAATCTCGTGATCCTCGGCCGTTAGCTCTGGTGGTGGCGGCGGCGGCGCCGGTTGCTCTCTTCGACGGTTGGCAAAGCGACTGCGCCAGTTCAGTACATGATCCTCCGCGTGACCACCGTCTGGCGTGTCTGTCGCCGGCAGTTCGGTCTTGGTTCGTTCATAAGCTCGTGACAATCGCCCTGAGGTTAGCGCAGTATCCTCCACTCCGGCTCGCCGACCATATCGGCCTGTTGAGTAGCCACTGGCGCCACCAGCGCGTAGTGCATCGTGGTAGTCATGCGGTTGATATCGATTGTGGCCGTAGTCCACCGGATAATTCTCGTCCAGCAAACGGTTGCCGCTGGTCAGGTAGCCACTGTCCGTGGAGTCGGCCATATATCGTTGCCGCTGGGCGCGCGTTCTGTAGGGCGTGCGCTCTTTGCGATCGGCGGCATTGAACGAACTCGACGAGAGCTTTCCTTTGGCCAGTTGATGTGAGGTGGCGCTGCGCAACAGGCCACCATAGTCATCCGGTTCCAGCGTCTTGTCGCGATCCTCCTCATGACGGCGTCGTCCAGCCGCACGCTCCAAAATATCCGAATATTTGTTCTCCAGCCGTGAGACCGCCGACACTGTGGGCGTCTTGTCTTTGTCCAAGAGCAGCTCGCGACGCTGTGCGTCCCAAGAAGAGAAACCAGTCAATTGGGAGGGGATTTAATGGATAAGGAAAGTGCTTTTAGCAGCGCTCGTGTGAAACCAATGGAAACGACAACGACGAAAACGAAGACGTTCGTCAAACATTTCACGCTCTGTCTGAGCCAGACGCACATACAAAGCCAGTTGGGGGTAGACCTAGACCTAGAGAGAAGAAGAAGACGACGCACTCGCATTTCGCAGACCCATTTAAATGGCCTTTTCGGCACTGTCTAATAACAGTGTTTGGGCAACTTAATTCCACATAATTTCACTCGCATTTGAAGAGTCTATCCAGCAGCTTTCTCTAACAAAAAAAAAACTACATGTAGCCGAACTGGGCCGGGCGGCTATTCCAAGGAGGGGCGTCTATATTATTTAGAACGTCTAGTGAAAATCTAAACAAAATAACCACGGCATGCCGACCTTCAGAGTTTATATATATAGATGTATACATATATTTATACATCTATACGTATATTTATATATACGAAAGGCCAAAATCGTGAAATTGTGAATAGCTTTTTATACATTTAATGCGAACCAGAGAGCTGAGAACTGAGCGAGAGAGAGAGAGAGAGAGAAGCGATAGACATGGGAGCAGAGTGAGGTGCCCGAGACATGGACATTTGCTTGGAATCAAAAATAAACGCACACGGCAAGTAGGAAGATATAGAAGAATATATAGAAGACGATATAAAACAGTTTGTGTGGGCAAATAGAAAATCCATACATATTTATATGTATATCTCTGCGCACGATCATCATCATATATATATATATACTATATATGTACATACACCTGCTACATATATAGGTTTACTATGGGGCAATAGGGGCTGCGGATGCATTCATTGAAGATGCGATCTTTTGCTACCTCCAACCCGCTTTCTTTAACCTGTGACAGAATTGGGACAGTGACTTGGCTTTGCCGTGACTCATGGTGACAGGTGGAAATGGGGCAAACAAAATTTCAAGTGATTTCCAAATGTTCTTATGAAATGCTCTGACAATGAGTCACGGGATGAATTTGGCTGCCTGGCTCCGATCAAATAACACGCAGCGCTTTCCATTGGCATTCACACTGCACGCTCCACTGATACTAACATCGTCTAGGTCACGCCGCATCCCGGCGCCCAAGCCGCGTATGGCCGGCTTATAGTAGCCACTGCCCACGGGGCTCAGATGGGTGCGCAGCGGATTGGCCGTCGTTGAGCTCTTCTGATAGCGGCCCATGAGGGCACCGCTGGTGCTGCCCACACCGCTGCCGCTGCCGGTCGTGGTAATGGGATGGTAGCCGAGGCCACCGCCAGCATAGTAACGTCTGTGTCGATCGCTCATGGCGTTCTGTTCCCGATCCCGATCCCGATCACGTTCCCGATCCCTATCGCGATCTTTGCCCCGTTGTTCACGTTCCGCCTCCGGACGTCTTCGACCGCTGGCGGATTTTTCCGAGCTGCGGCGACGTCTGTGTTGTGTTGTGAGGCTGCCTTTGTCTTTGTTTATGTTGTTCCTATGGCTGTTATTGTTGTTGCTGTTTTCATTCGTTGGGGTCTTGGAGCCACTGCGTCTATTTTCGTTGCTTTCCTTATTGTTGCTATTGTTGTTGTTGCGGCTGCTGGTGTTATCCTCGGCTATGGCCGCTGCACTATAAAAGCCCAAAACAAAACAAGAATTGCTTATGACGCACTTAAAGCTTTCCCCTCTTCTATTTAGTGTCGGTTTTTAGTGTATATTTTGGTATTTGGTATTTTCCACGCGCCTGAATCGCGACGAACGCGCGTTGCCACGACACGGACCAAATAATAACTGAGGAAAATTCGATTCGAAATTCGTGCGACGACGCACAGTGGATGTATGGGAAAATATAGGAAAACACACCGCGCGGCTACCAAAAATATTGAGGAATCGTTTTTATTTTTGTGAAAAAGTGTGAAAATATTGCGCACTTGCCCAGCAGCAGCAACAGCAGCAGCCGGAGCAGCTGTGCGGGCGGTTTAGACAAAGAGAATGCCACAGAAAGTGAGAGAGAGCGAGAGAGTCGGAAAAGAAAAATGTGTGAGTGGGTGGTTAAATGAATTATTCCGATGTCTGCTTCTTCAGAAAATGCATTTAATTACTGCTGAGCTGATCGCAGAGCTTTCCATTTCCGTCAGTTAGCGAAACAAGGAAACGATCGAAAGTCTTGCGGTTAAAATGCTTGGAGGAAAAGCCTTGAACTTTGCTGATGAGCAAAAACACAAAATGAACAAAGCCGAGCAGAAGACGAAACAATTACGTTTCATGCATGCATATTCCAAATTAAACAGTTAATGCATCAAAAGCACAGCGGGCGAGAGTGAGAGCGAGAACGAGAGAAACGAACAGTTGCGTTGATCTCCCATGCTAAGAAGAAGAATAACAGCAGGAAGCACAGCGGAGAGTTGCCAGACAGGCAAATACTCAGCTAGCAAGAGAGACAGACAGGCAGGCGAACTTAAAAGCTTTTTGTGTAAAGCTTTCTACAATGTTAATTCGAAATTTTTCAATAAAAACTTTTAATTAGCCTGCTATTAAATAAAAATATGTAAAATAAGTACATATTGTGCACATATACTTGAGGTATATGCACCGATACATAGGATAGCTGTCATTGGGCTAGATAAATGGCCTAGAAACCATAGAAACTGTAATTCGTATGCAACTTGAAATAAACTATCTAATGGATATGCCAATTGTTAGATGAATTATTATTCTTATGTAAATGCTTGCACTTCAATTAATGGTCTCAACAAGAACTTTACATTGATCTCTCACTCGATCGCTTTACTGTGTATAGACCATTGGTTATTGTTAGTTTAGGCTTTCCAGTATGAATGGTAAAAGGCAGAAATGATAAATTAAATTAAGCTCAATCATTTTCCACAATAAATTTTCACACTTTAGCACACACAAAAAGACGAAGTTAAACGCGATTTACAACACACTCGGCGAGATCTTTACATAATTGGCTCCCTGCTAAAGAGTAGAACGCGTTCAGAAACGAAGCAGCGCGCTGCTGCGCTGCAACTAACGGCAAACGGCAATGAGGCAAATTACATACTTAAATTAACGACAAAAAAAATTACCAACGAAAAAAAAAATCAAATGAAAATAAAATAAATGATGAGAGCTGCGACGCGTCTGGCAACATTTTGACCGAGTTTTTGTTGTTTGACGAAAGGCGGCAAAAGTAGAAACAACAAAAATAAAAAAAAAACACCGCAAAATTAAAAATAATTTATACGTGTGTATGTGTGTACGAATGTATGTAATTTATTTGCTTCATTTCTTCTGCATCGATTACCGATTGCGCTGCTGCTGCTGTTGTTGTTGTTGTTGCTGCTGCTGCTGTTTGTTATCAGGTCGTTCGCTCGGATTGCGTCGAAAGCGCTGCAGCAAACTGTTGCAGCTTTCGGAGAGCAGTTGCGTTACGCTCGCCGCCGTCGCGCTGCGCATGTAGCGTCGCTGTTGACGCGGCTGTGCTGTTGCTGTTGCTGCCGCTGTCGGCGCTGACGTCGCTGCCTCCATGTCAGCTGTTTTCTTGCTGCTGTTTGCGGTGTTCGCAGCATTTGGCAAAATTTTTTCGCTTTTTTCGCGTTGAAAACGACTTAAAAATGTGGCCATTTTTTTCTATTTGCGCGTGGGTTTTGTTATCTGTTACTCTTACTTATTCGCTCGCATGAAAATTCAATAATATTAATTAGATATCCATTTGCGAGAAGAGCACAGAGCATGCATGTGTGCGTGCGAGAAGCTAGACAGATTGGAGTGCTGTGATTCGTCGTTGTTGTTGTTGTTTTTGTCTCGCTGGCGAGTTAAGTTCTTCCTCTGAACCATTTACTGAATTGTACTAAAGCAATCGATTTAGCTGCGCTATAGCGAGATTTTTGTTTTTGGCATTTACCCGATGTCTTGTACTGTATATGTTAAGTATAGTATAATAGAATATACGTATTTACATATAAAGAGCGTATTCATGTGTTGTAAAAATATTTGAAATTGTACGATATTTGGCAGCTATTCGACAGAAATAGACACACAACAGAAGCAGCGACAATTTCTATGGCAATTGCGATTCCAAATTCGATTTCCACTTTAAATTTCAATTCTATTTTAATTATTTTTTGTGAATTATTTAAATTTGTTTAACGCAAATTTCGTCCTGATTTACACGCACTTCGAGACATTTGCCAGCTGGCGGTTGGCGGTCGATTATTATTATTAATTTATTAATTATTATTTTCTATTGGCTTTGCTCAAGCAGCGCGTCTTTGCGATTTCAAGAAAAACAGAACAAAACCAATCCGAAATCAGCGCAACATTTACGAAAGCGCACGCCACAAATACTAATTATAAAAATTGAAAAATATCGCAACGACGACAGCACCAAAGTAGCTGGCGAGTGTGTGCTCAGGGCGGAACATAGAACACGCTCCGATTCGATCTCTGAACCGGGCGGGCGAGCTTGTGGCCACTGCGGGAGAGCTGCTGCACAGCCGCCAGTTTCTATTATTGTTTGCTAGGTAGCAAAAAAACTAACCACAAGCAGACGCCAAAGCAAACGTCAATTGGCTTCGAGCCGCATGGGAATACTCTACTCTATTCGAGGTAATATATAGAACGAGGTCTAATACAAAATCTACGAAATCAGGAGATCATTGTTTGAAGATGAGGCTAATCTTTCAGCAAAAATATTAGCATAAGCTATCAATGAAATCTGGGAAAATAGCAACATATATAAAGGACTTTAACGATACATTTGCATTTCCCATGAATCCTATGAATGAAATCTAGAGGCAGACGTCATTTCAAAAAACTTATCTTATCGATTTATCTTCTCAACTTCCTTCGAGAAGTTAAGCAAGGCATTTCAGAAATATGTAGTATTATTTGCTATTGCATTTTCCGAAACTCTGCTTCAAACCTTATCCCCAAGCTAACCATTATAGAGAATACTAAACACAAGTTGATCAACTTTAGGTTTTGCAAATGGAGTAAGGGTAACCAGGATTCGTTGGCTATCCAAAATGGACGCTACAGTTCAGAGAGAAAGAGAACTCATGGGAATGTTCGCATAAGTATGTTTTATGTGCGAGTTGTTGTTACATATTTGTTATAGGCTGGCATTCGGCGATTGTTTGGCATTTCGTGAGTTCTGTTTTTCGCCGAGTTATATTTAAATTATATGTGGAAGAAGTTTGGCAATATTTAAACAGAAATTAGTATCAGGCGTTAAATAAAATATTTATGCTTTTGTTTTGGAAAATTAAAATGAAATCAATTTTAAGTGTTTTGTATGTTTTTTTCTTCTTTCGTACACTAAATAAACAAAATAAATTAAGTGTGTAGCTATTTTTAGCGAACCACAAAATTGACATTGAATTTCAGTTTGGCTTTTTGGTTTGTAGATTGTGCAACGTTGTTGCTCGTCCGAGGCAAGTGCAAGAATCTGACGCGAGAGGCCACAAGAGAGTGCCGACAAGGCAATCAAATGAGGGAGGAGGAGGCAAGGGGAGCGTGGACAGGTTAGGGGCAAGTTTCGCACAGGAAGTGCGCGTCACAACAATCGACAAATTCTGTTCTTGGGGCCCCTCGCCCCTGAAGAGGTACCCAAAGAGCGCGAAGAGGCCAAAGGCAACGAGCGAAGAAGCGTCGGCCTTTTGGAGCGCAATGAGTCAGCCGTCTATTTCGAGAGGCTGAGCTGCCCCGCCGAGCGTTTGTTTGTTATGTTGTTAGTGGGCAGTAAAAGGCGGCAGCATTCCGGACACATGTGCAACATACAACAGAAACAGCACAAAAATCAAAAATAAAAACACAAAAACAAACGCTTAAACCAAGATACAAAACAATAACAAAATAAGTTGGGCATCGAATCTACCTCGATGAAATGCAGGCCCAGAGCGGACTTGGACATTTCAATTTGCTGCTGCTGCTGCTGTTGTTGTTGTTGTAATTGTTGTTTTGAGTGGCTGAATATGACAGAATTGCTTTGTAGTGACTGTTGTTGTTGTTGTTGTTGTTGTTGCTGCTGCTGTTGCTGATGGAGGTGTTGCTGCGGTTGCTGCGCTGCCTGCGGTTGCATGCCCGCTGACGCAGGCGGCAGCGGGCCATAAAACAATTGCGTATTTGTATTTGGATCGTATTGAAGCGTCGCACCGCCACCGCCACAGCCAGACGTCGAAGCGGAAGCATTGATAAACTGCTTATGCGGATGTGGTTGAGGCTGAGGCTGGGGCTGCCCCTGGTACTTGACCGGCTGCATCACCTGGCTCTGGCTAGGCTTCAGATACGCATACGGATCGAAGGTCTGCAGCGGCTTACGCTCGTGCGGCTGCTGCTGCTGCTGTTGCTTGGGCAGATTATAGTAGTTGCGACTCATCATGCCGAGTCCAAAATTATGCGGCTGCATCATACTGGGTCGCTGTGCGGCGCTAAAGGATGCCGAATGGGTCAGCGGCGCAGCGCCGGCGCGTGGATAAACGGGCTTCGCATTGATCAGCGCCTGGTAGCTGCTGCCGTACATCTGTGGGGCCATGCCAGCTGGTTGCGGCTGCTGCTGATGTTGCTGCTGCTGCTGATGCAGTGGCTGTCCAAATTTGTTCTCCTTGTTGGTGTTCTTATGCATGAACATGGCCAAACCGGAGCTGGGCTTGGGTGCCTGCTTGGCCAGGTGCGAGGAGGAATAGGATTGCTCCAGCTTGTGGGGTTGATATTGCTGTTGCTGCTGTTGGTGTTGCTGGAAGGGATCGCTGCTGCCATTCATTACCGAACAGGCGAACGAGTTCCAGTTTAAGAATGGACGTTTTTGCTGCGGATAATTCTGTGACTGCTGATGCTGCTGTTGTTGTTGTTGTTGCTGCTGCTGTTGTTGTTGTTGCTGCTGCAGTAGACGCTGGTAGCCCATGGGCAACTGAGATGTCGAGTTGGATTTGCCTATGGGATAGGCCATCCTTTGCTGCTGTTGTTGCTGCTGCTGCTGCATTAGCGGCTTCTGCGGATCGTACAGCTGCACTGGCACGGGTATCTGCGATTCGCTGGCAAATTTGCCGGCGCCGCTGCCGCTGCTGCTGCTGCTCTTGATCACGGCAGCATCTTCTTTGTGTTCAGCTGTCAGCGATTGTGACATAGTTGCATTGTTGTTGTTGCTCTTTAGCTTTAGCATGTCATTTAAACATTTTTCTAGCTTGTTGTCGACGTCTTTTTGACGCTTTGTGGCTGCTGATGAGCTTGTTGTTCCTCCTCCTCCTCCTGTTCCTCCTGTTGTTGTTGCTACTGCAACTGTGGCTGTTGTTGCTGCTGTAGCTATTGTCGCTGTAGTTGATGCTGGCTGATCCAAGTTGCCGCCGTGCTGCTGCTGCTGCTGCTGTTGCTGTTGCGCGGCTGCTGCAACCGTTGAGGGTATGTGAAAGGATGAGGTAAACTTTGAGAGCTGCGGCAGATGGGTAGTGCAGCAGTTGGTCACTGTGAAGCTGCTGCTGCTGATGGTGCTGTTGCTCTTCTCCGACTTGCGCTCCAGCGAGGCGCTTGTTTCGTTAGAGCCCTCAGCAATGGTCGTGGTCAGCGCTGGTGTAGCCCCAACAGCTGTTGACGTCTGTTTGGCCGGCTCTGTGGGTCGGCGGAAAAGCGCGGCTGCACACCGCGGCGATGGCACACAGGAGCTGCTGGAGCTTTTGAGCACGCCAGCATTCGGTTTACTCGTTGCATTTTGCTGTTGCTTGACTGCAGGCGGCTCCTTGCGCGGCTGCGTCGTCACATTCGTTGTTGTGGGCAGCAATATTGCCGAGTTGGATGTGCTGCGACTGAGCGAGGGCAGATGCTTCATGTAGCAGGGTATGTGCGTGCGACTGGAACTGCGCAGCAGAGCCGCCGGCGCCGGCACCGCACTCGCCGCCGGACTGCCGGAAACATGCGTCATGGAGACGCTCTTGTTTAGCTGTTGAGCAGCTGCCAGCGGCTGCGTCGGCAGCTGTTGCTTGACGGGCACGCGGCTGGTGAAAGGCGTCGTCGTCGTAGCCGCAGTTGCCGACGTGGGCGATTGTTCGTTGCATACGATGAGCTTGTAGAGATCGTCTTTGGTGACGGCCTGTCTGACCTTGAGATCCAAGTGCGACAACGAGGCGTTCTTCTGTAGGCGATGGTTGTGTGGCTGCTGTGCCGGAGACGGCTGCTGCTTTTGCAGCTCCTTCTGGGCCGCCTCGGCGACCGTGGGATCAAATATGGCCAGCTTCTTGGCAGTCTTGGCATCCACCTTGAAGGGCTGCCCAGCATCGCCCAGCTGAGCACCACAGATTTTCTCATAGTTCCAAAACGTGCGCTTCGGCGTCTGACGCTTCTGTGAGCTGCAGAGGTTCTCGCTCCAGAAATCGTTCATCAACTGCTTGTTAAGCGACAGATTCGAGTCGGTAAGCAGGCCATTCTTTTGCGCTCCTTGTGACCGTAATGGGCCACAGCTAGGCGTACCCATGGGCATATTGGAGCTGGATATGCTGCGCTGCAGCTTGGGCTGCTCGTTTGCGTTCGCCTGGGCGAAGATTGAAGGATAGGCAAGCCGCGGCGCCCGATTGGAGGAGGTCAAGTTGTTGGCAAAATTAATGGAGGAGGATTTGGAGAGCCCGCTGGCAACGCTCGGCGTTGACGCCTGCGACGTCTTAGGCGCCACAGATTGATGCGAGTTGGATTTGGTTAGTGGTTGCTGTTGCTGCTGGCGCTTGAGGCGATCGTACAGATCTTCACACTCCTGGAACTCCTGATGCAGCTTGCGATCCAGTTCGCTGTAGTCGGGCAGACTCTTCAAATATTTGTTCATCATCTCGATCTCAGCGTCATAGAAATTGGCATCTAACTTGGCGCTGCTAGTGGCCGCGGCCGACTTCTCCTCCAGCTGTTGCTGTTGTTGCAGCAGCTTGTCCAAATCGATTTCTCCAGCATTTTTGCCGCCGGCAGCCGGCTTTTGCTTGGGCGCACGGCAGGGCACCGGCGGTGGCGGCGACGATGATGGCGAGCTGCAGGATGACAGCGATATACTTGAGGCGGGACTGCTGGCTATGGTGGCCATAGGGCGCGCAGGTGTTGTGATGGTCCCAGTGGACGCATTGTATGCCATTGGATGGTGTTTGCGCGGCAGAGGCGGCGTTGACTTTGGACTGGCTGGCAGCAGCGGTCGATTCTTGCGCGGCGCCAGCGGCGAAGAGATGGGCGAGCGAACCGCACATTTGGTTTCCGGCAAGCTGGACGAGAGCACCGACGCGAACTGCGGCGAAACGACCTGAAAGAACTGCTGGCCGCTCGCGGGCGGGGGCGTTGGTTTTTGCATTATGCACGGCGACGAAGATGACGACACAAATGCGTCCCCATTTGGTTTCATTGCGACGCTGGGGCATGCGGCAGTGGCGGCAACAAGAGCAGTCTGTGCCTCCGGCTGGGTTGATTTGACGGCGGCGGCTTTGCCAGCATCTTGACTCATTTAAGCAACTGGAGGAACGCGCGCGAACTGCGTAAAAGGAATTCAAAGCTGTGAACTAGTTCCAAACTAAGAGTGGCTACTAGTTCACAGTTACAAATACTAAGCTCTTAACGGTACTTGTTTATCCAGAAGTTCTGGCAAGCTTAAGGCAAATCACGTTGAGCTTTCCGACTAAAAGCCCACTAATATTAATACAACACGATTTACCAGCGTGTGTGTGTGTGTGCGTGTGTATCTAATTGTTTTTGTTTATCGATAACAGTATCGATAGCAGCAGCAAACGAGGCAAATGAAAACACATTTCGATACAGAAAGAGAGAGATAGGGGGAGAGAGACACCGACTGACACTAGACGCAGAACTGGACAACAGATCACCAGACAGACAACCAACCTGCAGATACTGTTCCGGTATCTTACTGTTCTTCGGCACAATTATCTTTTTGATTATTATAATCTTATCGCCCTCGATTCTCGTTATGGTTATGGGCACCCCAGGTTGTGGGCGCTGCGGTTTGGCCACAACCGCCGGACGATTAACAGTCCGTACTACTTGTGGCCCGGTAAGTATGCCACCCGGCGATGGCTTTGCCGCCGGCGGTGCAGGCTTCGGTTTTGGCTTTGGCGCCGGCTTGTACTCCTTGTTATCGCTGCGCACAATGGACAGGTGATAGAGGGGTTTGTCATCGTCCAGCACGCTCTTCTGTGGTGCCGTCTTTTTCTCTACTTTGCGCAACACTACGCCCAGCATGGGCGCATCCTTGGGCTTGATGGTAACCGAGCCGCTTGGGGCTGTCACCCGCTTGAGACACACACCTAAATTGGCACCCACGGGCGGAGGTGTCTTTGTGCGATGCACCATTTTACCGCTGGGTATTTCACGATATCCATCCTCCTGGCCACCCGGACGTTGTGCGTCCATTGCCGGCGGCATCTCAGGATTGGTGTGTAGCATCGGTTCGGGCGCCACCAGCGGAGCAGGGCCGGGAAAGAGCGCGGATAAGCTGCTGCGGCGGCGATTCATGTTTGGCGCCGATACAGTCTTCGACAGCGGAAACTTGGACGGCGCCGCCAGCTCCGCTGCTAGATCAGTGCTCATAGCGCTGGCGGTGCTGCCGCGGCGGCTGCCACTAACACTGCCGCTGGCAGGCGCAGAGTCCATGCTGCTGATGCTCGAGCTGTGCAGGCGTTCGGGTGCAGCGCTCCTCTCGTGGTTTCGCTCTGCTGGCGACGTGCTGCGCTCTCGGCTGCGATTATGGGAACGTGCTGCTCGAGCTGCCCGCTGCATGCGGAGCAACTCAATGGAGTCGACCAGGTGCGAGGTGCTCTTGGTGGGCGAGGAATCGCCAGAGATGGCATTGCCCTCGCCTGCGTTCATCAAATGCATTTCCATTGCATCATCCAAAATGTTGGGCAGTGAAATAAGACGATCAAGTGGCGCTTCAACAGCCGGCAGAAGGTCCTTGTGCGAAGGACTCGGTGTGGCGTCCTGTTGACTCTGTTGCTCAGCTTCCAGCCGCTGTCGCTCCATGACACGATTCAGCTGCTGTTCAGCCTCAAGAGCGGCTCGTGCTCGCGCCTGCGCCTCTATCTCAGCGGCCCGACGCGCCTGCTCCTCGGCCAATGCGCGCGCCTTGGCCTCGGCTTGAGCACGAGCCTGTGCCTCGGCCTCGGCGGCAGCTGCTGCGCGGAGATTGGCTAGCTCCGTGGCCGTCATTTGCTTAATGCTCAGGCGACGCTCTGAATCGATAATTAACTGGATCTGGCCACTGCCCTCCGGTCGGGCAGTGAGATCCGCGCAGCTGAGGGCGATCAGTTCGCTTAGTTCGTTTGACATCGCGGCTGCCAATATACGCGATATTTATATGTGTATATATATTTATAGATATATTTATATGATAACTGCGAGTATCTTGAATCTGTTATCTAACTTTTCACTGGTGTATCAATCCTAATGTGAATTGCGTTGGGTTCGACTTGCTCGACGCGACTCGCGACGCTGCTGGCGTTTGCTATAAAGAAACCTGCTCGATAGCCCTGTGAAGATTTAAGATCGTCGATATGGTGTTGGATTGGAGGATCGGTAGGTTGAGGGGAAGACAGAACGCTCAATGTCAATGCCTCATTGGCATTTTGGCAAATGCATTTAGTCGTTTAGTTTCGATTTGACTTATTAATTGTTCGGTGAGTTGCCAACAACAAGACCAACAACGACAACAACAACAACAGAATCGAAAAGGAAAAACACTTTTCCTCCACCCTGCTCATTGGCGCCCGATCCGATACAAGTACAAGCAGATATATATGTACATCGCATATAATATGTAAACGTTGTCTATACCTGAATGGCACATTGGCTGGGCCACTCGAGTTCGACATACAGACAAGACACATACATATGCATATCGTAAACAGCAATGAGCTCATTGATCGGGGCGCCGCAGAGCAGCCTGCCAATTCCTGGCTAACGCCTGCACCCGACAATGCCCCCATAATGCCTACACCTTGCCCTATATATGGGAAGCGTGGTGTAGGAGAGATGCTGGAGCAAGAGCACACCAATCGGACGACTAAACACATATGTGTATATCCAAGTGAGTGACGGCCCTGCCTGTGATATATATATATATATAAATATATATGGAAGTACATCTATCTATATATATTCTATATAGAACTCGCCAGCGGTTTTGATCTCTTAGCTCTTTAGCTACTAGTTGCCTCTGCCTGTGCCTGCCAGAGTGTGCTCGGTTCAAAATCTGTTTTTATTTTTAACAAAAAAAGACGACAACGCACGTAAATTGGCGCAGTAGTCATGTATGTGCTACATATGTAAATATATGGCTATCTCTGCATGTGTGTGTGTATGTGCGCGTGGTACAGTGTGGACTCTTGCAAAGAACTAGCCTATGTAAACAGTTGGTATTTTCTTAACAAATTGTATTTATCAGACGCAATTCTTTAATTCAAAACTATCAATACTCTATTTTAATGGGTCTGTCAACAAATATGAATGATATCTATCAAAAGTTCATTTCATTTATAGATTTTCACTGTCGCACCTTTGCAGATCTGCCTGTCATATATATGTAAATATGAAAAGTCTTCTGTTCCCCATAGCTTGGGTCTTTTTCTTATATGGGCAATATGTGCTTGGACTTTTTGCTATGTTTTTGTGGAAATAAACGCGCGTACCAAAAATAAATCCAAACATTACAAAAATAACTAAAGAAAATCGCAGTGGCGAGCACAAAAAGAAGAAGAAGGAGAAGCAAAAGAAGAAGAACCAGTGGCAGCATCAAAGATCAACATGATGGAACTGCCCGCTAGAAGCTGCTGCTGCTGTCGGCTGATGAATAATCCCTGCTGATCTCTGATGCACATACTATATATATACACATGTATATATATATAGTATATATTTAAATGAGTGTGTGTTCCATTTGTGTAAGTCGTAAGTTGTTGTTGTTGTCGCTGTTGTTGTTGTTGTGGTTGCATGAGATGCTGCTGCCGTTTGTTAGTTTTAAGTTTTTGTTTTGATTTGCTTGGCGGCCGCTGTGTTGCCCGTTTATGTGCTTCTTCTTTCTCTCATTTTCTAATCGAAATGTGTTTTTGTATCTTTCAACTCGAAAAAGTGCAAATTTCAGGCTCCAATCTAAATGTTACACCTGTCTTAACTTTTCAACTAAGCGCAAGATCATTTCGTAAAATTGGGCAAGTTTTGGAACAGAATACTTTATAGTAATTGTTGTTTTTTTTTTTTTTGTTACGTATGATGTTTTGTTTTAATTTTTGCGGCACTTTTGTAGTGGTTCTTGCTGGTTTGATTTTATTTTTAAAGCACTTAAATTTTCCCAGGTTTTATTTTTTATTTCTATTTAGTTGTTGGTCTGCCTGATTATGTCACGCTTGATGCTTAACAATTGCTTTTTATTTGTATTTTATTTATTTTTTAATGCAGTTGCGTATTGGCTTTTCCTCAAAGCCAAATGCGTTTGCATTTGACATTAATGTGAAGTAATCGTTAAACATGTATTTTTAAGATTTTTCCCTATACCAATAACACACACACAAACACGTAGAAATTATAAACAAATTCGCGACAGTTAGTGGGCCAGAGTGAGATAGGGGTAGAGAGCGAAAGGGGAGAGAGAGAGAGAGAAAGACGCGTGTAGAAACACGTACCGTTACACGTTAGGCAAAGGCCTCGACGTACGATGGGCGAGAACGATACACAACCGACAAACGAAGATTTGAATCTGTTTCTGTTTCAGATTTGGAAAATGCTCAACCGAGAAAAAATATCCCGAGCGTTGTGGATTTTCTGATTGCTAGCATGTGGTATATTTTTAATTTCCCCAATGGCGGCGGCCCAAGGCGAAAACTATTTTTTTTGTTGTTAATGAGTAAATGGCAAACACAGGCGCTAGGTGGAGCGGCTGCGCGCGCATACGATCAGCTGGCCACGGACAGGCGCAGTACTTACGATCTGTAGCCCGAGAGAGGAGAGAGAGAGAGAGTGCGCGAGAGCGTGTGTGTGTTTGATTGGGAGAGGAAGCTGTGTAGGGAGCAAACCATGCAGCCATGCAAAGGGAAAGGGGGCAAACGTTTACGCTCTCATTCGCTCACTCACTAGATAGTCGTCGTTGTGGTCGACAAAGTACTCCTCGAGAATCCAATTGTCGCCGGCGTATCGGTCCACGGGCATATCGCACAGTGCAACCAAATCGAATAGATTACGTTGCCGCTTCAATAGCTGGCAGCGGCTGACCTGAGCCCTATCATTGGCCGCCTCCCCGTTGTCCCCATTGTTCTTGTTGCCATTTGAAGTTGGCGCCGTCGTCTCCTGCGCAACATGCTGCCGCCGTTTGTGATGTTGCTCCAATTGCCGAAAGTACTGAATCTTGACGAGCTTCTTTGATCGCCAGTCGACGACGCGACAGTCTACAAATTCTGTGTGTGTCTGCTCAGCCGCTCAATTGCCGTCGCAATGGCCACCACCACCGACTGGGCAGCCCGCCCCAGCCAACGAGTGTTAATGTCAAATGATCAATTGAACGAAAATAACAAGCACACCCGCGACAGGCATTCCGAGGGCAGAGCAATTAATTTAACAGATTATCATCGACTCACGCCATAGGGCAGACGACAAAACACAATCGAAACGAATCTTTACATGTGTAGAATACACAAGTATTATACGATCGCTCTAGTTTTCCTATGAGCAACACCTTGGAACCTCTTGGAACAGTTTCATATGTAATATTATTAAATATACTTTAGTTTGGTTTAGTTATGCATTTTGACTGCATATTGTAATATCTAAAGATTTCATAGAAATGATATTTTTTTTAATCTATGAATCTTATGAAATTCTTTTAATCTATCAAGACCACAAAACTAAAATGGAATTTCAGACCTTAAGATTACTTTTAATTTTCTATTTAATTGCATGTATTTTTTGTGGCAAAGCAACTCATTGCATAGAACCACAAAGAGGGTTCAGTTTGATTATATTTAGCTCGTCACTTTCTTACGAATGATTACGATTTAATCGCAAAATTAGCACAACGCCGCAAAAGATAAGACTCGGGCTGATGATGATGAGTGAGTGCAATGGCGCCCGCCCAGAGAGCCATCAAGAATATAGTGCGAATGCGAGTACGATTACGAAGAGGTAAAAAACAAAACAAATAGAGGTGGGAACACGAGGCACCGGCGCAATATTGAAACAGTTGGTTTTTGGGCAGGTGTTGTTGGATGGGGTCGGAAAAGGGGTGTCTGACAGCTTACGAGGTAATCATTATCGTGATCAGCAAAGTATTCGATGACAATCCAATCCTCTGTATACGGCAGAAAGCGCAGCGAAGAACACTCCAGCAACAGATCGCGATAGTGATCGATGCGTTGGGGCGCGGGCAGGTCACGCATTTTGAAATTACATGGAATTTGGGAGCTCTCAAACTGTTTCGCAGTTAGTTGCGACTTTTCCAAATAGCGCTTAAAAAACAGCATCGTATCGGGCGGTGATTTGATAACTGATTAAAGGGGCACACTAAACACATTAAAGATACAAAATTGCAAGAAATTTGGCAAGCAGAGAGCGAATACGCCAGCTGTGATTCTGATATGTGAGGTAAATAAAATATATACTAAGAAAACTTGATCGATTACACATAGCTGTAAGTGTGTATGTGTGTGTGTGTACACTATACACAATAGTTTCTCAATATTACTGTATTGCTTATTCTTTCTTTTACCATATTTAAATAATAACTTTGTTTTTCATTTGCAGATTTTAATTATTGTTTGATTGCTCAGCCTAAATCGTTCGTTTGTTTTGTTGGGTGTTGTTATAGAAAATGAAAAGTTTTTACCTTAGCTTGCGATTGGCGATTGTTGCGCCCGCTGTCGCGCTCATCCTTGGCGCGATCGCGATGCCGGCGCCGTGAGCTGGAGTGTGAGGTCTCCTCCCTATAACGGTACTTATGCTGCCGCCGGCCGGTGACGGGCGATTTGCGATGCGAGCGCTTGGATCGCTCCTTGCGCCGCCGGGACGACGAGAGGCTGTCATCAAAACTGGAAAAAAGATCAAGGGATAAAGAGGTAATTAATAAACGGGTTCACAAGCTTGCGAATTACTTAATACTTTAAATATATATATGTATGTACATATATGTATATGTATAAGTAGAAGTATAGATCCGACAACAGATGAATGGCCGTCCTTGACGCAACGCCCAGCACAACTGTCGAATTATTAGCGCATTTACGAAAAGTAGCCAGCCAAGAGAATTGGACAGCCAATGGAGTCAACATGGAAAGCTACTTAACAGCGCTAAGCTGACTGCTGGCTGTTGTTGCTGCTCCGCCTTCCCGTCGAGTTCTTGGGCCAGCCCGCTGAGCGTGTGCGTTATGTGTGTGTGTTTGTGTGTGTTGGCGAATATGCGAATTTGCGTTACCAATCAAGTTAATCAACTTGGCCGGATGGCTGACTAGCTAGCTAGCTGGCTGACTGGCTGGCTGGCTGTCTGCCCACCAGAGCACTGAGCGACATGCCTTTGAGAGTACGCTGTGAAATTGAAAAGTCTACGTCGGCCAAGTGGCAAGGCCTATGACACGGCACAAAATCCCCAGCGTAAGAGCTTAAAGTACTAAGCTGAACCCAAAGGCAGAGGCAACAACTGTGCGCGAGGCCAGAAACTGTGTCAATAACAACAACGGTAGCCATATTACATCAATTGAACACACACGCGCACAACAACTAGCGGCACGCCCAAGCGAACTCCACATGCGGGTGGGCAGGCAGTCAGTGGCCGCCATGTAGCCAAGATCTTAGCATGAATCAGCAGCTGCCACGGCCTGATCCGATTCGATCTGAGCGGAGATAACTGACCTAGGCAGGGGCTGCCGCCAAGAAGTGAAGACAAGACCGTATGCTAATAAGGTAAACACCGCACCACACAAGAGAGCTGCTCTCAAGAGACAAAAAAACGAAATACGACAAAATATTGAATTTGATTTTCGGTTCATTCTCGCCCACACGTGCTGCTGCCGCTGCTGCTGCGAGCGCCTCTAAATTTGGTCACAAAATTATGAGAACGCAACGAAGCTGAAAGTGACTTTGACTACAAGTACGTTACACTCACACTCACACTCACACACACAAGCATACAGATGTCAGTGCACAGCTGCAGAGGCACATAGATACATAACAAAAAGCTCAACGCCTGCGCTCACTTTAAGTCAGCTTGAACAAAAATACAGTCAAGAAGTCAGCGCCCGGTTTCGTATGTAGGCTCAAATCTCTTGGCTCTTGGCTCTCGGCCAGCATCAGCAGCACAACAAAAGATCTTTGACTGGCGTCTGGTCTAAGCGGCAGCATATGCCTCTTAAGGCTGTAAGGTAGTTAATAATAGGAATAGACAATCGAGAGCTGTTTAATAAGTATGTGGCTTAAGAACCATTTCCACAAGTTTTGAAATGACAAAAGAAACCATTGAATGCTCATAAATAATATGGTTAATTTTTAGCAGCTGCTTTACTAACATTTTCATTAGCTGTGCTAACATTTACCGGACAAACATTTGAACGTTATGTTAAACTGACAAATATTAGCAGATTATGTTAAGCTAACAAACAAATACTGTAAATGTTTCGAGCTGTGGCACCCCTGTTACTAACATAGATATGTTAGGTTACAAAATCTAAAGACATTTGTGATACCCTTGTGGAAGGTAGCATAAATTTGGCTTGCGGAATACATAGAAGACAACTGCGATGCCATAAGCTATATATATTCTAGATCATGTATATCTATCTGCTTTTATGCCATTTGTTTCTCAGTTTTAAAGCTTTGCATATATATATATATATATATACAGTATATGTAGGAAACGGCCGTATTGAACCACTTTATTATAAAGTTGTCATAGGAACGATCCGTCGAAAAACAGGCTTTTGTAAGATGTCTTAAACAAATTCAGCATTTATTAGTTGAACTATGCTGCTTGCATATGAGGCAAATCTTATCAATATCGCACTAATATATTATAGCAAGAATCTGTTTTCTGTTTTCCAAGATATTTTCATGAAAAACAGCATTTACGAGCTTCGCTATTCTTACATATCTGCAAGCCCATAAGACAAATGTCTACAAGACTATTACATTTTCGACGTGACGAAGATATCTTCGACTCTCTCGTTTTCAGTTAAATTTTGTGTTTAATTACCCAAAGATAGACCAATCTCGCGCTTATAGAAATTGAACAATATTTTTTTGTTTCTGCTGTAGCTAATTTTCAATCTACCCCCGATTGAAAGTCTTATAGGCAATCATTTTCCAATACGTTGTATTTCTGGTCTGGATTTTGATTAATGACGCGATGCGTGCAAATTAGAACAACATTTATGGCAAACTTTAATTGGATATTAATGATGAGACGTCGATTTTGGACTTGTGAAACTGTTCGCACTTGTGCACACGAAACTCAAGCTAACATTAAGTAGCTGCCCGATTTGGGCGGAACGTATTAAGGCATTTTTGTTGTTGTTTAAGGTAATTGGCCAGGCAAGTGATTGCCCTGAGGCCAACTGATTTTGGCTTATATAAATGTGAACACACTTCAAGTAAAGCGAACAACATGAATTGCTCGTAGAATCAGTTGAATGGACGGCATGCCTGTGTACTTCAGATTGTTAACGATCGAAGATACTCAGATATGCAACAAAAATAGGAAAAATGGTTCATTGCAGATAAGATAAGATAAATAATAACTATCAATAAAATCTATTTACTATGTACACAGACTTTTATTATGTAAAATATATACATATCTATAGAGTTGCTTTTAATTCCTACAAAACGGGTCGGCGCATTGCTCAGTGACCCATTTATCAATTTTAAACGATAAATTTATGCTTATTTGTGATTTCTATTAGGAAGTTATGGTTATTTATATTGGAATTGTGATAAGATACTGTTCTTTATGATGTAATAATATAAGGCAATATTCGATCGACAGACACACCCGCATTTATATTTCCTAAGAGCCATGGTCAGCCAAACGATCCGTTTTGATTACGGTTGCGATTTACGCAATTAGTTCTGAGTTTTCATAGATAATACACAGATTGTAGATATACTCATGGATGATATATATATATAATATAAATGACTTGAGAACAATAAATACTTGTTCGTGTAGATTTCTTGCTTGGCCTTGACCGATTCTTTCAATTGCACTTAATTAGCTTTTTATCAAGCAAAACCCCTTGACTGAATAAACATGTCTACAGCGACTTTGTCTTGGCCAAGTTCCTGATATATGCATAACTTATGGCAGGCAAATTCCAGCACATTTATGAGTAAAGAGTGTGTGTGTGTGTGCTTAATTAAGATGACAAATGTCTGCAAATTGACAATGGAATAAGACTTAATTCTGCACTTCAATTCAAAACTCCCTGAACGTTTTTGTCGGCCAAGCAAATGGATGTGAATCGACACATGTGTGAAAAGTTTCTTTGACTCTTGCCAGTGCTATTGAGTTATGAAATTAATCATTCCAAAAACCAGTTTCCCGCATGATTTACATAGATCTCAGCACAGCTGAGACACTTTAAACCCACAAGCAGCAGCGGCAGCCGACAAACATTTGCTGCGTTGCGAGAAATTTTGTATATATATGATTGTATATATAGATACATTTTGTTTGTGCTGACCCTGAAAATGCCATAAATACATTAAGCAAAAGCGTACCGTCCATATGTCTGTACCCCCATCCTTTACCCCACCAGCCAAGAAATGCATAATAAAAAGCGTTAATAATTTGTTATTATTGTTGCTTGATTTTCTGCTTCCATTGAACTGTGAACGCATGCGTCACCACTGTGTGTTATTTGGCACAAGAAACCAAGAGATGGAAGAGGAAAAACATTAGCTGGGAATACTTAGGAATGGTTTAAGCTCTTCCAGAAAGCAAAACAACAACAAGCTCAAAAATGCCATAACACAAAAATGATTGTGCAGGTTATTAAAATAAACAAAGTTAGAAAATAGTCAATAGTTATGCATAGAGAAAAACCTCGCAGTTCTTGTACTTCCACCTTGAAGCTAAGATTCGGAGATCATTAATTTATCTCATTTCAAGCATATTTAGCATAAAGCATATAGAACGGAATATAGAGACAATTAAGCAGCCCTGGTTTGGCAAGTCTTGAATAGCTTTATACGATTCTTTTTCAACGTATATGTATACATTTTTTGATCAAAGTAGAGGTCAGTATTTTTTAAGTGAAACATAATGAGAAACCGGAATTTTTGGCTTGTGCTTGGGCTAAAAGCAAATCGATGACAACAACTCTTGCCAATGGTGTTAGCCGCTTTGTTGTTGTTGTTGTTGTTCTTGCCATAAATGACACAAAGTGCCGTTACAAATATTGTAAAACAAAAAGAGTTGATATGAAGAATGTATAAATAATAATACAAATAAAGGGTATTGGGCGCATGAGTAACGGGCAATATGCAAATTGATGCGAATCGAGGGCGTCGCGGCGAGCCTTTTGAGTGCGCCCAACGCCCAACGCTCGACGCTCGACGCCCAAGGTCAATGGTTGCGTCTGCGCAAACAGACCAGACAACAAAGCGACAGCGAAGCGAACACATCAAACAAACTGCGATCACTGTAAATAAAGCAGCCAGACAGACAGACAGATGCGACAGAAGATCGAGACGCGGAGACGGAGAAACTGGCAACTGTTGGGTAGCTGCTTTGTGCGTCAGGGCGGACGCTCGGTCATGTCAGGAGCAGAGCGCGGCGCTGAGTCAGCGGGCAAGTTGGTCTGGTCGTCGCTCGTCAGTTATGCAGGCGTTCAATATTCAACCAGAGATCGGGCGCGTATGCGCGGTTCAATGAACGTAATGTAATGTATACCCTACACACACACACACGCACACAGAGACAAGACAATGTGTGCACACAGCTAACCCGGCGGACAAAAACGAAGCCGGCCATTACAGTTAACAAAAACAAACAAACAGTTAAGCAGTCAACAAGCTAACAAAAAATTTGGCAAATGGCCGCTGCTGCCCTCAGTTTCAGTCGTTGTTCGTTCATCAACAGCACAAAATCTCAAAAAAGGAAGCAATGAAATTTTATGAAATATACAACAACAGATCGCAAAGATTAAACGATATTGCATTAATATTATTCTTATTGTTATTGTTATTATTATTATTTGTTTTGTTTTGTTTTGTTATTGTAGTCAATCACCTTTGGCTGAGTGCATTTATAGGAAGTCAATAAAACCAATATAAATCATTTCGCATAAACAACAGCATTTCCCCAACTTGCGGTTTAACTGAGATTCTAAAAGCTGTAATGGACGGGGGGAAATGTTCTGAGGTGGGGTGGGGCAGACACTAAAAAACATAGCATGTGCAAATTTTCGGCCTGCCTTGCAGTTGTCGGAACTGCTTGAGAAAAGCGAGCTCAAAAGTCAAGACAGCGTCAAGTCAACTTCATTGTTCTTAATGTTGTTGTTGCTGCCAATGTTGTTGTTGTTGTTGTTGTTGCTGTTGTTGCCGGCGGTAGTCGCATCGATTATGAGCGTATATGGACTATGGAGACAGGTCCGGTTTGTTTTGGAGCGCGATAAACGTCAGATAAACGAGCCCGAGAGCAAAACAGAAGCAAAAATAAAAATAAAATGAAAAACCAAGACTACGGCATAGCTGAAATATGTAGCCCCTCCCAAGACTTGGTTGTTCTGCCAACCCAACCAACAATACCCCGCCTTGTGGAAAGAGCAAGAAAAACACTTGGCTACCTGGAGCAGCTGCTGACATAATTGCGGTCAAAATGTTCAGAAATGTTTGAAAAGCGAGCTTAAAATGCACTCAGACAATCCTTTTAATAAGGATGGATTAAAATATATATACATATATGTACATAACTGATTGAAATCCACGAGCTATGATCAATACATAAGACAGGAAAAACTCGGATTAGAATCTGTACACTAAAAAAAATGAAGATTAACTAAATGGGCTGAATATTGTGTACCCCATATGACTATGTAAAGTTATATATTCCGATAGCCACAACTCTCTGTGGAAGAGAACCGATTTAAGTAATTGCCCAAATGCAAGCAGCATATTAAGAACTTATTTCCCAATTTGCTTAATATATCATTTAGTTAGTTTTTAGAAAAACCAATTTGTTGATAGTAGGAACAACAGAATGATGTCAGTGTATAATAATTTGTATGCTTCTCATAAAATGTTACCCCTACTTAAAGGGTTTCTTCGGATCAACCCAGATGCAAATGAAGCCAACAACGAAACAAATCGTTTGCTCCAAACGAAGTGTGCCACTCCAGCTTGGAGGGCCGAACGTGCCGCTGGCGGCACGTAGAACATAAAAACGCTTTCAAGAGGTGCCCAATCGTACCGTACGAAGCGGCGCTTAGCTTGCCTAATGAGTTGAGCTGCGGCTCCGTAGCCGCATTCGTAAGTTTCATAAGTAGGGGCGGCGTGCTTGACCAAATTTGGCAGAGAGATCTTGAGCGGACCGAACGTCAACAATGTGAGGAACGACTTAAGTTTAAAGTGCTGACAGAACGCTTAGTTAACAACGGCAGCGCCGTGGCAGAAGCGAGAGGAGCCGATGAATAGCTGCTGGTCACCAATTGAGTCTAGCTTCAATTTCCGCATGCTGCTGCTGACAGATACTCACTTATACTCACATGTCGTGGACCCCAAGTGCTCGGACCGACGTCGCGTCTGCTGCTGCTGCTGTTGTTGTTGTTGTTGTTGCTTTGAGCTCCTGAGATTGCTGTGGTTGCGGCAATTGTTATTACTGTCGACATTGGTTGGCAGCAGCACACGGTCGGGATAGAGCGGCTTGGGTGCCCACGATGCTGCGGCCACATAAATATCCGTTCGAGGCGTGGGCGGTGTCTGCGGCTCGGGCGTTCCAGCTGCATAGCTATAGTAACCATCCTCGGGCTCATCCACTACCGAGAGCCGGTGCTTCGTTGTCGTTGTGTTCGTATTGCTATCGTCGCTATATAAATACTCATGCATGGATCGAGCATATTTGGCGCTCTTGCGCCGCTGCTGGGCTGGCGTTAATGGCGCTTTATTGTGACTAGTTTGAGTGCTCCGGAATGCCGGCGGCGACTGCATCTCGTCGTGATCGGGCGTGGCGCGTATCCAGGAGCTGGCGGGCACATATTGACGCTGCTGCCTGTGGCTGTGAACCACTTTGGAGAAGTCCACGTACAGCGCCTCATCTGTGGCAGGCTTGCGCTGAAATTCATCGTCATCTTCGTCTTGGGGCGTGGCTGGTGCACCCACGGAACTGTAGAAACTATAGTTGCTTGAGGATTGCGAATAGGAGCGATTACGGCAGCCATAAAACTCATCCTCGAACGGCAGTCCTTGTGGAAACTTCTTTGAGTAGGCCTTTTTCAACTTGGGCGAGTCATGCGAGTCGCTGCTGCCCGTCGAGGAGGCACCGCCCTCGCCCTCCCCAGCGGGAGCAGCAGCAGTAGCTGAAGCTGCTGTTCGCTGTCTTAGGCTAAGCTTGGGCGTGACAGGCAGCTGTCGGCGCTGCGCCAGCGGCGTGGCCTTCAGCGTTATGAGATCATTGGGTTGCTTGCGCTGTGTCTGTGGCTGCTGTGGCGGCAACGGCGCTGGATAGTTCTTGCTGGAGCGCTGTGTATGCCTTGCCGTCGGACAGTTCTCCTTGGCGCAACGCGCGCTTGTGGCCTGGTAGCCGCGTTTCTGTGGCGAATTGGCGGATTGCTGGGATTGCTGCAGCGCCAACTGACTCGGTTTTCTGGATTGAACCTGAGCTGCAGGCGGCGCTGGCGCACGTGGCTTGCCATACCGTGAGCTCGAATTGGGTGTGGCACAGGTGTTCTCTATTCGCCTGATTAGCTTAGGCGTCAGCGGTTTGACGTTGCGTTGCTGCTGCTGCTGTGGCTGCAATTGCCTATTGCTGCTGCAGTAGCTGCTGCGCCAGGGTTGCTGTCTGCTAAAGCCATTGCTCAGGCCCGGCTGCTGGTTGAGAGAGCTGGACGAGGAGGAGCTCGAGACAGTGTTATTTTTTTCACTGTTGCTCTTGGCAGCTGTTGCTGCCTTTGTAGTTGTTGTTGTTGTTCTGCTGTTGGCACCATTGCTGCTCAGCGGTTGTCCAATCTGTTGGTTGATGTTGTTGTTGCTGTTGTTGTAGCCACAACTGCTACGTGGCACTCGAAAGGAGCTATATGGACGAAATCCGTTAGCATATTGCTGTCCCACGATCGGCATTTTGTTAGCTTTTCGTTGTTTAACTCGTTGTTATTAAAATTCGTTGTTGTTTTCTGATGTTAATGATGTTATCATTGACGATCGTTTTTGTTGTTGGCGTTAAAATTTAAACGACTGCTTGCATTTACTTAGAACGCGCGCGCGAAATTTTAATTCCGTGTTATTTTATTTTTCCTTTCAGATCTTTATCTTTTGTATCTGCAACATTTGAAAATGGCGCAAGTTTTTTTTAAATTGAATTCAATTCTCAATGCTGTGCACACACACGCCGACTAACCCATGCAGCACGCTACCCCCTCTTCTCCCACGGTCACATTGCTAATCCCTAATCCGCAACCCACCCACTCATTTCATTTCAATAAATTATCGAGCACTGTTTTTTTTTTCGTTCGTTTTTTTGTGTGTAATTAACACGTTCTCATTGGCTTATGAATTTTGCTCGTGTCAGTCTGTTTACAGCACACAGTCTCAGCCCAACACCCGCTGCCCGATAGAGCCGTGCCACATGCTTGTTGTGGAACGATTGCATTTATGAGACTTCTTGCTGGCCGCATTTGTTGCTGTTGCACATGTCAGCATTGCGAAAAATTGAATTAGCTGTGAAACTAACCCTGAACCTAGCCGCGATTTTGTCCGTCTACCTCCATGCCGTCAGCAAAAGCAAATCCAATTGACAAGTTCATTGATAGGACCCCGAGCAGAGCGACTAACCAGTTTACTTTGGCTTTATGCAATTTACAAAAAAAAAAAGAAAAAAACGTTGGTAGAAAGTGGCTACAACAGGTCCTCCGACCAGTTTTCATACAATTTTTACTCATTTTTTTGTTGTTTGTAAATAGTTTTTTCACCTGAATCGAAAAGGAAACGCAAACGGGTCAAAACAAAAGTTGAACCACAAACAGCGACAACTTGTTGCGGCAGCTCCAGCTACAGCTGCTAATACCTTGGCTAATGACTCAAGTGACGACAGCAACAGGCCGTGAGTAATGCGACGAGAGTTTGTATACGAAATGTTTTAATCGGAAATGCGTTCAAATCCTCGGACTGAATTCATACGCTATCAGCATGTCCGGTAACGATAGAAGCTAGTTTTTCCATATACATATATGTATATGTACATATGGAAGCACAAGTATATCTTGTAGGCGTCTGTGCGTTGTCGTCGTTGCCTTCGTCATATCTTATCAAAGTTAGTTAACCCAACCAAGTCAAATGCTTGGCCAGAACAGGCGTCTGTTTGGCGTTTACGAAATGTGAACAGCATTGAAAATTATCATAAGTAAAAAATAGCCCTAAGCACTGAGCAAACGCTATTTAATTTGCAGGATGCATAAACAAATTGCTTAAGGCTGTTGTTGTTGTTGTTGTCGTTATTATGATTGTTGTTGCAGCTATTTCAATATGCACTACACAGAGACACAGTCACACTCAGGCATTCAAATTGCACACTTGACAGCTGCATTTGTTGCAAATTATAAACACTATTTTAGCAAAATTTTTACATTTCTTTCATAAAGGCACTTTTGCTTTGTTGTTGTTTGTTATATTTATTGTTGCTGCTGATGTTGAGGCTGCACGGCGGCGACGTCCGAAGCCAGCACCTCCATTCGCTTGCAAGTTGTCGTTGCGACTGAGCTTTCGTGGGACAAGTCCGCAGCGAACAAGTGTCGGTTGCTTGAAGCTCGCCGCAGCGGCGAAGCTTCTGGCTGTTCGCTGCTGGCGTCGACGCGCATTTCCAGTTTACAGTTCGATCATGCCCAGCGAGCAGCAGCAGCGTGCGTCGCCACATGTTGAATTCGCCGCGTACCGCACGATGTGCGTGTGCGCCCAATTGACAGCTCACACGCACACATGCACACATACATACAAACAATTGAAATTGTAAATATATATGCAATAAAAAATATAAAAAAACAATAAATAGCGGAAATACGGCAATGTTTTGACACTTGAGTATAATTTATATACCCTGTACCCAAAAATGGGTGAGTCTGAGTTTAATTTAGTAGTCCGAGTGTGATGCGTGTAACAATCCGAAGAAAGCATCTCATTTTTTACACAGTATTCATGTTCTTGTAAATTATCTGTATCTTTCCTTTGTGAGCAATTGCTTAATCATATTAATCTATTTTGGAAGAGTTTAACTTTCTTTAAATTATAGTTTTGGCATATTAGAATCTACTTGAGAGCCTCAAATTGAGAATTTTTCTATGAAAAAAAACATCCATATACTACTTAATTCATATAATATTGTTTATCTTTAATCCTAAGTTTGATTCGTTTTATTTTCTCTCCCAAATCGATGCTCGCCTCTTTTCTAATCAGCTCATAAACCTTTTAACATTAACGGCGTCATATAATTTTGAGATTTTTTGGTTAACTGACTTTTTGATGTTGACACTTCCGCGTTGCAAGGTGTCGGATGAATAATGAGCCGAGCCAGGCCGCTGCTTATGCCATTAATCTGGGCACTGGCGAACACTTGGCAAGCGGGTTTTTATTGCTAAATGAAAAGGTTAATAAACAAGGCGACTGTTGCGCATGAATTCCAGAAGTTTACGACAAAGAAAGCGACACAGCTAGTGGCAAATAAATTACAAAATGCGACACTGATTAAGCCAAACGCAGCCAAGACTCTGTCGAGGGGGTGAGCAGCAGATGCTGTTGCGGCCGTGGCTGAGGCCATGCCAAAAAAGGCCAGGCCAAGTTTATAAAATAAAAAACAATAATAAATGCGACAATGTCGCACCTCAGTTGTTGCGTTGTCTGCGCGTTGTTTTGAGTAATATGCAAATAAGTTTTAAATACTCAGGCGAATAAATTAAATCAACTGCAGCAAGGAAATGCAACGGGCAGGACACACGCCTACGCAATGAAATATCCCCGTCAACTCCGAAGCGGGTTAATTGCAGTTGGCACAAAGAAATCGCAATCACTGCATAAATTTACAGTAAGCTGACTAACTCAAGAGGCAAGTCCGAGGAGAAGCTGGAGAATGACAGGCCAAACTTGTGACACTTACAGGAACACGAGTTTCACCTGCCTTATATGGCCAAATGTGAATTTGTCTCTCTTGCTCTGCGTCGGACTACCTGGCTGCTGCGCGCTTTTTTTTACTGCCTTGGCCATTAAAGAAATGATCGTTTAAAAGCCATTGAAAAGAAAAAGCGAACACTGCAGGAGTCGCTGCGTGGGCAGGACATTGCCATGAAGGCAAATCTCGCTATATAATGCTCATACATTTTGCTGACAAGTCAGCAATCAGACATCGCATCGCAAACCAGACAGAATGGTAATTATAATTAGTTTCATATGAAGAATCAGTGCAGACCCATTCAGTTGTTTAAACTGACTTTTACAAGGTTATAGGTACGGGAAATATCTTCAAATAGAAAACTCTGAATTTGACGAACAAAGTAAAGTCGATTTTGAAGTGTGCTGAACCCAAGATAGTTAAGAAGCCCCTAACAAATAAGCAAACTTTCTCGAGTCTATTCTATAATGGGTGGATTCTCATGAGTCCCAACAAAATATAGTATTCGATAGATAATATTGATCAAAAAGAGATGAAAGCAAGAAAGGAATTGTCTTGTTCAATTTCCATGCTATACACATTTGTCTTTTTTGCCAAATTCATCATACCCTCTGCAAGATTATACAAAATATAAGATAATGTGGATAATAGAAATTACTGTATAACTGGGCTACTACTCACGTTGGCTCCTTGGATATATGTGATGTGTTTGCATCGATTTCATGTCTCCGTCGCTTGGCCGCCGATCTGGTGTGATGTGTCTTGGTTAGGCGCGGACTAATTATAAAGAACGAAATACCAAAGATATAATAATGCACAAACTAATGAATAATTTTGTTGGCTAAGCATATGCATATATGCAAGAGCAATATTTGCCCCTGGTAACATATAAGCTATATGTTTATATATGTAAATATATTTGTTGTTCGTAGTAGAAATGTGCAACTTACGGCGACGGTGCTTCAGCTAAGGGCGGCGAAAGATCGCCAGTATCGAGTCGTCTACGTTTGTCTCGTGTGCCGGCTGAGGAGCGATCCCTCGAGTGATGGCGTCGCCTAGTTCTCGGCATCTGTAATGGGACGCAAAATAAAAACATACATAAATATAAATAAAAGTTCCCATGTGCATATTGTACAAACACACACACACGCACATCGTGCCTACGTCACAGACTCAATTCAGTCGCAGTACAACAAATCAGTGTTTTACATTTGCTCAAACCAAAGGCAAAGGTGAGTATCAGTCTGCACGTGTGTGTGTGTTTTTCAATTGCAACGCTGATGCGCGCACGGCAGGGTGTACGTGTGTGTGCGTGCGTGCGAGGGGGCTTCATATTGTCTGTACTTTGGGCAACGAAGGCGGGGGGTAGGCGTAGCATACCTTTAACGCTTGATTTCCAGTTGCTTTTTGTTTATGGAGCACACCAAACTCGTTTTGCTGTTGCACTAAAACACAAACTCAGCGCGAAAATTGATTTTTGTGTGTATTGTCTGTTGTTGTTGCTGGCTGCTTTATAAAGCGTCTGTCAAATTTACGCAGCTGCCTGTTTTGCTTGTTGGCCACCTTTGGCACGCATGTGTTAAATGCAGCGTGGCAGATAGGACACTTTGATAGTTTTAAACTATATTTTAGGCATAAAAACTTGCTAATCACTGCAAAATTATTATTTTCTTTTTGTGAAAATCGTGTTTTTTCTACAGATATTTCACGTCACTTTCATTAAATTCACCACATTTACCGAGAGCTACCATGTTGTAGTAAATGGCAGTGCTGCCAACTCGTCTTAAAAAATAAACAATCCGTGCATATTATACATATCTTGGTATTCCTTTTATCTGGCGGGAATCATTTAAATTTATTATTGTTTTCTGTTTGGATATTGCATTCGCAATAGATTTTATGAATTTTTCAATTTTAATTGAATTGAATTAATTCATTGAAAAATGTGGCAGCACCACAGCAGCTGAGTGCGCAGCGCGATTTGCAAAACAGCCGCTCGCTCGTTCGCATTGGTCGATTTTGTGTGCCTTGGATATCGTGACCTAGCAGGTAGCCGCAACGGCTCACAGACACATGCGTACGCCTGTGTGAAAGAAAATTGCCTTGCGTTTAACATGTTATCTTACCTCTTCCTCTTCTTGTGTTTGTGTTGTTGTTGTTTCTGCTGGCGGCCGCGCTGGTAATGCTAGAAACGGTGATCGAGGTAAATATAAACGATTCCACAAGCCACCAATTACCCTATTTAGCAATTGCCAAGTTTGATATGCTTTTTGCGAGATTTTTGAGTTCATTAGTAGATAAATCCCCGAATAAATGAAACGAATCGAAAACTAAATTGCACTTGTCGCCTTTTTAGCATGTGTCGGAGTTAGTTTTATAATTTTTTGGCGCAATTCTGCGGTTCTCCGTTATTTTTGGCTGCCCAGGTCGGACAGCTATCTATCTTTTACAAATGTGCAAAGCATTTTACAACTTTTGATCCGAACTTTACACTTTTCAAAGACAGCTAAAGCAATGGCTGCTGTAACCAATACGTTTAGAAATAAAATTGAATTACAGCCAAGCCAAGCGCGGCACCAGCTGACTAGTTCTGCTTCTTCCTCCTCAGTGTTGCCACTCCAAACATCTTCTGTGCCAATAAGTGCCAGTGTTGATAAGTTGGCAAGTGAGCAGCGCTGCCACACTGTTGCCTTTTAAATTTATCAGCTGTCGCTCAATGCGCGCGCGCGTTTTTTTCTTGTTGGCGCCCAAGGAAAATACTGGCAATTCAATTGCATAACAATACACGGCATAACGGTATCGTTATCGCGCATATCCTCAGTCAGATATTGACGTGCTTACGCTAACGTACGCTGCGACGCCTGCTCCCGCCTTGTAGTGTTTTCCGTGTCCGCAACGAAAAAAAAAATAGATAAAATTGGATTATTAAAAATTCACGAATAAATCAAAATTACGGAGCGTCGCGTCAATGCCAAAATAATTGATCGAGTGTCTACCAAGCGGCATGCCGCGCCTACGTCTGAGCTGTAGTTGGCACAAATACAACCGAAGTTCATAGCAGCAGCTCTTCCAAAGTTACCCGAACGTGTTCACACATCCCACGCCCGCCCACTCGCTAGCACTGAACACAAGGAAGTTTCTGCAGCAGCTGCATTGCGAATGAATGCATGCAAATTTTTTGCTTATTGGCCATTTTGTTGCCTTTAAATTGCATTGAACAGAATTTACATTGCTAACGAGGCGCATGCCAAAAGTAAGTATGGCCTATCGATTTTTACTAAAGCGGCAGAAGCCTGTCCTGCTCTGCAAGTCGCGTGATTCACAATAAATATCCGCTTTCGGCTACCTCCTAAACTGGCCCGTGCCTGCAAAAAAAATAAAGAAACACACACCCACACACATACAAGTTGGTGTGTGTATGTATGGTCGCAAATCCTTTTATTGGGTCACGAGGCAGCTGCGGCTGTGTGTTGACATTGTCCTGGTCTCATTTTTCATACGTAAGCACGTGCTTTCTTGGCACAGGACAACGGGGTGTATACGTAACACAAAAAAGGCCGTTTATGAGTGCCCGAGTGTGTGTGTGCTTGGGGGAAGTTTTGTGCGAAGCATTTTATAGCCCTGCGCCCTGGTTTATTATTCATGAAGTGAACTTTTGATTTCAGTTGCTGTTGCCGCCAATTTAGAGACCCGGCTATTGAACGCGCTTATACTTAAGGCATGGACACTGCGGCCGCCGCTGCCGCTGCCGTTGTCGTTGACCTGAGCGGCGAGCCGGTCGGCAAGTCCACTGCTAGCAAGCTGATTTGCAAGCCTAACCCAAAGCCAAAGCCGACGCCAAGCTACGTGGCAGCAGCTGCAGCGACCACAACGCCAGCTCCATGCAGCGTGGGCAGTGAGCACGATATCACCAACTGCCTGGGCAGCACCGTGGAGTCAATGTCTGCTACGCCGCCACTAACGCCGCGGCGAACACGCGTCATCTGCCATGAGACTGGAGATAGCTCAGCCGGCGGCACGGGCAATGGCGAGACCCATGCTCGTGCCATAGTTATGAACGGTCTCAAGGAATTGGCTGGGGAGTGTAGCCATGCGGAGAGCATAACGCCAGCACGCGCGCCTTTAATGCCCGCAACATTAACGTCTTCCACGAACGCTTCCACAACGCCAATGTCTGCCTTGCTTACAGCACCAACAACAACAACAACAACAACAGCAACAGCAGCAACAACAACAACTGCATCGACGACGCCAACAACAACAGCGACAGGCAGCAGCGGCAGCAGCGGCACATCGAGTACATCGGCAAACATGGACCAGCTGCTGCATTGGCAGGACATGCCCAAATATCTGCAGTTCAATCCGTATGTCCTCAAAGGATACCGTCCGCTTCAGACCTTCAAGGGCTGCCTGCTCAGTCTCTTCTATTGGCACAACGAGACCATCAACATACTGACGCACGGTGAGTTTTAAGATACGCCCTCGCAGCCATCCGCCCACCCGCCCACACCCTCAGCAGAGCTGTTGCTCATTTATCGATCCATTTCAATGACATTAACAATCACGGTCAAAGCCAAGTGCAAGTGCATATGCACATAAATAGATTGAGTCAACCTTTCTCACAAACGCACTTGGCCGCGCGAAAGGGATTGCTTAATAATTGGTATTTAATGTAGTTTGCGCAAATCTGTGATTCTATAAAAATGTGGTCGCGTCTGTGCAGCTCCAATTACGATAATTATATATGGGTATTATGCGATGTTACCCTTGACCAGGTCTGAATTATCTTAACATTTATACTAGTTTATATGTTAACTATTGCAGAAACACAAATTTTCTACTATTCGGGTAAAGAAAACAGAAAGTTAAATATAGTTAGAGTAGTAAATATAGTTAGAGTATTGGCAGAGATAAACGTTATTAAATTGCCAACATAACCTAAAACTATGAATGTCTTACACGAATTCGTGCGAACCGCAGAGTAGGGCGATGTTTCGGAATACTTTATTTAACATGTCAATAAGACATTGCCTGGGTTTGTTATCGGAAAATATAAAACGCATTTCTATTAAACATTTTTCATAGATATTTGAGAATGAGAATTAAAACATTAAGACATAAAACTTTCCGGGTAGATTATAAAACTCGTCAGGTAATCTGTATTTATCGTTTTTGGGTGAATGTCGAAAGAAATAAAGCTAATTTGATCCACGAGATCTTCGCTTTCATACAGACTGACCAAAACCTACGCCTTGCGTATATACTTATCTCCCTCAGACGATAGAAGATGTTTTTTGCCTGTTACAAAGATTTGCTAAGAAGTACTTTTTATTTAAATTTAATGAATTTAGCGTGTAAATAGTAATCATTTTTCGGAGAATGCAATTTTGAATAAACATTCGAAATGCTATCACAGGGATAATAAAAACTTATTTGTATGTAGCATATGTATGGATAGAAGAGCTTTCACATCTAGAAAACAAAAACCCTTGAGTTTGCTTGCAAAGCTAGTAAATTTTACATTTCTTTTCTGGATTCATGCGCGTACCCTGGCCACACTGAAACTCTTTGGCGAACTCGTCGAAATTGGAGAGCGGTCCGATCACCCGGAATTTTCCGGGCACATGTTGATCCGTGGATACCTGCAGATTTCGTACGCGTGTATGCGCATCATTGCACCAGATCTGCGCATAGCTGATGAAGAACAGCTGCATGTTGGTATAGTTCAGCGTGGGCAGCTTCTCCCTGAGCAGCTGCCTTCTGCCCTCGACAGTGGCCTCCAGTGTCTCCTGCAGGCGGCAGTAGGCGGCATACGCCAGACGCATGCCGCCATTGTCCGCAATGTTCTCCGACTGCGCATTCGACTTGGGCAGCCGCATGCCGTGGTATGTGTAGTGACTGTACTGTTTCGTAAAGCACTGCTGCCGTTCCAGGAAATTGGTCGTGGACTGCGCATCCCACCAGTCGTTGATGTTGCCGCGTGCATCGAACTTGCGGCCGGCGTCATCGAAGCCGTGTATTAGCTCATGGCCGATCAGCGAGGCCAATGTGCCGAACTTTATGGCATTTGGATAGCTGGCAGCCCACAGATAGTAGGGCTGCAGCAGGGACACTGGCACCTTGATTGCATTCTCCACCAGAATGTTGGCTGGCGTATAGCTGAACAGATCTCCCGCTTCCAGCGGCTTGACGGGTTTGTGCAGCTGATCTCGCTGCTGGCTGGCGCCCAGCATCCGTGACTGGCGCAGATTCTCGATGTAATCCTCACGCTGTAGATGCAGACCCACAAAGTCCTCGGTCAGGTTTTCATTGGCATGCGAATTCACCTGCAGTGTCATGGCCGCCAGCTTTTCGATGGCATATTCGCGTGTACGGCGGCTAATCCAGTTTAGCGAGCGATCCGATTGCAGCGTCTGCTCGAAGGTTGACTTCAGCTGCCGCCAGATAAGCTCAACGTCGGAGGCGGTGGCATTGTTGTTGTAGCGCCGAAAGATCATGTTGTCCAGATTCTTGGCAAAGTACTGCTTGGTCAGCGATATGCACTTCTCCTGCCGCTTGGCCAGCGTCTTGCCGGGCTCCATGGCGAATTCATCAATCAATCGAAAGAATATATAGTTGGCCACAATGCGTTTGGGCGTGCTCCTAATCACCTGCATTAGATTTTGTTGATACTGCGAATTGAAGTCATAGACGGGGTCGTTGATCTGCTCGCCCAACGATATGTTAACCAATCGCTCAATGTTCAGAACGGGCGCATAGGCTAGCTGCATTTCTGCGATGGTCGTCAGCTGTGAGATATCTGTAAGGTCTAGACCGTCGGTTTCATCGATCAGGCCATAGGCCAGACGCACCTCAAAGTCCATCAGCTCCTTGGCCGTTAGATGTGCCTGTGCACTTCTCATACCCAAAAAGGTCATCAGCTTATTTGCGATACTGGCTTGAAAGGTGTTCCTATAGACGGCGGTGTGGTCGTCTAGGTACATGCTGCGTGTTTCGAGCGGGAACTCCTGCTGGCCAATGTACGCCAGATTCACCTCGTTGTTGGCAAAGTCCTTGGTCACCTCAACACCCAGGATAATTACCAGTCCATAGCGATGAGCTATACGCGCAACCGTTTCCAGCCAGTCAAAGTCCGCCTCCTGCCAGGCACCAGCAGGCATCAGTGCAGGCATTGTGCCGAACTCGGCTATCAAATTCTTTAGCTTCTGCCGATAGCTTCTGTCCACCTCTTGCACATGTATGCAGGAATGGTAAAAGTTCTTCACCTGCACATCCTCAGCCGTGTCGAGGGCATCGTTATCACTGTTCAGCGTGTGCTTCACCTTGCGATTAAGTCCTTCGGTTAGACGCTCAAACAGTCCCGTGGTTATCTGATTCAGCGTTGTGGCCGGATTAATCCTCGCCCAATTGCCGCAGGCAAATTCATAGAAATTCTCACACGGATCGACGCTCTCGTTCATAAAGTTTGCCATTTCCGCTGCCTTCGCGTGTCGCATCACCTCGTCTATGTAGCCCGTATCCATCTTGCTGTCGGATATGAAATCGGCATCGACAGGCGCCGCTCGGCCACATGACAACCGGAGAAGCAACAGCGGCCCGTACAATAGAAGCCATTGTGTATGACTCATTTGGATCAGCATCTTTCGTGTCGCGTTGTTTCTTATTGGATCTGTAGCTGATGACTGAGCGCACTGGCACTCATTTGTGTAAATATAGAGTCCACCTCGTCTATATAAAGATGCACAGACACTTAGCCCACTTGCTGATAAATGAGAGCAAAACAGGCCGAGCTTTGGCGTGACCCGTTGGGTTATCTCCATCAATACGATGTCGCCACAATTGAGCCCCACGCTCGCAAAGCTCGAGTTAAAACAATTGCAAGTCACCCTGCTCTAAACAGATGTGCATGTGCAGGCTTACACTTATTTACCCACGCCTAATTGTGTCTAAATGATTCTTAAAGCTCATTATTCAATTCATCGGAAGCTAATCCTAAGGCCGACCTCACGTTATTCATACAAGGCCCACAAATGCGCGCGTTTTCCTGGATTTCTCAGCGTTTTCGAGAGATTACGACAAAAACGTAGCGCTATAAAAATCATTTCTCTGAAATTTCCGAGCACGTTTTGTAGTAGCATTAAACTTATCAATTTTGTTGCTGGTCCTCAATTAAATCGCAAGCTGTTTGAATTGAGGATCGCCTCGGTTTTGCTTTTACTTTGATTTCTTGTCATAGTATTTTTCTAATGTTTTTCAATTAGAATAAAATATGCATATGTTTTCTAATTTTTTTCAATCATAAATAAATATGCATATGCAGTGCCCATTTGGCAACCGGAACGTATATGGTATATTGCACGTTTTTTCTGAGCTTGACTTTAAGTTAAAAATAATTTTCATCAATCTAGTTTTCAACTATTTTGCCCAGGCACTTTAACAAATTTTGAAACACACTTTTTTGTTTTAATGTCATTTACAATTGAAATTCACATGTGCTTGTGCTTGTTCTTGTCAGCTTAGGTTCTTCTCAGGCAGTTGATGTGCCAATTAAGCGTTCGCCTATTTCTATTTTATTTAAAGGATAAGGGATTTTAATTTTTTCAAATATATTCCCAGTCAACAAACCAATTGCATACAACATTAACAAGACATTGACAAGCTGAATGCAAGTGAATTTCCTTAACTTCTAGTCAAAATTCTTGTTAACTAAGCTATATAAGCTATATCATGTTTTACTTGAACTCAGACTTTTGAACTTTAAGCTCAAAATGGTATTCTACTTTAAAACTTACTTTCTTTAATTTCTAGTCAAATCCATGTTCTGGTTAACTAAGTTGATATATCATGTTTTACTTGAACTCAGACTTTTGAACTTTAAGCTCAAAATGGAATACAACTTTATCACGTACTTTCTTTAACTTCTAGTTAAATCCAAGTTCTGGTTAACTAAGATAGGCTGAGTCTTTGAAGGTTAGATAACCATAAATATACAATTTTATTCAGAAATTCTGCCAATAACAGTCAACAAATCTTGACAAGACAAATTTAAGTTCGTGTTAACTACGTTTAGCTGATAAGCCATAGGATACTTGGAATTGAACATTTGAATACACCATAAAGAAGACATTGACAAGCTGAATACTATTACATGTATTTAACTACTAGTCAAACCCAAGTTCTTGCTAACTAAGATTAGCTGATAAGCCGTAGGGTACTAGGAAACAGACTTTTGAACATTTATCCAACATTAAGTACAACCTTAACAAGATATTGAAAAGTTGAATGCAATTAAATTTGTTTAACTTCTAGTCAAAATAAAGTTCATGTTAGCTAAGATATTCTATAAAGGTTAGACGACCATAATTAACCAATTTATTCAGAGATTCTGCCAATAACAGTCAACAAACCTTAAAAAGAGATTAAAAAATTAAATGTATTTAACTTATAGTCAAATTTAAGTTCTTGTTAGCTTACAGAGGCTGATATCATGTAGTTGGTTTTCAGTGTATTAGTTTTCAGTAGTTACACAGCCCATTATACAAATATTTAGATAGAATTGCGGTATGTATTTATTTACATATAAGATATGAGCTTTCTTATATTAAAATTCATTGGGCATAAATGCTATGGGTGTAGTATATACAACTGTATGTGGACAGAAGCGACAACGTGAGCTGTGACCTAATCACGTTGCCTTCTCTATGGGGTTCTGTATGCGGACTTGGCGTCGGACCAATGACCAGTCATAGCGATAAGGAAAAGCTCCCGACTCTCGGTGGCGGATTGAAAGTGCGTTGCGGAAGGCGATTTAGTCGCTCTTTAGCCATGAGACGCATGTGGTTCAGTGTGGTTAGTTGCGCTCTGCTGTGGCTGGGCTGTGTGCGCAGCCACTTGTTGTCGCAGCCGGAGGTGGATACACACATACAGTTGCAAGAGCAGCTCATATCGCAGCACAACGATAGCGCCTATGTGCAACGCGTGATGCGACTGGCCAAATCGGCCGAGATGCGCAGCTATATGCAGCCGGAGCTAGATCCCTGCGATGATTTCTTTGGCTACAGCTGCGGCAACTGGCCCAAAATCAATCCGGCCAATGCGGCACAACCTCGTGAGACCAACTACCCACAGCTGCTCGCCAATGGCTATCAACACAAGCAGCAGCGCCTACTAGAGCAGCCAGCTGATGCGGACAGCGATGATGCGGCTGTGCTGAAGCTTAAGCAATTCTATGCCAGTTGCCTGCGTTTCCCTCAGACTCCCGAAGCTCTCTACCGCCAACAACTGCTGGAGATTGCCGCTGAATTTGGACTTCATGGTCTGCAGAGGCCAGACGAAGAGTTCGATTGGTTAGCCACCGTGGCGCATATCAAGCGCAAGTATGGCCTGGACATTATATTGTTTCTGCAGCAGACGCCCGATCCGCTCAACAATACCCAAAGTCGTTTATACGTTGGCCAGCCGCTTCGCCTTGTTGTGGAGCCCGATCGTAGAGCTGTTGTTCAGCGCATAGCCATGCAGCTGGAGCAGCACTTGGGCGTGGAGACGGCACTGGCGCGCAGCACAGCGCAGGAAATTGCCGATTTTGAAATGTTGTTGGCCAAAGGAATGTCGACTCGTACAATTGGTCCACTCGCCCTGCCCCGTTCCACTGTGGAGCTGACCAATGCCTATGCGCCCACATTAAATCTGACACGTTATGTGGAACTGGCTTTACACCGTCCATTGCAGCCAGAGGAGACGCTCTACGAACATGTGGTCACCTATCAGGCGCATCTTCTGGTCGTGCTGTCCCAAACGCCGCCTCATGTGTTGGCCAACTACATCTTCCATAAGCTGCTGGAGCGTTTCTACTACGACCGCTCGGCGCCAGTTGTTGGCCAGTGCTTGGCCAAGACACGACAGCTGTTTCCCGAGCTGCTGAACAACATGGCCTATCGGCAGTATGCCGCTCCGGCCACCCTGAGCGATATCGATGCCGTCTGGCAGCAGATCAAGCTCAGTTTCCATAATGTGCTCGAGAGCTCCAGCACAGATTGGTTAACCGTGGCGACGCGCAGCCATTTGCTGGACCAGTTGAATGCCACGCGCCTGCTGATCAATGGACATGCCAATGTGAATTTCACGGAGCTCTACAAGCAGCTGGAGCTGAAGCCGCAGGATTACCTGTTCAATATGCGCGCCGTGTTGGCTCACAGCACTCAGCTCGCCACGCCTGTTAGTTCGCCCACTGTGCCCACATACGATGCCGAGGAAAATCAAGTGCTGTTGCCAGTGGCCCTGCTGCAGCCTAATTTTCTGTGGTCCCGCTTTTATCCACGTGCGCTGCGCTACGGCAGCTTGGGCACAATTATTGCGGAGCAGCTGGCCCACAGCTTGGACAGGCGTGCTGGCTGGGATGCGGCAACGCTGGCTGAGTTTGGGAAGCGCAAGGCCTGCTTTAGGCATCAATATGAACGTCTGCGTTTCGCTGGAGAGTATCTGCCCTCCACTGAGCTGCAGGATGACAATATTGCGGACAATACGGCCGTGCAGCTGGCATATCTGGGCTACAAAAACTACCTGGGAAATCTGGCCTCGAGCGCGTTGATTACGGAGTATCTGCCCCAGCTGAGCCACAGTCCCCAGCAGCTGTTCTTCATCAGCTATGCCCAACTTTGGTGCAACGACGCCAATGAGCAGTTCCGGGATAAGCAATCGTTGCTGGCCGCTGGGACGCCGAATGCGCTGCGCGTGCAGGGAGCGTTGGCCAACTTGGATGCATTTGCCAGTGCCTTCGGCTGTGCCAAGGAGACGCCCATGAATCCCGCACAGAAGTGCCACATGTACGCCACAAATTTGAATTAATAAAGCCAACTGGTCAGAAGCGTTTGAATGCCATCATTTCATTATAAAACTTAAAGCTAAAAGGATTAACATTTCAGAGCTGCGGCTTAGTAAATGGCGCACTTGAACTCCGGATCCATTGGCGCCTGCTGCGAGCAGTTAAAGACCCACGAGAACTCCTGGAAGTTCGACAATGAGCCAATTACACGATACATGCCCGGTGCATGATTGTCCGCCTTGGCCACAGATGTCTTGAAAAAGGACTGGACATCGTCACACCAGAGCTGGGCGAAGCTTAAAAAGAACAGCTGCCGGTTGTTCAGCTCGAAGCCGGCCAAAGTCTCCTGTTCCAGCACCTCAGGCGGCTGTTGCTCTAGCCATCGCTGGTAGGCCTTGTAGGCCAACTTGATGCCCGCATTGTCCGCAATGTTCTCCGATTGTTCCACGCTCTCCGGCAGCTGGGTGCCGCCGTATTTGTAGGCATGGTATTGGGCCTGAAAGCACTTGCGCTTCTCCTCAAACTCATAGCGAGATTTGTCATCCCACCAAGGCGCCAGATTGCCATTGGCATCATATGTGCGCCCCTCATCATCGAAGCCGTGAATCATCTCGTGCGCCAGCAGATAGCCCAGTGTGCCATATTTCAGGGCCTGCGGGTAGTTCGCGTCCCAGAAGTAGCGCGGCTGCATCAGCGCCACGGGAATAGTTATGTTGTTGTCCAGTATGTTGTAGGCGGCCGTAAATCCCAGCACATCGGTAGCCTCCAGTGAGGATGGCGCACTGTGCAGCCTGTTTAGATTCCATTTGGCCATCGCTTTGAGCAGCTGTTGCACATTGCGCACATAGTTTAGCTTGTCCACCGCCACATCGCCGTAGAGCGCCTCGAAATCCTCATGGTCATACGAGTTGATATACAGCTGCATGCGATCCAGCTTCTCAATGGCCAGCTGGCGGGTTTTGTTCGCTATCCAATCGAGCTTGTCGCCCGCCAGCTGCTGTCGGAACGTCTCGCGTATCTGCTTCCAGACGCTGTGTACCTCAGCCTCGGCCTCGGGGCTGCGGTAGCGCTCATAGATCATGTGATTCGTCAGCTTGGCAAAGTACTTCTTCGTCTGTTCGGTGCACCAGTTGCGCATCTCGCTTGGCGTGGTGTCGATGCGGTATGGCTCCAGTAGCTTCCACAGCACATAGTTGCCAATGGTCGCCGTGGGCGTAGTCTGGAGAGTGCGCAATGTGTTATTCAAATAGCTTTCGCTGTAGACATATATGTGCTCGGGCACATTATTCTCGCCGAGAACCAGACCCAGAAACTCCGTAATATTCAATTGGTCCGAATATTTCTCCTCCAGTTCGGATACCGTATAAAGGGTCAGATCGTCGCCCAGGCTGGCACCATGACTAATGCTACCCGCTATTAACTTGCGCTGGAATTCGTTAATATCTTTTGCGGTTTTCTTAGCCAAGTGCTTGTCAACCGCAAAGTATTGCTGCAGTTCCTCCGCCACGGAAGCATCTTCGAGAGAGTTCAGCATGGGTATGGGGGTATGTTTATTGTCCGGCGGACCCAGGTAGACCCTATTCACCGTATGGTTTGCAATGTCAGACATGACATCCACCGCCAGAATGATCTGTCTGCCGTATTTGTTCTGTATTTCTGCGACGGTGCGCCACCAGCTAAAGTCCGACTCGTTCCACTGCGGACCCTCGAGCATGGGCAGCTCTCCATATTCGCGATAGATGCTATGTAATGCCAGCTTGTACTGCACATCCTCACGTTGCACTACGAGGCAGGATTGATAGAAATTTTGCAGCTTCTCCTCCAGATTGGTTTTCATCTGTCCAGACTGCAGCAGGCGCTGTAGGCGTCGATCAAAACCCTTGGACATCAGCTGGAATGTATCCGTCATTATGTTTCTCAACAGCTGGGCAGGATTGTGACGATGCCAGTTACCGCAAGCATAACTATAGAAGTCGTCGCATGGCGCGATGCGCGTATTCAGCATGCTCTTCATTTCGGCCACCTTGGATTGTCGTATAATCTGCTTCGCATAGTCCGTGGTTAGATCATCGCGCACGGGCGTGCTAGCATTCTCCGCCGGCAAGGCCAACGCACTGGCCACCACCAACCAAAAGACAACCAGCCGTAGAGCGCCGTCTAAACACCGTCCTGACATGATTCTCGCCAACGATTCAACTGAGCTGCTACAGTCGCTTTGTCTGGTTGCAACGCCTCGCCTCACTTATCAGTGGGCTTTGTGTTTTCTCTGGCCCCGTGCCGCTGGGGTAGGTCAAACTGTTATCGCATGTCTCGAGAGCGAGCTCCAGGCTGAGCAGACTCTTATACGAGCAGGCCAGCAATAGCTATACGGGATATATTATATATAGCCGCTTGATAGATCGCGTGTACAACAATTATGCGGCTCGAAAGGCAAATAAATTGTTTGTGCTACAGATACAAATCTCAATATATTTATTTCTTTTATTTATATTATTTGTTTTGTGTTTTTAATTTTAATTGAAAACTAAAAACGTTCAATTTGAGTATTTTCATAGCTCTGCCTTCTGCGGCTGGGATTCGCAGATTCTCCTCCTACTATTATTAGTATTTATATGCATAGTATCATATTAACTAAAACAATTAAGATGTTTAGCTTGTCATTTATACATGCACGAACTATGCCCTTTGCCCAAGGCAGCCCATTTTCCATATTAGTTTGTCTTTTCTTGATACAACTGAGCGTATCACATATGCTCATCATATATCTTATATACTATAAACAATACCTGATCAACATTAGGCAACTTTATCATATATATATACGATAGAAAACAAATGTATTTTAGTTACAGCAATCCGAATACAACTATTCTTTAATGTCTTTCGAAATGACAATTTTGCTTGCCTTCACTTTGCTTTCCTTTCTGACTATGCAATCGATGGCTAATACTAAACTCTTCTATTTGCAGCAATACCAATATTTTATATACTGGCGATTGTCCCGGGTCTGATGCCATGGGACAGTGGCTACAAGTTCCTTTCGTTTTGTCACGTATTTGGCTCGGTGGCGCCTTGGTGTGGCAGCTTCGTCTATCATCTGTTTATGAACATTGAGAAGGGCGAGAATGTGTACTATACGCTACTCAAGCTGGACATGGTTGGCATCTGGGTGAGCCAGAGTTTCGGTAAGTGAGCGTTATCTGAAAAGCAAAATATATAAACAAAAAATAAAAACGACTCGGAAGCGGGAAGCATAGAAATATCAACATATATTTCAAGTACAGACAGCTTATAAGTAGAGCTTCTAATCAGTTGAAGGACAGCCTCAGTAGATAACGCACTTTTGCATGGGATTCATATGGGCGCCCTGGCGGCACTCGTAGGCCTTAGCGAATGCATCGAAGTTGGCCATAATCGCATGAAGTCTCACCTCATCCGGCGCATGCTCATCACTGATGGCAATCGTGTGACGCAACTCAGGCAACAAATCCGAGCACCAAATTTGGCCCAGGCCCAGAAAGAAGAGCTGCTGCGGGGTGTGCGACATGCGAGGCAATGTCTCCGAGTCCAACGATGATTGCCTTAGCCAGTTGAGGTAGGCGGCATGGGCAATACGCACGCCCACATTGTCCGCTATATTCTCGGCCTGCATTTGCATTTTGGTCAGCCTTTGGCCATTGTAGCTAAACTTACTGAACTGTTGCACCAGGCACTGTTTCCGTTCCTCGAACTGTCGAGTCGCATTGCGTTCCCACCAGTCACGCAGATTACCCTGGCCATCAAAAGTGCGGGAGAGATCATCGAAGCCGTGGGCCATCTCGTGGGCCAAGGAGAAGCCGACAGTGCCATATTTAAGCGCCATGGGATAGACCTCGTCAAAGAAGTAGCGATGCTGCATATAGCTGGTCGGTATTACTACACGATTAAACTCCGCTACATAGAAGGGCGACGTATTGATGCCATCATAATTATTGAGATTGGGTGCCCGTTGCAGCTGCTCGCGCAAATGCTGAGCCCGCAGCTCCAGCAGCCGTTGCACGTTGCCAAAGTAGTCGGCATTGCTAATCACTAGACCACCATAGTAATCCTCAAAGTCGTGTGTCTCTGCGCCAAGTATGTGAAAACTCATGGCCTTCAGCTTGGCTAGGGCTTCATTGAGGGTCCGTTCACTCAGCCAATTGGTGCTTGGCGCGCGCAGCATATCGCCAAAGGCAACTTTCAGCTCCTGCCACAGCTGTCGCAGATGGCCGGGTATATGCGGATTCTGTTTCTCGAGCGAGCGATATACCATATGATCCACAAAGTCGGTGAACAGTAGCGTGGTTTTCTCCGCGCACAGCTCGTGCTGCTTCTCTGCAGTCCCAGCCGGCTCCATGTCGTAGTCGCCAAGCAGCGTGGAGAGCATATAGTTGGCCAGCGCACGCTTGGGCGTGCGGGCCAATACCTTTTTCACTTGCCACAGATAGCTCTCGACATATTCGTACACGGGCAGCTGATAGTCGTGATTTAGCCAGATTTGCACAAAACGCGTGAGATTCAGGTCGGGGCCATAGCTTTGGCTCATTTCATCCAACATGCGCAGGCGATTCATCTGGCTCGGCGGCAGCTCTTCCTGCGGCTCAATCATGCCGCGTGCCAGCTCCATGTTGATATTGGCTATTTCGGCGGCCGTTTCACGGGCAAGCACCTCGCCCAGGCCAAGCAGCTGCTGCAGATTGTGCTTCAGTTTCAACTGGCTGCTCAGGTGTAGGGCAATGGCCTTGCTGCTAACCAGGTCATCCCGTTGACCCAGATACAAACGATTTATCTGACTGCTTGCCAGTCCCGGAGAGACACGTAGGCTGAGCAGCGTTTCCTTGCCATATCGGTTCAGCAGGCGGGCCATCATTTCAACAGGCTCGAACTTGGACTCATCCCAGTCGCTACCCTCGAGCGCGGGCAGACCCCCAAACTCTTTCAATATGCTGAGCAGGTGTGGACGCTGGTTCAGCTCTATTGCGGTGGTATTTAGGCAGGACTCGTAGAAATACTTGACACGCGTTTCGGTGGGACTGTCGGTGCTCAGCTTTGGCTGCCTGAACAGCTGGCGCAAGCGACGCTGATAGCCAGCGTTGAGCTCCTCAAAAAAGTCCGTGCTGATTGTTTCCTGCGTGGCCGGATTGATCCTGGCAAAGTTGCCGCACGCATAGCCATAAAAATCATCGCACGGCCTCACGCTGCCATTTATATAGGAGCGCATGCCGGCGGACTTGGCCTGCCGCATGATCTCATGCGTCAATGGTGTGTTGATATTCAGACCCTCGAATACGCCAGCGTAAACAGCGTCTGGCACAAACAGCAGCCAGCAGCCGATAGCCCAAATGCTGACGGAAGCGGAAACAGCTCTCATCTTGCGTTGTGTCTCACGCGATTGTCGTTCCCCAACTGAGCTCCAGCTGCTGGCGCTGCGCCTTATCACTGATTAGTTGCCTAAAACAGGTGTCATCGGCAGCAGCAACGATGTCGTCTTCGGCTTGGACATCTCATGTCTCTCAAGCAATTCTTGCTCTCTCTCTCTCTCTCTCTCCCCTTTCCCCCCTCTTTCTTTCTCTCCCTCTCTGTCTCTCTCTCACACTCTCTTGCAGGTGCGTTGCCGCTGGTTACGGCGACGACGCTGTGCTTTTCTCCAATTCTTAAGTGGTTTATTATTACCGCTTACTGTCTGCTCTCACTGTGGGGTCTGTACAAGGTAAGATATTACTTGGAAATTATTAGTATATGCATTTCTAAGCAGCTTTTATTTTTATTTTATTTTCGGACATAAATATGCATTATAATAAAGGTATTAGTATAGTTTAATTGATCTGAGTCTCTTAACAGTTCCCGCTATTTTTTTTATTCTCTGCATATCGTGCTCTACATTTTTGTAAACTCGAGTAATTCCCTATATTAGCCAGCTTTACAGACGCAATTTTACAGGTCCCATTTTTATTTGAATCTAAACTTACATTTGATTCAAGGATCTTTTTATACAGTTCCCTCTAATATATATGTTTTTTTTTGTTCCCTCTGTATATCAAACTCTACCTATGAGTACACTTACACTTGATCCCTACATTATGCAGCTTTGCAGAAGTCTCACCTAAGAGTTCCCTTTATTATATTATTCCCTGTATAGAGATTCTTATATATGCCAACGCATTTTAACATTTACCGCTATTATTTTATAAAATACTCTTACACTTAATACTTAGCAAACTGTTAACAAACAGGGTGTCGTATCAGTTCCAACTTTTATGGAAATACTATATTTTGATAGTCAAATGTGATCCTTGTATGTATTTAACAGGCACTGACCGCCAGCTCACCTTGGCAGAGGCGCCTTTGCTTCGCGCTGCCCTTTGCCATGCGCTCCGTGCTGACCTTTCTGCGCATCCAAGGAATGGTGGGTGGCAGTCACATGGCCCTTTCCCATGTCTACCTGCAGGTGCGTATGATAAGGCATTCCAACTGACTAACTTGCTATTTTTTACCAATCATTTTCGGCTGGCTTGTGCGCATACTTAGGTTGAAGTTGTAAGTTAAATTTTCATATATTCTACACCTACATATGCATATGGACCAAGTGTAAGACTAGGCCGTATGCAACCGATATGATTGGTGTAAATTAAACACCAGCCAACAAAAACTTCCCCCAATAACAACAGCTATTTCATCTTTGCTAATACAAGACTCGTACATTTTATTGGATCGCTTCAGGATGGCGTTTCCATATTAGGCGGCGCTATCGGCGCCATGCGCATACCCGAAAAGTGGTTCCCAGGTCTGGTCGATTTCTATCTGAACTCGCACAACATTATGCATGTGCTGGTCGTGGTGGCTGTGTACTCCATGCACAAGGTTCTTTCACTCTGATGCAAATATGTGTATATGTTTTGACTACAGCTTCTTTAATTCCACAGGCCACAATCAAGGATTTTGAATGGATGTCTACTCAGACCTGCAATTCGCTGGCCAATGCTACCGAACCGTCGCTGACCCATATGGAACTATGACCCGCTTACTGGCTGCTACTGCTCCTGCTCCTCACACTGCTGCTCTTGATAAAGCCTCAACCACGACGCGCAGCAATCAACTGGAAAATGGAGAAGGAGCATTCGCGGGCTGACTAGACAAAACCCACAGAGAAAAGGGTGGATTATAAACAAAGCAAAGAAAATGCTTCTCGAATATACCGTGTATAAATGAGCGCGTGCTGTAACAGTAACAATATGAATAAGTTTATAGTGAATAGTGAATATATGTACATATGTATATGTATAATTAGTACATACTTCGACTGTGGTATTTAGCATTAAGGTGACTATGATATATGAATGAAATGAATTACAAGGCGCTTTCAATTATAACTTCTTTGCGCTACTCTCATGCAAAGCCTCTGAGTACTATATGAACGATAATTTCAATGATGTTGATACATATGTACCTCAATATGCTTACAACCAAAACAAAAACAAAAACAAAACAGAAACATCTAATTTTCAAATACTTATATAACTTTGTACCTCGTCGACTATAAAACAAACAAACAAAAAAGAAAGTTAGGCATTAAGAAACTTACAGTTTAACTTACAAAATTCTTCCTAGTTGAATTACTATGATATGAAATGTCTTTATTTGAGAAAAAAAAACTAATGCGTATTTTGTGCAATTAGTTAGATGTAACCATTGGACAAGTGTGAACAAAATCTTCAAGCTAATCGCTGCTGAATCGAATTAGTAAAACTTCCTAATTTTCAGCACTCCTTACCTAGAAAATAATAAAACTCCGAAAATGATATTTGATAAACTTTCCCTAGGTTTTAAGAGGCAGATGTAGAATAATGAAATTATAATACGGCAAAGTATTTGAATCCAACAGATGGAACAATTATGAGTAATTAGCGTTTAGTAGTTTCAATAATTTACACCACATCCTTTGAGATAGCAAATATAATTAATGAAACAGAAGCTAACAATATTAGATGAACAAAAGCAATAAAACATGAAAATTAAATGCTTGTAACAAGTTGAAGCTCTATTGTAAGGCGCAATTATAGCATTAATATTATAGATACATATATATGATTTACCGAGAACGTTAATAAACAGTAAACGCGTACAAAAAGGAGAATTTAGTTGCAATATACAACAGCAGAACTTTTATTTAACATATCCATTTCGAACGTCTGTTACATTAGGCAATATTCAAAAAATATTTAAATGCCGCGCCTTTCAACACTAAGGAGCTAACTACTTTAGTGTTGTTAAGCGCTGTTAGTATTTTGTTGGCTTACAGATGTACTGAAGCTGAACCAAGACTCATTTAAACAGATAAACGTAGCTTCTATGCTTTATTGTGTCATAAATCATGACATATTTTTCCCGCCAAAATTAATGGAATAAAATACTAAACGCAGTGGGACCGTATCACTTGCAGATTATTGAAAAACATCAAGTTGGCAGCACTATTCCGTTTCGTGTTACATTGTAATTGTTGTTTTGCGTTCTGCTCACAGTTGTTTCTAATTATATTATTATTAAAGGAACGTTATTAAAGCATGAGCACGCAAGTAGCTGTGGCCGAGCCAACAGGCACAAAGTCGGCCAATTTCTTTGCGCTGCAGGCGGCCTTCGAGGTGAGAATCCAAAATTCTCGAGCTACTGCTGCCTTGAGGCTAGACCGGTAAATGTATTCCAACTGCTTACAGGCTGCCCTGGACCAGGCGATTGCCGAGAACACAGTGGAACTGTTGATTAAAGAATACCACAGCTTTCGCGCCAATTCCGAGCACGACAAACGCTCACCCATGGATCAGGCGTTTCGGGAGGTTCTTATGAAGCGACTGAGCGGCGATGTTGAACGCATTGGAGCGCTTGTGCGACTATCTGTGGACGCAGCTCGAGCCGAGATCGTGTCGAATACAATACCAGTTGTGCTGCTTGGCGATACTTTCGATGTGGTTACGCTGAACAAGTGCGAGCTGATTTTCAATTTTGTAGAGGAGCTGGTGGAGGTTTGGAAGGAGGAGATATTCTTTGCCTCTTGCAAGAACAATTTGCTTCGCATGTGCAACGATCTATTGAGGCGTTTGTCCCGCACACAGAACACCGTGTTCTGTGGACGCATTTTGCTCTTTCTTTCCAAGTTTTTTCCGTTCTCGGAGCGCTCCGGCTTGAACATTGTATCCGAGTTTAATTTAGATAACTTCACTGAGTATGGGCTTGACAGCAAGGACCATGATGACATTGAAAACAAGGAGCTTGAAGATACTGCCGAGGATATACCATTAAAGATTGATTACGATTTGTATTGCAAGTTCTGGTCGTTGCAGGATTTCTTTCGCAATCCGAATCAATGCTACAGTAAAGCGCAATGGAAGATGTTTCAAATGGTAAATCATTGAATAACTGCCTGCTTCAGAAGATTAATTTATCCTCGTCTTTGCCTACAGCACGCGGAGACCATACTACAGTCATTCTCGAGCTTCAAATTGGAAGATGTCCGTCAGAACAGTGACACCAATGGCCCCGGCGACTCGTGTCCACAATTGATGGATGTGGACATGGACGATGCTACGATTGATGCCGCTGTGTCGGTTGCCATGCACAAGGAAACGAACTTCTTTGCCAAGTTCTTGACCAATCCAAAGCTGCTCGCACTCCAATTATCCGACTCAAATTTCCGCCGCGCCGTGCTAGTGCAATTCCTTATACTGTTCCAATACTTACAGGTCAGCGTCAAGTTTAAGATGTAAGTCACCAATAGCTGCTCAAGAAGTTCACCATGCCGTCATTAAGAGTTGTACTTTTTTTTCAGTGACTCCTACACCTTGACAAGCGCGCAGTCCGATTTCATCAAGGAAACAGAGCAGCGAGTTTACAAACTTCTGGAGGAAACGCCACCCAATGGCAGACGCTTCGCGCGCACTGTGCAGCATATGCTACAGCGTGAGGAGATGTGGAACAATTGGAAAAACGATGGCTGCAAAGAGTTTAAAAAACCCGAGGAGCCGGAGCCCAGCGAAGATGACGCCAAGCCCTCACCTCCAAAACGTTTCAAGCGGCCATTGGGCGATTGTTTGCGCGATGCTGCTCGCAATGGCAAGTTCTTCCTCGGCAAGTGAGTAAAACTAATTCGTGTGCTGCCCCTAACATGTATATAACCAGTCATACTTTTTAGCGATAATCTGACGCGCCTGTGGAACTACTCGCCCGACAATCTGCAGGCCTGCAAGAGCGAGCAGCGTAATTTTCTGCCCCTGCTGGAAACATATTTGGAGACGCCGCATGACAAAACCGATCCTGCCTTCGAGTGGCGTGCTCTGCGCCTGTTAGCTCGCCAGACGCCCCACTTCTTTACGTTCGTGTCACAGCCATCGTGCAAGATATCCGACTATTTGGACGTGGTGCGCAAGCGCTTGACGCGCGAAAAGGAGCTGGTTAAGCAGACAAGCACAGCAACTGCGAATGCGTCGGAGCATAATAATGGATTGGTTGTTAGCAGCGCACCCTCAGAGCAGGAGCATGAGGCAGTTGCTTTGCAGGAAACGGAGCCAGAGCAAGACTTGGAAGTCGAGGACTCTGAGCCTGTGGTGGAGGAAGTGGACGAGACGCCCGCGCATGAAAAACCGCTAATGGTTACGAGCGCCCATATCGAAGAAATAACACCATTAATAGGCGAGCCGTGGATGAAGGTGGGCAAAAAGATTGGATTCAGCAATGACGAGCTGCTCTTCTTTCAAATGGAGAATCCAACGCCTGGTGTGGCGTGTATGAAAATGCTAACCAATTGGATCTCAGACGACGACGATGCCACGCTGGAGAACTGGGCCTACATGCTGGAAGGCTTGGAAATGCACAAGGCGGCCGATGCCGTCAAAGCGATCATTGAGCGCGAAAAGACAAGCAACACGCAGCCACAGGCCATATGCCAGCAGGATGCGAACAGCAACGATGTGGAAATACTGTCCGACTAGCACTGGGAAAAGCGTTATTTTCTTTAATGCTGTTACAATATATTCATCAAATCCATTATCACATGTAATAAACGGGTATGTCAAACTCCCAATTCAAGTTAGCGTTTCTTCGCTGGCTGCTGTGTGTTGTTCCGGCGTGGCTTGTTGTGTATCATTGTGGCACAGCGCGGAATGTGCCGCTCGGCGGCCTGCTGATTGAAGCGCCTGCCACAATGCGGGCACTGTATATAATCTGGATTCTCTGATGGCGGCGGCGGTGGCAAATCACTCAGTTTCCCGCCGCGAGCCAAATGGGCCTGAACCTTTTTGGCAGCACGTATGGCTTCTATGAATTCCTCGTGCTTCTTGCGCCAGTTACTGTTCTTTACACCTGTCTTCAGACCCTGCTGCTGTGCGGCACTGCTGTATGCAGACTGTGCGCGGTTCAAGCCGTGCTTCTGAGCCTGCTTGTTAAACTTCTCACTATCGGTGCCCTTGACACGCTGCTTCGAGGCATCGAATATCTTTCGCTTGGTGGTCATGGTGCGCTGGCACACTTCCTCATGCTTAGCTAAACGGTCAGTATTAAAGTGTCGGCCGCAAAAGCGACAACTTTTAGTGCCTTCCGGCGGCTGTGCATCCTGAAAGAGTACATGAGCAACATAGGTATATCAATGCTTGGATTCGGGCACTCACCATTTCAATTTTGGTAACTGGAGATTTTGGATTGACCTATTTCCGTTTATACATGATTTCAATGATTGTTAACTTTGAATATTTGAACTCAGCCAAGTTGATGCGACTTACCTGACGCGTCTTTGGCGGTGAAACGCGGCCTCTTTCTGACAATGGGGCTTGTCCGATCGGCGGACGAGTAGCTGTCGTTGCCGTTGCAGCGGCAGGTTTCGTTGTCTTGGTTCTGGCGCTGCTAGGTGGCGAGGAAATTGGGCGCACTGTCTCCTTCTCCATTTTGGGTGGAGTTTTGCGTGTTATCACTGGCTTCAGGCGATTGGCATTCATTGCCGCGCCCGCTGTATTGTATTTGCTGCCGCTGTTGTTGTTGCTATCACTGATCAGATGACGGCCAGAGACTGGCTTCTCCTTGAGGCTCATTGTGGAAATGCCCTTGGTTAAGTGCTGCTGTTGGGCGTGTGAACGTGTTTCGCTAATGGGCTTGAGCGGATTGCTGCGATCAATGCCGGCGCCACGACGACGCTCATCAAACATCTGACGCACTTTGCCATTGCCTATGAGCCGGCTGGAGGCGGCTTTGGGCGAAGCAGCAGCCGCTTGGTTAAGCTCAAGGCGACGTTGCTCCTGTTCCACCTGTGTCTTCTGCTGGAAGCGCATCTAAAATAAATGAATTGGAATTTAAGAAGGGTAATCTTAACAAAGCTAATCAGCCGCATAATCTGCATAATCGGCTCTTACGGGCGCCGAATTGTTGATATCGCCGTGGCTGGGCGGCAGATGGCTTAGCGCCTCCATCAGCCGCCTGGCTGCCCACGATTCGTTTAGCTTAAGTGGCATTATATGATCATGCGTCGAGTCCGGCTCCAAGTCGTAGGAGACATCGTTTTCGTCCTCGTCCGTTAGCGACATGGTCATGTTCGTGCGAAGCGCGCGTGTCGACTAAAACGTACGTGGAACTGGACATTAGCATGTCCTTTTCCCCCGTGTGGTAATTAAGTGAATGTGTGCATGTATTTGTGGGTGGTAGGTTTGTCTATTTTACGCCCCACTGACCCAACGATGAGCCATACCCACCCGTCGGCCACGCTCTGTCAATACCAGCCACAAGCCAAATCTGTGCCCACTTACATGCCGCCAATACATAAAACCGCGTGCCACCCGACCCGCTTGGACAAAGCTAACCCTGGCCGCCGTCTTAGCTGGCTTGGCGAAATAGTTGGCAGTTGCGGGCATGCTCCTCTCCTAAAACTCAATCACTGTATTTGCTGTGGCCAGCCATGGAGAGTGGACAAAGGCGCTCGACGTAGCACAAGTTGAAGAAATTGAATTTGATTTTTTTTTTAGAGATTGAGCAGTTGACAAACCAACGTGACTTCCTTTTGCTGTGCCTTTATTGCTGTTACAACAAGGTTGTTTTTATTTGGTTGTTGTTGCTATTGCTGCTGCATGCCAATAACAAAAATCAATGGCTGCAACACGACCCCACGGGTTGCCATGGAGCGGGGCGGCACACGGACTAACAACAAAAACAGCCCACAATGGCAGAGAAAGAGACGTACAGAGAAACCATGCAACATTTGTTGCATATCGACTAAGAGACGAGCAGCCCCTAAAGGTGACAAAACTCAGGGGTGTGTCCGTTCTCAAAGGATTGTGCCCGACACCTGATGCCGCCCCAAATCAGCGATATAAATCTAGTGCAACAATTTCCGAGAATGTTTAGTTCAGCTTTCGTTTAAGTGTGTGTGTGTGTGTGTGTGCTTATGGGTGGGGTTGTGTGTCTGAGGGTGTACAAGTGTGCGTGCGTGGGTGTTGTGTGGTAGCTCTCTGTGTGCCTGTGCTGATAATCAACTACAGCTATTTGACAGAGGCATATGATTATATAGGGTATTCGAATATTAAGTATACGCCAGTAAATGGCACAGTCCATGCATATATATATATAAACTGGCTGATTTTATCGAGTAATTAGACTCTTAATCAGAACCCAAAAACATTAATTTAGTTAATTTCTCAACTAAGCGGCACGCACTTGTTCATACATCATATTGTTTTTAAAATCGACATACAAACTTTTTGTTTGTTTAATTGCTCGTTAAATTACTTGAAGTAGTTAAATGAGCGGTGTAAATAATATAATTAGCTTAGATAAGCGTTATGTCGAAGACTTCAACTGGGCAAGGTTTCTGTCACACAATCATTAATAAGAATCTATGGCTTAGCAGAGGTGTAATAAATATGTTTTGTTTAATAATTCAATTCGAATAGTTTGCATGTTAGGGAAGTCTTTTATGCTTATTTGCCGGGCGTTTGTTTCCATTAGCCAACGATTAGCTAAGAGCTAAAATTAATTGGCTGCGAAACAGCAGCGGCAATAGCCCAGCCAGGGCTAATGATGAGCCAAGTCTAGACGAGCAGATCAAATATGAAGTCGTGCCCATATATGGAGTGTTACGGAAATTCGAGTGCCACACGGACTGTCAGCTGATTGCCAAAAATGGGCCAGACTGTAATTAATGGGCAAGCGGACCATTGGACCATTGGCCAGAGCCAAGCGGCGCCCCTTTCATGCGCTCGGCAGGCTTCCTGTCAGTCGCAACGAACTTACCCGCATTTGTGTCAGCCTTGAGGTTGGGCAATCAGCGGCATCTTGTGACGCCATCACCAAATAAAGTTCGCTCTCGCAAAATCGAGTCCCAGTAGTCTCTGAGCTGCGTGGTGTGGGCAGCAGTCGCCGCGACGAGGTTGGCGATGGCAATGGAAGTGGAAACGGCGTTGACGATGACGCGGCACAGCTGCTTGGCAAGTGTAGACCCGGCTTAGATTCTCTGATGACTCATGCACACAGTCGTCTAAAAGTTTCGCTTTTCGATGTGCCTAAAAATAGATGCAAAAAAAAAAAAACAAAACCAAAAACAAATCAAATCGTAGCGCGTTTTGAGTAACAAGCGGCTTTTGAGCGGTTTTGAATGTCGCCAGGAGGCGTCAATGGAAACAGGGCGCAAATTGTTGCTTAACATGTCGTGTGGGCGACATCTGGAAATCGAAGATCAGGTCGAGATCGAAGTTGAAGCCGTACCCAGTTGCTAGCAGCACTGGGAGACGTGGGCCGTGGGCCGTGGACCGTCTGCGACATTCAGTTGCTCCAAAAATGGGCTGCTCAATGAGCAAACTAATTGAATTGAGTTTTGTTCGCTTACCGAATTATATGAACTGCACCAGACCTAATACATATACCTATCTATGTATATATATATATATAAATAGTATGTATATATCTATATATATATGTATATATTTATATGTAATGTAAGTGCGTATATGTGAGTGCCAACAGAGCCTTGCTTCTGTTTAAGTGATATTGGATACGATTTACGATACGTTTTTCCTAACAAATTACTACTAAGATTGTGGATTAGCTCTCAAAATATAATCATGTACTAAACTAAATACGTATCAGGTTTTTTACGGAAGTTAATTTTGTTACAATTTTGTGACGAAACTGTCATCCAAACGAATTCCAAATCTTAACTGGCAAGTCAGAGCCAACTAAGTGCTTAAAAGAATTGCGAAACTGAATTATTGGCACGTTTTCCACTGGCTCAATGAATCATGAATCGAAATTAGAAAGTGAAAATTTAATGGAAATAGTCCAGAAACTGAATAGTTTTGATTCACATCAAATATTATAATTTCAATAATTTACTTCTCTAAGACCTAACCTCTGAATGATTTCTATTGTATTCAAGGCAAGATTCCCTGGACAGTTCATTTATATGCGCGCTTAGGGTATTGAGCAGTCGGTATTGTCGTCGCACAACAAGCACACAAAGCAATTAATTTATGTTTATTTTTTGGCACACGTTTGAATCTAACTGTTTGTGTGTGTATATGTGCGTACGTATCTGCGTGTGTGTGTGCGTGTGTGGCTTGAGGTGTTTTGTGTGTTGCTTTTGGCTGCGCCAAGTGCTTTGATTTGCATAACTTGGAAGCTAAGCAACTTACCAGCTATGCGCCGACTGCGATTGAGAAATGTTTGCCAGAGGGTGAAGCGGGGGGCGAGCACATATGTATACACATACAGATACACATACACACACCAGCTGAAACACTGAAACAGGCAACGGGCTGAGCCTGCTGGTCGATCCACGGCAAATGGCAGCAGAGTTTATTGACACACTTGAACGTTTGTTGAATTTTAAAGCACACGGCTGAAAGTGGGGCACAGGACAGCGCCAGTTGGTCAAAACTGACAACGGGCCGTAATTACGCATACGTCGCGTGCGCCCGAGCCAACGTAGAGGTGGCTAAACAATGTCTGTGACAGCCGTGATTCGGCTTGGACTGTTTACTTAGAAGTTTGCCCGGTGACTGAGACAAGATTGCGGCCGCACACAAAGCCAGCTAAACGGCCAGCGTCAGCGCCAGCCGAACAAGTTGTGAGCAGGCGGCGGCTGCAGCCGCAGCTGGCAGAGAAAGAGACAGCGACAGCGACAGAGACTAAGGTAGCGGCAGCGGCAGCGACAGCGACTGAGGCAGAGGCAACGCAGTCGCTAACAGTGCACCGATCAGTCGATGACGATGTGAATGACGCGACAATATGAATGTATATACCGTATCGAGGGGGCGTGGCAGTCTGTGAATTAGCTTAAAGAAGAAGAGAAAAATAAATAAAACGATATGTGCGTGCTTTTGTTCCACAAATATATATATATTTATCGCTCGTTTGCTGACTTTGCAATTGTAATTGCTTTTGTTCTTCATTTGATTCCTTTTCGAACTTATCAACGTTTACGCATGTTGGCTTACAGTTTCAGCTTTAACTCTTAATCAACTTTTCGCTCGGATCGCAAGACTCACACAGTGTCATAGTACATTTTAAGAAGTTTGTCTCAGCGAACCAAAACCTTCATTAATCATATATGACTTGAGTTACCAACGTATACCCTTACCCCTGCAGAGGGTCAGCTGATTTGTTCAGCGACCTGGCACAGTCGAAAAACAAAAGCAAATAATTTGTTAAATTTGTTAAATAGTTTGATGACAAAAGAAACATTTGAAAATTCATATTAATAGTCATATTTATATTGTGCACTCTGCAAGGGTATTCAAAGTTCGTTAGTGAAAATTGCAATGTATTGCTCACATTGCGTTTCTTTGCTCATCATTTGTTTATATAACAATTATTATTCATTACTTTTCATTTGCTTAGGTTTTACTGCGGTTTTGAAACCTAATAAGTGCGCGCCTTGCCTTGTGTTTCATCTTTCATGTTGTTTTCGTTTTAATCAATGTTTGAGCGAATTATTATCATGTGTTTCTCTTTCGACAATTTCGCATATATCGTGTACATATACATCGAATGTGTGTGTGCACTCTTCGTGATATTGAGTAATCGCTTGATAACCTTTCCAAAATATATACTTCACTCAAATGTGAGCTCGTGAATATTCGTGAATATTCGTGAATATTCGTTCGTTTGCCATATCTTTAAAGTGCCTTTTGTTCTTTTCCGGCTTGTAGCTCATGAAATATTTTGCTGGAATCATTTACTTTTGCTTTGCGTACATTTTAATATTTATGTATTCATATACATATATGCATATGATTAAAAATATATAGACACCGTGCATGTAGATACATACATATTTAGTAGATTATTGATTACCTTTGCCATAGTTAAATCAGATTTGCAGCTTAGACCAAACAACTCTTATGGAAAACAAGACAATTAACACACATATATATTTTGTATCTGTGTGTATTTCCACTTGTGTATAAGCATAAGGGGCTCCGCGGAGATAAGGTCAATTGATTTGGTTTGGATCTGTTTTCTGCATATTGTTGCATACATATATGTTGCTTACATTGACTAGTGCTGCATACAAATCTATGTGTGTATGTATATTTATATTTGCATTTTGCCAGAAATCAAATACAAAGTTTACAGCGATTACAAATACGAATACAATTACAAATACACACATAACATTCGAAGTCCCTACACATACAATACACATACGAGTTCGGGTACATTTAACAATGTGACACGGCAACTTGAACATCAAAATCAACAGCAACACCAACACCAACACCAACAGCAACAGCAACAGCAACAGTGGGAGCTGACAGCTGACAATAAACAACAATTACTTATTATTAATTCTAAGTACTAAGTCGGCGAATGGGGCGCAGGCCTAGGCGTCGTATACGTAATGTATTCGCAAAAACTGCCCAAAATGTTGCCCAGCCAATTGCAATTTTTCGCCTTTCATTTGCGTTTTCTAAAATATACACACACATATTATATATTTATGATCTTACACAGTTGAACTATGTGAAGTCGCACGGCAGAAATACAAATTATGATTTTGGCCTTTCAAAAAATATTGAAAATGCATATTCGACGTGTACAAGTGATCTACAAAAACGTACATTTATCAAAGTATAAATGTTATTGGTTTATCTTCTTGAATTGTTGCGTATTAATAAAGATTATAAAATAAATGAATAGCGGAGGACTAAAGTACATTGTGTATGTACATACATATGTACATATGTACCGTGTACTATGATTAAAACCTGACCTTTGAACTTTTCAATATTCGGTTGTTGTTCGCTTTAGTCATGGAGTTCTTGTGCGATGCTCGCGGCTACTTTACGATTCCTTAGTTCCTAGTACAGTTGCCACAAAAAACTCCATTTACCCGATTTCAAATTCAATTTCATGAATCGATTTCGATTTCGATAACTATAACTATTCTAAGACGATAATTGCTAACCAAACGCAATTCGACGCGAAGCCTATTTAACTTTTCAATATGTGTAACTTCATTCTTAATATCCGTGATTGTCGAAGTTGTTGTTTTTTGTGTTTTACTTGGTTGTATATTATTATTATTATTCATTATGGTATTCAAGTTAATAATTAATTGAACAACTTATTCAATTTGTTGTCGCTCTCTGTTCCTGCTACGCTTCGTTCGACTATTACATTCAGTAACATATCGTTTACTTGGGCTACACTTCAGACTACAAGATAATGCTGACGATAAACTCGTACGCCTGCCTATAAGCACATCGCTCAGCTGTCGCTGCTTTTAACTACTTATAAAGATACTTTTTCTAAACATTTTAAAGCCAACATTCAATGCGCTCTAATTTAACGTCTATACGACAATTGCTTAAGTCTTTTAGTCTACATTCTTTTATAGGGGGTTTTACTTTCGGTTTTCTCTTACTTCCATTTAACATTTATATATAATTTGGGGTATACATATATCGATCTCTCTGTGTGTGTGTGTGTGTGTGTGTGTGTGTGTGATAAGTGTGTAAGGGTGTTTCTTACAGTAGCTTCTTTAACTAAGGTAACGGGGCTCAGGTTTCAGTTTCAGTGTTTGTGTATTTGTAGATATCGATATCGATGTCGATCGCTTTCGATTTGACTTTGGTTGGGGTTTTCGGTTTACATCGACTCTTCAATCTCTATATATATAGAAACTATATAGAGTTAAGTATGCATGCACATACTAGGCATTAGCTACCGCTAGTATACAAGTACATACATATACACACTTATATTGGGCTACGTACTAACGTCATATGCAGAGAGGCAAGATTTTTCTTGTTACCCGTTTTCTTTTTCATTAAAGATTTATCTTGTTAATGTTTGTTGTTGTTTGTTATATTAGTGTGTGTTTTGCAACATTTTGAAAACCTGCACGTTATGTTTTGTCTAGGCTACTTTCTTTGGTTTTTAACAATTCTTTAAGATATTCTTTGTCCTTCAAGACATTTGAGACTTATTCTAACATTAGATATCTAAACATTGTTGTTCAAGGTTTTAGTAGCGGCGTTTTTTGTGCATTTGTGCACAAAAATGTTCAAAACTTTCAAATTCAAATGCGAACTTTAATGTTGCCTTTGCTCAAATAAACAAATCGCAAATGTCCGATGAGCTTGTTAAAATGGCCGTTTCAATAAGCATTAGTATTTGGAATGAAGGCCCCTGATATCATTTATAATCAATTATTTTAAGTTTAGATAAAACAAAATTTAACATTGCACACTCCAAGAGTCAATCATTAATCGATTTCAAATGGTTTCCGTAAATAATTTTCAGGTGCATTCATTCTAAACATTACAACTTATTCAACGCTTCTTGCGTCCGATAAACGGTGGATAATTGATGCGGCATTTGCTGCATTAAGCCCTATGTATAAATATTATTTGGTTTTCTTACTATATTAAATATTTGCGGTTAATGTAAGTTGTTTGTTTCATAAACTTTACTTTATCAGTACGGGTGGGTTTTTGTGTATTTCCTGTCTTGGTGTGCTTGGGGCTTACCGATGCTCATTACAATTAGGCTGAACAATGTATATATTCAAGTGTATTTGTTATTAACCTGGTTTTCCTCTTGCTTTGGTTGGGGCCATTCTCGACACAATGGCAAAACTCGTCACCTCTACATACTAATCTATAAAAATGCCGCATGTGAACATAGCCAGCATGTTCTACACAATTACAAATGACAATTTTTTTCAATTTCGCTTAATTGGCTGCGCTATAAAAATTGTCTTAAAAATTGCACACGCTACAATTGCGATCTTCGGCATCGAAAATGTTTCGGGGGGAATTTTTATAAAATTCATAAAAAGATGCTTAATACGATAATAATTTGTTGTTGTCCCTTACTATGCTAAATATGTTGCCTGCTTTTAGGTGCACGTCAAGACATCTTCATTCGTTCTGTGGACGTTGCTGTGCATCTAACTGTATGTGGGAGTGTGTGTGAGTGTGTGTGTGAGTGTGTGTGTTATGTGCAGTTTATTGGATATACATAATATGCGATAAATTGTCATCTCTGGTATTAATTCAATGTGTTGCACTCGCATGTTGCAGCTTAACTTCTTAATTGGATTCTATACGTAATTGGCACACTAACAACAAACACGTACACGGACAGAAACACCAAACACAATTAAAAATACAAAACACGCAGTCAACACAAACATGCAGGCTCTCGATACACATACGTACATGCAGCTGCACCATGATGCGTATACTCAACGTGACTTTGCCTGCACGCATGAGTATGTATGTCAATGTCTGCATGTGTGTGTGTGCATGCATGAAGAGCTGTGCCACTTGCAGAGCCTGACACAAAAGGACAACTAGGCATGGATGATTCTACGACAGCGTTAATCACTAATTTCTTCGAACTGTTTTGTTTTTGCAACAACAAGATGCAATAATTTTTGTTTTTGCTGGAATTTTGTGTTCATTCTTAATCCGCCTCGCGCGTTTTTGGGTGGGTTCCTGTTACCTGTGTGTGTATGTGTGTGTGAGTATTTGTGTGTGAGTGGCATGAGGTGGGAGCTTATGGTTTTCTGAATTTAAAATATAAAATCGCCACAGTCCATGGCATAGTCAAAGTCCTCACCGCCCACATCATCGATGCCCGTGGAGTGAAAATCAAAGCCGCCAATGTCCGTGTGGTAGACGGCGCCACTGCACGAATTGTCGATTAGATTGGTGCAGTGAGTTGTTGGCAGTGCATGGAGTGTGAATGTGTCTTCACACTGCGACCAGGTAAGGCCGCCACTCCAGACGCCATTGGGCAGCGTGGCCCAGCCCCAGCCATGACCCCAGGGCAGGGCGCAAGCGAGCGATGCCTTCGAGTCCGCCTTCTTGCTCAGTATGGCCACGGCGGCATCGCTCTTGATCAATGGATTCTGATTGTACAGCGTGCGCTGTGTGGTTAAAGCCGCCGAGGAGCTGCGATGGTGTCTGCTGGTGCTATGGGCCGCCGACTTGCGCTTCTTTACCTCGGAGTTGGTGGCCGCTGCGGTGGTGGGTATATGATATATGATATGATATATGATTATCATAGTCCCGGGAGGGTCTCATACTTACGTCTTATACGCACAAGCGGACGCCGCAACACATTCATTAGTTGCGGCTTATCCACGACCAATTCGATTTGCGGTGGCGGCGGCAAAGTTTTAGTTATGGCGTCAATCCAGTCGCTTACCTCGTGCTCAGACTTGGCCAGCATCCAGTAGACCTTGGAGCGCTTGCGACGTGACCCAAGCGCAATTAGCTGTGACACGCTGACGCCATCGGGCAATGGGGGACGGCGCGGTATCTGGCCGGTCCAGTGTGCAATGGCCAGCATCTCGGGCGCCTCCTTGACCAATATCTTGCCCGATGGCGATGAACGTCCTGGCTCCGTAAACCAGGCCATGGTGGAGTCATCATATAGTATAACCCACTCCTCAGCCCAGCGGTTCCATAGCATTTGCTCTGAAAATAAATTTCATGTTTTGTTTTCTGTGTCTTAAAGCTCGGCACATGGTCTAAGCTGTGCTGCATGCTGGGCTAAGCACAGCGAATGCAGTCAAACTCTATCAAATTACTTTTGCATTCAGAGTTAAGATAACTTCAGTTAGGTAATAATTACTATATTGATGCTGTCAGATGGCAGTTGTAGTTGCAATTTGCCAAAAACAAGATTTTTATTTATGGATTGTACTCACTTTTATAGCGTAGAAGGTAACCGCCTTTGATTTGCTTGCCGCCGGTGCCTGCAATAAAAAAAATCGAAAAGAAACAGAATTGCAAAATGAGAGCAAAATTGAGTTGGCGTAGAACTCATCTACGCGGCTTCCGCTGCAGCATTCGTTCGATGATTAATTGAAAACGGCGTTGCCAATGCCAATGCCACACTCTTCACACTCCACTCACGGTTCTCCAATGACCGCTTGCATTGACAACCCTCTCTAATCTGGCTGAAACCCAAGTTTCCCTGACAACCGGACCTGTATTCCAAATGTGCCATAGCTCTGTTGGAATGTAATAGTGTGTGTGCGAGTGTGGGCGTGGCGGTGAGTGGGTGTAGATGGGTTTTAAATTCTTTCCTGACATTCGGCAGCGTGCAAAACTGCGAAAAACATGAAGTTCTATTCATCTTTTTCGTTTCGGGACAGCTAAACTCTGCTATGCATGATCTGTCTATCTATATATTAGAACCCGTATTCCCATTCATTTGACTAATTGAATCGCATTCGAGGAATAATTGGCCACACGGAAATGCGAGCCTGTGGCAGGACGAATTAATTATCTTAATAATGATGGATCGGAGGTGGAGTGTGCGATTTGCCTGCACTGTAAAAACCAGCGTCCACTATGCAAATTGTGTATTTATAGCTATTTTGGGCCAGTTGAACGAAATTTCTTATTGAATGCAGAAAAAACGTATGTATGCAAATGCGGCGAGAGTAAATTATTCAGTGTCCGAATAGATTATAGCGAAAGTAAGGTTAATTGAATCAACCTTCGAATAAATGGAAAAATTGTGTTTTTGGCAAAAGAGTAAAACCGAATTAAATATGTATAATGTAATGCATAAAATGGCTTACTATACATTTCCATTTATGAACTTAACTGATAAGCTGACTGACTGATGTATATATACTTAATCGTGCCACTTAGCATCCTTAAAGGACTGCAGTTGAGTGGCCAATCTATATATATAAAGAGCGAGTGAGAGAGATGCATGTGTATGTGTGCATGAGTGAATATGAATATGATTAAGGCGGAATCGGGCGGATAGTGCCTGACAATAATTTTACTTGGCTGCTGATAGCTTGTCAATGCAATAAGCTGACACAGCAATTGAAAAACGCTCAAGGCTTGGCTGCCAATTTCTCGGCAAACGCTTTGCTCGAGTTAACCCCAAACGAAATGCAGACGTTGGAGGATATAATACAAAGATATCCATATACACATACATATACATATCCATATACATACACATATATATGTATATAGTATATACAATGTATGCATACATATTATAGCAAGTGTCGACTGCGAGAGACAGTAGTGGTTGGGCTCTGGCGTTGAGCTGAAGAACGAGGTCGCCGAAGGACACTGCGCCGCTTGTGCAAGCAGAGAAGCAGACAGTCAACTGACAAAGGACACACCGGACAACGGACATCATGTGTGCCACTTCAGTGCACGCATACAACCGCATCCATATTTTACATCCTACATTCACATCCACATGTGACAAAGCAGCTGAAATTGCAAGTGGCTGCAACAGACGCCGACGACGACGATGACGGCAACGGCAACGAGCAGGCAACGGCTTAGACGACACACGGTTGCAAAATCAACTTGTACATAATTGTTGGAGCTACTAGGGCAAGTGTGGCTGGGGGCGGGGAGACGAGGCAAGGCGGCAGCTGCTGTACACTTGCATGATTTATGCACGTGGATGCTTCCAACCTACTGACAACGGCGATGACAGCGCCAGGAGCGCCAGGAGCTCCAGCCATGCTCGGTGGATTCATTTAACTTGCACTAACACACAAATGCAGCTAGGTGGCAATGGGTAGTTGATGGTGCTGCAGTCAGATTGTTCTGTGCATGTGAGTGTGTTTGTGTGCGTGTGTGTGTGTGTGTGTTGGCCTTAATGATTTAATGCAGTTTACGTGCTTGGGCAAAGGGGCGTGGCCGCGCCACCGGCGCTGATTGCAGCGTAATAACCGCCGCTGAATTCCACTTGATAAGTCGGAACACAAGTGGGCGTATGTACTTACATACGCCCATAATGAGCAGGTCAACAATGCGGCCGCAGCGACATATAGAGAAGCGGTAGCAAAGAGCTAAAGACTGAGAGACAGCCAGTGCAAATTGAGAGGGAGAAAGTTAAAAAAAGAGAGTGAGAGAGAGAAACTGGGAGAGTGCCCACACACACACACGCACACACAGGCTCACGCACAAGCAATCTCCGTGCGTCTGTGTTGGAATTCATTGAGGAAAATTGGCAGCCAGGCACGCGAGGCAACGAGCAAGATTCGCAAAAAACGAGTTCAAGGGTTTGCTCAAAAAACGGGGACAGCCCCGCGTTACACGCCCACACTCACACACAGTAGCTCATGCATACAGATCTATCTACACACACACGCACATACACATGCACACATTGAGCTGGGGCTGTGGCTCAGCTTAAGCTAGCCCTTGTAACCCTTCACTTACCCGCGGGCTGCTGCAGCTGCATTTGTAGCTGCGGCGAGAAAAACGACTCCTCACTTCTTGCCTTCACCTTTGAGCACATGGAGAACATGATTATTGGCTTTGGTTCTTTATCTATGACTGTGATAGTAGCTCTCGCAGTGGCTGTGCTGGAGTGTCTCGTATTGGCTGTGCTGGATTTGGCAGCTTCGTTAACGGTTAATTGATCAGTAACTGTGTAAGTGGTCGTGAGGATAGACGTTGTGCCGCAAAGTTTACTTCATTAGCGCCTCAATTGAGCTTCAGTTCAGCCTGCCATTAAAAACAAAGCAGTGATGTCAGCAGCCAACACACACACACACACACAATCACATTTAATCACACACACTCAAACACACTCAGAGACAAGGAGAGCGCTGTTTGAGCCGCCTCCAGTTGCTGGGCAGGACAGAAAAACCCGCGTGTTCCGTTATCAAAGTTACAACACACTTACAGGCACATCAATACATACACAAATTCACGCACACACTCACACACACACGTACGCGCGCGGGAAAGTGTTTGTTGGCGTTGACGTCGCTTTCGCTTTCGTTTGGTTCACTGTTCACTCCTACTCCTTGTTGTTGTTGTTGGTGCGAGCAACGCCTTTTCCGGTCAAACTCCTCTTGTTGTTAATAGTATTGTTGTTCTTGTTGTTGTTGTTGTTGTTGTTGTTATTGTTGTGCTTCACATCTACTTGCCGCTGCTGCCAATACTTTGATGATGATTGAAAGGGTCGCTCGCCTGCCGCTAATTAGATTTCCAATTGTGTGTGGCTATTTATTTATTTTTTGCACTTATTCGTTGCCTACTTTCCTGGGCTCGGGATTTGGCTCAGGTCAAGTCCAGCACAACGAGAACCCATCCACTGGAATGGTTATGGGTCACTCCTGTTTGCTGTCAATCAAATCGCCTGCCAGCGACACTTTCAGAATGGAACAGAGCGCGTAGTTGAAGCATTCACACACAGATTTATTTAGATTTGATTTGCTTTTTTTTGGGGGGGAGGGAGGTTTTTTTGTCTGTGATTTTGGATGGACTCTGCGGCTTGGTCACAAACTGCTGCTGCGGATTCTGCTGCTGATGTGCTGCTGCTATTGTTCCCTGGTGCTGAATGCCTGTGTCTTCCTTTGGCTGGGGCTTGTCCGCTGTCGCACCTCTGTTTAGTTGAACGGCCGAAACTCGACTGACGGACGCTGCTCGGCGAGAGTCGGTGGCTAGCATTGTCTGGCTGTGGCAGCAGCCGAGTCCATGCCGAACCACTGACGAAGCCGCATTAAAAGCTCTCGTTTAAGGACTAGGACAACACAGGCATACACAGACGTGTGTTGGGTGCGGGGCGGCTTCTGCTGCTGCTGCTGCTGCCGCTGCTGCTGCTGCTGGTGTCCTTCAACGTCCTACAGCAACAACACGATGAGATGCGTCGAAATGCCGATTCCACTGGCGGCAAACGGCCCGCCAAACAGATGACAGCAGACAACAGACAGCAGTTAGCATCTAGCATCCCAGCCGCCCAGCCGCCCAGCATCCGAGCATCCCAGCATCCGAGCATCCCAGCCAGCATCGCAGCAGCTGAGCAGAACGCAACCGCTGCGTCACTTTCACTCATCCTCACTCGTCCTCACTTTCGATGAAGCTGAAGCTTTATGTTTGTTTTTGCTCTCTCCCTCTCGTTCTCTCTGTCTCTTTCTCTCCATTTCGCGCTCTCCCTTTCACTCTCACTCTCGCTCTCGCTCGTTCTCTCTCTGTCTCTGTCTCCTTTTAACTGGGGCTCTCCCGTGTTAGTAGGTTACGTGCACACACATACATACATGTGTTCACATATACATGTGGATATTCGTACTTGCAGTTGTCGTCGCCCTCATTTGCCCCCCGCTTCATGTTGTCGTCGCCATCGTCTGTCACCGTTGTCTTTCACTTTTGGGTGTTCATGTTTTTGGGCATAGTACAAGTGAGTGTAGGGGCCGGAGGCGTATCTGGAGTCGGAGCTGGTATCTGGCATCGGGTTGGGTCGCCATCGCATCTTTTGTTTGTGACACCCACTGGCAGCAGCTGCTCGGAGTCTGTTTTTCCCAGTGATAATCAGTAATAATGCGTTGTGTCACTATTCAAATGGACGTCTAGTGTATAAACAGCGCTCGGCATTGCTTGAGAACTTTTCCCACTGTTCTAACCTTAAATACTTGTTTACCCACGTTAATACAGTAAAACATTTTCACATCAAAAGCATATATAGCTTATATAGTCCAAGCATTAATTATCGACCCTTGGCTTTTATTTTCAATTGTTTCAACTGACTTTAATACCCTTAAAAATGGGTAAAAGGGGTATAATGTTTTCATGCAAAATGTAAATGTATGTAACAGGCAGATGGAAGCATCTCTGACACCATTAAGTATATATATTCTTGATTAGCATCAATAGCCGAGTCGATCTAGCCATGTCCGTCTGTCTGTTTGTCCGTCCGTGCGTATGTATGAACGCAAGGATAGCAGAATCTATTGGAGCTAGAGAAGTTTTAGCTGTAGGTCCTCCTAGTGCCTGCGCAGATCGACTTTGTGTCTGATAATCGATAACTTACTCAGTTTCCAAGCAATCGATAAGAATCGATCCTGTTTTTTTAGCAAATTGGTTTAATAATAAGAGCTAGAGTCAGCAAACTTGATATGTTGCTTCTAGAATATTATACATATATCAAGAATCTTTCACCCCCCAACTTCACCTCCCAGGGTTCAGGGTATCCCTTAGTTGGGAGCTCCCGACTAGAACCTCTTGTTATATTTGTTTTAAGTTACGAAAAGCAGTCAGACCCGAATTGGTCTGTGCTTATTATCAATCTACAAGAGTTTCATAAAGGCAAGTGAACCCGAATTGGTACGTGCCGATTGCAGGAAAACGACAATTGATTAGTTATTTATATACTTATTTGCATAATGCAAGTGGCCGATGTGTACCAAACGCACGAAATTATCTAACTAGGCCGCAGCATAAGTTAATGCTAGGGCAACAAAAGATGGTAACAGCAAAGAGCGCCAGATCAATGTAAGCAAGGACAAGAGAGAAACTTATGTAAGATGCTGCTCTTATCTGTTGCGAGGCTGATTTGATTAACTTAATAACCGGAAAAAGATTAGAAATGAATTGTAAGAGCTCTAATTGAGGGACAATTCCCAACACTTCAGTTGCAAAGCACGATTTGTGTGTAATATATAAACATAATAGTTTTTCGATTATTTTTGTCCTTATTTACAAAGTGTATCGTTTCAACTAAGTATATTAATCGATCAGCTACATATTTCACATTCCTAAACTTAAATAAACAACTTATTTGCTTTAAACGTGACATCTACAACGTGACCCTCTACAGTAAATCTCCTGTCAGTCTGTCGGTTAGTTTGCAAACAAGTTTCTCAGTTTTAACGTATTCAATCGATACGTAAATCGAAGTTGGCCGGATCGACCACTACATATATCTTGCAGCTGCCATATGAGCAAAGTTTTTCTGAGTTCCAGATTTGTTGTATACAAAATTGGGTTTATAGTATAGAAATATATAAAGTATTTGTAATGATATTTAATCTTCGTTGTCCCAAAGTTAACTCTTGTTTATTGTTTGTATTGTCTATTCAATAATGTGGGATGAGTTGAAGAATGCATTGGGAATCAAAGTTAGCAACATTTTGAAAATCGAATGCAGTTTTGGGGATAAATCTAACTCCAATGGACCTTATATATGTATATATGTATGTATTCATATGTATACATGTATATATGTATATACATATGTATACATTTCCCAAAAAGTGCAGTTTGGGCTTCCTGGGCGTTCGGTCATTTTGTGAACTGATTTGAGTGCAGCGAAAATGCATTTTGAGTTTAGCGAACATTTTGCCAGAGATGATTGCATTATGGCGAAGTAACCAAATTACAACGCAACCGGATACTATCCGCTTATGCGTGCCGTGACCAAAGTGATGCGCAATAAAATAGCGATGGCTACCTGGTTATTGAACATAAGCCTCTTAGTTGCCGGTGGTCCAGTGGTGCATCTATACAATTGTGCGCACACGTGGTTGTTATCAAATGCTGCACACAGCCAACTCAACTACCATGCTTCAGCTTTTCTAAGGGTAAGCAAGCTCTCAAGTAGCTTCATAAACAAATGACAGGTCATCTGCAACCACTTAACCCAGAGCTAGAGAGATTCCATCGACAAACCCTTTGTTCCATGTTCGTGCTTCTAGCACATCACTGTATAATATATAGACCAGCGAGTGTTACTCGGTGGGCAAAGTTATTGTCGAATTTAGGCCATTTAACCATAGTTACGTAGGGGAATGGCCCAAGGCGTCGTTGATCAGAAGTCAGTCGGTCAGAGGAAAAATATATATATTTAAAGGCTAGCTGGCATTTTCTGGCCTTGCCTGGTCTTGTGTTGCTAGTTTTTCTTTGCTGCTAATTGTAGTCATCAATTTCTTACCCATTTCCTACCCATACTGTCTTGAACTCTACATCTCAAGATATATTTAACTTTTTGTGCTAAGAATTTTAGATATTACCGTTCCAATAACGACACGCCTGTGGAAAACTGAAAGTTACACATCTTGATCTCCACTTCTATTGAATACTATGTTTTAAGTGCATGGAACAAGGAACCAAGTGTTGCAATCCTCGGGTTTTGTCCATGTTACTCTTGCGGTTAGATTCTTGAAGCTGAAGAATAAGCTTTTGTTTAGTAAACCATTTAACCGCATTTGCCATTCAAGAACTTAACAAATAAATTCTCACAAGAATCTTTGAAAATGTTTTTAAAGCCGATCGAATGGTAAGCTAAAAACGTTCATACAACTGTTTCATTAAGTTCTTCTGTAGAGCTTTGAAAATCACTTTGATGCAAATCGGACAAAGCTTAAAACTTAGCTCAAAAGTCCTTTAAATGGCATTTTCTACCAAGGAGCTTGGGTTCTGCGAAAAGTGTGAGACACGACTTTATCATATAGATCAATGAAAGACGGAAAGTCAAGGAGGAATCAAGAAAAGATCTTTGAAAATGAGCTTGAGGGCGATCGGATGGTAAACAAAATAGTTTCATACAAACGTTTTTAACAAATTTACCTCACAATCGGGTGGAATTTCCCGAAACCCCTTCTTAAGGTTAGTTAAGTGAAAATTTCAGCTTCCTACCTTTTGGGGTTTGGGCTCTGCCTTAATCACCAATCAGTCAGCCATACAAAACAGTTTTATATATAGAGATGCACAATATTATAAGAACATACAATTCAAGTCCATCAAATGAGGATTCAAAAGTAGTACTCAAATTCTTTCCCTTGGTAGAAATCTCGATGCTGAAAAGTACACTTTCATATGAACTATGACCCGTATTTTCCATGCAGATCGGGTGGATTTTATGAAAATTGTGAAACCCGTTAAAAACGAATTTTCGTAAAGATTCTTCGAAAATGAATTTTAGCCCGAAACTTTACCTATCATATCTTATGTAATATGAACTTAGATCTTAAATAAAAGGTTAAAGGCCAATCGGTTGGCAAATTTTTGGTTTTGGGCTGAGCGTTGCGCGGGAATTAGTCAGTCAGTTAGTTGGAACTAAAAAAAGTTGTACACATTAGAGCTTTAAAGCATTTTTGTAACTTTCGTTAATGTACAGTTCAGCAGTGCATTGACTGAACGTTAATTAGGATTTTAGCGAACATTTTGCCAGAGATGATTGCATTATAGCTAAGTAATAAAATTACAGCGCAACAGAGTGTTCCGGGAACAAACATGACACCAGCTGCTCGAGTGCAGTTCTTAAAATGCTGCGCAGTAATATGTCGCTGGCGTTTGCCATGGTTACCTATTTATTGACCGGAAGCCTCCTAATTGGGGGTGGGCCAGTGGTGCACGCTATTAATTATGTGCAGACGTGTGTTTTGGCAGGCGCTGCACACGGCCAGCGGGAAATCATCACTCGAGCTGGAGACCATTTTATAATTAATTAGCAGAGCCAAGTGCACTGCGTCCGCCTCTCGGTAAGCCAAGTGAATAGCTCTTTGTTAATTTTGTGAATTTTGGATCAACTTCCGACATTCGTCAGTTGGTGTCCAGCCATAGCCAACTAGGATTATTTCGCTAGGTTTTGCGTCCTGGTTAGCTGTCTGTAAGCAGCAATAGCAAGCCAGGATGCTAATTAGGAACGTTTTGATTTCCATGCCTCGGCCTTAGTCCATCAAATGTTGCCGCTCTCCAGAAAGGTGGTATCCTACTTATTTGCTAAATCGACAGAATTCGACGCCCGGCCATTCCAGCTCAGACATGACCTTGTGGGCGGTCAACGCTTAGATCTCTACTTGACTGCTTAAGACAATTGTTATGTCCTTATGAATGCAGTCTCTTTCAAATTGAGAGATGCACAAATTCTATATACAGCCTGCAAATTTTCCTGTCCGTCATGTGCCTTCACATTGCAGGGGAGATAGGTAGGAGGCTGGTCTATTCACTATTATTCGCCTGCGGCAACCTACTTCCTGTAATTCGAATTTGGCTTTTTTTCCTTTTTTCGATGTGGATGTGAGCAGGCTTAGCCCAACTAGAAAACTATAGCAACTGAAGGATAAGTACGCATTGCGCCCGTGGCACACGTGTCGGGCGAATTATGGTGCAGTTGACGCTTGTGATCATTCGCTGGAGTAGACACTGCCCAACGCTTTTCATTTCGCCTCTTTCGGTCGTAAGCCCCTCTCCAGATGACTAAGGGGCCAGCTGCGGGCTTGGCCACGTTCTACATAATCCTACATAAGTGGTTGCCCAGATTCGCGTATGGAAGTTAGCCGCTGCCTGGCTGGTGCCAGAACGGGATGTATGCGCTACCCTTCCCGATGCCGGACACCGCCTGACCAACCTCTTCTTGTAGGGTGGAGGCAAATTCCTTTATACGCAACGGAATGGTTACGGTGATGAGCGGGGCACCTCCTCGGCGGATACATTCTGTGTAAACTAGAGACCCGTTGCCCCGCAACCATCGGAATGATTTAATTTCTATGAAAACTAATACAATGATGGTTTAGGCCAAAAAATATATAGCTAAGCGCTTAATCGACTTAACTTTACATCCTGCGTGCTTCTTATGCGTGCCATATACATTTGGTTGAACACCCAAAGCCACATATTTACCGTAAGGGCCTGATTCAGTATACAGAAATGGCTTAGTCCCTTAATTTACAGCTCTGCATTGCAGAAGTGGCGGTCGGATTGTGTCCTGATTTAAGTACAGCGAACGCGAATTGTGAGCTAGCGAACATTTTGCCAAATATGATTGCATTATGGCGAAAGTAATAAAATACAACGCAACAGAATGTTCCGAGAACGAGTTATCAGCTTATGAATGCAGTTCCAAAAAAGCTGCGCAGTAATGTGGCATGGGCGATTGCCATGGTTACCTATTTATGACTGGAACACTCTTAATTTGGCGTGTTACCGTAGTCTATTAAATGCAATGCTTCAGCTTTTGAGAGGGAAAGTAGAACAAAAAGAACAACGCATTTATGGAAGCCATCAAGCAGATCTTTCAATAAACAATTGGCAGCACACCTGCAACCACTTAACTCGTGGCTGGAACTCTTGTACCAGACCTGGAGCTTTACTTTATCGTTGCGGGCTTGCGGTTCTTTTGTTCCAGCCTGGACGGGGTTGATGCCGATGCCAGTTCGTGCCTTTGCATGCCAGCCCAGTCTCAAGTCAGTTAAGCAGTAAGCGAAGCAAATGCACTGCCTGAAGGCGAGGCACAATGCTGGGTTAAGGGAGGTCGTTGGGGCAAACTAGCCTCCAAAGCTGTACATATTGGAATCTAATGCCTTTGTGAGTGGCATTAATTTGATGCTGCAGTGCTGGGCGGCAGCATTTGCTGGCTGCTTGAGCTTTAGCTTGAGCTGCTCCCATGTCGCGCACCGCTGCAATAAATCAATTTTAAGTTCATTTCTTGGAGAAATTGTGTCGCCCGCTTCGTGGCCTGCAGCTTCTTTCAAGGCCTGGGCGTTTTCACTTTCGGTTTCCAATTACACACAGCTGCGCTCACAGACCCATCTTTTTCTCTCTCTCTCTCTCTCTCTCTCTCTCTCTCTGTCGTTCGCTGTGTTTCTCCGCATGTTTGTGTCTAAAACACACCCAGAACACACACCCAGAACACACGCACATACACACACAGTCGTTTAAAGTGTGTGGCCCGGTTTTTGATTAGCGCCCGCTCATTCTCCTGACCGTGACACAATTTCCATTGTTGAGCACTGACTCAGCCACAGTACCAGCATCCTGATATTGAATCTCTTGTACAGTAATACAGGACACACATACACACAAACGTCCATATGGGGCATACATTGATATAACAGTAACATGACCTGCTCATACCATATATCACATATATATAAAAACATATATTTAAATGTTGTCAATTGAGCGACAGGCATTAGTCAAGGTAAACAGAATTCAGGCGAAAGTTTTGCTGTTGGTGATTAAAATAAATTTTATTATCATTTGGTGATTTGATTTAAGGCTCTATCTTGTACAACATTCATTTACTTATTACACTGAACAACGAGTTTACAAAATATGTACGCATAGGATCATGTGCACAGACTTGCAAGTAGTTCCTCTTTTATATACAATCGCTTGGCTGATATAACCCATTTAGCTAGGTGTCCAGATGTCTTTCGTGACACGAGCAGGCAGGACTCGTGTCACGAAAGCACAGTCGCATATTCTGCTTTAAGCATGCCGCAATTTTATATAACTTCGTATACATACTTGCGCTATAAACTAGATACACACATTTCACTAAAACATGTTTTAAAATGCCATTTTAACTTGAGTTAAAGCGTCTAACATTAGCTAGTTGCCAAAAATTATGCTACGGGTTTTCATATACATAGATTCTCATTTTTCATTTGGTTATTGAAGCTGTGTAATACTCAAGTTTTCATCACATTAACATAAAATGGATATGGAAACGCACAGATGCAAAAAAAACATGGGTGTATACAATAAGGACACCAGTTCAAAACATTATATACTATATTAAACATTAAATGAGAGGTCAAGTTAACATTTAGCAAAAATAGCTAATAACAAACTTTGACGCAGAATGTTCGACCGAATCGCTTAGTTCTGCAGTGCGGCACGCAGCAGGCTGTCCAATGTCAATTGGATCGTTCCGTTGGCAGATGCCTGCAAAACGGATTGTGGCTTTGGTAGTGCTGGAAACTTTGCGGTCGTACTCGCTGCCATTGGAGGTTCCATGCTGCTGAGGCACTCTACAACGGTGGCTGGCAAGGGCGAAGCAGGCATTGCCACGTTTGAGTTGGCGGATGTATTCAAGGCATTGTTCGCCCCGTTCCCTTTGCGCGGAGGCGATGGCGGCGTTAGCTGAAGCACCGTACTGAGGCTGTGCTTGCCGTTAGGCGTCTTGTGCAGCGCGTCTAACTCCACTTGGGGCTCAGGCACTACTTCCGCTTCCGGTTCAGCAACGGCGAGCGCATCCGGCACTTCCGGCTTCCGCTGTTGCGCAATGGCGTTGTTTACCTTCTGCCATAGATTGGTGATGGTTGCATCCTTGCCGGCAGCTGCCGTGCGCTTAGCAATCCTCTCAATAAAGCTCTCGCTAACGGATATGACTGGAGCGGTGTCCACCACATTCTGCTGGCTGCAATCGCTGCGCGTATAGGAAATGAGACGCGGGCGGATTTGCGGTCGCTCGGCTGGCAGCTCCGGAAGTGTTGCAGAGACTGCGCGTCCTTCGCTGACCAGTTTTAGCATAATGCGACGGGTGATACCCCGCACCAGGGATTTCTTGTCCTCGGTTATATAGGGCTCCCATTGTTTGGGTTTGGACTCCACACAGGCTACAGCCTGGCCAGGTTGGCGACGCAGTTTGGCTCGCATCGACTCAACGGCGGTCAGTGCACCAGATGGATCCGCCTTGAAACTAACAAGATCATAGACAAAATCTTTGTTGACGGCCTTAACGCGCTTTCGTATGGGTCGTTTCTCGGCGCTGCGCTCGCCAGAGTCTGGTGAAATTTGCGTGCGCGACTTGCGACGCTTTTTATTGGGCACGGGCTGTTGCAATTGCTCCTCCTCTGGTTCCTCCTTGATAACGAAGGCGGGGGCAGCGGCTGCGGCTATGGGCGAACTGGGAGCTGTCTCAGGGGGTGGCTCAGTTATTGTTTTAACGCGCTTCATGCGTCTCTCATAGGTTTTGGGTGCCGGCTTTGGGTCGGCAACTAACTCCAGCTCTGCTGACTGCTCCTTATCTAACAGTATAATATCACCATCAACATCATCGCGTGAGTACTCGCACTCATGCGTGGACACATACTGCTCGGTCAGCCTGTCGCGATCGCCCTCAATTTTGTGTGTGAAACCCAGGTGATTGACTATGTCGTAACGGCGAAAGGCGCGATAGTCGCATATGGTGCAGCCGAAGCGGCGAGCACGATAATGGAACATGGAAATGTGGCGTCGCAAATTGCCGAGTGCATTAAACTGCTTATTGCAGATCTTGCAACGGCAGCGCAGCTGTTTCTCAATGGGCACATTGCGCTTCTTTTTTGTTTTCGTTTTTGTGTCATCAACGCTGTTCTGTTCGTCCAGCTCCCGCTCCTCCTGGTCGTCCTGTTCGTCTTCGCTGTTGGACGCCTCCTCGCTAGATAAATCGCTCTCCTGCTGCAGCTGCAGCTTGTCCAGCGATACGGTACGGAGCCCCGGTGCATAGTTTTCATTTTGCTCGGCCAGACCGGCAAACATTTCATTCAGCGCAGTAGAGTCAATGCTCTGCATATCTACTGCAACTGAACTGGGGCTCTCGTCAGGCATATCCAGATTGGACACACTGCCACCATTTGAGATGGCTTTTAGCTTCTTAACGGCTGGTGCTGGCTTGGCCAACGCCTCTTGCTTGGCGCGACAGTTTAGCAAATGCGTGGATAGCGCCGCGCGACGCTCAAACGACTTCTCGCAGTAAATGCACAGCGACATGATCTTGCGCTGTTCGCCATTTGGGTTAGTACGCTCGGGCACTTGTCCGACAACATCGTCGGACAACTGGAGACGTTTTAGTTCACGACTTGGTCCTTTGGGCTGAACATCACCCTGCTGCATGCGGCGTTTCAGGATCGTGTTTCGCATCATGCGTATTCGTCGAGTTGGTTTTCTGGCAAAGCAAAGAAAATGTAACTAGTATCACACTTGTGATCCTTGTACCCACTTGTGATCCTTGGAGAGGTGACGTATGACAGCTGCTGCCTGCAGAAAAGTAAGCGAGCAAGCTGGGCACTGAAACACAAACGCTGAAGATGAATGATGCTTCTGTATGTGCAGCTCCAGTGTCTTTTGCGTCTGAAAAGTCAAGTTGCCTGGGCAATACAAGGAAAAAGGAATAAATTCAAAGCCTACTCATGTTATTAATATGATTCAGGTATTTTACATATTTCGCAGAGAATGTTCGTTTCCGTTTCGTCGCTGACGGACTGCTCAGGTGTTTCAGCCGAATCGCTACCACTTGGTCGCTCGTATTGATGCGGGTTCATTGCCTTGCCATCGGGTCCTACGATAGTTTGCGCTGGATTAAGCATGAGATGCACTTCGTTTAGCTCCGTTTTAATGCTATCATCTTGCTCGACCTTTATCGTCTGGTAGACCGCGTGACTAGATGTCGGCACCGACTCCAGCTGCAGCACTGGCGGCAGCTGCTTAACTGACGCAGTAGGCGCTTTCTCGCGACGTAAGCGTTCAATGACGCCACTTAAATCGCGCATGCTGCCACGCATGGGACGCGCCTCGCGAGGCACCGGCGAACAGCCTGTGCTTCGACTGCGCAGCATGTGCTCAATATCCTGTGAGGCTCCTGCCTGAATGATCATCGTGGAGTTTTGATCCTGTAAGCAAAGTGACTAGTTGATTCAGGAAACAAACCAATGGAAAGCTTAAATTGGACACTGGCTTTACGGCTAACTCACTGCGTATCTGGTATTATAGCTCGTTACACGGGCGCTTAGGCAGCAGAAGACACGTTTGTGGCTAATGAAATTGGCCAAACTGCGAAACATATTGCGGCACACGTTGCACTCATAGATGAGGCTGCACTCCTCGCTGAGCAGACGACGCACCTGTATGGGACAATGGGACATGAATTAATGAATGATTGGGCTAGGTACAGGGCACCCACGCATACAAGCACACACATACATACAAACAGTAGGCGCTCCCTTGAGCGGACTTCTAGGGCTGCTTGATTTCTCAAGCTCAGGGGATGTTCGTTCAAAACATATGTGAAAGCAATAACAAAAACAGGAACACATGCGCATTCATTTATATTCTTACATATTTCCGATAAATAACTATGAATGTTTGAAGTTTTCTAATTTTTATTTTCAAGTCCAATTATCAAATCATCTTTGGGCTATTGTTATTGTTATTTACAAAAAGATAGAGACTACAAAATTTGATCTATTTAAGGAGCCATGTGAGCTATGAGTAGGGCTTGTACATTGGGTTTGTTTATATTACGCCATTCTGGGACCCTGCTGGGTCACGTACGCAGCTCACTAAACACGCCTACGATTCCGTTAACGCTTCCGCTTACCTCACTGGTGCCGTTTTCGTAGGCGCGTCGGGCCTCCTCGAAGCCTGTGTGGGCAGTTTGGAGGGGTCGCTGCAACAGGCTTAAGTCGTTGCCATCGCTTTCCATCTGTTGTGTATCCGAATTGCAGCGCGAGTTACGCTTCTTCATGGCTGTTGACCGTAATTTCCGTAATTTGCTGCCGCTTGGAAAAACGCACGAGTTGTTTGTTTATTGAGAATTGCACTTGTACGCACTCATGTGCGTATTGCACTTGTTAAAGTCTTATTTTAATTGATTAAAATCGGATTTTCAATTCGAATTTACGCATGCATATTGCACATTTTCTAATATTGCAGTTTTCGCTTATTCTTGTTCTCGCTGCTTAAAGAGAGAATTAAACTCGCCTAATTGTGTTCTCGTCCAACATCGCTATTGCAATTAGCTAACACTGGTTGCTTAGGCACATGTATCCTCACGCTGAGAACCTTGGTAACATTTTCGCTCACGATAGCATGCCTATCGATACTTCTATCACAATGCAACCAAAGACTGCGCGCGCTCTCAAGTGCTGTAAAATGTACTTTTGAAAATTCTCAAAGAAATAACCACATTTGCATTTAAGCTTTTATATATTTATCTATATTGTAGAAGATTTATTCGCTCAAGCTTGTTGTTTGTTGACATTTAGTTATGTAATACAATTTATTTATTATTCTTAAACTAATGCTAGGCAAAATTAGTGTTTATTTTTGACGAATACACAATTATGAAATTTAGTTTATTGTAAAAAGCGTTTGTCATAAAATAAAGTGGATTAATATTTTTTTGCACTGATGTTTACGTAGTTTAAGCTTCATATGTGTATCCATATATTTATTGTTATTGTTTCGAAACTCAATTACTAAATATACATATTTGGTTTGTTAATATATTTTTACCATTCTGGCTGCTCTGCAATGGACTTTTATAGTTTATAGTTCTGTGATATTTGTCTGAATTTTTGGAAAAATATTCATTTATCGGTTCGTCTTATGTATGGTATTGGTATTTGGTGTAAATAGCATGTGGCTTAATAATTATATCATTTAATTGTGTACATTTTAAAGCAGAAATGCTGCAATGCCTGCTACATATATATGGATTTAGGTATGTAAATATAATCTCTTACATTTTTTGAATACAATTTCTTTAGTTTTATGTTTTACGCTTGACTTGAATCGCTAGCAATTAACGTTTGCCATTTTTATTTTTCACGGGCAGCTATCTTTTTTCTTTTGTTTTTTATGTTTATGATGAGTAAATTTGTATAAAGGTTAAGGTAATGCGTTTATCTTTAGTAAGGCACTAGCTACACATTGGGCCCCCTCTCCCGTCAAGGTCAAGGGCTGCTGCTTAACGTGTAACTACTGACTACGACATACAAATCCCTCTTCCATATTCCGATCAAATTTTAAAGCTTTCGTGTACAATTTCATTTAGCGTATTCTTTTCATTTAGTTATAGTTTTTCTTTGCTGTTTTGTTTTTGTTTTTAGCTAATACACTGCACTTATGGCAAATCTAAACTGATTACAAAGCAAGCAACGACGCTGCAGCGACCACGCCCCACGCCGCCTACTAAAGATAACTTGGAGAAGGGTCTTGGATCAATGATCGATCTGGATCGGTCTGGATATGGAGTGATCGGCCACTACACAGTGCGACAATTTGACTGCATTTCGCTACAATATGTATATAGTGGGTGGTTGGGGGTTGTCTGGTAGGTTGATTGCGTGATTCTTGTCGATAGTGTACTGTATTTCTTTACTTGGATAGCACAGGATATTAATATTACTATGTGGTACCCACATTTGTCGCGCAGTTATTGTAGTGAGCACACACACACAGGCTAGTTACAATATCTAACCTATAATTACATGTTGCATTATAGGGGAGAGAGATAGAAAAAAATAGAAAGAGAGTTTGTATAGTTAGCGGTCGGGTATTTTCTAAGTTCTTAGTACAATTGTTTCACGATTTCTGCCCCATGACAGACTATAACTAGGCTTTATTTTAACATATCAGTTACATACAAAGTTGAAAATGCAACTGCACTGTTGGAAATATTGGTAATCCAAACGTTTCTTGCATCTGATACGCAAGCAACTATGTTAAAATGTTGTATCAAAATCCTTTAAAGTATGTCATGTACACATGTTGTGTTTTAGTTGCGTATGGTAGTGTGTGTGTGTATCTGTGTCTGTGCTATGCGCAAGAGTTACACACATACAGGTGTGTATGTACGCGTGTGTATATGTTTCGTAGTTTACAGGCAGTTATATAAGTTACTTATCAACCAAATAACTTTGATTACAGTTGCCATTCTTGGTTAGCTGTGTGTGTGTGTGTGTGTGTGTGTGTGTCTGGGTGTGTGTGTGTGTAGTGGGTGTGCGCGCGTGTCTGGGGGCACATGCATAGCAGGGCTAACAACTACATACACAAGTGCAGGATGGCTTCTAATCTATGTATGATATCTCTCATTTCTAGTTTATATTTTAGGCATACAATTTAACCTAGATAGACATGGATGCTTGCTTAAAATTTAAAATATTGGTATTATATTATAAATTAAATTAAAAATGTTTATTTTTGGGTTCTTTATAAAATTTCACACTGTTTAAAAGGTTGCCATGATTTTCGTTTTGTTACATGTTATGTATTTATATAGTGTATATTTGTAGTCTGTATGACAATGAGAATGTGTGATGCGCTTATTGCTTCTGCTTCGACATGTACAATGAGATTCGCATTCTACTTACATAAGTTAACTCATTTTACAAATCATAAATTAGACATAAACTTAAACAAATTGACAAAAAAAATGTACAATTAAAATCAAACAAATTAACATGATTATGTGAATACGAAGTAAAACTTAAAATTTAGCGAGCAGAGACTTTAAAATGAACTTAAATCATACAACATATATATATATAAATGTATGTCGAACATAAGCATAAATGTTAATTAAGAATATTTATATATTTCATATAATACATAAGGCCTTGATAGGGGGGTATATCTGGTTCAATTCTTATAATGTACATAAGAGTTCATGTGACACTCTGCCAAAGGTTAAAGCCAATCCGGCGAGGAGTCTTTATGTCTGTGTGTGTTTCGTATGAAGATGTGGCTAGTGAGCGTGCCCTGGTTTTATGAGGCGTGTTCCTTGTGACACATATAATACAGCTCATCATATATGTATGCATGTTTATATGTATGTATGCAAGTATAGCAACATGTGCTGTACATATGTGAGATTCGTTTATATTAGTTTGGTATCGTTTGATTTTCGAATTGTCTTGTTGTTGACTTTGTTGCTGTTTGTTTGTTGTTGAATTGTTTTGTTCACGATTGTTTTGTTATTGTTTTATATTTCGATTTAGTTTTTGTTTTGATTTTTACATTGTGAATAAATGCGTTTAGTTTAAGAACTTTGCTATTGTTATCATTATGAGGTTGGCCAACATGATGCAAATGCTTGATTCTGGCAAATAGCTACCTCCGCTCACAACAATGTCTTTCTCCTCCAGGAGCGGATAGTCGATGACATGTATAATGCCATTGGTGCACTCAACATCCGGCCGATATACATTGATCTTCTTATAATTCCACACGAGCACATATCCTGAAATGAGATTGTAAAACGAGTTAAGAGATTTCGTTAATCTTTCCCAGTGAAGGCCTAAGGTGATATAAGGTGATGCTATGGAGCACACTGTGAGATTTATGTTTTGCATGGAATGGGGCAAGTTTTGATGGCTGTAGTGGGTTGTTTGTGCAATGGGTTGACAAACGGCAGCACTCACCAGTCCATTCGTGACTAGCATACTCATCATGTAGATCTTTTTGATATATTGTTTTGTTTTTGTTAAATGCAAAGCAGGAGATTTTGGTAAAGTCGAAGAGAAACAGGAAAAGTTAGTACAGATAAAGGTACCGATAGCATCGAATCGAAATAAAAAGCTTTCTGGGCGCCATAAGTGGCTACAACTAAGTATAACTTACGTCCAGCCTCCTCTTCGACCTTCACTTTGAGTGAATCACGGAGTGTGGGCAGCACCACGTTGTCTGTGGTAAGCGACATTTGGGCAAGATCTTTCATGGTAAACACATGATCCGCAAGGACCAGATGACGCTCCAAAATGTACTTGGACTGTTTTGTGAGAGAAATACAGAAAAAGAGAGAGAAACGTAAGTAATAGAAAGTTTTGTCCGCAATGAGCATTTGCTTACATGGTAGGCAAAGTCACGCATGAAGAGCTTCTTGTGCGCCGAGGGATAATCCAGTTCAGTCTTCTGCCAACCCTTGTCGCGGGGCACAAAGAACGTGTATCGGCGTTGGGTATTGTTTAGCTGGTCGTTAAAGTGCGAGAACTCGCCCATCTTGAAGGTATCGCTGTAAAAAGAAACAGGCATTAGCAACCGAATCAAACTGTTTATAAATAGGTGTTACCTCATCATGGGATCGGATTCCAGCTTGCCCAGCACAGTGGTATGTGGCACGCCCAACACGCGGTCAATGATATGCACATAGCCATTGGTTTGTGCCACATCGGCCTGCAGCACTGTGGCGTTAACGCCACCACCTTCAACAGTGATCACGGCATCTGCGTCATCGCCGTTGATATTAAAGTAAAGGAACGTTCTGTTATTCACCGTTGGCACCTGAGCGATCTAGAAGCGAATAAAGTAACTTAAAATGTGATTTTACATAGATATATAACTGGGATCATACCAAATTGGCATTTTTTTGTCTGATCTTCTCGACGTTCAAGCGATCCTTGATGATGTGCATGTTCAGAATATCGGTCATCTTCTTGCGATCCCTGTAAGCCACAGTTAAAGTAAAGATTTCATCTTAATCGGATAATCGCCAGTTTACCTAATAATATTGTCAATGGAAGATATGTTCCAAGCCTCATTGCTGGGCGCCAAAATGGTCACTTCAGACAGATTGTTTATGCCTTCCAATACTGCGCCACCGGCGTCCATGATCACCTCGTAGAATTTGCGCAGTGCTCCATTCTCGCCGTTATCCTTTAAAATAGAAACGATCGTTTATTTAGTAAGGATATTTATGTGTCGCAAGTAACTCAAAACTAAAAAGTTAATAAATTGGGAGTAGGGCGCTCAAGCGATATATGTTTCGATTATAGTATGTTTACTTTTATGGATGGTACAAACATCAAACAGTTATATATTTTAGATATATTCACAACATTTATAATGTTTATAAAGTGTAAACAAAAGAAGTGAGCCAATTGATTTGAAAATCATGTTTATAAATGAAAAGTAAATGCGAAAAGCGATTCGTCTAGTAGAACTGAAGTTCTGGCTTATCTCAGCGATTGTTTCGCTGATGCATTTCTGTATTATTAAATCAAGAGGTGATTTCTAATGATCTCTGGGCATGAGAAGAAAAGCAATAAGAATGGAATGTGGGCCCAGGTGGCGATTGTTGTGTTTGGGGGGTGAGGTTCAGGGGCAAGCTGATGAATGTTGAGTTTGAGAATTGGTTGTGTTATACAATTACTTACGTTCAGAAACTAATTCGGTTAAATCGGTGTACAACGTTTAAAATGCGTATTCATTTGAAAATATTGAACATATATCATAGAAATTGTTTGGTGTATGGTTTGTGTCGTATTCGTTAAGGAGTATTATTTCAGGTTCCGCGCAGTGTGCAAGTTCCGCCACCGAGTTGGAAAAATGTTTGAAATAAAGTAGTAGGGAAATAGAGTTTATTTACTTTGGTTTCTTTTGCGGAGTTGAATAGTTGCTTAACGAGTATTTATATTGAAATTTGGATTTGGCAAGCACAGCTTTTGACTTAACAAGACTTTTTAAGTTATGCAAAACAAATAAACAACTTTTAATTTCTATAGCGTGCAGACACATATGCTAACCGACGATATACATATATATATGAGGTGACGGTCCCTTAAATCAATTAAGCTTAAAGGAATTGAAAATGAAAGAACTAAAAGGATTAGATCAAAACCAAAATGAATTGAATATCACAATATTTGGCAATTAATGTTAACATTTCGACATGCAGTCACAAAAAGAAGAAGTCCACAAATGAAAATAAGAAAAATACTTTTAGACGAGACTGTCTGTTTTTCTTAAAACAGCTAATCAAATTGTTGCAGCAGCGGTTTTTAAGACCCAATCGAAAGCTGTCATTGATCGAGACAATTGAAGCTACATCAATAATAATAAATGAAGTCTGTTTTGCTCTTTGTAATAAATGTAACATCAACGTAAAGAAAATGCCTAGGAAACATGCAGGCCAACAAATAAATGTAATAAATTCGACAGTAAATGAGAACCGAAATACTAACTAAACTTTAGACTAAACATTTGTATATACAAAGGCACGCAATGTTTACTGTACAGATATAACTAACTTCAATAATAATTGTTTACCTTGAACGACTGTATTTAACGTATTGTTTGTCAATTGTGGGATGGATTTTCAGTTTATATCGAATCAAGTTTCATTTTGTGAGCGATATTTGCATGTACGAGAAACAGAATATAGATCAAACGGTCAGTAAACCGATAATGGCAAATGCGAGAATTACAACAAAATGCTAAACAAACAGTCAGAAATGTTGAAAATGTAAACAGTAAGATGAGCCGATTTTGAGCTGATTTTCAATGCACAACAACGTACAAAATGTATTATGTGGGTCGGATGTAGATACATGTATGTCTGCGATCAGCCATGGACGAAATGCGTCTACATCTAGAGTAACACTTAAAATTACGTTCAAAGCATGCCGACTGAGCGAACGATCGGGCGAGCTGAGAGCTGCGATGTGAAGCTATGAATGGAGGAAAGCTGAAGACAATTGCGACATTTTACATGGACTGGGCGTGGTACATCAATGCACTCGATCGAACAATATGAAGGTAGAGTGAATGAAGTTTTTGAAATGGGCCAGTGCAAGCAATGCGTCGAGAATTTTCTTGGTTTTTCTTTCGGTAAGCCAATTGAGTGCATCTAATTTAAGCGATTTGCTTGCTACTGCCACAGAGTCGGAGTAGGGAGCGCATTGAGCTGCAGTTTGAAAGTGAAGCATTTGAATGGAAAATGGAAAATCGCTTTGTTAGCTGTGCCAATTAGAGCCTTGGAAATTGCAGCTCATGATTGTTTGTTGGTGTTGCAAGATAGAGAAAATTGATATTTGGTTTTTAAAGATTAATTTACATTAAATACATTGCTTTTTTCGTTTTGTTTTTTTGATTGAATTTTGGCAATACTTACATTACACCCAAAATTTTTTTAAAATAAAATTTATATTTTAAAAATTATTTTAAAATAAAATTTTGCTTTTGATTTTACATGAAACCGAACTAGTTAACATTACGTGCAAAATCTGGTGTGCTTGATGGCGCCAACAAACCTTACACTAATCTCTAGATCTCACTGAAGATCTAAGCAAATTCAGTTCTATGTAGAATCAGACTTTGGGTTTTCGTTTTTGGCAAAGTGTAACTATTGAGTTTTTGAGATCAAGCGTCGCTTTATGATCTGCATACATACATACATACATGTATGCATATATGTATGTGTGTGTCTACTGTCTATGTCAAGTTTATGGTGCTATTTGATACTTTTGTTTTGACTTTGCATATAGAAGAACGCTGGAAATCTGGGGCCCTCAAGCAGACTCGCTTCACTTGTTCCTGTCGAGCGCAGCTCAGCTAAATGCAAAGCATTGTGGTGTGTGTGTGTGTTTTCTTTGTATGTTTGCATGTGTATGTGTGTGTGTGTGTGGGTGTAAGCATTTGCTGAGGCAGCTGGCAAGCCCAGCGACCCGGTGCTGCGTGCCGAGCCAATCAAAATGCCAAGCCTTATCAGCAGTCAAGGCCACTGGCTATTTATTACTATGTGTGTGGGTGTACGTATCTCTGTATTGTATTTAAGACTGGGTGCTACGCCCACCTACCTGTAGGAATTGGGTGACAGTCGTATCGATGATCATTAGTGGACGATGGATCAAATGGATCACACCATTTTTCACAGGTATATTGGCCTTGACAATCTCGGCCAGGACCACACCCTGAGGATGCTTGGCATCGCCAATGATTGTATTGGACTTTACATACACTGCAAGTGGAGGGTGAACGGAGATTAGATAATTGTATGTTGAATTGCTGTAATTATAGATCTCACTTTTGCCGTCCTTTTGCTTGAAGAAGCTCACTGTGACCTTGAGCTGATCCTCAAAGGCAGCGGAAGTCTTGGGTTCGTCATGTTGCGAAGCGGCAGTGAAAATGACAGTATTTGGAATAACATGGCCATCGATCACTTTGCCATCTACCAAACTGCTGCGGGTGGAGAGCTGCGTGGACAAATATAGAAATCAACATTTGATTGAAGGATGAAAAGTATTTAAGCTAAACGCACCTTGAAGCCCTCATCGACGGGCAACAGGAAGGTGTGCGCTCCAGGCGCCTGATAGAGCGATTCCTTCTTCATTAGCGTAACCTGGGAGCGATAGGTGCGCAGTTTGTTATCACCCACGTTCAGCTGATCAGCCTTTTGTATAAATTGTAGGGCATCCAGATTGTTTATTTCTGTCTTGGCAGTTGGCAGCGCAGTGAGTGGATCCAGCACCTCGTCGATAATGTGCATGACCTAGACAACAAATTAAAGATAATGGCACAGTTACTAATATCCATTGTATAAATATTCAATTGAAAGATTAGTCACTGACCTGTCGCTTGCCCTCGCGATCGGTCAGCTCGACGCTGAGTGAGGGTATGATGCGCGCATTGTTCACATAGATGTCACCATTGCGGCTCTTTGTGATGTACAGCGGAGGATTGCCGTTCATGTCCGATGACACGGTCTTTTCCAGTTGATCTTTGCTGAACGCCGCGGTGGCTAAGCGTGGGAGAGAATGCAGTTTAATTAAATAATTCGCATGAATCAGAGTATGGAAATTCTTACTGATGTGATAGAGGACATGTGTGGGTCCCTTGTGGCGCTGGAAGGCTTCATTGGTGGGCACAAAGATCGTGCAGGAGCGCAGCGAGAGCGTTGAATTGGCAACAGGATTCTGCTCCAACAGACTATAGAACTGTAAGCAAACGATTGGACATGTTTTAGACTTCTTGCAAAACTTTGTTGGACAGTGTATTGCATGCATGAAAATATCGAACCAAACAAAACCATGCGTTGGGCTAAACGAGGGGGAGCGCTTGCCTTTTGGCAAACTAACGACCTATGGGCCAATTCTACTTGCAAATCCATGGCAACGTCAAACAACTGGTAAAACAGAACACAGCCCACTCGGGCAGAGAAAGGTTTATTGAACCAATTACGTAAGCAGCGTCAGGAGCTGTCCATAGGGCGGGTTTGTTGCCTTGCGCCCATTTCAATAACCAAATACGTATACTTAAATTGTGTGTGTCATTACTGAGAGCGTGATGCCTATCAGGATACTGGCAGTGGCACATGGAATTGCATTCTCCAAGCGCAGCTACCCTAAATAACAGACGCTGACCCTTTGGGCTGGCCACCACCTGCCTGGCGACACATGCAACCGCACACTTTGCGGCTTCCCAATGTGGCACTACCACCACCACCACCACCATCACCACCATTGCCGTCGACACGCCCCGCTGCACATTCTCAGCCAGCTTTATGAGTGGTGCCACATACGTAGCTCACTTTTTTTCAAATTGACCGTCTCTCTTTTAGGTGCTTGTGCATAAATGTGTGTGTGTGTGAGTGTGTGTGTGTGTGCATTCTCCCGCACCTTGTTTTCGTTTCTCACGTTGTAGCTATTTTTGTTGTTGCTCGTCCTGGCGTAGCTAGTGAGTCACGTCAATTTTATTTTAAGGGCTGCCTGGCCCTCTTCCCACTGCACGTATCTTAGTTTGGGCAGCACCATCAAAGGACTTTTTAGTAATTGGAGACGCCAGTTGTCGCTGTCGTTATCGTCCTGCAACGTTATCGTCGCTACTTTGTTGGCTGGTTTCCATTTCACTTTCTAAATGCTTTCGTTTATCTTACTGCTTGCCGGTGGATTGGTGCCAGAGAGTGTGCTTATTGGTTAAGTGAACTGCGGCCAGTTGCGACTGGCTACCAAGGGACAAGGTCTCATTCCTTTGCATTTACGGTTCGAGCTTAAGGCTAATCGCGGGGAACCGTTCTGCTATTCAAAGACAGGAAAGTTTGTTTTAAACTTGTCATTAAATGAACTTAAGTCGTTTAATATATTTAAAATTTCCATTCTATGTTCAGAAAGCTAACGTAATCGAGAGGATTCGAATAAAAAATTGTTTGAGGCGACGCATACAGTTGCCAGTGTTATATTAGAAAAAGATGAGTTGTTTATCATGATATCTTCTAATCATAGTAACAATAATAAATATACTACAAAAAACAACTGTTAATAACATAAAAACATTGCATACTCATGTTAACATAACTTCCTAAACCTGCTAAAAGAACGCCATGACTGTTAAAAGCGGTCTGATAATATCTTTGATTATAGACTCTGCTGCGAGCAATGAGGCAATTCAGTTGCAATTATATATTTACATAAATTTGAATTACCAAATGGTAGGCAGATCAATCCTAATGGGTTTCATAGATATAATCCTGCCATATGAGCTGTCATCGCATAGTCATTGCTCCCCTGGGAGTGTGTGGTGCTTGCTTTGCATAAGTGCAAACTGTCAACTGTAATTCATTACCAACTCCCATTGACAAACAATGCGAAGAGCGTGGCACACACAATGCAAACTTTTCTTAAATGAAGCCAGGGCGCACATTTATGTTATGTACATGAGGAAACACCCCTCGGCCAGAACTTTTCTGCTTCAAAATGCATTTGATTTTCATGCGCAGCGCGCAGTGCCATTGAACTCTGTCCGGGACAGAGGCAGAGTCTGATATTGGTGTGCACCCTGTGCCTGTCCCGGCTAGAGTCAAGGGCATCATGACTCAGAGAGCCAGACGGCGGTGCAAACAAATTCGGCTAATGCAGCCAGAGCGTTGGTCATTGCCAACCCTAACGTGGGGGTGGGATGACGCCCGCTCAGAACACAACCCTTGTTTGAAGTTTATTAACGAAATTAAGCCAAAAAACATGTAACGGTTTTTCATTAACAATTTTAAAGATAACATTTCTTGTTGTTTTGTTGTTGTTGCAGCTTACCCTAACTGGCAAAAGGCGCCTGAAGGATTTGGCAGTGTTCTGAAAGAGAGAGAGAGAGAGACAGAGAACCGCTGGCAGTTCAAATTTTGTTTGCAACTCACATATTTTATGCTTTTTAGCCAAATTGATTTAATTTGTACTAGACAGGGAACAAAACAAGCTACGAGTACGAGGGCTGTATGCATATGTATTTGGGTGTGTGTATCTGTGAGTACGTTATCATTCAATGGGGCGTGTCACATGAGGGAGTACATTTCGGCAGCTAATGGAGTAATTGCTACACTTGGACGGGGATCAGAAGCGCAGAAAAGAGCAGCCGGCCAGCCTGGCCAGCTTCCTGCACAGCACTTGATCATCATCATTGATTAGCTGCAGCATTGCGGGTGTGAGAGTTCTCCAATGTAATTGGTACAAATTATGCATACATATATGGTACACTGTATGCGCATGGCAGAGTTTTTGGTATAATTGCAGCAACCCCCTCGAGATGGGTCTTAATTGGTGTCGAAACAAAGACTGACGAGGGGAGCGCAGCTACGATCGGAGGCCGCTTCGCATGTCAGTTTAATGCATCTTGCCAGATCTTTAAGTAATTGTACAAATGTATGAGCTATGTTTCCATAGGCGTCCATTAAGGTCAGCCGCTCATTCACGTTCAACGCTTTGGAATAGTTTTACGTATTCTTTAGTTCGTTGAGTACGAGGCTCACATAACGCTGCCAGCCGCTACATATCACGCGTCTCGGCATGGATTGTATAAGTATTGTAATCTTAAATTAAATTTAATTGAATGCGATGCTCGCGCTGATGGTCCAGTTGATGTATGTACAAGTGTGTGTGTGTGTATGTGTGTGTGTGTTTGTGTGTGCCTAGGTCGTTCAGAGCTGTTGAGCGTACGCCGCCCACACACACGCCGCAAGCGTGCCCCAGCCAAGCCTGAGCCGACGGCTCTGTCCTCAGTCAAAGGTTAAAAATTAAAATGATAAATATAAATGCAATGCACAGCGAAGATGACGTCGCAACGTCACAAGCTGCACTGCCGACAGGAAGTTTAGGGTCAGCGCAGGAGGTCAGCCGTACAACGACCGCATATTGCCAGCAGCATTGCTGAGCGTGGGGCTGGGGATTCGATCTACAGATGCCCGCTTCCACGCACACAATCGACTGCTCATCCTTAGGTTTCGCTGGAAAACTCACTCGAGGAATATAACATAATTTGTAATTAACATAATAGGTCTATGTGGATTCAAAAGTGTGCTTTAACATTGTTTGAATCACTTTTTTGAATTGTGTACAAGAAATTTGAACAATCTGAGTGTTAACATTTGGGAATTTGAAATGTTTGCGTACAATTTAGTGCAGTCAACTAAACTAAAAGAAAGGAAACCCACGTCTCAGATAGAATATTGTAAATGATGAGCCACAAAATATCCATTGTATAATTATAACATCGAATCAATTATTAATTTCGAGTAAATATTGTCTATGAGATGCAGATATTGTCTATGATTTTTTTTTGTACGCCATTTGAAATTTTGCTATTCAAAACGTATATACAAAATAAGTACATACCCTATACATGGGGTATGCATATTCATCTATCTAAGCCATCAGATTGTAATGAGTTTTGCACATAATGATCATATTCGGAACTTCTTATGAATAGTGCATGCAAGTTTTGTGTTTTATGTATTTTGAATACAGTGTGCATTCGGTATAGTGAACCGTTTACTTGAAATCAAAAGTCTTGAGATTGGATTAGCATAAAAGACATTTCTTAGATAGTAGCAAAGACTTTGGCTTAGTCTATTGTGTATGCAGAGAATCCTACTCGCAACACGTTGATGCCCCTCATGAACACGCTCTGTTTGGCTGTAGCTGTGGCTTTGCTGTTGCCACAATCTGCACTAGTTTAGCCCGCATACATACAAACGTATAGTATATACAGTATGCAGTATATACAGCGAGTATCACTACAGGTAACGGCAAAGGTACTGCATGTACATATCTTTTCATTGTGGCGACAATTACAGGTGAGGTAGTTCGCAGTTAGCAGCTCGCACGCTTTCTTTTCAATTGTGAAATGGTTTTCTTCTGGGTTTTTTAAAATGTTCGCTGGCTAACAACTATTTTTGGGCATTAAATGCTTAACAGAGTAGAACGACAGACAGGCGGACAGCTGTTGTTATTGTTGTATATGTTGTTGTTTTAGGCTGGCAACCTTTAATGGCTTCTGACTTTTTACACTTTTATGTGTTGCCCATATGTATGCCTGCATGTTTGTATGTGTGTGTGTCGGTGTTTGAAGGTGCAAAAAGGCAAACATAAACATGTATGTAGGTAGAAAACTGTTATGCTCGGTCGACGGCAACGGCCGGCTTTGTAATGCTCCCGCTTGGATGTTTAGCTGCTTTTGCATAATTTATTTTCTGTTTTTTATTTTCTATATCTTAGTTTATTTTATATAATGGGCTCAGCATGCATACCGAATGTGTCCGCATTTGGACTTTGGACCGTACTGCGGCTAAAAAGGGTTTTGGCCATCATCGATTTTTCAACAGCAACAACAAGTGCAAATGTTAAAGGTCAAGGACATGAAAGAAGAAGCAGGCTGCTGCTGAAACAGACGAATACCTGTGCGGGTGTATCTCTCCCTTTCTCTCGCGCTTGCTCTTGCACTTGCTTCTCTTTCCGTTTGTCAACTTTCTGCACAAGGATTTTCGTTCCAAGGACATTTGCCGACAGGCTTGACCAAAATATGTATGCATGTGTGTTGGTTAACAGTTATATATGAGCAAGTGAACAAGTGTGTGTGTGTATGTGTGTGTAAACAACTTTAATTACGGCTAAGAAACAGCTGGCTAAGCACCTAAATACATGTGTTTTCTATTTTGGGCAGAATATTTACTTTGTTTTTATGTATTTTAAGACTCACCTGCGAAAGTTCAGAATCGTCCCGCAATTTGTCCACCAAATCAGCGGCAGATGCATGCATTGTGCAGTAGCAGAGCAGCAGCAGCGCCGCTAATGCGCTCGTTCCACAGCTAACAAACATTTTACAACACTCGCGCACTTGTTATTGCTGTAACGACGCAACAGCGACGACGACGACGACGGCGGCGGCTTCGACGGCGACTTTTGAAGGTTGGCAGTATTTGTTACTGTATTTGCAAACGCGCCTTTATGCGATTACTATCTGCAATTTAAGGTCAAGGAACACATATAAATTCATATATAATCAATGGCAGCTAAGCCATCCCCCCTGTCACACACACACACACGAACTTAAATGGAATGCACTGCTGCGATGAGTCAAATCTGTGTTAGCGTCAGCTATTAAAAAACAAGCGCTAGCTTGGCTTTAAAAATTGCTCACATACAATCTCACACACACAAATACCGTTATGTCACATGAAAAGCATAACAGCCGCCCAAGAAGCAGACCATAAAAACAAGAGACAAAGCTAAGCTGCGCTTATTATATATTGTTTTTGTTTTGCCCTTTCTGCTGCCATTCGTGGCTCTCGTTCCAACCGCTCAAGGAGAAATTCTTAGAAAGAGCCAAACCAAGCCAAGCCACGCCTCTGCAGTGGGCACTAAGTAAATTATGCAACGCGCCTTCGGGCAATTGTTGCCTGCCGCGTAACACTTTTGGTATTTGTAAATGACCCGACTCTTTTGCTCTCTCGTATTATAGTATATTGGCAATAAATACCGAACGAGCTTATTCTTTAATATGTCCGCTTACTCCACTTATTTTGTACTTCTTTCGTACATACATATGTATATTTGGAGCAATAGCAAAAAATCTATACTAAGCGCAGCAGCAATGCACGATTTTTAGCAATACCAGAGTCCCACTGAAGCCACCACAGCAGTCAATACATCCAAACAATACCGAGACACTGACGTACACCACGCTTCAACGTTTTATTGCAACTAAGCCGAGAACAGGTTTTAAAGAGAGAGCGCGCCCATAACAGATACAAAACTGTTTGCATCAAATGCTGTTATTTCACTGTTGTGCTCATTCTGAGCTGTTAACAACAGCATAATCGATAACTTAATACCAGTGCGATAGTTTCCTGATTAAAATGTGAATCAAATAACGGCAAAAGACAATATATAAAAAATTGACCTATATGTAGTTATAGACAAACTGATCCAACTAGCTACCGAAAAATATATTAACAACAATAACTACAGTTAAATTATATATATTCTTTTATTTTTCTTTTCATATAATTCACTTAACAGTTATTGCAACACCTGTATTTAATTGCACTTCCGCACTTTGGGTTCAATTCACAATAGAATTTGATTAAAATATATTTCCATTGCAAAACCATGAATTTATTTAACACAGAAAAAAATCATAAACAACAATTTAGCTTATATTGTAAGGGAAATTACTCAACTAGAAATAGGTTAAGCTAAGTACCCACCATGTAATGGCAGCTGGAATGCTGAGGGCAATAAGATGTGCAAGTACATTGAGTATTGAGAGCCTGCAAGAGATAACAATGGGTAATTAAGTATTAGCTAATCAAAAGCTAATTAAAAGCGCTAAATCGTTCAAACACTTTCTCAACCTACCGTTTACAAAGCTTCCTTGCGCTTTGTAATGATTCCTCAGTTAAGTTTTCCTTTAACAGAAAGACACGGATTCCAGCCGACGCAGAGCCTAAATAATCTATCCAATCAATACTATTCATGTCAAAATCGTAGATTTTTCGATCCTGTGGAGACATGCACTCCAATAGCCGACTAGAATTGGTCATCTCAAAGCTCCAGCTAGAGATAACAAATGGGACTAATCTGCTGATGCCATCGTGTATTTTTCTGTAGATTGATTTCATTCGTGGTTTCTGACCCTTGACGCGCAGTGCTATATCGATGAAGAACCCAGGCAGATGGTGATAAAATGCTGACAAGATCTTGAATACCCATAAGCTAGAGGTGCAAATAATGAACGGAAACCATAGCATTTGATTTAATGGACAAACGTATCTTTGCTCTTCTATTGTTTTTGTGAATGTCTTCCAAAATAGTGGATTTTTATCGGTCGGAACGAAGTTGTAAATAGGTGGTTCCGGTGCAGGTAACTGGCGCTGGGCAGCTTCCACAGATGTTTTCCAGGCGGAAGCCAGAATTATATTCACACAATAGTCAACCGGCACAATATTGCTCCGGGCTTTTTCATTTAATACCATGACCCGCACAACGCCAAGTGCAGCGCCATATACTATTGAAATGGGTCCATAGAGGTTATCGATCCATGCTTTGGAAGGCTCCCTAATGCTGGGAAGAACTTAAGCCGAAGAAACAAAAATTGTATTAAAAGGAAACTTTTTATCTCCACTCTCACGTACTCATGCCTGGTCGAAATATGCATATCGGTAGACCGCGTCCGTCCCTTTGCACCACCTGTTCCGCCAGCGCCTTGGTGAAGGTGTACGTATTGGGAAAGTCGCCGAGCAACGCCGGTGCCATTGTGTCTATCAGCTTGTTGCTCAGCCGATCCTTCAGCGCCAAAACCTCGTCAGCTGTGCAGGTCAATAGCTCAGGATAGTAGGACTCCTTGATGTAGTCAGTCAAGCAATTTGAAAAAGCCGTGGACACATGGACAAATGCCTCCAGTCGGCGCATCTCCTTGGCCAGCTGCACGATAATGCGAGTGGCGCGTGTGTTGATGCTTAATGCGATGCTAAGTAGCTCCACAAAGTTAACCGTGGCCGCACTATGAATCACGACTTGCACCTCCTCAACGAGCATTTTTCTGTCTGCCTCGCTCAAGCCCAAGTCCGGCAGTTCACAGTCACCGGCTATGGGTGATACCCTCTCCAAGTAATTGGCATTTGATTTGAGTACTTCCATAAAAAGCTATTGAAGGAGTATTGGGTTATTGCAAAAAGGTCCCGCCGATCGCAGTCAACTTACATAATTGCTGCTAAAGTCGGACATGCGGCTCTTGATTTCCTGTCCACGTTTGGACCTTATTAGAATATATATTCGTTTCACTTCTGTTGCTCGCAATAGCTTTTCAATGACCACTGAAATACAAGGCAATATCATACACGTCCAATTAAAAATGTACACAAACTATCACGTGTAAAAAACAATAATATAGTTTAATCCTTGACGGTGTCGGAAAAATTCTTTGTATTTTCATGCGTTCACATACTTCTTCCCAGAAATCCACTCCCGCCGGTTAGGAAAACTGTCTTATTTTTATAAAACTCAGTAATTTTGGAATCCATTTTATTATAAGGAAAGTTTTCCATTCAAGGCAATTGCTCAACGACTAAGACAAATTTTTTGTGTTCATGCCTTTTATAAAAAAATGGCATATAGTACCTTCCACTAAGACTGTATAAACTTAAAATAACGTAACCCATTGCATTTTAATGCGAATATGCGAATGAGGGCATGTCCAGTGCACACATTCGGCACTCACAAATCAACATATAGAAATTACGTACTTATTTTCTTGTTATTCAAATACTAATACATGTATATAGGAAGTCGCGTCGTAGCGGGGCACCTGTCTAACGTAGCCACATATTATTCCACTTACTGAATAACAAAGAATGCATCTACGATGACGTCGGGTTGTCATTGTTGGTATCATGTTTTGATTCAATTTGCTGTTAACGGTATGCCATTTCAAACGTTATTTTTATAAACGGCTTTATTAAACGGTTTGATGGCAAAGGTGACCATACCATCAAATAGTTACTATATAGAAAAAATACCGAAAACGTCCACTTCTAAATACCAAAAAAAAAGCAGCTACTAATAAGCGCATACCGTACGAGTATCTAACAATTTCAATTGATCTACTCAGTCAACTAGATTTTTATGTAAATAATAATAAATAAATAAAATATCACCGAAAGCAACCACAATTTTGGGTGTTTGCAAAGCACGCTGTTGACAACTGCAAGGTACTTCCCAACACTGAATGAAAACTCAGCTGTTTGACAGCTGTGAGTTGTGTAACTTCTCTGGATTCGATTAATTTCGGAATGGAATGCGCTCGTAAATTTTTACGCATTTTCCCAAAAAATCCTCAAATATTTAGGCGCAGCATAGCCATGACGTCGTCAAGCCGTGCTAAAGAGGTAATTGAGCAGCTGAAAGAAACCAATCCCTACTACTTCAAGTATGCCGACAAGATAGCCAAAATGCAACAAACGTCGGCCGAGGAGTTCTTGGATCGTGTTGAGCGCGTAATAAATCCCATTGTTGACGGAAAAAGTCAGGCTAGGTGAGCTAAAGTAGCATTGAATTATTATGATTCTGACTGTGTAAAATGTCCATCCATTTAGATCTTACTCGGAGCTTTTGAATCCCAAAGAAAAGCTAGCCGCGGAACAGGCTGAACTGCCCCACAAGAAGCTGACTGACATCATGAAATTGGAGCTGATTGCTGATAAGAACGCCGAGGAGATATCGCAAATCTGGATCGAATACCATAAAACCAAGGATGTGCTCGCTGCCACACTGACAACGGCCCAATACGAGACGCTAACTAAACGAGCTAAGGAGCATCCCATCTTTCTGTTGCCCCTGCCACGCAGTGAGGGCTTTGAGTTCATGCTGATGCAGTTTGCCGCAAACACGGTTCATTTTACTCCACTGCTGGCCTACCAGGTGCATCATGAGAATGCACCCGAATGCCTTACACTGGTGCATTACACCGAGATGCAAGACAAGGGAATTATACTAATGCGTGGCGAGTACGACACAAAGGTTCTAACCGCTCAGGAGGCGCAGTGTCTGGCGAATGAGCTGCAAATGTTTTACTATAAGACCGACGAGAATAAGTTAAAACTGCTGGAGACATTCACCAAACGTCCTGATGAGTTCAAGCACATGGATCTCATAAAGGAAGTTGAAAACATACAACTGGTTTAGGTTTAAATCATGTTCTATCTTGAAATTGATTAAAGTTAAACTAAATCGAAACGAAGGAAGAACAGAACTTTTTGAAGCAAAGAAAACAGTCATTTACCATATAATCATGGATATATTGCAATGAACATTTAACTTTATTTAACATTCATATTTTAAGTATTCTTTGGTATTTTTGCAACCAGAAATTGTTGTATACATTTAAACTATTGCTCCAAAATGATGCAACAAGATCTTAAACTTTATACTCTCTCTTCGCCCCATCATTAAAACATTTCATCTTCGCCAGCGACGTGTATCTACAATGGAGATAGGCATACTTAATTTCTGGCCTGGCTGTTTTTTTTAATCTTTTGGATGTTCACATACCAATTCACCGCCGTTGTCATTGATATCATTATTGTAGCTGTTGATGCCATTTTCAAGTACTCGATTGCGAATTGCCTGCATTACAGAGCCTCGCTTTCCAAATCTCACGCGTGCTCTGTCGCCATAGTAGACGTCGAGGTCCTGCAGATACTTTAATGCATCCGCCATGGTGCTGATTTCATTGTTGCGCGGCGGGCGCGCCTTGGATGCCTCCACGTTGCAGCCAGCGGCAAACAGAGCGAGTGCCACGCAGACAACCAAAGTGCAGCGCATTGTTTGGGACATGATGCGATTACCTGCGTACATGAGCGAGCCGGATTGAAGAGTAGGTGGATGAACAAAAAAATTGATTGATGTTTGAGTGCTAAGCCTAATTGAAATTTTATTCAATATTTGCTATATTTGGTTAATAGCAAAAGTGTGCTTGCATGTGCTTTATAGCTATATAATCGCATTTATTTGCTGCAAACTAAGATCAAATCTTGGGAATTAAAGCCAATTGCTAATTGTTATATGGTGATTTGCATAACTAACTACTAGGTACTTGGTATCTATCTAGTTATAAGCTCATATTATCTGAACTCGATAGCCGTATACTGGCTCATTAGTAACCCATTTACGGGTCTGCCTAGGGCCATGGGTATTTGTATCCAGTGGCTATCTAACAAGCGTATATGATAATTTACATTGGCCATACAATTATCGCTTCGTTTATGTACTAGTTACGCCGTATTGCAATCAAAGGCATCTGACGTAAAGCACTAATTGCACGAAGAAAGCTAGAGTTTAATTGAGCAAATTAGTTATTATAGTTAGGGCAACTCCGTCATGATAATCTCAATTTTCTGGCACACTAAGCAGATATGTAACACGAATATATGTTTTTTTTTTTAATACACGAGCAAAACGAGAACTTATTGTTTCGTAATTTTGATTTGATGTATATCTATGTAAATTTTAATAAGCCAATTAACAAAACAATTTTGCGAACTCTTCCCAGCTAATATATATAATGTACTGACAATTTCGTAATTGGCATATATATCTATATATATATAAGGTGCTTACCTCTAATTGGTGAGTATTGACAAGTGGATAGTAAAATTTGCACACGTATGTTGCATGCAACGTCGTCCAGTAGCGCAACAAGTACCTGATGCCCCGAATGCAGAATTATGAATGATGACCGGAAGCTGCCGAACAACTGGCAATAGGTCAACGGCGTGTGGTATGGAAGCAATTGGTGAGCTCAGTAGCTAGTCAACAGGCAGCGGATGGAACCAACGACCGAAGGTAAATGGTAAACGAATCAGCGCAGCAACAGGCATTTATAGTCGAACACGTCGTACGCACCATGACCTAGATACAGCTGCAGGATGATTTGCCCCGGGCACCCGCTCAGCGTTGCTTGGCAGCGGCGAAGCCTCAAAAATAAATTCATATGCAAGCTAATTATGTAGGTAAAGTTTTGGACCAGCTGGAACGGAAACACTCCCGACAATAACGCCAACGCCAACGCTAACGCTAACGAATACTGACAGTTGTCTAACGAGATATCGCGAAATGCTGCTGCTGGATATTAATGACAAAATGCGATGCGAAGGATTAGCGCCTGCTGTCCCCACCTGAGAGTTTCGATATGCAAATGCCAGTCCACCGGACACTATCATTAATTAGAATTATTTGATTATTTTATAATTGGCGCCCGGCTTTGGCGGCTGTGATTTGAGGCACGGCTGACGACGTTACGGCCACAAGTAAATTATATGTATACATAACATACATATATAAATATATTATTTAACGGCCTGCCAAAGTATTCGCACTGGATTGCTCTGTAATTTGGGGTCATTCGAGCTGTTGCCTCGACAGCGAATGCAGTTCTATAATCTTTGACTTCTGGTTATGTGCGTATACGTAACATGCATTACGAATACGCCGCGTTGTCCGCATCTGAATACAACTGTCTGTCGTCATAGCCTTTTGATGACTTTTCTAAATGCTTATTATTATATTCGTATTAACTTTAAATGACTTGACTAATTGTCAAGTAGCATACACAGTACGTCTATTAAATTAGTTGGCTTTTTTATGCTCTTGTTGGTGTTGCTATTCGATATAATATATGAATAAAGATATACGCTTTTCAAAGTGCACCAAATGCAATTAAGCTCGTTAAATATTCATTAGAGCTTAGACCGACAGCGTATCATATTTAAATTTAATTGGTTCACCGCTTTGCTTGTTCCTTATTGTTAGCTTTAGAGTTGAGCACAGATCAACAAGCTGCAGTTAAAGAGCACATTTCTTCCTGTATTATTAAGTTGAAAAAGGCTCCTGCCTGGCCTTTACCTATATAATCATATAGCACATGCCTTCAAGCTGTGACGAAAGTAATTGCTGGCTCTGTGGGGCTAACATCGTAGTTAAAGTTTCCGCCAATTTACATATGTTCGCCGTTCTATGCTCTTCACTTCTTGTTTGTTGACATTGACAGCAAGTGACGCTGTTGCAACGGGGGGAATCCCTAGCTTTAAGTGCTTCACACACTCATTGCCCAAGTCATGCCTTGTGCTAGTTCAGTTCAAGGATGTTCATGGGTACACTCATTGACGCTTCATACGCAGTTTATTGTACTGTGCTCTTTGCTGCTCGTCTTTCTCACCTTTCAAGTGCTAAAATGTCAGCCCGACTATTTATGGCACCACAGTAAAGGCAATGAATGCATTTCAACTTGCGTGGCCGATCTAACAGTCCGAAGTTTGGATACAATATAATTATACCTACCATATAGTACAGTTATAATTTGTAGCAGCATGCAAATGGGGTTTCCCTTGTTAAGAAGAAAACACACGCATCGCGTGTTGTTTCCATCCGATGAATTGGTAAAAGGTTTCCTGTTTTTTTTTAAACGTTATATGGGCCTAGCACTTAAGCAAATTGTACTTAGCAATTTGATTAATATAATTTCGTCGTTTAGACGTTTTCTTCTAGAAAATGCTCACACATTTATCTAAAAGCTTACATGATTCACCTAATTCCCATAGTCAAGCTGCGAAGAGGATGTTTATTTAAATTTTACAACTAACTATTGCTTTAATATTCTTGAAAATTGCCGCTCAAACGGCGACAATTCTCTTGCCCTGTCGCGCATCGTCTAATATATACAAAATATTAAAACTAATCGCTTCTTAATAGGTGTTGAAGTCGCACAGGCTTTAAATGTTTAATTGGAATGTACATTTGTAAACAACTCTGACTGTGAATAGGGGGAAACTACATAAAATCCATAAAAATTGGAACTGTGATAGAGATGATTAGTTTTAACATTTTCTTCTTTAATAATACTAATAAAGTTAAACTTTCCTGCAAAATGGGGTATTCTTGATGCAGTATTCCAGTTCCATAAGATTCCATTAAGCATACGGCAAAAGGAAGAATATACCTTAGTCTTTGTCTCTATTATATGAACAATATCTAAGCACTTGAAATCTATCTATAATCTAACTATCTATACTATCTATCTATACTTTGAATATACTATCTATATATATATATCTATATATACTATCTATAAATTGAATATACTTTCATGTTTGGTTATGCTTTAGATGCTATATTTGTAATTCAATGATTCCAGTGAATAACCCGGCAATTGAAATAGTTTACAATGCATTTCTGTCCATTCGCCATATGCGACGTGTAAATGTTATCGCATCTAGAGGTTTCTTTTAATGCTCTTAAGTGTATTAAAAGATTTAACATTGTTGTGCTTTCTAATTATTTGCCTTTTACCAAGTACAAACATTGAGTGATAATATTTTTCCGCTAACGTATTGCTTGCTTTGTGAGTCAGAGTACGAGCAAAATAGTTCCACGATAAGGGTACAAAGCACATCCTTGGCCAAAGCTCAAAGCGTCATGGAAAGCTTTCTGGTTTGGAGGGCTTTACAAAGCGTTCAAAAGCACTTTAGCCGTTTGGGCGTTGTTAATATGCCATAATTATGGTGTGACTTGCTATAAATAACAATTAACAGTTTACAACATGACAACTGCTAGTTAGTGGGACCCAATGACTGGACATTTAAGCTTGAGTTAAATTTCGCGTGCGCCCAAGCTACACTTAAAAGCTGGAGTCCAGACGAAATTTAATGCCAGAACATAAGACAATGTCTATAAAAATATAAAATAAACAAAACAAAAAAAACTATAAAAAAACAAAAAAAACAGCAAATACGCTGTCAAATGTACGCAATAATAATTAAGTACACAAATGAGAACATTAGAAACACGCGATCTTTACGTGGAATTAGAGTTTAGTTTAGTTTAAGGTTCGGCTAACGCTCAGGTCACTTTGAGCTTAATAGACCTAATGGACCTGCCAGAAGCCGTTGCCAACTAGTTTTCTGTTGAACACAATATCCACCTAATGGCCAGACGCTTTTAGCGCAGCGTTCCGTCAGACGGCCGCATCGAACACGTGACCTGGCTATTGGCCACGATCTAAATCGATCAGATTGATAATTATCCGCATTGCTACTTAATAGTTATTTTCTGCTAAGTACCAGCTACTACCCCGGTCGCCCTGCGCACCCAGAAATTGGTTTTAAATGCGAATGTTTTATGAATATACATGTTCTAAGGCGGTGGGGCACGTGTGCGTGCTTATTAGGGATTAAATAGAGTCATTTGTGCTATTAAATGTAAAACAACGTTGAGGCGGCTAAGTGATCTTTAAAATGGCGTACCACAGCCACATTCACAGCCACCGACACAGACACAGCTAGAGCACAGCCAGAACACAGCCAGAATAACAACAACAACAACAATATAGTACACATCGGCGAACTTTAGTAACCCCCGACAGCCACAAATCCAGATACAGTGGCGATTAACTCATCGTTCTGAGGGGTTTGGAGCAAATAGCACTCTGGTAATATTTGAAATAGACTACTTAGTTGCAAGTACTTGGCGATCATTAAAATGCTGCCAGTTATGTTTGAGCTGATGTTGTAGTTGTTGTTGCTGTTGTTGTTGTTGTTGTTGTCGGTGTCGTTGTTTTAGCTATTGACACCCAGGGACCGGCGCTGACGTCGCGCCGCCAACGTCGCCGTCGCCGTCGTCGTCGGCGTCGGCAGAGGCTTGAAAGTGGACCGGTTCATGAAAAGATTTTCGCGCTTTAACGCTAGATGCTTGCTTGATCGCAGCCCGGTCTACGTCCGAGCTTGGTCTCAGTTAACGTCTCAGTCGGAGCTCAGCTGCCCGGCCCAAGAGTCCATATAAAGGTACTCACTGCCGTTCAGCTCAGCGCATTAAGTTGTCAAATATCGTGAGAATAGGAAGTGCGTGTCAGTCAATTCGCAAATAGTTACAACAAAAGCAATAAACAAAATAAATCCAAAAAACCGAAACAACAACAACAACAACCAACAAGTGCAACTAAACAAGTACAACCAATTTATTTACATTTAGTTAGGCAAATAGTCGGGAAATTCTGTGCAAATCAAAGTGCATTTCGGATCTATGAAAACGTAGTCAAATGGATTATTGAAACTAATAAATATACGAAGGTCCTTAATGTCTCATCAAGAGATATTAACGGTTTATTAATTCAAATTAACCGTTAAACAAACCATGCAAATTAATCAGAAGTTATAATCTTTGGACTTGTTATTGTTAATCGTTTTGTTTGCCTGTAATAAAGTTTCATATATGTATAAATCAGTCTCAAGTAACTGATTTTTCGTCAGCAAAACAGGCCACCATAAATATCTGTTAATTGATTGCCACACGGCTTTAAATAGTTGAAATAGTTGCGAAAATAGCAATAAATCAAAAACATTTGCAGCTCTCCTCAAAATGAAACTGTTCACAAACAAAACCCAGCGCAATGCAAGTGAGTAAATTGTAAAGTAAAGTGCACCACGCTCTTAATTAAGCCATGCCGTTCATTGTCCACTTTAACCAAATTCAAAGCCCCATAAAAGATAATTCGGAACGCCTTTAAAGTAAAGGGTACCTCCCGATGTGATCGTTAAAAGTATTTAGCACTTGCAAAACTGGTTGTTAAATACATTTTGCAACTAGTCTGTCCGAATGCTATTAAGCAGGATTTGGGGGAATGTCGAAAACTTGACGAGTACTTGCATGCAAATCACGTCAAAAGTATGCAGCAATATCCAAGAGCTTGAGATTTGCAACTCAAAAAACCAATTTTAAGTTGCACAGAAGAAGTTAAGAAGTTTGGAAAGACGCTCGAAAAGGAAAAACTATTATTCGGAAATCTATCTGTTAATATTCTTGATAATAAGAGAAACTCTTTAACAGGGAGACCATCTTATGTTCTTAGATAAAAGTTGTTTTCCCGCCAGTTAAAGAACTTTGGTCAGAAGCTGTCTTTAAAGTCATTAAAGCAACAACAACAAGGAGCTTAGCAATAGATATTACATACATAATACTTCTTATTCTTATATTCCGCGCACATAATTTATCTTTAAAGTCAACGCTGAGAAATCAACTTCAAGCTGAGATTACAAAAAATATAATGTTTTATTTACCTCAAAGGACTTTGACATGATGTCAATAATAAACTGTAAAGCAGGAAAGATGCAACATTTAATGAATATAACACAAAAGTGTCAATTGGGTAAATTTCAAGCCCGCATTTAAATTCAGATTTACGTTTATTTCATTTAAAGACAAATATATATAAATATATATGGCTGCTGTTGATTTACATAAATTGATATTGATTTGCCACCGTAAAAAACTGGCCGGTGCCCAGAGCTGGTTGATCTGTTTTCAAGCAAATCGGTGAACTTGCCTTAATCTGGCTGTAATTGCTGTCATACTTATCATTAGATCGTTTTGACAAAGTCATTGAATATAAACTAATTCCAAAGTTTAGTCTCACTCACAGACACACAGACACACAGACACACAGACAGACGCACATAGAGATGTACGTGTATTAACGGAACTTAATTGTAATTAAGCTTGCATAAATTAAGATTTGAAGTTAAGAGCGTTTGCGTCTGTAACGTCACGTACTACCTTACCATGAAGTCCGATTTGATGACGATTTGTATCAACAAAACGCTTTGAAATTGAAGGCGAACTTTAAGCAATGTGCAGCATTGGCCTTAAAGATGAATTGGGTGTGATTAGTAGCTATCATATATATATATCTTAAAAAGAAGATGTCAACTGTTGCCAAATTGACAATTGACCCACATCTGTGTATGTGTATGTGTGTGTGTTAGTTTCACAATTGGCCAGGTGTGCGAAAGTATTCCCCAACTGACAAACTTTTCCTTTCCTCAGAAGTGTCAACAGATGTAAACAAGTGTGCTCGACAACCATATTAACGTTTCCAGCCAGAATATTTGGCAAAGCATAATATTTACGAAATTCTTTAGCGCTTTTCGAAATCGTCACTCATTGAAAATAGATATAATGCACAACTTAACGTGTGCTAAACAATGTAAATAACAATAAATTGTAAAGGCAATAACGACAATAGACAAAAAAAAACAAAAAACAAAAAGCACCTATCCATTTCAAAGCCAACTGCCGAACGGAACTGAGCTCAGATCTGAGAAGCGGCCTGGTTCTGATTAGCCTGCACCTGGCGTTGTTTGCATTTCCTTATTGGCAGGCTGTCTAATTGTTGGCGAGACTATTTAAGGGTCTTGGGGTTTTTTCTATATATATAATTTTTTTTTTTTTTTTTTGGAGATGATTAACTGCAACCAACAATGTAAGATTAATCATTAGCTAAACACAAGCAAACAATCGACTGGCAAACAAACGCGATGACAACAACTTCATATGCTATGCGACCGTATCTTGTCTTTACATACGTAAGCACAGGCACTCATCTTATACCTGGCCGTCTGGCTGACTAGCTGGCTGGTTAACTTGGCTAATACACATACTTAATTTATTGCCATTTGACGGAAGTCAAACACACACACACACTCACACACACACACAGTTGAAGGTGTCTGATGTATAGATTGTTGCTGGCCAGATACAAAAACAATTCATTCTTGAATTTTAGTGGGTCAGCAGCGACTTGTTGCCGTTCGCTGCCGTGAGTTCAACAATTTCGTACCGTGTGCATTTTGAGCAACTTTTTTTTATTTATTTAGCTTTTTTTTTTATCTCAGCTTTTAATGCTATGCCAAATTGCAGCGAACTTGAACTTCAAACTGCCGTAGAGTGCCGTCAGCCAACAACCTCATAACTGTGAGATACAAATGTATCTGTAGGTTGCATATACCTGAACCACTGATGCTGTGCCTCAGTGCGGCCAGAGAAACGGGTTCAGAGCTCAACCGAATCAGCTGTCGGACAAGACAAGCGCCGCTCATTCATGCTCATTTGTACGGCATTTGGCTTTTGGAACGCCGTCTCAGTCGCGTTCGAAACTTTGGCAATGCAGTTGCATAATTTACCCCAGAGTCCGCTGTTTCGATCGTTGTCGAGCGCCGATCGACGTCTTTTTTTTTTGTTTTTTGTCTTTCCTATCAGAGATTTGTTGCAGCAGAATAATTTGAGCGCTTTGTTTGGTGCCAAATTTATGGTATGTCTTGTCTGGTGACGGTGACTGGAAGCTAGCGATGTCTATGACTGGCCCAGTCGACTGGCTAGCTGGCCACCACTTATGGCCATGTACGTGAGTGTGTGTTAACGCAGCAATGCGATTCAAGGCAAGGATACACACACACACATACATACACAGACACATTTGTATAGCTATACGTGTAAACATACACTGGTAGTTGTTATCATAGATGGTCTCTTGCGTTTTGTTTTGATTTTGAAATCTTGAACTTATTTGCGCTGATGGCGTGACAAAGCTGACATAAAAACAACAACAAAACATCGTCGAAACCATTAATGAGTTTATGCTGTTTTGTAGCCGTGCGGGTGATTCAAAGACATGGCTTATAGCTTAGGGGCTTGGTTAGCATGGTTCATTGATCTGGCCAGGTGCTTAGTGCGGATTCTAAGTGTGATATATTATTGTTTCATATCTTATTGTCAGGCACTTGCGAATTTGTCGAGTGCTGTTTTTTAATTTGAGGGGGATTTTGTTAAATGATTTCTCTGAAAAAATAAAATGGGTTAAAACTCGACTTTTGATTTATGAATTGTGTGTTGAGGTGGGGCATGCACGGCCATGATCCTCAAAATCGGCCAGACATGCGAACGAATTCTTTCACAAATTAGTTACGCATAGTTTGTAATCAGTTTATGATCACATCCGCAACGAAACTGCTTCAATGATAACAGTCTTGCTGGAAGGTGAGCATCTTGTATGTGTATTTCCAAAGTGAGACAAAACGAGTTTTCACACGCCGCTATAAATAAAACAAAGCTTAAAGAATGTTGGCTACATTGGCATATTGAAAGTATTTAATATTTTACGATATCTTTACTTTTCATTTATTTAAGAGTATTATTAAAGTATATATAATTCTTATCAAGTCCGTGCAACTGCCATGCGAGGTCAGCTCCAGATACCTTCAACCCGCTCGAAATTCCCACAAATCAATCAGATACAGACACAGCATAAGAACATAAACTGGCTTTTGCACAGTGACGGGGACGGGGTAAGACGTGTGACACAACATGTTTATGATTATATCGCAGGCATCATAAAATGTTGCCCCAGTGCCTGTCTCACCTTCTCATTGTTTACCAAGCCGAAGAGCGTTTATTGAACTCCATTGGTAGCACATGTGCCTTGTCATCAACAGCATTTTGTTTTCCTTTTGTTTGGGCGCTTTTTTTATATGTATTTTTATCTTTTTTTTTTGGCCAAGTGGCGGTTCCTGCTCCTGTTATTGAGGTAGGTCGCAGATCTTTGCAATGAATTGCCGTTGACAACAACAAAGAATCGCGAAGGTCAATAACATGGCAGGCAGCCGCACGCGATCCACAAGCTGTCAGCGATTTTGCAAACTTGTTGAACTTCGACTGCTTGCAACAATCGCAATGTGACACAAACTGAGCTGAGATCGAGCTAATTGCATAACTCACCTCGTACTCCAATTTATTTCGCAGAGCTATTGCGATGTGCTGCGCTTGGCATGACACTCGTTTTCTTTGGAGCAGCCATCTTTATGACAGATCCCGTCAAGCTAATTGTGGATTGGGTAAGAAGTGCATTTAGGTGACCATAGATCCCAACTGATTTCCTCTGGTTTAGCAAATCAGTCTGAGTCCTCATGCGCTGCTGCGCCAGCTGTGGCTCGTTCCACCGCTTGATGTCTACATCATGGTCTACATGTTCAACTACACAAATGTTGATGCCTTTATAGCGGGCACTGATGCCAAGATGAAGGTCGAGGAGGTTGGCCCCTATGTCTATCAGGAGGTGCTCTCCAATCATAACATAACCTTGAACGAGGCCAATAACACCATCACCTACACGCCGCGTCGTGAATATATCTTCGTGCCGGAGCGTTCGGTGGGTGACCCAAAAATCGATCGCATTCGGGCGCCTAATATACCCTACATGGGTGTCAGCACACAGGCAGCCAGCCTCTCCATGTTCGCTGCACTCGGCCTGAGCGCTCTGGCCAAACGCCTCAATGCACAGCCCATGCTGGAGGTCAGCGTTCACGACTACATGTGGGGCTATGAGGATCACCTGGTGCATTTGGCTTCCAAGTTTGTGCCCAGTCTGATCGATTTCTCCAGCTTTGGCATCATGGAGAAGGTTAGTATTCGCAGCGCATGCGTTTTGCTGTTGTCTGTTGCATGCCTAAAAATTTTGTTCAATTATCGTTCAGCTATTTCGCGAGGGCAATGAGAGCAACGTGGTCAATATGCATCTGCCAGAGCTCAAGGATGCGCATGGTGTTAACCTGCCTGGCTCGCCACGCGGCTATTCCATCAATAGCATCAACTACGAACGCGGGTTTAAGCGCTGGGAGTACGATGAGGCCACCAAGTAAGCAATGATTAGCCATTGCCCAAGTTCCTGGGTTTTACCATCTGTCTCTTCTTGCAGTGGCACTCAGTGTAATCGCATTTGGGGCAGTCATGATGCCACCCTCTTCCCACGAGACATGAACGAACACGACACCTTCCAAATCTATCGACGAACTTTCTGTCGGCTCCTGCCTATGAAATTCAATCGCACACTGAACTTTAAGGGTCTGGATGCCTATGAGTACGTTATGGAGCCACATATCTTTGACAGCGAGCTGCACAGCGCCAATTCCTCATGCTTTTGCAAGAATAATCACTGCCTGAAGCGAGGAGTAGGCAATGTCTCTCCCTGCTATTACAGTAAGTGCTCCGGAAGCACTGCTGTGTATCAATCTAATTCTTTTGCCATCTCTTTCTATATCTTTTCCAGATATGCCTCTGGCTATTACTTATCCGCACTTTATGCATGCTGATCCCAGCTTACTGAAACCTTTTGAAGGACTTTATCCAAATGAGTCCCGCTTTACATCGACTTTTATGATGCAGCCGGTAAGTGGACAGGAGGTAAATTGTAGTTGTTTCTTCAAAACTAACTGACCAATCCCTACAGCAACTGGGCGTACCCTTGCATGTTCATATGCGTCTACAGGCCAACCAAGTGGTGGGCAACATCAAGTTCAATCGTCTCATGGAACCCTTTGAGAATCTAGTGCTGCCTCTGCTTTGGGTCGATCTCACCATTGAAAATCTGCCCCTGAGCCTGCAGGTACTGGTTCATGCACTTAAAACTGGGTTTCCACTGCTGCAGCTTCTGGTGTCGCTGGGCTTGATCCTGGGCGGCCTTTACCACCTAAGTGCAGCGTTTCTTCTATGCTTTTGGTCGCCACCAGCTGGCATGCACAAGTCCGAGCACGGGGAGAAGGCCGCGAGCGTATTGGGTGCGCTAGCCATAAGCGCATCCCTGCACAAATCATCGCCGGCGGAATGTGTGCAGCCGGAGGTACAGCAGCCGCTGTTAGACGAGAATGCAGAAAAACTTGAGGTTTAGGCAGTGCGAACAATTCAATTGGAACATTACCTCAACCTACAATGGACTGGCGTTGGGTGCTGTCCACACTCTGTGATATTAGGAGCTAAACAAATAAGGAGATTTGGTGTAGATTATATTCTGCTCAACGGAAACAACTTAGGGAACATTCTATGCTTATGTAAAAATTAAGGTTAATGGTAATTTGTTTGCACTCGATAAATATACATATGCAGCATGATAACTGTAAAAGATTATCGATTAACGATTAACGAGTATCGATTAACATTTCTGGACTGGAACTGGCCTTAATGTGAGGCAATCGTGTCCTCAATCCAATTTAAGTAGTACGAGATGCGCAGGTAAACATCTGGGAAATTCTCAAGTGCACAGCCCGAACCAAAGGAGGTGACTCCGGCCAATATCCAGGGACCGTCACGCGAGAGGCGACACTGAAGCGGCCCGCCGGAATCGCCCACACAGGTGCCGCCCTCGCCGTTGAGCTGGCCAGCGCACAAATGACCGCTGTGAATTTTCACAAAGCTACCGTAGGCATCCCTGCATCTGGAAGCGAAACTGTACATTAGCTAATCTGATTGAAAAGCAATAGGTGGCTGACTCACCTGTTATTTTGGTGCAGCGGCACATGCGTCTTGAGCAGCTGATTGGACAAATCGCCGCTGATGTTCGCCTTGCCCCAGCCCGTGGCCACGCAGTCAATGAAGGGCATCTCATGCGAGTCCCCGCCCCTGGCGAACTGTGTGTCCTGCTCCGAATCCAGCTTGAGCTTCATGAGCTTGTCGTTGCGCCGCCGAGTGCGTTTCTGGCTGCGGGGTGAGCGCTGCGACTGCCTCAGCGCCTGGCGCAATCGACTGAGGATCTTCATATTCATTAGCTCCCGCATGGACACGTCTATGGAACTGGGAGTTGTCACATTACGGTAGCGTCTGCGACTCTGCGCACTGCGCAGAAAATTGTCAATCTTCTCAGGTACATCGTCCAGCTCCAGTTGTTGGCTGAGAACATCCTCCATCGCTGACGCTGGTGCCTCCGGTGACTCGCGCAGCATGAATGGCAAACAAATGCGACGAATGTGGGAGGAGCGTGAGAGATCCGCGGGCTTGGACAGCTTCATAAGCACCACATCGTGTCGAAAGTTGTGATACTGATGGTGCAGCACAATTTTCTCAACTGGAATACGCTGCTCATTGCCCGTCTCCACATTGCGGTCATGCTCGCCCAGCACCACCGTCCACAGCGGTGGAATGGGCAGATTAAAGAGATCGCTGCGAGAGAAGAAACGTTGAGCGGCATTTACAACTGGGCGGAGTGGCTGGCACTTACTTGTGCACGCAGTGGGCGGCGGAGAGTATCCAGTACTGATGAATGAGCACAGCACCACACCAGTGGCCCAGGAAGCCTAGCGAGGGATGCAGCAGTTCCAGCGAGGCCTGCCACGGAAATTGACCCTCGTGCGTGGTAGCACCGGCAATAATCCGTGCCTCGCGACGTCCGGGTCGACAGCCGCAGTCTGTGTTGTAAAGGTTCACTCAAGACTGCCCGATTCTCGGCGAGATTGATTACACTCACCTGTCTCAAACTGCGCGGCGTTGTGCACCAGCAGCAGCAGGCAGAGCCAGCGCAAGGTCAGCGCCAGTGCGTGTGTTGCCCGCTGTTGTTGTTGCCGTTGCCGTTGCCGTTGTTGTTGTTGTTGTTGTTGTTGTGACGATAGCTTCATCATGTTGTCGCTGCTCGCCAAGCAACCGCACGGCCTCAGCGACTGATCGCGCGCATGACTGACCCAGACCCAGACCCAGACAGCTGTGGCTGTGGCTGTGCCAGATGGCAGATGCCAGTAGCGGTATCCTGCTGATGATGCTGTTGCGACTATTGTTACTGTTACGGCTGCTTTTCACTTTCACGCTTGCAGTCAAATGAGCTGCCGAGCTAAACTCTGGTGACTCTAGCCCCGGCTGACTTCTTTAATAACACGCAAAACCTTTTTATGCCGTAAATATTATAATTTCCGAGATTTTCCCAGCTACACTTTTTTGCTTTTCTTTTCTCGCGCTGCGCATTAATTAGCCAAATGTGGGCGTTACCGGCGCTGTCCGAGCCGCAAAATATGCGCGCGCAGCTGCAAATGGCAGAATAACTCAAACTTAGCTCGAACTGAAACTGAAACTGAAGCTGAAAACTGGGGGCCCGTGCCCACGGTTATATAATGTCGTTGTGCCCACTGATGCTGGGTGGCCCGGGGCGGGTTATATTAACGGTTTCGGTTTTCGACAACAGCGCAGGCGCCGCGTTTGGCTCTTTCGCTTTACAGCTTGGAAGTTCCGCTCGTGGTTGGTTAATGCGGCTCATGCGAATCGTTAGCGACGAGCGCCAAAATGCAACTGTGCGCTGCCCAGGTTTGCCAACAAACATTTACCGTTTCGGTTACAGCGAAGCTGCGCAGTCGGCGTCGACATTTGACTGAGGATAGTGTTGCATGCCCCGCCGCGTCCGCGGCCAGTTACAACAGCAACAGCAGCAACAGCAGCAATAATAATAATAACAAAGCGTCGTCAACGAAAGTGAAAAGACAGCGCGAGGCGGGCAAAAGAGCAGCTAAAAGCCAACAACAACAACAACATCAAACAACAAACAACAAAAACAACAACATCCACATTGATGACGCTGACGCTCGCTTGGGATTGAAGAGGAAGCAGAAGAGGTTGTAAAAAGGGTAAGTTAGGCTTGCCTCAACATTGGCTTATCATTCACCTTATCATTGAATACAGAAATTACAGCACTGCGATAACAATTCATTGATTAATATAAGTATATTCCAATCTAATCAGCATTAAAATTATGGTAAACGTGAAGCTGACAACAGCAATTATATTGTTTGATCTATTGCTTCATAATTTATACGTGATCTATTGCTATAATTATACGACTACTGTGCAAATCGCTTAACGTCTAGTTTATGAACGTAACCCAGCTTGATAAGTATTAGTATGTAAATTTTACTTATTAATGAGTTTAGCTATACTATAATATAAGTATACATTGAGCTTTAGGTATTCTTGAAAGATGTCAAAATATACACAAATAGCTATAGACAGCGTTAACATGCCTTACAATGTGGATCGTGTTCGAAATGTCATTGAATCATTGTTAAACTGTAAACAAATCTGAGCTTATGCAAAATCTCAAGAATTTCTCGTTTAAGCACAATTTAATCACAATTTTAATAAGACTTTTTCTATCGATTAACTTATTTACAATTATAATACATTGTAAGTCACATAAAGTACACTGTACCAGCACGTGTATCTACGGCATCTAAGTGCTCTATTAATTACCGATAAATATGAACTTGATTCAGACTCCTATATTAAAGTTAATTGGCTTGTTGGGTCAATGAGCCTAGTCGAGCGTTTGCATGCGGAAAATGCCAACGTTACGTATACGTCCAGTATTTCTCGGATATTCCTGGTGTGGCAGTTAACAAGTACACATTAATTGGCCCAACTGAAACATGTTAATTACGGTATTTAAGTGAACCATTTACTCGGTACTGCAATATTTATAAGGCAGGCAATGCTTTGATATTTATGACAATTACCTTTAGAACAAACAACTTTATAAATAACGCAGCTAGCTGCTCGGCACAACGTGATGGATCAGTGTGAATGATGTTGGCCCAACAAGCCAAGCCGACTGAATGCGGCTGAGTAAGTGAGTGAGTGTATGCGAGTGCAGCTGAGTGTTGCTGCGAGTTACTTTCGTTTTCATTACATCCAGCAGCAGCAGCAGCAGCAGCAACAGCAGCAGCAGCTGACTCTACGGACAGTACGTCCGCCCGGGCTAGCATCCGGACCCGCGCCCGTTTTGAATTCCGCGTTGATGCACAAACTCATAAGTCATGTTGCTGCTGCAACAGCAGCGACAACACACACACACACACTCATTGCTATTGGGTACTCTGCAATGGGGAAGTTGTTAATGCAACAGCAACAGCAGCAGCAGCAACAGCAGCATCAGCGGCCGCATCAGCGGCCGCATCGGCAACAGCAATAACAAAAACTTTGGTCTGTTTACGCAGCCAATTGATCATTTAAGCCCAGTTAAGTCGCTGTTGAGCCGCCAGCCTGTCAATTTGTTGTTGTGGGCGTTGTCATTGCCGCTGCCCGTGGCATGGCTGTCGCCGTTGCAATAGTTGCCATTGTGCTGCTGTCGCTGCTGCTGTTGTACAATTAACCGCCGCCTTGGGAGCCAGCAATTTGTTGATGTTTGCTTGTTTGTTTGTTGGTTTGCCGCTTGTCGATGACGAACGTTAATCAAAATCAGAAAATAGCTTGCACAATCGGCGCAGATTTTTATGGCTTACGGTTCACGTCCCTAGTTAAGGCTAATACCGGGGCTAAATCGAGTGTTGTGAACTTTCACAGCGTTGCAAAAACCGAAATTAATTTTTTATAAATTTAATGGAAATAATACCAAGAAAAAATCAAATGAAATTTTACGCAAACACCGTGCGGCGACAATCAACGGAAGCGTTGCGGGTCACTTGGACTCAGCAGCAGCAGCAGCGGCAGCAGCAGCAGCAGCCAAATTAGTCAAGCTAAACCAAATGAGCACGTAAATCTTTGCGTTGGCGTTGGGAGAAATCGTGGTTCGAGACCTTGAATGCAGCACAGGCAACAGTGGCGCATTGGGCTGCAATTTCACTGCACTGTGGTTGCTGTTATTCAATTGCAATTGCATCATAGCAACATGTGGCCAGCTGATCGGCAGCGGCAGCGGATGCAGCGAGAGAGTTTTTTAAACCCGACAAAATCGGACACATAGCGAAGCGGGCGTCGACAGCAGCACCACAGCTGATCGACATTAGGCAGAGCCAGTCTCGCATTTGCATGCCACGCAGCAGCAGCAGCAGCAACAATAACAACAACAGCAACTACAGTTAATATCGAAGCGTATCTTTAAGATGCGCGCATTACATTACCAAATGGCAGCGGGCGCTTTCCACGCGGCTGACGCGCAGACTTTGCCGTTGCCTCACATGAAAACGAAAGTGCTTCAAGTGGTTAGCCAGATGCTGTTGCTGCTGCCGTTGTTGTTGTTGTTGTTGCTGTTGTTTAGGTTATACTATTTGCTGGCGCTCACGATTAAAAGTTGCTATCTCTGTCTCTTAACTGCTGCTGCTGCTGCTGCTGCTGTTTCCTGTATCTCCAAGTTGCTGCAGTGTGTTTCTGTTTGAATTGTTGTTGCCGCTGCTGTGAGGTTGCGGCTGCTGGCGCTGACAGTGGCAATGGCAATGGGGGGAATGCCAGCGCCAACGTTGCATGCCACATGCGCCGCGTGCAGACCGGCGCGAAATATTTTGTTTAGCTTACAAAAATGTTTGTACACAATTTGCAAGTCCGTAAAAAACAAGAAAAACATTTGCAGTTTGTTGCAGCTGCTTCCAAAAACCTATTCGAAAAAAATACATTTAGCTGCAAGCTAAACGACGAAATTGATAAAAATGAATATATAATTCGAATTATTTGCTTAAGCCCGAATATATAATATTTTACATGGAAATGTGCGCGGGCAAAATTCTTTATATAGTATGTGCATAAATCTAAAAACTCCCTTTCAATATTTTCTTTCAACAAGCTCATTAAGTTCTGAATAATTAATAAAAATACTATAAAAATTTGAATAATATGACAAGAGCATTTGAGCTTCGATGTATTGAACAAAGGCACTTAGGATTTCTTTTTTTTTTTGTTGTTTTTGTTAATATTATTTATTTACCAAATACTTCTTCACACTCGTATTTGTTTAAGCCAGGCGCGTGTTTTGTTACAGCGAACTGCAAAATTAGTTACATGAAATACGATAAATTTGACTTTAACATTGGGTATTTCAAGGCTATCTTTTGCATGTTTAGCTAATTTTTGTATAGTTGGTTTGGTGAAAATTTGAGTTGGTTCAGCTGAAAGCGGGACTTGAAATGCCAGGATTTGATTAGCCATTCGCACGTTCTGCTTGATATCGCGTGTCCACAACCGGGCACAGGTATTACAGGTAGCGCCCACCCAGGTGACTTTACATTGCAGCAACATCAGCAACAGCAGCAGCAGACGCTCAGCAGCAGCAGTTCCGATATCGCCGTCGTGAGCTGTAAAGTGTTTTTATTAATAGCAATTAGCGTTTACCAAATTGCTTAGAAATTGTGGTGCATGTTTATTTTTATATGTTACTTCAGTTTTTTGTTGATGTTTGTTATTTATAAGCCGAATTCGAAGTGGGTAACAATGAGTGTATTGGCTTTTCATTATCTCTCAAACGCAGCTCAAACCTCTTCTCGTATACCATATGATTCAAGAGTTTCGTCTTTCCCTTTGGTATTGAGTATAAATGCATTTGAATGTCATGTCACACCATGGACATCTACATCTGTGTGTGTAGGTTGACAAGAAAGAAGAAATGCATGCTACAGCAGCTCGCAGCGGTTTTGCAGGGTATCTGCTAGTCAAGCAATCTCGATAAGAGCACTCTTACTTGTTTTTTGTTGTTGTTGTTGTTTCTGCTTGTTTTATGTGGCGCAAAACCTGCGGTTTCCACATGGCGGCATGGGAAATTACTCAGCAATGCAACTGCATGTATGCATTTATGTACCCACTATACCCTAGACTGGTTTCTTAGTGTGCGTGTGTGTGTGTGTGTGTGTGTATAAGTGGTGTGCTTTTGCTTTTGCTTCCTTTCAATAGTTTTAAATGTTTCGAACTCCATTGAACCCGCTTGCAGCAGTAAACGTCGCTGACAAATCGCGCCAGTTTGCCAGAGAGCCACAGCCGCAGGTGATGGTTCAGCCCCTTGCGGTGATTGTCTAATCAAAGTCAAGTAAAAATTAAGTGGCTAAATTATGTCATGAAGCACGTTCAGCACCGTGGTTGTTGCTGCTGTTGTGTGTGCTGCGCTGTCTTTTGTTTGCCGCAGTGCAGGCAAAAATTAAACATAAAAAGAAAACAACAAAAATTCTCACGCCACGAGCCTGACAAACGTAATTACCCCACTCGAGCTTAAATAAATAAAGAGGAGAGCGAAGCAGCCACTAAGATGCTGCCAAAATACCAGATACCATATCTATTTATACTAAGTACATATCACGACCGTTTTCGGGCAACTGAATTTGAAGAAAGTTATATAAATAAGTATGATAAATAAGATGGCCAAGTAAAGTCCAGGCTCTACCTAGTAACATTTAACTGGAAGCTAAATGACTTATAACAAGTACCTTAACTGGAGTCAAGATCAAGCATAGCTCTGAATGTTACCAATCTGATCCCTTGTACAATTAAAAGTTTCAATTTGTAAAGCCTTGACGCGTTCTCCAATCGTACTTAGTTTTTCTCTGAGTGTAGCTTTTCTGTGAGCTAGATAACCGCCCAGATGTCAAGTCGCAGATGCATAATTACAATTACACATGAATTGCACTTGATTTGACTTACGAAAATGCTTACAATTCGACTGGAGGCCACTCGAATGTCAGCTCTAAATTAAATACAATTTGCCATATAAATATATATTGTTGAAATGACAAATCGCCTGGGCCTTACTTCTGCACCCAATGCGAATTTGATGACGACAGTCGTCGACGACTGACACGTTTGCTGACGTCTTTGTTTGATAAGCGTGTTGGCTATCATGGCAGAGCTTTGGATATCTCTTGGCTTTTAGGTTTTTGGCAAACATTTTTTCTTGGTCTTTGTTGCTTATCAGCAAAGCAGTTGCAAAAAGTACCGCAGTTGCCGCGCTACGTATCTGTATCTGTAAGATACAAATGCGGCAATTGCAAAACACCAACTGCGAGCATTTGGTTCTATGGATTGTTGTATGGGGCGTTTTTCTATCAAGCAAATTTGTGCACATGGCTTTTTACATGTCATAACCTTAGCCTAGACCCGGCACACATACACGAATGCTTGCCACTGGGCTGAAGTACCCGCAGACCCATGTTTGTGTGCTGGCCCAACGGGGTCGGCCAAGAGATAAATTAGCCTGCCAAGTCGGCTGGCAAGCTGTCTGGACTGACCCAGGCACAACCATTTGGGCCATTGTAGCCTGCCTACGGCCCTCTGCCGGCCGCTGATGTTGCCTTTTTCATGGCTTCCGTTGTCGTAGCGGTTGCCAAAATCAATGGAAATTTTTCGGCTTCCGCCGCTGTTGTTTCAGCCACCCGCTCGGGGCTCGGGGCTTGAGCCTGCATTGGCTTGTGGCGAAATAGGGCCGGCGGCGCAATAATTGTTATGATGCCGTCCGTTAGTCTAATATTTATTTTGCATATGTGTTGCATGTTTGGCCTCTATCTAACAAATACCCTAAGCTTGTTAATACTCTATCCTGTTGGCAGTGGACATTGGCTTTCATTTTAATTTAGCCGCAACTTTATGCTTTATATATAATCTTGTAAGTTGTTACTTATCCTTGAGCCTTTTTTCTAGTAACTTCTATACCGGAGATAAGCTCAGGTCTGATTAACCTTTACAATTAGAAAGGGGTGGGAGACATACCTTATATGTACACTTTGCGGGAACAAACGAAGGAGAAAAAGGTGTATATGAAATAGATTAAGTAAAGCGTGTTAATGTGAGTGTCAGTGTGAGAAGAGATATTGGTTTTTAAATTGTCAAACACAGCTTACTAATATGACACTTAATCAATAAAAACTGTGTCATACTCGAATTCATGAGAATCGCATAGTAGGGCGTTATTAAAAATTACGTAATTTACAGCGGAGCTCCTCCTCATAACGTAAAATAAGGTAAGAGAACAAACAACAAGAACTCGAAATACTTTTTATACAAAGGTTTTTTAATTATATATATCAGAATTTTCAGACAGCTCGTCAGTCATATCATCGAGGTCTATTATTACTGAGTGCGCCTGGTTAAATATACAATTTTGGAATATTCCCATGCTTTTCCCAAATTGACGGCTTTGCATGCTGACGGTCAGTCATTAAGTGCAGCGAAATTGCATTCTGAGTTTAGCGAACATTTTGTCAGAGCTGATTACATTATAGCGTAGTAATAGAATTACCTGACAACAGGACACTATCCGCTTTGTATGCAGTAACTAAATTTCTGCCTAGATATTGAACACAATCCTCTTGGCTGTCGGCATTTATTCAATTATGAGCACATGTGTGTTGGCCAGAACTTAATTCAGCATAGAGCCTTACTTTGAACATTGTTAGCTGACGCATCCTGGTTTGGTGTTAATCATTCACACGCGACCTTCAATCCCCTAGGCAAAGCACACGTATTTGACAGCGTCCCACTAAATTGTTTTGCAAACAAGCTTTGACCAAAGTTACAAGCAATTTGGGGTCGAGCTTTCCAAGAGCTCGTCTTAGTGCTCACTTTTGACCAAAAAGGATGCAGCAGCTTCTTAGCATCTGCCTTTCAGCCTGTCGGTTAATTACGAATCATTCAGTCAAGAAAATTGTTTCCTCTATAAATTGACTTGTGTTTAGTTTAGTTGTTCCTAGTAATTTAGAGTATTAACAGCTTCGATCTTGAATTGATTTGTTTAGATGGGATTAGCGTTTCGTTTGCATTTTTAGATGCCAACGTTATGTTTCGCCAATGAAGGTCAGATCCCCAGTATGAGGGTGGCTGAGAGGGTGGAGCTGTGGGTGGTTGGGCGTTGCGACTGCAATTGCTGCAAATTAAAATTCGTTTATTGTGCCAAAAGTTATGCAAGATTTGTACATATCCGATCTATTTGTGTTTTGTGTGTGCTGGAATTTTATAATACCGAGTGGCCCTCGCAAACACGTGAAAATAATTACACAAGCGCATGGGGCAAATGAAAAAATTAATTTAAGTGCAATGTCGGCGACTAGCACAAATCCCGGCTCATCAATTTGGACTGCTAAAACGACACAAGCCAAATTTATTTTGGCCAAACATAAATCTGCCAGCTCACAACTCGGCTAAAACCAAAAGTCACAGTAACACAGACTCACACATACACAGACACACACAGACACAGATACACACATACACTGTGACAGTGACAAGCTTACATTGCAGGACATGTGTAATTTCTCACGTGATTTAACGATGAAAGCGATTTAGTATTCTAGGCTGACTACGAGATACCCTATAGTAGAAAACGTAACACACAGAGCAAATCATAAAACTGTGTGAGTTTTTCTCGGACAGATATTTGCCTAAGTTAGTTCCTTTTGAAAGCCAATTATGCTTTTATACAGAGGTGTAATAAAAAGGAGATGAAAGTTAGCTGTAAAGAAAGTTTAGATAAGCACTTTGTAGAACTTGCCTTCTCATGAACTTATCTAATGTTACGACTAGAATAGAATCCAGAGATGAAAGTTAATAGTAGAGAAAGTCTAGATAAGCTCCTTGTAGAACATGCCTTCCCATGAGCTTAGCTCGTGTTAGGACATGAATAGAATCCAAATACTAATCACAACTTTTAGTGTAAGCTAACTATGAAAACGGAGAGATATCTCGGAGAAATATTCATACACACTAGTTTCTGTTTAAGGCCAAATATGGCTTTAAAGAGGTGTAAAATATGCCTCTTTGTAGAACGTGACTTCTCATGAGCTACCGAATAACTTTAGTAATAACTTTAGTTCTTAAGTAAACACCTTAAATTTATAATTTTAAGGGAATAGCAATCTTTCACTTTCTCTTTTGCTTTTACACTGGCAGTGCAAACAAATAAAATACCTCTGGATGGGTATGTTGCCAAAAAACAAAAACTAAACGAACAAACAAAAAATTTCCAAATGAAACAAACAATACAATTGTTTGCTCTGCTATCTGGTTGCTCCCATTGTGTTGTTGCTGTTGCTGGCGCGAGCGCATAAAGGAAAGTGCTTAAAAAATAACAGTAAATTACACAAGCACAAGCGCCACGCCAAGCGGCACGCCACGCCCCCATTTCACCGCCTCAGCGTTGCATGACGAGCTTGCATACTTTTAGGGACAGCTGATTTAATTCCGCGCCAGAGGATGCCATGCGGGCCACAGCCACAGCTATACAGAACTGACGCTTGCTCCTGCCAATCGCCGGGGGTGGTCGGCTGCGCAGCGCAGCGCCGAGCAATTTGCAACGTTCCAACCGCCGTTGCACCTGACGCTGTGACTCAAGCTAAGCACGCATACCCCGGTGTGGCACATAAACTGCGGGCGGAGGAGGAGTAGCCGAGGGCGCAGATAGATTCTGGTTCGGGCTGGCAGGCTCCTTTGTGCAGCGCACATCATGCATTTATATGAGCGGAATTCGTAATACAAGTGTGTGTTTAAATGGTTTTCGGGCAGAGAGTGTTTCCTAATCTGATTTGTGCCAAATTGCAGACAAATGCATTTGGATACTTCCGTAATGAATTTTTGCGAAAATTGTTTTTGTTTTCCAACTACATTGTTAAAGCGAAATGTATGCAAAACCATAATGAAATGCACATGAAATCTGCCACTGTCAAGCATTTGGTTTCCCTTTGACAAATATAATTGAAATGATTAATACTACTTTTTATTATTGTTTATTACTTTCGTTTATATATGCATAAAGTGCCTGATCCTCGCTGATCAGTTGCTTTTCACTATATTGTCAGCTTGGGCTTAATTCAGGATGTACTCTGCTTAAAAAGCTTTCAAGGATATTAAGACTTTTATTTTCTGGCAATATCATATCAGCATCTCGCTGATCTCTCTTGCAGCTTTGTAACAAAGTCAGCTCTTGGTTGGTTTCTCAACCCACATCCTCATGGCGGCCACTACCCGAGACTTTCATTATATTCGGTCTTTCCTTGGTCTATTCTTTTGTGCAGCTCTTTTGGCCAGCGCTTGTCATTGTTTTGTTTCCTCGTCCATTGTTGTTGCTGCTGTTGAAGCAACACTAAACAATACGGCGAAATTACTTAATTTCATGTTGGTCTAATCAAGTTGCCATTGCCGAGCGCCAAGAGCGAGTGTGCGGCTGGCACGGAAGGCCGCACAAAAGCGTGCAATGCGAAGAGCATGAGTAAAGTGTGTGCAGGTGCGGATTGCCAGCAAATAACGTGCCGTTGCCGTGCCAAGCACACATGTGTGTGTTGCCAGTGAGCATACACGTATATGCTATGGAGACCCCGAAGCTAACTGACTGCTGCCATCTTTTTTTTCTTGTTTTTCTTCTGTTTTCTTTTTTTTTTGGGCCACCGTTTAGTGGCCGCTCATTTATGCCCCAAGCAGCAGCGAGAGGCAACAACAACACGAAATAGGTGGACAGCTAAACGCTGACAACAACAACCAGAACGAAAGCAAAAACTGTGCAAGGCTTGCTGCCATTTAACATCTGGCCTGGGACTCGGCCTGGGCCTGGGCCTGGGCCTGTGCCTGGGCCATGTTAATCTGAAAGTGTGTCAATGTCGACATCCGTTTCCTTTTGCCAAGGTAGCAGCCGCCTGCAGAAGAGGGAGAAGCTGTTATAGCTGCACTCATATGGCCACTTGAGATGCAAACAGGTAAAAGGACCACAAATTTAAACATTTGTCTACTCCAACACGCACCGTCGCGCACCCACACACACACACAGACACATTCACACAGACTAGAGCTTGGCAGGGGAACGAAATGAAACTAGGCGAAACATTGGTAAAACGGTCATCTGCAATAGGCAGCAACGGCCGCAGCGAACGTTTTGGCAATGGAACACGAAATTGGCGCAGCCTGTGCAATCTTCTTGTCGCCTTTTTTTGTTTGGCCACTGCGCAGCGGGCGCGCTATTCTGTTGGCCACTTTTTCATGCTGATAAATTGGCAGCGACATTTCAGCAAGAGTTGACAATTACCAGCGCATACATGAGCTCATCTACTGTGTGTTTGTGTAGGTGTGTGAGGGTGTGTGTGTGTGTGAGAGTGCCTTGTATAATTAAAAGCAAGAACACCAGCCATGAAATTGTTTTGCTTAAATGCCTTTGAATGCCACTGCAGCCGGTTGGTGGTCTACACTTGGATATGATCGAATGCGAATGCGCCGCAACTTTAATTATGCTGCCAAGTGGCACGACTGTATGCATGTGTGTTTGTGTGTGTGTGTGTGTGTGTGTGTGTGTCAAGGCTATGCTTAAATTTGTCCAAAACATTTGTACATTTTGATTTGTTGTATTTCTGGCCATGCACTGTGCCAAATGCAGCCATAAAATATGCTATGAAAAACAATTGATTTGCATTCAAAAGTGGCTGTTTCTAGAAAATATTAGAATTCTACAATTGAAAAGTGTACTATTTATTCTTTTTAGCACATTTCCATTTCCTTGAAATCGTCTTTCTGCAATTATATTATAGAGGCGTAAATAAAACCTAATTCCAAAAGCATCATCGTTTCTGACACTTCTTCTCAAACATGTCAGTCAATCAAACCGAGTATCTAATCTACATGGCCACCTATGCGATAAGATTAATCTGTCTGTGAATAAGCACACACAAGAATACATACATTATGTATGAGTAACAACTACAAATTAGACAATTTGAACGCAATCTAGGCCTGTTTAATAAACGCCCAAGCCTGAGTCTGCATCGATTGCTTTGAAATAAGTGAAAAAGAATTTAATTAAATTACCATTTTCTGCAAGTGTTTAATCTCCAAATATCAAGTAGACCCCAAAAATGCCGCATGCTGTCCTGTACGGCTGCACGTGGTAGCCGACTGCACACACATACAGAAACACACACACACATACACATAAACCGCTGCAGTCAGGAGCGACAAGTGCAGCGCAGCGTCGACAGCGACGCAGACGCAAACGCAGCGATAAGATAAAACGTGCGATGACAAAAAGCACCCAAAGCGACCCACGACGACGACGACGACGACGACGAGGGAAGCCGAAGTTCTGCAACGAGGCGACTGCGACGCCGACGCTGACGCCGATGCCGATGCCAATGCCGATGCCACGGAGTGGCTGGTTGTTGGCTACTGTTGCTGGCGCTGGTCGCTTATAAAAGCCGCTGGCTCGACACGAGCGAGCATCACAAAACATTGAAGCGCGTTGCCGAGCAGACAAGCACATAGTGGAGGCCACATAGACATCTACATTAGCAGCCGCAGCCGCAGCCACAGTCAGAGTCAGAATCAGAGTAAACCAACGGTAAAGTGAAACAATAACACTAGCTGTCGCCGCAGCTTGTGTGTGTGTGTGTGCGGGTGCGAGTGCATTTGTATTTGTGTTAAGAGTTTCCGTTACAAAAATAATGCCACAATTTCGAAAATACATTTGGAAAACCGACAAAAGAACAAGAACAAGCCCCAAGTAACGAGCACAAGTTCTTCAAAGAAGAAGCATTACAAGGATGCCTTACATGGCCATCCCAGCAGGAACCCACCAGCATAGTCAAGTAGCCTGGCTGTCAGTTTTGTAAGGGGTTTGCGGCCCACCTGGCGGCCCTTGTGCAGACCGCCTCATCATTGTGAAGAGCGAAAACTTAACAAGTGCAAGAAACGATGCTTTTGTAATGAATTCATTCAAAGTGTTGACGGCCAAAGTTTTCTCAAAAAGTTTTCAAAACACACAAAAAAAAAACAAAAAGAGTGAGAACACAGAACACAGAATATGCAAGCAGCTCTGCTCAAGGATCCTCGTCCTGTTCCGGTTTGCTGGGCCAACCACTGTCGCCAGCACCGTGTGCGCCGCAGGCCTAAACCAGCGCCACGGGCTCCCTTTTTCGCTCCCGCTCTCACTCTCTCTCTCTCTCTCTCTCTCTCTCTCTCTTGTCTGGTGTCTGTTGTTGCCCACTAAATTAAATGTAAATTAATGCAAATTACACAAAATTACTGCGGGCCGCACAATGCAACAACTGCAGCAGTTGCTGAATGCAGCTGCTGTCTGCCCCCGAACCTATGGGCTGCATCAAAAGATAAAATACGCTCGCTTTGTCTATTATTTTAAATTGGCTGCGCAAATTTGCGGCATCGCAAAAGTAATTAGCGACCATTGTAGCTGTGCCACAGATAAGTAGGTGGAATCAGAATCAGAAAGAGCAGCTCGTACAGCAAAAGCGACCGTAAAGCTTGTCACTCAAACCCAAGTAGAACGAAATTATAAGATATCATCTCAAGGTTTGATACAACAAAATAACAAATAGACCACGCGTCAGCTCTCTGCTCATCCTTTCCAATATACGTAGTATGTCCTTGTAGATCAATCGAGTATGTAATTATATATCGTGTCAATCGACGATTAAAATATCTAAAGGAAGAGAGCTTATACTTATACTTACGAAGACTAAAGACAAAAGACATTTCTCAGATACTTCTCAGACTCATTTTGGTAATCTTAAACATTCTGAATGAGCAAATTCGCTGTTTATGTTGATTGATCAGTCGATTATCAATTAAAGTGAATCAAAAGCCAATTGAAATAGTTGTAAATCGATCGCATAATGCCAGAAAGTTCTGTACAATATTCCAATCTCAAGTTCCTTTCCATTAAATGCGACGTATTTCGAGTTGCTTTCAAGTCGAAAGAATCTGTGATAAACGACCTATACTATATACAATAGTCAACGAAACTCCTGAAAAACTTTCTTTTCTTGGCTTAAAAGTTGCGAAAGTTCAATTCGTACTAACTTAAAATAAGTGCAACTGTGCAACTTCTACCAAGGCACACACAGCTCAGACACAGCGCAAACGCTTGAATTGACGCCCAAGCTCATTTTTTAATGGGCTTGACAAATACGTCGTTTATTTAGTTGAGGCTCTACCAAAATGTCAATTAAAAGTTTTATAGCCTTATATTGGCCAAATAATTATGATAGCGCAGATGATAAATGTTAATGGGCAGCGCGCCATAAAAATGACAACAAAAATTGGCACCAGTTTTTCCGTTATTAGGCGTTGAATCTGGCTCTAATTAATGAGCCGGGATGCCATCGACTGGGCCAAAGCCACAACCGCAGGCAAAGCCATTTTGTGGCTTCGTTCGCCTGGTTTTTATGCACTGGCGCATGAGTATTGATATTGTCAATAAATGTGCCTTGGCACAAACCTCCAAACATAATAAGCGAATAATGAATGGGGCTGCAGTTAAATATAGGGTAAGGGCAACGGCAATGGCAAGGGCAAGGGCAAGGGGAAGTGAGCACCGGAAATGCGTTAATATTAATGAAAACATTTGGAATTGGCAGCAGCAGCAACAAAACAAATTAGAGCGCAATGTTCAGTTTCGTTCAGATGTCGCATTGTCGACCGCACCACGTGGCGTATGCGTAATGTGCAAATTTATCGCTGAAAAGCGCGAATTCAATTTGCGTGCATATTTAATAATTAATTTCAGTTGAACATAAAATGCGCAACGGTCTATTAAAAGGCTTAAAATTTCATTTTCAATTTCCAACTCGAATAACGCACTCGAATGCAAATGAAAGCCAATTTCATTCCTGACACATTTGCCTTAATTCCATCTGTTCGGTCGGCTTACAGGATGCACGCGACGTGGCAAAAAAAAAAGAAAAGAAGCAAATGAAAAAAGTGAAAACCTATTCGATGCATGCTGCAAATTAAAATAAAAAGCGCGTTAAACTCAATTTCATTTATTTATTTTTCGAATGCTTTGAGTTAACTGAATCCAATTTTCCTTTTTGTCCTCTCAATTTACCCAACCCATTTGATAATTGACACACGCGTTGGCAATTAATAAGCTCCGACTGACAGGTGCTTCCATGTGTGTGTGTGTGTGTGCATGTGTGTATGGTAAATATACTTATTTAACCACATTCTAAATGACAGTTCGACCATAATTTATTTAAATGTTCGTTGAATAAAATGCCATTGAAAATTATTGAAGTCTAGCAAATACACCTGAATTTACAATTATATACAAAATTATATAATTGCCAGCCATTAGTAGGAGGGAGACAGATTTATATAAAAATGAAGGGGAGAGTGGTTCAGAGAGAGAGCAAGAGAGCGAAAGAGGAATAAAAAGGGGCGAGTGAGAGTATAAGCAGTGATAAGGTCAATTAGATTGGAAAGATAATCAAAGCATGAATTCATGAGAATCACATAGAAGGGTAATGTTTTAAAATATGTTATTATTTAATTAACAGCGCAGCAAGTTGAGATATCATAAAAGTATATTTAGCCTATCTTTCCAATCGAATAGTTGTTATCTTAAAATATTTCCTATAATTGCTTGAGATATTTCATATATTCCCTCAACATCTTAAAGCTCCTCGCATTTCTTAAGGTTTTATGGTCGACTTAATAAGTTCTTTAGCCAAGTTTCATGAATATTTATGAAACAATAAAAATAAGAGGACTTGAGGCGAGATTTATGCTTTTCACTCCAAATCAAATAATAATATTAGCTTAGCACTAAACAAACCGTCTTGACGGCTCGGCAATTGCAAATGGTTCTTAAGGCATAGCAAAAATGTTTATAGTTCTTCGTCGAGCATCTGGCGCAGAGATATAAGCCATTTAATTTAATTCCAAGGTGCATTATTATAAAGGAAAATAGTTTTGCACTGTCTTTCTATTTTACGGTCATTCCAGTTTGGCTGGCAGCCCATCAGCCAGCAGCTCGAAGCCATCGGCTTCAGCCTCACCAACTCGATCCGCATTCTCGTCCGCATCCACATCCGCATCTGCGGCGCTGTCGTCGTTGTCGTTGTCATCATGTTCATTGAATTGCGCGCCTTCCACTTGACATCCTGGCTGCAATTTCCTTGTTGTGAAATTATGCTTTTGCTTTGACTTTGCCGCCGTGCGATGGGATGATAAATAAAACAGCAGACGGCTGCAAGGTGATTCGGTAGCTTGGCCAACGTAAACTAAAGTAAACAGTTGCTGAATGCAGTCCATGGCCACGCCCAGCTGCCGCCCACCTGCCGCCCACCCACAGCCAGAGCGATTAACGGCGTGGGAACAAAAGCGAAATGAGCTGTTTCAGTCTGCCAATGACCATGCCCATGTGCGATGAAGCTGCTGAGCCGTGGTTTTCATGCCACATGCCATGTGCCATGTGCCACACGCCGCACGCCAACCTGCTGACATGCATTGCACTGATTCAGCCTCTGGCCTCGTTGGCTGTTTGCTTTTGATTGAAGGTTAAATGAGCCATGCCACGCAAGGCTGACATATTTACTGCACACCGACCCATATCCCCTAAAAGCAGCATTTGCATTGCGCGCATCCTTTGTGCATCCTTAGACAGACTTATTTTATTTCCCTTAGCTGAATTAGCTGGCATCAACCGAACCAATGGGTTGGCTCAAAAGGCGGGCAGCCTGTCAGCGAGGCAAGGCCCGCTGTGCGCTCTGGCATATTCCTTCCTTTCTTTTTTTTTTACGAGTCATCAGCGGGCCAAGATTTAGCCGTCTGACACGCCCGTTTAAATGATGCCGCCCCTAATTGAGTGCACTTTAAATTTGAAGACATTTTCCACTTGCAGTGCGTTTTATTTGCCAATTCTTTTTTTTATTGTTCTTCTCTTTAACTATTTCGTTATCCAATTTTCCATTTATGTTTGCTTGCAGCTGTCCCCGGGCGAAGACATCACAACAGAGCCCCAAACTCAAACTCAAATTCAAACTCCCAACTAAAAACAACAGAAAAAAGGAAATTCAAACATGTCTATCTCCGATTTTCGCAAGAAGAAGCTGCTGTTCCTGTTCAACGTGTTCTTTGGTGAGTTAAAGACTTCTAGATGAAGGTGAGCGTAAAATAGATATATGTGAAATTTATGTTTTATCTGCTGGCAAAACAGTTTTTAATTGATCTTCCACTTGTCATTCATACAATATATATATATATATATATACCAGCAATTCCGTTGAGAGCACATTTTGGGTTGAACTTCAAAATTTTCAATTCCATTTATGCAATTTAATTTGCCAGAATGTTTGCTGCACGCTGCGTATACTTAATGCTTGCTGAAATGTATTTGCATAAGCTTACGTGCATAGCCTTCTCCGCGCCAGTTGTTATCGCCCCCTCTAAAGCAATTGCGTAAACTTTGGCTTGTAAGCTGGAAATTCTTGGGCTGGCGCTGAAAAGTAGGCAACACATTTTGTTGTATGCAAAGCGAGTGTGCAACAAAGTCTGAGTGCTTTTCGATTATGACTAATTGTCAGGTAGTAAACAGTAGACTGTCGCTTTAGCGGCTTTTTGGCTTTTTGCCATGGCCGGCAGCAGCTGCTGTTGTTGGCGCCATAAAATGCAAGCGCCAAATACTTGACACTGCAACTTGAAGTGGCCATTTGCACACCGTTGCAACTGCAACTGCTGGCCAATGCAAATGACACGCCCTGGTTGAAATGGCCAGCAGCCAAAGAATGGGCGTGTACAAATAGGCATGGAGATCTGTCAGGATGGAAGGCAGGAAGTGCAACTAGGTGCCAGCTGCGCGACCATGAAAACCGTTTAACTTGCATTAATGTTTATTTCCGTCCTCCGCTCTCCGTTTTTTTTTCATGCTGACAAATAACCAACTGACCAACAACCGGACAAAACATGCAAACAATGCAAACAATGCTATTCATGCGGAATGCGCAACTTTGAATTCGCCAAAATGACGCGGGACCAACAGATGTGAACCAAAGCGGCGAAATTGACGTTAAGGATTTCGAGCTGGCCATCGAGGTAAGTGGAGAGCGTTAAAATATGCCAAAACAAATGTCGAATAACTGCAATTGCCACTGTCGATAAATATGCAAACCTAAGAATGTTTATAGACCAACAGCTGAATCAATACATGCAATAGAACCTGCAATAGAACGGCACGCCGAACATTAAATACCCTTGCAAGCATATAGCATGACTTTTATAGGGGACTAAACAGGACTTGTCCGTTTGTAAAGCCCAAATTTGGTAAAGAATGTTTGAGGAAGAAAGAGTATTTGCCTGGAAACAGTCAGACATGGCCAAATCTACTGATACTTAATCTATGGCATCATATACATATGCCTGCTTCTGTGCGTTACATATTGCATCACAAAGTTAGATTACCCTTTGTCAGCGTAGGAAAACAATAGAAACCAAGTACAACAATGTGCATGCTGAAAAGTTGGTTGGGCACATTTTGGAGCTCTGTTGATTTTGCATGGTATTTTTACGGGTTGTGTTTTTTTTTTGCTTTTGGGTTTGGTTTTTGGCAATTCACATTATTTTTGGTGCTTTTTGTTTAGTCAACTCGTAACTGATAACTCAATTTATGCTGACATTTTTGTTGCTGCTGTTGTTTTGCCATTGCAGCGTGTGTGCAAGCTGCGCGGCTGGGCAAAGGACACGCCAAAGAACAAGGAGACATACGATGTCATGATGGAAATTTGGACTGGTCTGCGATCGAAGGCTGACAAGGATAACGATGGCCAGGTGAGCTGACAGTCAGATTGAGTGCCGCTGTGGGTGTGCGTGCCAGTGTGTGTGTGTGTGTGTGCGTGTGTGGCGACTATAAAAAAGGGCAACTGCATGTCAAGTGCTTCGTTTTGGGATTCGAGCTCGCCATTTGAATGGCTTTATTGTCAGTGGCAAAAGTGTTGAAATCCATGGACTGCACTCGATGCCATTGTGACAGCAGCTGACAAGTGGGCCCAAATACACACACACACACACATACACGCGCACACACACACACACACGCCCACACACGCGCACAGATTATATATGTATTTATGTATGTAGCAGCAAACATTACAAAGTCGTTCGCATGTTGCACAAAAAAGTTCATAAATTTTCCTTTTATTAGTGTGGAGTGTGCAGCTGTGTGGAGCTGTGGACCCAGGGGGTGGCTGGGGGTGGCTGGGGGGTGGCTGGGTGTGCCAGTAAGCAAATTCCACGTCTACAACAATGGGCGGAAATTGAATTGTGAATTATTTGAGCAATGCAGTCGCAGTTCCGGGCCACGACTTCAGTTAGTTTTCTAGGCCGCTGCTCATTACAATGACAAACTTTATAACCGCTTTATACAGCCACAGGAAAGTATCTATGCCCATGGCATAATCAGACTGAGTCTGCTCAAATTAAATCGTGGGTATAAGCCAGTCGAGTTTGAGAAATAAAAAGATGATGCCAGCACAAGCAGCAACTTACAGTACAAGCGTGGTGTGGCAAGTACAGGTGCTTGAGGCGCACACCTTCCCCACATCATGGCTCTGGCTCTGCCGCACTTTGATTGTGACACAGATAGCCGCAAAGTTTTGGCCTTTAGCCAGGAACTTGACGAAGTTCGCTGCAAATAAGCTGAAGTCAACTGTTTGCGGCCTTTGTGCAGTTTTGGCTTTGTGCTGGCTAGACTTGGATTTATTGTTGTTGCCTTAACTCATTTTACAGCTACACACACAGATACGCACACACAAGCCAACAACATATACACAATACAAACGACAACAACAACAACTGCGACAACTTAAGCTGGCCAGAGACACGGTCAAGGATGTGCGGCCTTTTTGGCATTTCAATTTGGCAACGCGCACCACTTAGATGCAATAAACATAAAAAATATGCAGCTAGTCCGACTCGAGGGTGGTTGTGGTCTAGGGTCAAGGGATTGTTACTGGGGGAAGCAGCGGGAACTTGGGGCTGTCAATTGGCGCTGCAATTGATGGCGCTGACCGCACATTGTCTAGTGTTTTGCTTATTTATGGGCACATTAAAACATGGCCAACCGCCCGCCGCAAGACCTGTTATGGTCGGAGACTCTTTGACCAAAATTAACGTTTGCTCCACTACAACCAACCGTAGCCAAAGTTCGTGCGCCGGGCGGGTCAAGGAGCCTCAGATTGTTCAATTTGGTCAAGGCGTCGATTGCTGATGTTGCGGTAATTGCCGTTGTTTGGTTTGGCAAGCCAAAAAACGCTCATAAACGGTAGGGCATAATGTGCAGGTCGCATAAATTACAGCCCGCATAAGCCCCTCACCCCAGCTTGGCCAGCACCCCCCAGCCGGCCATTATGATGTTTTATGAGCAGCTTCCCCGCCCACCTGCGGCTAGACGCCCTATGTGCTCTTCAACGCGTTTGGGGCGTTACGCATAAATCTGAAGCTTTTAACCCACTTTAACCCACTCTCCTGGCCAATCCTCCATTCGTAGGTCAGCGTGGAAGAGTGGTGCAACATGTGGGACGCATACGCCAAGGATCCCAGCAGCGTAATGGACTGGCAGAATACGTACATGAACTTTATGTTCGATTTGGAGGATGCTTCGCATGATGGCGGCATCGATGTGACGGAGTTCACTCTGGTCTGCTCCAGCTATGGCCTGGACAAGAAGGAGTGCGAGGAGGCGTTCAGCAAGATGGCTCAGGGTCAAAGCGATGTGACTCGCGAGCAGTTCGCCGCCTTGTGGAAGGAGTATTTTGCTGCCGAGGATGCGAACGCGCCCGGCAACTTTATTTTTGGCAAGACCTCATTCTAACTGCGGTTCGGGAAATTCCTGATCGATTTTGTCTTTGCCATTGATATATTCAACAAGAAAATATTGAAATTACTTTCTAAATTAAAGCTAAATCAACAGAAGGCTTCAAATTCAATTTCAATATTGACAATTTGTAGCCCAGTTAACAGTTGGCAGTCCTTAAAGCTCAGACGTTGTTAATTAAATGTTGTTGTCAACTGTAACTCAACTTTTGCTTAATTCAATGTTCTAATTTACTAATAAGTTAAATGGAAAACATCTAGCTATTATATATATATTTTGTATTCTACTTATATAGTATACGAGTATATAACTAATTGTTGTGTGTGCAAGCTCAATATGAAAATGATATCTCAAAGCTCAATTAGAACAGGATTCGTGTAATCTGGTGAATACTGTTGATGCGTAAATTAAACCAATTAAACTGTCAAATTGTTTTGTGTGTGTAGTCGTAGTTTATCGTCCCAATCTCTGGCGTTTAAATATAAATGTAAAGTGTTTCAACCAATACAAACAATAAATGCTAAACATCTACAGCAGTTGCACGTTGAATTTATGGGGCAAAAGCCATTACTTGTTGCTGTTCCAGTGGGCGACGCCTTCCTTTTAAGTCCTTACGGCTACCGCAGGTTATGGACCCCGATAAGATCAGCAATTGGCTGGCAATTTATGAAAATTATAATTTTGTTCGCTGCCACAAATAACCTTCGGTTGAGCTGCATTGCCGAGCTTGGGTGCACTTCGCAGCGATTTACTGTTCCAATGGGGCGGCTACGTAATTTATGCAATTGCGAGTGTATAGAACTTGCTGTGGTTTTCTGCTTGGAGTGCAGCGCACTCAGACGCCGAAAGCTTTCTGGTTGGACGCTTGCAGCTTCAAGCTTAAGTTTCTGGCCTTTTAAAAACAGCGCCAAAAGCTCGCAACGCAAAAGCTCTGCAAACAGAGTTTTATAGCACTGAGCTTGCAGTTCAGCTTTTATCCAGCCTTGCCACATGGCAAGCATAAGCTTTTGCCCTAGGTGGCAGCCCTGTGGATGGTAGTGAAGGTTACGCTACAAATTGCCTTTCTCTCTCCGCGCATCAGCATATCCTTGCGCGCTTTGCCTTTGATTCAAAATAATTTTATCTCTTGAACATACTTCTTCTTATCAGCTAAATTAAGAATCTTTCAACTAGCCTTCGGCATTGTTCCTGTTTACCCTCCTGCATTCAAAAAATATATATTATTGTTCCATTGTTTTAATTTTTAATAACATTAATAACATTCTGAATCCTTGCGGATCCTGGCGAAAAACAATCTAACCCTTTCTTGTAGCTTCCGTGATATTAACTATACTGCGATTTGGCCCTGTATCGGATCTTCAGATGAGCCTACATTTAGTGGGGTTTGATGAAGTAGGTCCTTGTAATCCCAAAAAATCGGTTCTTTGTAAATCTTGTTGCTCCTCAACTGAAACGCGCGAAAGTATGCAATAGTTTTGTTGAATACAGTTAATTTTAGCTTTTTATTTTCCTGCCAGAAAGTATGCAGTGAAATTTGGGATTTGGGGATAAGCCTGTATGTCTAAGAACGTTTTTAATTTAAATTCTTTAACTATATTTATCGCTTCAGTTTTGTTCAACTAACTATGCATGATCCGATTAGGGTCCTCTTATGATTTTAACAGGCATAATAGAGTATTTTGCTGGGATTAGTTATCTATTCCAATAAGATAGTCGTAGCATATGGTCTTAGTTGCTATTCACTTTTGTACTTCGCGACCTCGTACGTTACTCGAAAATAGCCGAATGTTAATATAATGCTTGATATTTCATTTGAGATGCATTTTGAAACATCTCTTAAAAAAGCTCTTTGGAATTTGAATTTGATTTCAGAACAGACCAAATTCTGTTTAAAGGATTGTGATGTGATCACTTACGAGTCTTAAAAACTTTTCTCTATTCAGAACATTCTTCTTCGATTTTCTCAGTTTCTCCTCTAATCGAACTGTGCATAAATTATGCATAAAAATAAATATCGATTGAGTAGTATTGATATTTTTTCTAAACTTTATTTCCTTATGACAGCCGTATCCGATTGATTAAGAAGTAAGAAAACTTGTATATTTTTTATTAACTTTGTATGTATATTTAAATATATTAATTTTGTTTTCCATTGCTATTTATTAAATGTTTCGCTGCTTAGAGTAATAGAAAAAGTAGTAGAAATAGCAGTAATATAGTGTAGTAGGAGTAGTAGTAGTAGATACAACGTTACAATTTAAATATTTATATGTATTTATGTATATGCGTATGCATTTGGGTATGCAGGTAAGTTAAGACTATAAATAAATGTAATATTTGTGAAATGCGTTCGAGCTGGAGTAGCTAGACTCAGTGCGTGAGCAACTGTTGCTGTTCACAAGGATTTTGGCACATATGTGTGTACGTTTGTATCTATGTGTGTGTTTGTGATAGTATGTGTGAGTTCTATGGTAGGTATTGCATAGATTTGTTCGATTTCTACATTAACAATAACAAATTACTAAAATTAAGACCAAAGCGCTAAGATTCGTCTGGATATTGCAGAGCCAACACATCCACGACCGTTGCTGCTGGAGCTGGGCTGCGGCTGGGCGAACGCGTTCGCAGCTGAGGATATTAGTTTTTTGTTTTCGTATGCTGCAGCGCGTTCAGCTCGTCCTTGAGCCACGTCTGCCAGTTCTCCTGCGAGGGGCGAAACAGAGTTTGTATACCAAAAAATGGCCAATGTTGTTACCAAAAACAAAGCGATTCGCATATTCAGCTCTGAATTCCAACACCAAGCGAAGCCAAGCCAGAGCGTGTAATACGTACGATATGTAGCTACGGGTGTACAAATGTAGGTGTGCTTGTGGGAAGGGGGATGTGGGGTGGGGTTTTGTGTACGTATACTAACAGAATCTACTATAGTTAGCCGTTGGGTGTGGCAGCCACTTTGCATCGGTTAGCGCTAATTGCATGTGTCAACAGAGAGCGAAACGGAGCCAAGTTAGCTACGGAAATCGGAAATGCTTAACTAGTAGCTTGTGCGTGTCTTTGTGTGTGTTTGTGTGTGAGTGCCGGTGCTTACGGGTGTATTTATGCACGCGCGCGCGTTTATGTATGTGTGTGTGTGTGTGTGTGCGTGTGTGTGTATGTGTGGGTGTTGGGAACCTATTTGCTTTGGTTGCGCTTCAGTGTCTGAGCTTCTGTTTGCCCTTTGACGTTTTGGGCTTGGCTGTATCCGTTTTAGTCATTGTTATGCAAATGTTCCTGATATTCATCATATTCGTTTTCATTATCCTCCTGCTGCTCCTCCTCCTCGTCATCCTCCTGCTCATAATCGCTGGCATTGCTCTCCGGCTGTGTTACATCTGGCAAATAATCCTTGTGCATGGGCGTTGAAATGATGGGCTCCTGTGTAGTTGTGTTTGCATATGTTTGTGCGTCGGTACGGGCGCGTATGTGTTTGGTCGGGTGTGTGTGTGTGTGTGTTTGGATATTAGTGTGCAAAAGCAAAAGTTAGTTAACCAAGTTAGTCAACAGCAACAACAACAACAACAACAAGAAGAGGAGATAGATGAGTTGGTAGTGGCGCATGCAAAGTTCCACGTTTTAGTTTAGCCAATTAGAAAGTGAAATATATTTTAGCTTGTTGAAACGCATGCTAACCTTTGGAGGCCGCCAGCCGCAGCCCGGCAGCGGCAGCCCGTCAACGCCCAGCGGACAGGGCGCGTCCAGTCCGGGCACGCCCTGTTCGCCCTTGTCGCCACGATCTCCTTTGCGTCCCCGCTTACCAGGCGGACCAGCATCGCCGCGTGAGCCCTGCTCGCCGCGCGGACCCTCCTGGCCGGGAATGCCGTCGGTGCCCTTAAAAGGCGCACGGCGTCGTGTGTGTCATTGTACGTGTGTGCGTGTGAGTGTGTGGGTGTGTAGGTCAAAAAGGTTGATACGTGTGTAGGAGGTTTTGCATAGATTGAAAACAGTGTACGACGCCAACAAAGAGAGAGAGAATTGCATGCAAACAAGAAAAAAAAAACAACAATTAAAAAAGAAGAAACACAAATTATTTAAATTAGCAACCAGATAAGGTAGATAAACACATATGTGTGTGTGTCTGTGTGTATGTGAGAGTGTGAGTGTGTGCGTGTATAATTACATATATACTACATACAATCAGATAGATCTGTGTGTGAGTGTGTATCTGTGCTTACCGGCAGACCCGGATCGCCGCGCTCGCCCTTGTGTCCCGTTTCGCCCTGTGCACCCTGTGTGTGGAAACAAAGATTTCAGTTAGACAAAGGCGATAAATCGAAGCGGACATTTTTCTGAAGCTGGTTAATGTACCTTCATGCCATCCAAACCAGGCGGACCCTGTAGCGATTGAGAATGAGAGAGGAAAAGCGTCAGCAAATGCTTGAGGTAAAAAGAAAACTGTCGCCCGAACGGCCTCCACCCAAACTTAATGGGCTAAGCTTCTGTTTTCTTTTTTGGTTTTGTGGTTAATCAAAAGATGAATATACAAATTAGTAAGCTCTGCTTCGTTTGTGTTTTAGTAAAAAACCATCACTTTATTGAAAATGCATAATTAATATTTAAATGATATATTGTTTCATTAGCCGCTTTACAATTTGTTGCTGCCTGTCAAGGAATGCCTTTCGGATTAGCGTAATTTTCATAATTTTTGTATATGTTGTGGCAATTGGCAGAATTCATACGCACATTTGGCATGCATGCATACATGCATACTGCATACTGCATACATAGATGTATGGATGTATAGACATAAATACACACAAATACATATACACATACATACATATTTGTTATTTAGTTGGAAACACTTGGTTTAGTACGCAATTAACAAATGTACACTTACAATTACCATTAGCAGCTTATGAAGTTAATGACCAAATCGAATTGAAATATATATATATTTATATGTAAATTTGTAATTTAAATTTAATGCTAATATTTAGTTAAATGTAATGCACATTGCCGATAGAAAATATCTCCAGCGACCGCACAATTCATTATTCTAACCTATGGATCTCGGTTACAGCTTGAGTTAGTTAGAGTTAGTTAGACAAAAGTTCAAGGGTTTAAGTTAAGTAGAGTAAAATGTGAAATGTGAAAAGTGAAGGTAGGCGCCGTTAGCACTGTGGATAAGTTAGCTGTTCAATAGATGGCTCAATAAATTGAAAATATCATAGCTTATTGTTAGTTGACATTTTATGTACACCGTGAGGTTGGCTAATCTAGTGGTTAAAATGAAAATTGACATGCGAAATTGTTTGGATTTTTTTTGTTTTTCGCTTTTCGTGAAACATTTTCAGCTTTGGGAGCGAGACATTTAATTGAAAACAAATTGACATACATATGCATTGTAATTTGCCAACACGTATTTGCATTAAGTCCTTTGAGGCTTTAGTTTTATGTTTGAAATTTTATGCAAATGCCGAGCAAGTGTTATCGTAGTTGAACATATAATAGATTTCGTTTGCATTTAGCATTTGTTATTTATATTTTTTTCCACTTGACTCATTTCGTTTTAATGCGATATATCATGCACGTGTTAGTAGTCATAAATTGTAAATTGATTTTTTTTTTTTTGTTTTTGGGTGCATTCTGTGCACTCGCACGGATCGAAAGGTAGATTTGCATTTATATATTTGAGATATTCGATGAAACCAATAGGATACATAATAGAAATATGTATTTATTGTTAATAATATCCTCAATGGAAGAGAGCTTATTTGAATGCATTGTCGGTAAACTTGTTTAATTGGGCTGTGTACTAGTTTGCGGGCTAATTAGGGCAGATTGAGGGTCATTCTGAGGGCACCTTTGTTGTTCACCGGCCAGCCGATGCTGTTGCAAACGTTTTGTCGTGTTCTCATATTCTCATATTTAATGGCTTCCCACACTCCAAATATGTTGTGTATACTAGTTGGTATATTTAAACTTGAGCCTAACTAATTTATGTTTTCAACGCGTTTCGTATTGAAGTTACATATAACACTGAAAAATATGCACAATTGGAAGATAGCTCTTTGTTGTTATCGCATGATATTACAATTACAATTTACGATTATTTTCAAAATTGTTATCATTGTGTATTCTATGCATTTAATATGTATATTAAACAGTTTCTTTGTTGTAGACATATAACACATTCAAACACGATAATATATATACGCAAACATTGAGACAAATTTCAAAGATATATATATATATTTTTTTTGTTTCTTTACAGTTTTCACTTAGGTTATTTAAAATTGAGAAGGTTTAGATACTATGTATTTGCTGTTTACCATTTGTCAAGCACTGAAGCTTTGGCATTCCTATATATTGAATATACGACAAAGCCTCTGGACGGCACCTAAGATAATGCAACAACGCGGCAACAGCAGCAGCAACAGCAGCAGCAGCGGCAGCAGCAGTGGCAGCCGCAATGGCAGCCGCAGTGGCAGCAACAGCTACAAGCAGCACTTAAAAGATAT